>CM069134.1:113568138-114168138 GCA_035221665.1 Okamejei kenojei
AATTGACAGCAAATTTTAATCAAAGACTCCGCAAGGTAGAACCACCTCCTACCTCTTACCTATCGTCATTCATTGCTTACTACTAATTATTTCTAACATCTGCTTGGAAGTTAAAGTGTTTTTTTTCCCCCCCCCACCCAGATTAGGAGGATTGAAATATGTGATAAAAATTGTAGCAAATTGCTGGCCAACTACTGGCACAAACCTACAGTGTAACTCCAAAATGCTCTCATATAAATCTCACTACACACAGTGCTATATATCCGGCATCTAGCACTAGTTTATTAAATTTTTCCAAGTTAACGTTTTAAAGTTATGTTAAAGTTATTACAAAAAATCATGTCCCAAAATTTCATACAGCTACTAAATAATCACACACATAAACACAATTAATCTCAATGGATTAAAAATGTAACCTGATGGTGACGTCTTCCTCCCCGGTTAGGCCATTGGATAGTACCAACTGCAATTAATACTAGTTGATAGTAGAAAAGGCCAGCCTGGACTTGTTATGATTCCATTTGGCTCCTTCACTGTTCTGGTACACCTCCACAAGCTACGAAAAAGACAAGTTAGATACTTAACATGGCAAACACTTTTTCATGAATTAAAACAAAACAGAAACACACAAAAGACTGCAGATTATTTATGCAAATAACGACCAAATATGAAAGGGTAGAAAAAAATAGTCATCACCTTTTTCCCAGGATAGAAATGTACAAAGACTAGAGACTTGGTTTAAGGTAACAAGGAGCAATGATTAAAAGGAGATGTGCAGAGAAGTTTATTTTATAAATCAATATTCCAAGATTGTTGGGTGCCTGGAATGTGATGCAAGGGCAGTGGGCATTTGAAAAGGTTTTTTTAGAAAGGCCCATGGATATGCAGGGATTGGAATAGAGATCATGTGCAGACAGATCAGACCTGGTTTACCTTGGCATTAATGTTAAATCACAGGTATTATGGGCAAAAACGATCTGTTACCTGTGCTGTTTTATGTTTTAATGAGGCAAACCGTTTTCACATCAGAGGTCATAAGTCCTTTGGATGTCTGCTTCCTCAGGTGGCAGTGGTTTAAAATCGGACCAGCTACAAACTTAATGAATGGCAGAGCAGGCTCTGGGCCAAGGGTTACTTGTATCCCTAAATCCCATGACGTTTGCATGAATACATTAACAAAAGTGGACTGGAAGCAACCAAATAAAGGTCAAAATAATTGTGCAGAAGAGATAGTGTGTGTGATGGCATCAAGAACAAATAAAAAACCATTTACAAACTCCTAATTTTATGTCAGTCTTGATCTAGAGAAACATAAGGCAAAATAAAAGAAGGAAGTTTATGACTGAATAAGGAGGTCGAGAAGTAGGGATGAGATAAAGTGAATACCATTCATATATGTAGAATAGACCAACGTTTACAAGAGCAAGAGATTATCCTACACTCCTGAAAAGAACAGCGTATGATGATAACAGCAGACGAACATACAGACTCAAGGCCTTGGTGCATTACAGAAATGCGAAAGAATTTAAATTTTGACACACTGTGACCTAGCAACAGAAGTCCATTGACCATACAGTACAAAAGGAGAAATGAGTATGCAGTAACGAGAGCTGAGTAACTCAGGCCGGTCCAGGCATATATATTTCCGTAAGACATGTTTTGGATTGGGACCTTCTTCAGACCAACCTGTGAGGGTACCGAGAAGAAAGTTGGAAAAGGAGGCGGAATACAAAGACTTGGCCAAATCAAGTGGCACATTTGGAAAAAGGAAGGGGTTCTGGTGGTGGTGGGGGGGGGGGGGGGGGGGGGGGTGGGGGGGGGGGGGGGGGGGGGGGGGGGGGGGGGGGGGGGGGGGGGGGGGGGGGGGGGGGGGGGGGGGTGGGCGGGGGGGGGGGGGGGGGGGGGGGGGGTGGGGGGGGGGGGGGGGGGGGGGGGGGGGGGGGGGGGGGGGGGGGGGGGGGGGGAGGTGGGGGGGGGGGGGGGGGGGGGGGGGGGGAGGGGGGGGGGGGGGGGGGGGGGGGGGGGGGGGGGGGGGTGGGGGGGGGGGGGGGGGGGGGGGGGGACTACAAAGTGCTGTTCCTCTACTTTGGTATGTGGCCTCACCATACAAGATAGAAGGCATACTTCTCATATTGGAGGAGCCCAGGACAGAAAGATTGGTGTTTGGAATGGGAAGAGGGAGGTAACACCCAGGAGATCCAGGCAGACTTGCAGATTCGAGCATGTGTTCGGCAAAATGATCGTCCCCAATCCAGGATTGGTCTCATCAATGTGAAAGGAGCCACATCGGAAGCCACCAATTATAGATAATGTAGGATGTACAGGGAAACTGTCCTCACTGGAAGGGCTGCTGGGTGCTGGATGGATGTTGAGGAGAGTAAGGGAGACCATGTTATGTCTCCTGTGGTTGAAGGGGAGGTTGTGTTTAGTTTAGTTTAAAGAATACAGCATGGAAACAGGCTCTTCGGCACAACCAAAGTTGGTCCTATGCTGACCATTGATAATTTCTATGTTATCCCACTTTATCATCCACTACCAACACACCAGGAGCAATTTACATTGGCCAATTAATCTGCAAATTCAGTTCTTGGGGATGTAGTTTCCTTTCCACCTATATCACTTCCTCTGACTTCAAATTTCACTCCTTTTCTTTTCCTCCAACGGCTTCCATCAATCCATTCGTCATTCAAAACTCCCCTCATCTGTATCCACCTATCACTTGCCAGACTTTGGCTCATCCCCATCTCTTTTCCCACTTTCTCCCCTACCATTAAATTAGATTGAAGAGGATCGTGACCCAAAATCATCTATCCATATCCTCCAGAGATGCCACCTACAACACTGAGTTATTCCAGCACTTTGTAGTGTGCATTTTTTGCAAAACCAAAACATCTGCAGTAACCTTGTGTCCTACAATATGGATGTTCAGCTTAGTACATAAAAGATCATTCATTTTTATGCTGTAAAATAGAAGAGCTGGAGATAGATGATAACTATTGCAAACTGTCTGAAGGCAACAATGACAGAGAAGGGTCTCGACCCGAAACGTCGCCTATCTCCTTCGCTCCTTAGATGCTGCTGCACCCGCTGAGTTTCTCCAGCTTTTTGTGTAACCCCCACACAGATGAGTTAACCCGACAATAGCATCCACGAATGGATACAAAAACACACTCAAAACCCCCCCAACAACCCCCCCCCACCAGTATGCAATAATGTTGAAGTAACAGCATAGGGGCAGCACATCTGAAAGAAGGTCGAAGATGGAAACGATGGAATGGAATGAATAAATAAAGGATTCAAATTTTGACTTGACAACTAAATCAAGTTGCAAGGAGTTTACTTCAGCACAAGATAGTAATCTAATATGCATTATATTTGTATTGGTTACCAGAGACCCTGTACTAGGTCTGTCCATTGCACACTTAAAAGTAATTTCTTCTGATTTAAGACTGGATGTCAGTCAATCAGTTTGATAGCAGAGGAGGTAATTGAAAATTAATTATTCTATAAGTGCAGATATATTCTACATTAACAGCAGCAGCATTTTATTTAGTTTGGTCATAATTATAATACTACAATTAGCTCTTATTGAACTATCCCAATTATTATTAATATGCAGTCTGAAGAAGGGTCTCGACCCGAAACGTCGCCTATCTCCTTCGCTCCTTAGATGCTGCTGCACCCGCTGAGTTTCTCCAGCCTTTTGTGTACCCCCTATCCCAATTATTTGGTGGTTATTTATATAGTGTCTTGCAGAAGAAGTTCCAGATATTGACTTGATGACAATATGTAGTTAAATAAGGATTATGTACGACTTGGAGAGCAATTTACAGCTGACAGTATTCCCTTGTACCTACTTTGTACACGTTGGTTTAGGAGGGCAGGCAGTCCCAAATATAAAGAATGGTGTTATCAAATTCAAGCACCAAATTCAAGAAACACAATGCACACAACTCTTATTTTGAAACCAAAATAAGAGAACTTGGACAAATAGTGTCATGACTGTTAAACAATGTGTTTTGTTTTACAAACATCCAGCGTTGAGATTGTGAGTTGAAGAGAGTGCAAGCACTGTTTGATAATGGCTAATATGCAACACCAGAAAAACCAGGGTCCACAGTCTTAGAATAAAGGGGAGGTCATTTAAGACTGAGGTGAGAAAAAAACATTTTCACCCAGAGAGTTGTGAATTTATGGAATTCCCTGCCACAGAGGGCAGTGGAGGCCAAGTCACTGGATGGATTTAAGAGAGAGTTAGATAGAGCTCTAGGGGCTAGTGGAGTCATAGAAACATAGAAAATAGGTGCAGGAGTAGGCCATTCGGCCCTTCGAGCCTGCACCGCCATTCAATATTATCATGGCTGATCATCCAACTCAGAATCCTGTGCCTGTCTTCTCTCCATACCCCTTAATCTCTTTAGTCACAAGGGCCACATCCAACTCCCTCTTAAATATAGCCAATTAATTGGCCTCAACTACCTTCTGTGGCAGAGAATTCCACAGATTCACCACTCACTGTGTGAAAATTGTTTTTCTCATCTCGGTCCAAAAACACTTCCCCATTATCCTTAAACTGTGACCCCTTGTTCTGGACCTCCCCAACATCGGGAACAATCTTCCTGCATCTAGCCTGTCTAACCCCTTAAGAATTGTGTAAGTTTCTATAAGACCCCCCCTCAATCTTCTAAATTCTAGCGAGTACAAGCCAAGTCTATCCAGTCTTTCTTCATATGAAAGTCCTGACATCCCAGGAATCAGTCTGGTGAACTTTCACTGTACTTCCTCTATGGCAAGAATGTCTTTCCTCAGATTAGGAGGCCAAAACTGTACGCAATGCTCCAAGTGTGGTCTCACCAAGACCCTGTACAACTGCAGTAGAACCTCCCTGCTCCTATACTCAAATCCTTTTGCTATGAATGCCAACATACCATTTGCTTTCTTCACTGCCTGCTGCACCTGCATGCCTACTTTCAATGACTGGTGTACCATGACATCTCGTTGCATCACCCCTTTTCCTAATCGGTCACCATTCAGATGTCTACTTTCCTGTTTTTGCCATCAAAGTGGATAACCTCACATTTATCCACATTATACTGCATCTGCCATGCATTTGCCCACTCACCCAACCTATCCAAGTCACCTTGCATCCCCCGAGCATCCCCCTCACAGCTAACACTGCCCCCCAGCTTCATGTCATCCGCAAACTTGGAGATGTTGCATTCAATTCCCTCGTCCAAATCATTAATATATATTGTAAATAGCTGGGGTCCAAGGAATATGTGGAGAAGGCAGGCACGGGTTATTGATAGGGGAACGATCAGTCAGCCATGATCACAATGAATGGTGGTGCTGGCTCGAGGTTGGGATTGGGTCCCGTTGTCAGTCTGAGACAGCTGAATTCCACGTGCAGAGAAACAGATCCTGAGCTTTTGGACAACAATCTCTGAGGAGATGGTTGGCAGAAAGTCAATTTCAAACCAATTAGAGTACGAGTCCCTACTAGCACGAGATAATATGCTTCCCGTGAACCATACAAAGTCAAAGATATTGGCAGCCACCGATGGCCAAGGCAGAGAGGGAGCTGGTTGAGACAGCAGGGTGTTCTTTTTGCTGGTGCAGTGCCTGGTTGTTACAGATCGTGCATGATACTGTCTTCTTCCCTCCCCCGAAATGTACTTGGTCATTCCCGGCAGTAGATCATTTATTTCGCACGCTGTAAGGTAGCCTCCACGCCCGGGTGACCACCGTGGATTTCCTCATACTACTCGTTTTCGCATGGATGAGGGAATTACCATCTTGTGACCTTTGACAATCACTCCATCCTGTAGCACCTGTCCGTCACACACCAGGAAGTAAGGGTCTAATTCAACAGGACGTGTTCGACTGTTTGTTTGGCCACCCGCCTTTGATGATGGAAGTTAGCAGTTTTGGAGGTTTTAATCCTGCAGCGGTGTGTTCGGTGAGAAGACGGCTGCAAGCGGTCGATGGGAACAAAGACTTTCAGGACGGAGAATTTCATCCTGTTCGAACGGGTGTTGTTCGCTGGTGGTGCGTGGAGCTCTAATAAGTGTCTGCAATGTTGCACGTCTTACCTTTTTTGTAGACTATGTAGGTATTGCGAGTCGAACCGTTGTAGCTGCATCCTCATGTGCGGGAGCCTGGCTGGGCAGCATGGATCTGCTTGCTCAGGATGGTGACAAGTGGTTGATGAAGTCACCACCGTGAAGGTTTTGCCAAAAATAAAGTCTCTGAATTTAGAAAAGGCTGAAAACCACGGCAAGCAAGTTCCTTCTCTATCTGTGCGTACCGTTGTTCAGTATCAGTTAGGATGCACGGTGCGTAGGACACGGGCATAACGTCGCCTAGTCCGTATTGGGATGCATCGCAGGTGATTGTGACAGGTAGATTGATGTTAAAATCATTGCCAGAGTTGGTGCACTGGCGAGCAGTAATTTCAGTCTCGAAAGCTCGTTGATGAGCCGGTTACCAGGACCAAGTGTTGTCCTTGTGGGTCAATTGCCATAGTAGGGCTGACAGTTCGCTGAGATTGGGGATGAATTTGCCCAAGTAGTTGACCATACCTAAAAATCATTGTAGGCTGGTGACATTGGTTGGTACTGGCAGCTCGTTGATCGCTGTAGTCTTCAACGGGTCAGGCTTTATCCCGTTGCTGGTGAACACGTGACCGACGTAAGTGACTTCTGAAACTCTGAACTTGCATTTCAGAGGGTTGAGTTTTAAATTCATGTCTCTGGCACGGTCCAACACCCTTCGTAGGTTGGCATCGTGTTTGGTTGTGTCTCGGCCATATACTAGGATGTCGTCAACAATGATAGTGCAAGGATATTCTGCGAACAGCTGTTCCATTGCGCGCTGGAAGACTTCGCTGGCAGAGTTGATACCAAAAGGCATTCTTAGAAATCGGTAGCGGCCGAACGGAGTGGCGAAAGTTGGTAGTGCGGATGACGCACGGTCTAACGGGATTTGCCAAAAGGAACAAAAGGTTCATGGCCTCCGGTCCCACTAAATTCAACAAAAGCGAAGCTTTCAAATCATCTGGATCATTTCGGGGAATGATGCGGATATAATGAGAGTAGTCCTTCTCAAACATTCGCCATCACTCGGCAATATTGGAATCAAATACGGGCGGACTGGGCTTTCTACACGAATGAGCCATGTCAGCAAAATCACTCACAAATTCCTTGCATGTGAATACTTGGCCAATAAACCTACTTACTTACTTAAATAAAAACTGGTAAACAAAATAAATCGCGGTAAACAGACATGGGGTAGACCCGATTTTCTGACACCATATAAAGAGCTGAAACTCACACAGGTTGAAACACAAGCATCTTTATTGTTCAGGTCATAATCTTGTACGCAGGTCATTACACGTTAATGCTGCTACTGCTACTGGCAGGCAGTGGGCAAGTCCTTACACTATGAATGTTATAATTAGGTGGAGTTATACTAACTAAGCATGCTAATTGGCTAACATGCAATAGCCAATCTACAGTGCATACATGAACAATATTAATTATTTTAAAAGGGGAAGAGTTAAAAAACACAAACAATTCCCAAATGCTTATTTTTCACATATTCATTACTTGTCCCCTAGGTTGTGTCAAGCCTCAGTTGGGAGGCTGTGAAATGAAGATCCATATACAGCAGGGCTACAGATATCCCAGATACATCCCCAGATAAAATTATCTACGAGTGGTATTGGTGTATAACATAATGTTTTATTTGTTCCTATGGCTACTAGTCAACCAATAAATCCCCAAATTAATCTTGTGTGCTTGCTTTTAAATTTTAATCATGTAACTTTTCACAAAAACTTTGCTCTTAATTGGGTTTTATGCTGAATAACATTACACACTCCCATCATGTTGGCAACAAGAGACCATAAAGGGAGAAAATCTTGACAATTCCTGCGACAGCAACAAGCATATTGTATTACTGGTATTCAACTTTAAAATATGGCATCAATAAATTTTATATATATCGACATAAACTGGATTGCCACAATAAATAAAGTCACCAAATACTACGTATATATATTAACACTCTGATAATCTGGCAAACCTCTGGACTTTGTTACAGCAGGATTAACAGATATTCCAGACTATCAAATGTTGCTCCTATTAACGTGCCAAACGTGTTTATTTCACTTTTGTTAAAGTTATAAGGTAGTAAAATATTTTCTTAAGAGAAGTAAAGGGAAGAGGGATATTTACAAACAATCCAGACCCCAGGCTTTGGATACAGCCCTCCACTGCTAGTTTTACGGTATTGTGTATTTTTAGTGTGATTATTTAGTCATTTTGTTTAGCACAAAAAATGAATGAGGATTAAGAAACCATGACATTGAAAATACTAGTTAGTTATCCTCCTACTCATTAGAAAAAATAGAATTTTGAAACATATTTGAATAAATTTACTGATATTAAATGCATCAACGTCATACAAATCAAGCAAACAGGAAGCTGTGATTGCAATTCTATTTTTGAATGGTCCTTATTTGCATAAATCTCAACAGTGCAGGTAGAGTATTTAAGTAAATACATTTATTGATACATCCAATGCATTTTCATTAATAAATAGAACCATGGACTGAGAATATTAAAGGTAGACACAAAATGCTGGAGTAACTCAACGGGGCAAGCAGGCATCTCTGGAGGTTGACGTTTTGGGTCAAGACCCTTCTTCAGACTCTGATTTAAACCAACATTTGCAGTTCTTTCCTACACTAAGAATATTATGTTGGTAGACCACCAAATCTGTATCAATCTCATACTAATCTAATAAACTGTAAAGACACAAAAACAATGTGTATCACATGTATGCTTAATTTACTCCTGTGCCAAGAAAATATCCAAGTACCAATTCTTTTAATTTTCTTTCAAATCTGCTATTTATCCTTTATTATAACCAATGTAAAAAGAGCTTACTTGGAACAAGACTGAATAACATGGCACATATTGTACTTCAACCATATGATCAGAGAAAAATAATCTTGCCAAAATACACCTATCCCCTCCCCCAGGATGAATTATCCTACTTGAAAGAATACAGACATACCGGTTGAGACATCCAAAACTTGCGTATTTGTCACACCATAGCTTTCTCCCAGAACAGTGCTTCCTGAAATGAAAATATTTAATAAATTAATGAATAACCATGGTTTTTGGTTGCATTCGGCAAAGAAACAATTTTGCAGAGTTCTCAAGAGTCAAGAGTGTTTTATTGTCATATGTCCTAGATCAGGGGTCGGCAACCTTATTCTGCATAGGGGCTGGGACACATGTCTGTGAGCGGATGGCGGGCCACATCTATCACGTGTACACATGGATCCCGCCCCCATCTCGCCCCGGATGGCAGGCATCAAATCACATGTTCACAGAAGGTAGACAAAAATGCTGGTAAAACTCAGCGGGTGAGGTGGCCTCATGCAATCTTTGCATGTCTCACCCGCTGAGTTCCTCCAGCATTTTTGTCTACCTTCGATTCCTCCAGCACCTGCAGTTCTTTCTTAAACGTGTTCACAGAAGGTGCGCGGCTGTGTCGGCGGCTATGCGCAGGATGCGGTACAACCAGTGCTCTGCCGCGCTCGGGGAGGTGGGGGCACTCGGCGGGCCAAATGATTACGGGAGAAAAATCTGCATGCGGCCGGATGATTTGGGGTTATGGGCCGCATTCGGCCCCTGGGCCATAGGTTGCCAACCTCTGCCCTAGATAGAATGAAATTCTTACTCGCAGCAATACAATGGAACAGAATAGCATTTTCTGAAAAAGTTGAAATTAAACACTTCAAATAAAAATAAGGATTAGCTACATTTCTAACTACCTTTAAAGCAGGGAAAGAACAACTGTGATCCTTGCTGATTTAATTACCAGCCACATTTATTTTCATCGATTAACAAACTGCAAAATACTGTATTGAGTATGACAAAATAGGACATTTCCTGTTATACAAGAAGCATGAAGAGCATGTGGCTGTAATGTTCTTATGTTTTGACAAAATAGCAAAAAAACATAACATAGGAGTGGCAATGTTTCCCCCCAAAAAGATCAAAAGATCCAATTACTCAGAAACAAACAAAAAGTTACAGTACAACACAAAATCAAAATATCATACAAAGGGTACAAAATATTTTCTGCCTCAGGCAAGATGTTAAACAAAAATAGAATTGTAGATGCATTGTAATCTTACTACAGATTCCACTTGGAAGGTTACTACAAAGACAACTGCAATACTTGGAACACATTCACATCTGGCCATGCACATTTTGAACAAACTGCTCTATACTCTTGTATTGTGATATATAGGTTGCATGTGTTATAAAGAATGAACATTTAAGACCAAATGTAAGATAGCTAATAATGGAAACACTGCGTCTGTGCTAGAACTTAGGAAATTAATGCTGTGTACACTACAGAAACAGCACCTTAAATATCCTATACGTAAATCATGGTTAAAAGTAACAGAGAATGCAAGCATCACCAAAGCCTTCTTTAACAAAGAGCTGATCCTTAATTAATTGATTTGCTTAAAAGCAGAAAATCCTCATTCTCTTCTCCCCCAAACATATAAAAAGTTTTGAACTCGATAATAGGTGGTATTTCAGCATTTGCACATGTGGTGAATTAGCGTGAAGAATTACTATGATTCATACATAATTCCTAACAGACAAGTCAACTTAAAATCATGAATTTGATGCACTCCACATGAACTTTCAATATTAAGGAAGTTTTATAAAGCTACTTTCTTTCTCACTACAGGCGTACAGGAGACAAATAACTTTGGTGTATTTCCATTTATATCATTTCTAGCTGCAAGTTACCTGCTGCCATTCCACTTGGATTCTATTACATTGAGGCAGGTGCTCATTCATAAAAAAAAATGATGAAATGGCTTTATTTATGAAATGAATTTAGGACAATTGCAAAGCAGAATTTATATCAGTAATATGTTACAAGTCTATGGAAACATTCATTACAGTAAATAGATGCTCCCATGTTTAACAAGATCAGATACAAATTAACATTGTTCAATATTACAAAAGCTAGGATTCAATAAGAGGCTGAATCAAGTTGGCAGTGGGAGGTGGTTCTGGACACCACAAATGCACAGCCACCTGTACATGGGTATTTACGAAACTTGCACTGCCCCACAACATGGTGGGTGACACAGTGGGGCTACAGGAGCGTAGATGTCTAACAACTCCAGCAGCCCACCTCCATGCTGTCAATGTGGAGCTTGCATATTTTCCTTTACATAGAAAACATTGACATAGAAAATAGGTGCAAGGAGTAGGCCATTCGGCCCTTCGAGCCTGCACCGCCATTCAATATGATCATGGCTGATCATCCAACTCAGTATCCTGTACCTGCCTTCTCTCCATACCCCCTGATCCCCTTAGCCACAAGGGCCACATCTAACTCCCTCTTAAATATAGCCAATGAACTGGCCTCAACTACCTTCTGTGGCAGAGAATTCCAGTGACTCACCACTCTCTGTGTGAAAAATGTTTTCCTCATCTCGGTCCTAAAGGAATTCCCCCTTATCCTTAGACTGTTACCCCTTGTTCTGGACCTCCCCAACATCGGGAACAATCTTCCTGCATCTAGCCTATCCAACCCCTTAAGAATTTTGTAAGCTTTGTCTTTAACCTCATGGGTTTCATCTGGGTGCTCAAGTTTGCTCCAAAGATGAACTGCTAGATTAACTGGCTACTTTAAATAACCTCTCATATAGGTGGCCTTGAAGAGAATCTGGAGGTGCAGGGCCAGGATGGGGAAGAAAGGCCGAGTAAGATGTGCACGAAATGGTGTTAGCAGGAAATGAGGGGAAGAATGGGATTGATCCGAGAAGCAGTATGGGTCAAAGGATCCATTTGAAATGTAAAAATGTGACAAAATATACCCAAGCCTGTCAAGTGCAATCTGAGTGCTAGTTGCAATGGAAATGCTGGGTAATCCACTTCCGCAATTCCTATACCAGTCCAATCTGGTTGAAGGATTAGCAGCTCAATGGTCCATTACTGATGCTTCCAGAAAGCTAGAGGTGGAGGTAAGAGAGAAGGGGCATTGCAAAATTGATTAGTGAGAACATCACAGCACTATTTAGAGAGGATATTCTGGAGGGGAACATTCAACGACAATTCAACTACTTGGACAGAACTTAATAATAGGAAAGAGGTGATTACTTTGATTGGTTACATTATAGGCCCACAAATAGTCAGTAGAAAAAAAACAAAACGCATAAGGACTTTATCTCACAATTTGGTGATCTTATCACTAGCTTGTTGCCCAAATTTGACCGGGTCCTGATTCTTGGTGACTTTAACATTCATGTCTGCTGTCCCACAAAGCCTCTTGTGAGTGAATTTATGAACCTGATTGAGTCTTTCAATCTGACTCTACTCACCACTGGACCCACGCACAAGCTTGGCCATACACTAGACCTAGTGCTTTCGTCCAGTCTCCCAATTTGTAATACAAAAATTATTGATGCCTGGCGACTGATCATAGTGCAATTATATTCGATGCATCTATGCCTTTCTCTCCCTCAAAATCCCATCTCCCTGCTTGCTGCTCCCGCTACGTAAACTCCACGACGGCCAGTAAGTTTTTTTACTCGGCCCCTCGGACTCAATCAAAATGATAGCAGGCAGCCTTGGAAGCCTTACCCCATTACTCAAACCTCACGTCAGAAACCTTGGCGCGATATTTGACTCGGCATTGAAATTTGACAAACAAGTCAATGCCATGGTAAAAGCTAGCTTCTTCCAGCTTTGGACGATAGCCAAAATAAAACAATTCCTCCAGTTAGATGACCTCAAAAAGATCATCCACACATTTATCTCCTCCCGCCTCGATGACTGCAACTCCCTTTACACTGTTATCACCCAATCTTCCCTGTCCCGCCTGTAACTGGTCCAAACGCTGTAGCGAGACTCCTGACGGGCACCCGAAAAAGGGACCACATCACCCCGATTCTGGCCTCTCTCCCTCTGGCTCCATGTGCGGTTCCGAATAAATTTCAAGATCCTTGTTTATGTCTACAAAGCCCTTAACGGGCATGCCCCCACCTACATCAAAAGTCTGCTTACCCACCACACCACCTCCAGGTCCCTCAGATCGGCCGACTTGGGGTTACTGAACATCCCGCAGTCTAGGCATAAGCTCAGGGGCGACCGCGCCTTTGCGGTTGCAGCTCCTAGACTGTGGAACAGCATCCCTCTTCCCATCAGAACTGCCCCCTCCACTGCCTCCTTTAAGTTGAGACTTAAAACTCATCTTTACTCTCAAGCCTTTCTTGATGTCCTCTAAGGGAGGGCTATATGTATGTATTTATGTATGTACTTAATTTTATGAACCAATTGTTGTATAATGTTACCACCATCCACCAATGTAAAGCACTTTGGCCAACGAGAGTTGTTTTTTAAATGTGCTATAGAAATAAAAGTGACTTGACTTGACTAGAAATTAGAGCAAAGATATTGAACATTTGGAGATATGTTTAGCAATAATAGGGTTGTAATAGTCGAGATTAGAGCAGAGACCATAATTCTATTAGTTTAATACAGGATTGTAAATTCTATTAGTTTAATACAGGACTGTAAATACTGGGCTGTAAATTACAAATCCAAAATTGGGGCAATGCTAATTTTGACGCCATTGGGCAAATTTTTCAAAGGATAATTGGGAAAGGTTGTGACCCGGCAAAGGGATGTCTGACAAGTGGGAGCCATTCAAAAGCGAGTTAGGGAAAGTTCACTGCCAGCATGTTTTTGTGAAAGGTGAGGCTGGCAAAATTAGGGAACCCTGGTTGACAAGGGATATTGAGGGTACACAAAAGGCTGGAGAAACTCAGCGGGTGCAGCAGCATCTAAGGATCGAAGGAGATGGGCGACGTTTCGGGTCGAGACCCTTCTTCAGACTGGTCAGGGATCAGGGAAACGAGAGATATAGACGGTGATGTGGAGAGGTAAAGAACAATGAATGAAAGATATGCAAAAAAGTATCGATGATAAAGGGGACAAGCCATTGTAAGCTGTTTGTGGTGTGAAAATGAGAAGCTGGTGCGACTAGAGTGGGAAAGGGAGATAGAGAGAGAGGGAATGCCAGTGCCTGAGGGCTGAGGGAGAGGTGGGAAGGGGAGGAGACAGCAAGGGTTAACAGAATTGAGAAAATTCAATGTTCAAGCCCAAAGGATGCAGACTCCCCAAGCGGAATATGAGGTGCTGTTGCTCCAACTTGCGGTGTTGCTCACACTGGCCGTGGAGGAGGCCCAGGCCCAAGAGGTCGGATACGGAATGGGAGGGGGAGTTGAAGTGCTGAGCCACCGGGAGGTTGGGTTGGTTAATGCGGACTGAGCGGAGGTGTTCGGCGAAACGATCGCCAAGCCTCCGCTTGGTCTCACCGATATAGATCATCTGGCATCTGGAGCAGCGGATGCAGTAGATGAGGTTGGAGGAGGTGCAGGTGAACCTCTGTCGGACCTGGAAGGACTGCTTGGGTCCCTGAAAGGAGTGGAGGGGGAGGTGAAGGGACAAGTGCAGCATTTCTTGCGGTTGCAAGGAAAGTGCCCGTGGAAAGGGTAGAGCGGGAGGGAAGGGAAGAATTGACAAGGGAGTTGCGGAGGGAGCGGTCTTTGCGCGAAGGCAGACGGGGGGGAGATGGGAAGTTGTGGCGAGTGGAGGTGTTGGAGGAGTCACGTTGGAGGTGGCGAAACTGTGGAGGACTATGTGTTGTATTTGCCGGCTGGTGGGGTGAAAGGTGAGGACCAGGGGGACTCTGCCCTGTTTGCGAATGAGGAATGGGGAGAGAGGGCAGTGATTTGCGGGGTATGGAGGAGACCCTGGTGCGAGCCTCATCTATAGTGGGGGAGGGGAATCCCCGTTCTCTGAAGAATGAGGCCATTTGTGATGACCTGGTGTGGAACACCTCATCCTGGGAGCAGATGCGGCGTCGACGGAGGAATTGGGAATAGGGGATGGAGTCCTTACAGGAAGCAGGGTGGGAGGAAGAATAGTCCAGGGAGCTGTGTGAGTCAGTTGGTTTGTAGTGGATGTCGGTCAGGAGTGTATCACCTGCAATAGAGATTGTGAGGTCTGGCCAAGATAAAGGAGGCATGTACAGACAGCTGGGTTCAAATAAATCATTGGAGGAGCATCATGGGACATAGGAGTACTACTTGTAAAGGAAATTAGAAGCAAAAAGATGACAAGCATTTTGAACGATTTTCTCCTATATTTGTTATGGAGGACATAAAAATTAACGAGGAGGGTTGTTTCTTCAGATTGGAGGTCTAAGATCAATGGAATGCTTCAGGAATCAGTGCACGCTCCCTTGTTGTTTGTCATATATTAACAATTTTGCCACATTGGCCTTCATCAGAATATTGAGTATAGAAGTTGGGAGGTCATGTTGCAGTTATATTAAAAGTGGTGAGGCCACATTTAGAGTGTTGTGTTCAGTTTTGGGCACCATGTTATAGGAAAGATGTTGTCAAGCTGGAATGTGTACAAAGATTTACGAGGATGTTGCCAAGACTCGAGGGTCTGAGTTATAGGGTCTAGCGGCCGATTTTTATATCGTTCGAGAAATTCACCCTCTAGCCGCTAAATGGATGAGCATGGTTAAGGGGAATGTCTTCGAAACACATGCGAGCTCACCCATAGAGACCTTCAGAGATTCTTCACAGATAAGTCTTCAAAACACAGTCTTTTGATGAATAAATGCTTTATTGATAGAAAACAGTGAGATACATCCAAATTTCTTCCGACTCATTACTACAATCTTCACCGAACTCCAGCTTATTACTTTAAACATTAGAAAACTCCTCGTGTCTCCGTTACACTTTGCATGATTTCCTTTACACCTCGCATGGTCGAAGGGTAAACCTTCTCCATGGTCTCTCCAAACTAATCTAAAAACTGAACTTCTGCGCAAGCTACATAGTCCAAAACATGCCCAAAAAATGTCATAAATCCCACCCACAATATAATGGGTAGTCTAAAATTTAAAGGCACATGCCATCATCAATGACATGCAAAACAAGCCAAATGGCCACTACATAGGGAGAGGTTGAGCAGGCTGGCCCTCTCTTCCCTGGAGCACAGAAGGATGAGGGGTAATCTTATAGAGGTGTATAAAACCATTAGAGGAATAGATTGTGTAGACACACAGAGTTTCTTGCCCAGAGTAGGGGAATTGAGAACCGGAGAACACAAATTTAAAGTGTGGGGGTATAGATTTTATAGGAAACCGAGGGGTAACTTCTTTTTACACAAAGGGTAGTGGGTGTATGGAAACAGCTGCTGGAGGAGGTAGTTGAAGCAAGTACTATCGCAATATTTAAGAAATATTTAGACAGGTTCATGGAGAGATTAAGTTTAGAGAGATATGGGCAAAACGCAGGCAGGTAGAACTAGTGTAGATGGGACATGATGGTTGGTGTGGGCAGTTGAGCTGAAGGCCTGTTTCCACACTGTATGACTATGACTCCCTATGATTCCGTGACTCTCTCTCAAGAAATCAAATATAATTGAATCTGCACATCCTTGCAAGATTGCAGGAAGAACTTGGAGACAATCTAAATCAAGCACGATTCAGCATAAGATAAACGCATGAACAATATTGCTGTTTTAATGCAGGTTCTATATATGTACAATAATTTGGTTTTAGGATTCTCTCTGTCATGAACTGGGTAATGCTTGATAATGAAAAAAGACAGAAGAGTTAAATGCTGATAAACATGGACTGAAAGAAAAGATTTCAGTCCAGAGGCACTGGTTAACCTTTCATTTCCCGATTGCAAAGTAGATTTGCTTCAATTCACCTTCATGCTCGAATAGAGCACCTGCATGAATGATGACTTCCATTACTTCCTTAAAAGCAGTCTAAAGGACAGGGTCCGACTGAAATTGGTTAAGTGTTTTTCAAATCATATATCTGCTTCACCATGTAATTTGCTGAATCAGCACACGCACATGACATATCACCCATACCTTTCTTTTATTTTAATTTTAGGGATACAGTGTGGAAACAGGCCCTTCTGCCCACCAAATCCAAGCTGACCAAAAATCACCTGTACAGTAGTTGTATCCGACACACTAGGGACAATTTACAGAAGCCAATTAACCAACAAACCTGCATGTCTTTGGAATGTGGGAAGAAACCAGAGCTGCCAGAGAAAACCCATGCGCTCAGAGAGAACATATAAACTCTGTGTAGACAATACCCATAGTCAGGTTCAAACCCGGGTATTTTGTTGTTATTCCACCGGGTGGCACTAGCAATCGCTGACTCACCAACAGTCCCTTCCTTCTTTGTTGTTTTAATAGTATGTGTTAAATGTATGTTTTAGAGTTCTTTAGCTTGTTTTATGTGGGGGGGGAGATGGAGGAAACTTTAAATCTCTTACCTCGACGGAGATACGATGCTTTTTTAGAGCAACATTTGTGAATTTGAACCACTATAACCAGCAGGCTCTCATTGTTCATTCAAATATCAACAATTGAACAGTTCTAGCATGGTCTTATATTCTGCTGCTTAGCTAATAAAGATAATAACTTTGTTTAACATTGTTTTGTTTAACATTGCACAGTGAAGTTGGCTGTGAACAAGCTGGATCCCAACTTACTTGCCATCAGGAAGCTGACCTAAGATGATGACATATTTCTGTGGAAAGATGAGTCAGAAAAGAAATCACATGCAAACTGAGAAATTACAAATCCTTGACGCAGAAAGTATCACATGAAAAGTTTTTAAATTTGGCTTCAATTTAAAACTTCATTTACAAAGTTACAACCTTGCCTCCCATGTTTAGGAATGGGAAAGCATACCATGGTACCTCAAATAACACTGTAAATGTATACACCTCTGCGAAAGGAGACAACTGTCATTGCAGGTTTTTCTGCCTCGCCTACAGTCTGCCTGCCCCTTCTTTATTTTGTTGTTTTAATAGTATGTTAAATGTATTTCTAAATGTATTTTTTCACACAGAGAGTGGTGAGTCTCTGGAACTCTCTGCCACAGAGGGTAGTTGAGGCCAGTTCATTGGCTATATTTAAGAGTGAGTTGGATGTGGCCCTTGTGGCTAAGGGATCAGAGGGTATGGAGAGAAGGCAGGTACGGGATACTGAGTTGGATGATCAGCCATGATCATATTGAATGGCGGTGCAGGCTCGAAGGGCTGAATGGCCTACTCCTGCACCTAATTTCTATGTTTCTATGTTTCTATGTATGTTTTAGAGTTCTTTAGCTTGTTTTTATATGGGGGGGGGGGGGGGGGTGGGGGAATTTTTTAATCTCTTACCTCGACGGAGATACGATTTTTTCGTATCGTATCTCCGTCCGCACTGCGGCCTAACATCAAGGAGTTGCCGGCCTCAGCTGGAGATCGAACGGAAGCTCCAGCCGTGGGAGCCTGCGGAACTGAACATCGTGGAGCGGGCAATCCCTGTCGGGGATCGACCTCGGAGCTCCAACAGCGGGAGCCTGCGGGCTTAACATCGTGGAGCTCGCGGTCCCTGGTTAGAGACCAACTTCGGGAGCTCCAAACTGCAGACCTTTCGACCGCCCTGACTCGGGAGCTTCAATCGCCTCATACTGCTGACATTTTAACTCCTGAAATGATCATATTCTGATGAATGCTATGAAATGAGTAAATACATAAACTGAAATAAAATACGATTACATCAATCCCCATGCACGATGTTTTTTGGAGCAACATTTGCGAATTTGGACCACAATGTCCAGCAGGCTCTCACTGTTCATTCAAATATCAGCAATTGAACAGTTCTAGCATGGGCTTATATTCTGTTGTTTAGCTAATAAAGATAAGCACTTTGTTTAACATTGTTTTGTTTAACATTGCACAGTGAAGTTGGCTGTAAAAAGCTGGGATCCCAACTTACTTGCCATCATGAACCTGACCTACGATGATGACATATTTCTGTGGAAAGATGAGTCAGAAAAAAAAGTACATGCAAATTGGGAAATTCCAAATCCTTGACACAAAAAGTATCACATGTTAAGTTTTAAAGTTTGGCTTCAATTTAAACTTCATTTACAAAGTTACAACCTTGCCTCCCATGTTTAGGAATGGGAAAGCATACCGTGGTACCTCAAATAACACTGTAAATGTATACACCTCTGCGAAAGGAGACAACTGTCATTGCAGGTTTTTCTGTTCTCGACCACAGGAAAAGTCAACATCATAGTCCTTATGAACTGCTCAACCAACCCACAGTGAATTTTTGATATCCTTTGTCTCTCCCCTTCAAGGGGAACAGTGAAGCATTCTTCTTAAATTCAGTTGATCACAGAAATTCATAGAAAACATAGAAATTAGGTGCAGGAGCAGGCCATTCGGCCCTTCGAGCCTGTACCGCCATTCAATATGATCATGGCTGATCATCCAACTCAGTATCCTGTACCTGCCTTCTCTCCATACCACCTGATCCCTTCAGCCACAAGGGCCACATCCAACTCCCTCTTAAATATGGCCAACGAACTGGCCTCAACGACCTTCTGTGGCAGAGAATTCCACAGATTCCCCACTCTCTGTGTGAAAAACGATTTTCTCATCTCGGTCCTAAAAGACTTCCCCCTTATCCTTAAACTGTGCCGCTTGTCCTGGACTTCCCCAACATCGGGAACAATCTTCCTGCATCTAGCCTGTCCAACCCTTTAAGAATTTTGTAAGTCGCAATGAGATCACCCCTCAATCTTCTAAATTCCAGCAAGTACAAGCCGAGTCTATCCAGTCTTTCTTCATATGGAAGTCCTGCCATCCCAGGAATCAGTCTGGTGAACCTTCTCTGTACTCCCTCTATGGCAAGAATGTCTTTCCTCAGATTAGGAGACCAAAACTGTACGCAATACTCCAGGTGTGGCCTCACCAAGACCCTGTACAACTGCAGTAGAACCTCCCTGCTCTTGTACTCAAATCCTTTTGCTATGAATGCCAACATACCATTCGCTTTCTTCACAGCCAGCTGCACCTGCATGCCTACTTTCAATGACTGGTGTACCATGACACCCAGGTCTCGCTGCATCTCCCCTTTTCCTAATCGGTCACCATTCCAATAATAGTCTACCTTCCTGTTTTTGCCACCAAAATGGATAACCTCACATTTATCCACATTATACAGCATGTGCCATGCATTTGCCCACTGACCCAGTCTATCCAAGTCATCCTGCAGCCTCCTAGCATCCTCCTCACAGCTAACACTGCCCCCCAGCTTCGTGTTATCCACAAACTTCGAGATGTTGCATTTAATTCCCTCGTCCAAATCATTAATGTATATTGTAAATAGCTGGGGTCCCAGCACTGAGCCTTGCGGCACCCCACTAGTCACTGTCTGCCATCCTGAAAAGGACCCGTTCACTCCTACTCTTTGCTTCCTGTCTGCCAGCCAGTTCTCTATCCACATCAATACTGAACCACCAATACCATGTGATTTAAGTTTGTGTACCAAACTCTTGTGTGGGACAAGAGATTCATAAGATTCATCTTATGGTTGATTCATAATGGGATGCAATCATGATCTTAATCAACAGGTGCATTATAGATGCATTCTCGGCTCAGACTGGTGTTGAATAAGAATTTGTCATTGCCTCAACACCACAGTTCACAAACAAGCTTCACGTTGGAATCCAATCTAGATATTCCTACTCCAAAACCCCAACTTCAGTCATAGTTGCTGTACACACACACTTCTTGGGCATGTGCATGATTGGCCGGAAGATAACCATGAATGAGTTAATGCCATTAACTCATTCATGGAAGCATGAGATAATGGGCCTTTCACCTAACATCTGCAAAACACTGATCCTCCACCTGTATGCACCTGCTAAACACTGCTTGCTGACAATAGAAAGTCCAATGAGGAAGTATGGATCTTTTTCAACTCCTTGGGAACCACCACTCAATTAGATAGGGATCAATGAAGAAGTTCATGTTTCCCTTCAGTACGCTAGCATGGTCACTGCCCAAGGCAAAGACTATTTGAAGATCAAGACTTTGGTCCCAACACAAATTTCAGGATGTCCAAATTAATCCCCGCTTCCTGTATATCAGGCACCTCAAAGCATCAAAGATACCACCAATGACATCTCTGCAAAACCCTCCAAAACCAACGATAGGATATGCAAACTGATGACTGCGTCATTTCTTCACAGCCGGCGGCAGTCCGCTGAAAAATCGCGTAAGTGGGGCAGGCCCATTAGCAACCTAGTACTGAGCCCTACAGAACCACACTGCACAGTGCTTTGTAATCAATAAAACGTCCATTGACATAACTCTGTGCTTTCACCTAGATCAATTTGACACTTTCCCTTTGCAAACATGGAGACTAAACACCCTGAACAAATTAACACAAATTCATGTAGACTGTATCAATGTTTTAATCCATCTTCCAAGCTCCACTAAACAAAATGCAATCAAATTAGTATAACATGACCTTTCCTTTCAAATTTACAGTCTTTTCTTGATTAACATCAGTCTCTCTAAATGCTGATTAAGGCTAATAATCAGATTTTGCTAATCATTGGTCCACCACCAGAATCACCAATGACTTGCTCGCAATGATCCATTTTATTTAATTCTCTCTTTTTAAACAATGGTACCACACAAGCCTTCTTGCAGAGCTCCAAAAACAGTAGAGGATTTGAATTTGATCATCAGAGCCAGAATCATGTCCTTGCTTGCTCCTAAGATCATGGGATATTTTTTAACCACGCCTGCAAATTATTTATTTTTTAACATGGTACTCGACTTAATCTGGCCAGACTTTGTCTTATTTCCAATATTTCACATTCTTCCTTATCATCCAGAGCAGCCGGAGGTTGTTGTGCATGTTGGCATGAATGATATAGGCCGGAAGAGGAAGGAGGTTCTGCAACAAGATTTTATGGAATTGGGCAGAAGACTGAAAAGCAAGACCTGCAGGGTAGTGATCTCAGGATTGCTTCCAATACCTCGTGCTCATGAAGGTAAGAATAGGAAGATAGAGGATAGGAATGTATGGCTGAGGAGTTGGTGCACGGGGAGGGATTTGGATCTCTGGATCGTTGGGATTTCTTCCGGGGCAGGGGTGACTTGTATAAAAGGGACCGGATGCACCAAAACTGGAGGGAGACCAACATCCTTGCAGGAAGGTTTGTTAATGCTACACGGGAGGGTTTAAACTAGATTGGCAGGGGGGTGGGATCTCGTGCAGGACAGAGGCACAGGAGAAGCTAGAAGTTGGTATGGAAGGTGGTGTGGGAAAGGTCAATGGACAGAATAGGCAAAAAGCCAGACAGCAAAGGAGGGCTGGTTTAAACTGCATGTATTTTAATGTAAGGGGCTTGACGGGTAAGGCAGATGAGCTTAGGGTGTGGATAGGTATGAGTGACTGGAACATTGTTGCCATGACTGAAACCTGGTTAAGGGAGGGGCAGGACTGGCACCTCAATGTTTTGCGGTACAGGAGCTTCAGGAGAGACAGGGGTGAGGAAAAAAAGGAGGGGGAGTTGCATTGTTGGTTAAGGAGGATGTCACGGCTGTGTTCAGAGGTGACATTACGAATGGTTCGTCTAATGAGGCTCTATGGGTGGAGCTGAGGAACAAGAAAGGGATGATCACCTTGTTGGTGGTGTGCTACAGACCTCCAAATAGTCAACGGGAATTAGAAGAGCAAATGTGCTGGGAGATTGAAAACAGCTGCAGGTCAAATAAGGTTGTTGTAGTAGGGAATTTCAACTTTCCCAATATAGATTGGGAAAATCATAGCATGAAGGGTTTAGATTGGGTGCAATTCCTCAAAAGTGTTCAGGAGAGATTTCTTAAACAATATGTAGAGGCCCCCACACGTGAGAGGGCAATGCTGGAACTAGTATTGGGGAAATTGGGAAGTTAATGAAGTGCGTGTGGAGGAGCCTTTTGGGACAAGTGACCACAGTTCGATTAGGTTTAAGATAGTTATAGATCGGGACAGAGAGGGTCCACATGTTAAAATGTTCAACTGGGGTAAGGCCAACTTTAAGGGTATGAGAGAAGGTCTCGCTCAAGTTGACTGGAGCAGGTTAGAGAGGGTGGGACCTCTTAGGAATAAAAGCAGTCACCTCTGTGTGGAGCTACAGGAGATGGGCAAGGTCCTCAATGAGTATTTCTCCTCTGTATTTACCGAGGAGAAAGACGGGAATATGGAGGAAATTGGAGCAGTCACTGGAAGTGTCATGAGTGCAGTCAGGATTACCGTCGAGGAAGTACTGAAGGTACTGTCGTGTTTGAAGACAGACAAATCTCTGGGGCCTGATCAGATATATCCAAGGACATCACGGGAAACTAGAGAGGAAATTGCGGGAGCCCTGGTTGAAATTTATGAATCATCCTTAAATACAGGAGAGGTGCCAGAGGATTGGGGGGTGGCAAATGTTGTGCCTCTTTTCAAGAAGGGCTGCAGGGAAAATGCTGAGAACTATAGGCCGGTGAGAATATCTGTAGTTGGTACGTTACTGGAGAGTATTCTGAGGAGTAGGATATACAGGCATTTGGATGGGCAAGGGCTGATTAGGGACAGTTAGTATGGTTTTGTACGTGGCATCAGATTGATTTTTGTGAAGACCTGACTAAAAAGGTTGATGAAGGCAGAGCTGTAGATGTTGTGTAGATGGACTTTAGTAAGGTGTTTGACAAGGTGCTGGATGGTAGGCTGCTCTGGACGGTTAGATCTCATGGGATTCAAGGAGAGATAGCTGAATGGATAGCTAATTGGCTCCATGAAATGGAGCAGAGGGTGATGGTGGAAGGTTGCTTCTCAGAATGGAGGCCTGTGACTAGTGGTGTGCTGCAGGGTTCGGTGCTGGGCCTGTTACTGTTTGTCATCTATATGAATGATTTGGGTGAGAACATACAGGGAAAGATTAGCAAGTTTGCTGATGATACAAAACTTAGTGGTTTTGCAGATAGTGAAGATAGTTGTGAAAGATTGCAGCAGGATCTGGATCGATTGGCCAGGTGGGTGGAGGAATGGTTGATGGCATTTAATATAGAGAAGTGTGAGGTGTCGCATTTTGGGACATCGAACAAGGGCAGGAACGACACAATAAATGGTAGGCCTCTGGGTAGTATTGTAGAGCAGAGGGATCTAGGAGTATAAGTGCATGGTTCCATGAATGTCGAGTCGCAGGTAGATAAGCGCAGGCAAGTGAGACTAGGGTAGCTGGGACATTGTTGGCCGGTGTGAGCGAGTTGGGCCGAAGGGCCTGTTTCCACACTGTATTACTCTATGACTCTATCACCTCTATGAAAAGGCCATAACATGTGTTTGCAGGTTACTTGGCTTCTCTAAATTGCCGAGTGTAGGTGTGTGGATGTGAAAGTGGTATAACGTTGAATTAGTATGAATGGATGATCAACGTGGACTCGGTGGCCCAAACGCTCTGTTTCCACACTGAATCTGTCAATCAAACAATCACACCCATTTTAAACTATACTATCGATATTTCCATACACAGGCTTCTATTGGAGATAAACAATTACTAAAATAAACAAATAAATAAACCAAAAGCTCTGAACTACATTTTTTTTAATTTGTAATTATTATTGGGAGCATTGGTTTTGTCTTTTTACACTATAATTGTTTGTTTTTATGTGTGTGCGTATATAAAAATAAAACATGTTTATTATATTGTGTACTGAGTACAAGGTTTACATTCTGTTGTGATGTTCCAAGTAAGAATTCCATTGTTCTGGTTGAGACATATGACAACGAATTGCTTTATTATGTATTTTGTTAGGTTTTTCTTTTTTTTTCTGAACAGTTTTACTTGATTTTACACACATCTTTGCCTTCCTATTGCCTTTTTAATTTCACCTTTGCACATTCTACGCTCCAGTCTTTTTGATGTTAAGGAAATCAGAAGGTGTGGGTTTAGTGCAGAAAAGTGGCTTTTAGGAAGATCAACAATGTTCTTGGGATCTTATTGAATGGCACAGCGCATAATGGGCTGATTGGTCTACTCTTGCTATTGTTTCTTTTTTCTCTGTGATGACCTTTCAATATTTGTCATAACTGTTCTCTTTTTTTAACATAACAGATCATTTCTTAGTAGTAACACCTGTCATGTCCAATGTAATATTCAAGCTTTTGTTTACTTTTTGTGCATTTGCATAACAATGCTTCCAGTATGGTCTCCCACATCCATGTTCATAGCCTTACTTGAAGATAAATATCACACCATCTCGTTGAACTTGCTGTATAATAGTTAAAAAGGTTCTCTTGAATGCATTGTAAAACTGCTGAAATTTTAACCATACTTGAGTGGTTAAAATCCCCTACCATTTATGTGGTGTTATTTTTGTACTTCTCAGAATCTAATCTACATATTTTCTCTTCTGTATTTCCCTGAAAACATTGGGTCCTATTTTATATTCACAGAAATATCTTGCCCTTCTTGTCTGCATTTCATTGGCCCGAAAGTGAAAACAAAAGTTGAACTGATCTCAAAAAGGATCTGGCAAGATTTAACAAAGCCTCAATGGTAAGTCCCAAGCAGCAAAGTGAAGAGGTCTCATCCCAAAATGCTGAGCTTTGACTGGAGGCAAAAGTGAGGACAGAGCACTCCAAAATTTTTGTTTAAATGGGCAGCCAGTCTTAAATGTCTCTGACATTCAAAATTATATCAAATAACTAAAAGTAGAAAAATAAGGTAAATTTGAATCTTACAAAGGAATCATAAAGTCCCTCTTGGTAGGCTGATTCTGAAGATTAAGTTGTTTGGGATCTTCATTGTTCAGATTCAGAACGGGCTTACTCATGGAATACAGAGGGTTGCGTGGAAGGGTGTTGAGGGAACTGTGGCGACAGTCACTGTCGCAGCGCGATGCCGGAAATGCACCCACCCCATGACAATGTCCACGACAAGCTACCACCTAATCGACGTCAAGCTACGACAAGCTACATCAACACAATTCCTGGCGATTCGGGACGTCCACACCTACGACAACCTTCCACCACACAGGCGACAACCTACGACACCTGAAGTCAACCTACCCCCACCAGCGACAAACTATGACAAGCTACAACCCTGTCGGCGACAAATGAAGACAACTGAATACCTCTGTTGATGCCAGAACTGTCGCCAGCTGACGTAGGTTGTCGCCAATGGAATTAATCGAGGTCATGACCAGGTGACAACCAACGTCACTTGGTGTCATCCTGGCGACAACCTACGATAGCACCTATGACAGGAGAAGACGGGCAACGTCAAGCCCACTGTCGCCGAGAGGTTTTGAACATTTCAAAATCCAGCGGCGACAAGAAATAAGTAACGACACTTGAGGGGACCGCTCACGACAAAACAGGTGTCACCCCATGACCATGTGGCGACAACCTATTTTTCGGCCCTTTATTCTGATTGGAGGCCTCTGCCAGTGGATTTCAACAGAGGATCTCTGTAGGATGGAACTGCAGATGCTGGTTTAAACCAAAGATAGACACATAAAACTGGAGTAATTCAGCGAGACAGGCAGCATGTCTGGACAGTAGGAATGGGTGATGTTTTGGGTCTAAATAAATAAAAATAGGGCCCAATGAGTCAGGGAAAGAGAGAAGAGCAAATATGTAGATTAGGTTCTGAGAAGTGCAAAGATAACACCACAGAAATGGTGTATGTATACACGCGCACACACACACATTCTCCATAATGTTTGTGACAAAGAACCATCATTTATTTATTTGCCTCTGTAATACACAATTTGAGATTTGTAATAGAAAAAAATGAGGTTAAATCGCACACTGTCAGATTTTAATAAAGGCCATTTTTATACATTTTGGTTTCACCATGTAGAAATTACAGCTGCGTTTATACATAGTCTCTCCATTTCAGGGCTCCATAATGTTTGGGACACAGCAATATCATGAAAATGAAAGTAGTCATGTTTAGTATGTTGTTGTATTTCCTTTGCATGCAATAACTGCTTGAAGTCTGCAATTCATGGACATCACCAGTTGCTGGGTGTCTTCTCTGGTGATGCTCTGCCAGGCCTGTATTGCAGCCATCTTTAGCTTATGCTTGTTTTGGGGGCTAGTACCCTACAGTTTTCTCGAGCATATAAAAGGCATGCTCAATTGGGTTCAGGTCGGGTAATTGACTTGGCCACTCAAGAAATCACCATTTTTTCTTTGAAAAACTCCTTTGTTGCTTTAGCAGTATGTTTGGGATCATTGTCTTGCTGTAGAATGAACCGCTAGCCAATGAGTTTTGAGGCATATGTTTGAACCTGAGCAGATAGGATGTGTCTATACACTTCAGAATTCATTATGCTACTACCATCAGCAGTTGTATCATCAATGAAGATAAGCGAGTCAGACAGCAGCCATACATGCCCTGGCCATAACATGCCCACCACTGTGTTTCACAGGTGAGGTGGTATGCTTTGGATAACCATATAACCATATAACAATTACAGCCCTCTCGGCCCTTCCAGTCCGTGCCGACCATTTGTTTTCCCCTAGTCCCATCTACCTGCACTCAGACCATACCCCTCCATTCCCTTCCCGTCCATATACCTATCCCCTTTACTTTTAAATGTTAAAATCGATCCTGCCTCCACCATTCTGCTGGAAGCTCATTCCACACAGCCACCACCCTCTGAGTAAAGAAGTTCCCCCTCGCGTTACCCCTAAACTTCTGTCCCTTAATTCTCATGTCATGCCCTCTTGTTTGAATCTTCCCTACCCTCAATGGGAAAAACGTATCCACGTCAACTCTGTCTATCCCTTTCATCATTTTAAAGACCTCAATCAAGTCCCCCCTTAACCGTCTGCGCTCCAAAGAATAAAGACCTAACTTGTTCAACCTTTCTCTGTAACATAGTTGCTGGAACCCAGGCAACATTCTAGTAAATCTCCTCTGTACTCTCTCTATTTTGTGGATCTTGGGCAGTTCCTTCTCTCCTCCATACTTTGCACTTGCCATCACTCTGATATAAGTTAATCTTAGTCTCATCTGTCCATAAGGCATTTTTTCCACAACTGTGGTTGCTCTTTTAAGTACTTCTTGGTAAACTGTAACCCAGCCATCCTATTTTTACGGCTAACCAGTGATTTGCATCTTGCAGTTTAGCCTCTGTATTTCTGTTTGTGAAGTCGTCTGCGGACAGTGGTCATTGACAAATCCGCACCTGACTCCTGAAGAGTGTGTCTTATCTGTTGGACAGATGTTTGGGGATTTTTCTTTATTATAGAGGGAATTCTTCTGTCATCAGCTGTGGAGGTCTTCCTTGGCTTGCCAGTCCCTTTGCAATTAGTTAGCTCACCAGTGCTCTGTTTCTTCTAAATGATGTTTCAAACTGTTGATTTTGGTAAGCCTAAGGTTTGGCTGATGTCTCTAACAGTTTTATACTTGTTTCTCAGTCTCATAATGGCTTATTTGACTTTCATTGGCACAACTTTGGACCTCATGTTGAGAAAGCCATAAAAGTTTCCAAAGGTGATGGAAAGACTGGAGGAAATACTAGGTGCTGAGAGCTCTTATACTTGCATTAAGGAGGCAATTAAACATACCTGAGCAATTACAAACACCTGTGAAACCATGTGTCCAAAACATTATGGTGCCCTGAAATGGGGAGCTATATATAAACACAGCTGTGTTTATGGTGAAACCAAAATATATAAAAATGACCTTTAATAAAATCTGTCAATGTGCACTTTAAACACATGTGATTTTTTTTTTTTCTATTACAAATCTTAAATTGTGGAGTACAGAGGTAAATAAATAAATGATGGGTCTTTGTCCCAAACATTATGGAGGGCACCGTATATCTATCTATATCTCTCGCAAACAAGTGAGGTATGTATGTATATATATATATACATACATACATATACATATATACATACACATACATGTGTGTATATATATATATATATATACATATACATATACATATACACATATATATATATATATATATATATATATATATATGATTCGTATGTAGATGGTTGGTTAGTAAGTCTACAGACAACACCAACATTTGCAGAGTTGCGGACATTGAGGAAGATTGTCTAAGTATACATAGGGATATAGATCAGGTACAGAAATGGCTACAGAAATGTCAGATGGAGTTTAATCTGAGCAAATGTGAAGTGTTGCACTTTGTGACGTCAAATGGAAGGGGAAAATATACAATTAATGGCAAGATCTTATGTAATGGCTTAGCATGACGTACAGAGGATCTTGGGGTTCAAGTCCATAACTCCTTTAAAGTGACAACATAAATAGATAAGAGTGGTAGGAAAGGCATATGTTATGTTTGCCTTCATGGGTTGGGGCATTGAGAACAAGAGTTAGGAAATAATGTTCCAGCTTTATAAGACTTTGGTTAGGCCGCATTTGTAATATTGTGTGCATTTCTAGCACCACATTGGAGGAAAGATGTGGAGGCTTTGAAAAGGGTACAGAGGAGATTTACCAGAATGCTACCTGGATTAGTTATGAGAGGTTAGACAAATTTGGATTATTTTCTCTGGAGAGTCAGCGGTTGAGAAAAACCTGTTATTATAAACATATAAAATGGTTATAGAAATATTAAATTATAGAAATTTCAAGATTATTATAAATGAGGTAGACAGTCAAAATCTTTTTCCTTGGATGGAAATTACAAAGACCAGACAAAATGGCTTTAAGGTGAGATGGGCAAAGTTTGGGGGTGGTGGGGGAGTCAGATATAATAGTGACATTTAAAAGGCTTTTGTATAGACACATAGAAGAAATGGAATATAGGGATATAGATCATGTGCACGCAGAGGAGATTATTTTAACTTGGTATCATATTCAGCATGAACATTGTGGGCCTGTTACTTTTTTCCACACAGTGGGTGGTGGGTATGGAACGAGCTTCCAGAGGATGATAAGGCAAGTACTATAACGACATTTGAAAGACAATTGGTCTGGTTCAGTGATAGAAAAGGTTTGGCGGGTTATGGGCCAAATACAGGCAGGTGGATTAGTGTCGATGGAGCGTCCTGGTCAGCGTGGGCCGAAGGGCCAGTTTCCGTGCTGTGTCGCAATGAAAAAATTGAAATCAATTGTGATTCAGCATCAGGAGAGGGGCGATAAATGTTGAGAGTCAAGTCATGTATGGCAGTGTTTTGGACAAGTTTACAGAAGGCAAAACAAGTGGGGCTAGCAAGTAGATAGTTATGGCCTAAACCAACAAAGGGTACAGAGGAGATTTACCAGCCTAAACTAACAAAGGCAAAAAGAAGCATTTTTGACAGGACCAAATTTAAACATAAAATATTCCACTGTTTTCACGTGCTCGACACAGGGTATGGGGAACATTATTAAGTACAGAATACTACATGATGAAATACAGATTAATATCAGCCCACGCAACAGGCTCACGATGTCTGGTTGTCTCTTAGGGGAGGTACCTAGTAGAGTCCAATTCTCAAGTTTCTCTTTACAAAAAGCAAACAAGTCAACGGAGACTATTTAAATGTACCCTTACATCTGCTTTACAGCAGGGCTGACATTAGTCTTCTTAACTTATCTAGGCGAGAATATAACAATCAAGACGCAGAGAGAATACAATATTAAATATCTAATTTCCATTTACTGCCACAATAGATCAGTCTCTTCTGACGGAGGGTTACAATCTTAAATGAATGGGCGCTTTAAAACTTCAAACGCCTTTTTGTACATGTAGATGGATGGTACACTATTCACGTATGGGGGCGGGGGTTAAATTCAACATAAATGAGACGTCAACAGCTGTTAACAATAACCAAAATACAGTAGGTGTCCGTTTTCTAATGTGGGACAGAAATTTAAAAACCGTGTTTTGATCTGCAGATGGTCATTTGATGAGAAGTTGGATACTCACCGGCGAGGACGAAGAGAACAAATGAGGGCTGACAGTCGAGTCCGACAGCACAACGGGCTTCTCTGACCGGCGGAGAATGAGGAACAGCTGGCGGAGCAGGAGACGGAGACGGCCATGGCTGACACGGGCGGGGGGGGGGGGAGGACGGACGACGACGGTCTGAAGCAAAGAAGGGTCTCGGCCCGAAACGTCGCCTATCTCCTTAGATGCTGCTGCACCCGCTGAGTTTCTCCAGCCTTTTGTGTAACCCTCTTGCTTTATAATCTTTGGTCTGAACTGAGATCAGGGACCGCGGCGGCGGCGGCGGCACAACTTGAAGCCGCCAAGCCAGCGGCAGCTGCCGTGCGGCTCGGCATCAGCTCGGGGCCCGAAGCAGCTCCCACACGGAGAGTCCCCGCCGCCGCCGGGCCTCCTCCCTCCGTTTCCGACCCGCTGTCAATCGCAGTCCAGCGGCAGCGACAGCGACGCCTGGCCTCGGCCTCCTCCTCCGGCCCGGTTTCCTCTCAATCAGACCCTTCCTCCTCGTCCCCACTCCGCTCCAGATGTCGCCTGCCCGACGGTCGGACACCCGGTTGTTTGCCGGCAACCACTGGAAGCCTGTGGCTTTCCTCTCTGATCGGCCAGATACTGGGCCCGGCCCGGTCCGGCCTCCTCCTCCTCCTCCTCCTCCTCCCCCTCCCCCTGCCGCCAGACGCCCTGCGTCACTGCACAGACAGGGCGGCGATGAAGGCCATGTCCCCTCGGCCCGGCCCAGACACCGCCCAGTCAGTCAGGGGCCCCTCATTCTAGCTTCACTCCCACTTTCTCACTTTTACCAATCACTCGTTTACTTTTCCAAAACGAGAAAAATCATAAAGGAATAACTTTTTATAGTGGTCAAACTTCTGTAGAACTGTTAAAGTTCGGAACTTTTAAAGATGGTTGGCCCTGCCAATGACATTTATGCTTGATGGGGGGGGGGGGGGGGGGGGGGGGGAACGTTATGTACGAGAATTAGTAACAAAATCAATGACTTCTCACTCTCAATTCTCACCCAATGTTGGCAGCTCTCCATTTTTAATGCAAGTTTCGGTATTACTTTGGTGCTGATAATAAAGATCTTTTCCCTGTTATTTTCAACAATAAGTGCATTGAGTCTCTGCCAATGAAGTCATTGATTTTGTTACTAGTTCTTGTACATAATGCGAGGATGTGCAGCGACCGAGGGGGAGGGGGGGGGGGGGGAGCTTTTGCATTTTTCAGCTTGAAATTGTGCAATCTGCTGCATACTGTGTAGCAAGTCTTTTAACTTACATTTGAATGCAACATTAATGTTTTAAATTAGATTAGGTATATGGATCATATGCATGCAGAGGAGATTATTCCACTGCAGGCTCTGATCAACAGGTGCAGCATATGAATGACCTTAGTATATTCATGTATGGAAATCGGATTATAATTCATATACATATATTTATATATGGAGAGAGAGAAACAAGGCAAGAAGAGTCAGACTTCCATCACTGTTCTGCACAAATAAATTAATCAACCTTTACCCTTTGACTATAGAAACAAGACGGAAATAATGCCACATATTCAATCAAGTATAACGGTTTTCAATTAAATTAAGATATATATGTAAAACACATATATGGAAACAGGCCCTTCAGGCCACCAAGTCCACACTGTCCAGCAATCTATCATACACCAGATTTATCCTACACGCCAGGGACATTTTACAGAAGCCAATTAACCTATAAACCTGCACTTCTTTCGGATGTGGGAGAAACTGGAATGTCCCAAGAAAACCCATGTGGTCATAGGGAGAATGTACAAATTCTGTACAGGCAGCACCCATAGTCAGGATCAAATCTAGGTCTGGTGCAGTAAGGCAGCAACTCTACCGCTGCGCCACCATGCTGCCCCATTAAATTATTGTTTTCTGTAATATATTTATTCTGGTGTCACGTCAATAAAGATGAACACATGATTCTGATTTCTGCCCTTAGTTGGATAACACATATCTCTAGTCATTGTGTTTTACATCTATATGGCTGGTTTTCAACCTCTTCAGTCTGAAGGTATCGACCCAAAACATCACCTATTCCATCTCTACAGAGATGCTGCCTGTCCCGCTGAGTTATTCCAGCTTGTTGTGTCTATCTTCAGTTTAAATCAGCACCCGCAGTTCCTTCCTATACTCTTTGTTAAACGAAACGGGTCTTATTCTCATAATATTATTCACCTCAACTAAGTATTTTCTTCACATCCGTTGCTGCAGAGAATACAATCCGAGTTATCAAATCTTTCTTCAAAGTGAAAACAAAATTCCAGCCCTGTCAACATCTTCATAAATCGCCCCTGGATCCTTTCCAGAGCAATTGCACCCTTTCTACAATGTGTCATAGTTTTACAGCATGGAAACAGGCGCTTCATCCCAACTTGTCCATGCCCAATCTAAACTAGTCCCATTTATGGAACTAGTTTGTGAGATTGTGTGCCAGTATGTGTGAGGGTGTGTATGAGAGTGTGTATCAGTGTGTGTGTGTGTGAGGGTGGGTGTGTATGTGTGAGGGTGTGTCAGTGTGTGTGAGAGAGTGTGCGAGAGTATGAGATTGTGTGTGAGAATGTATGTGTGAGGGGTGTGTGCCTGTATGTGAGAGTGTGTGTGCCAGTGTCTATGTAAGGGTGTGTTAGGTTATGTGTGAGAGTGTGTGTCAGTGAAGCAGCGACAAACACCCGGATGTGAGCGGACATTCAGAGACTTGACGATGTCCGGGGAGAGTTTCCCTCCCCCTCCCCCCTCGCATTCTCCTTATACATTCCCCTCATAGTTTTTACTCACCTCTAAAACAATTTTTGCATTATTTTGAATTTTCAGCACCTACAGATTTTTGTTCCATGAATGTCAAATGGAATCATTAGTACTGCAGTTACACTTGCCATTTTTAAATAGTATGGGATGGGCTAAAAGCCAATCAAATTGCTCGTTCTTTACGGGAAAACCCGCCGACAGAACGCTATTCTCTTTGGTGAGTGTGGAGGAGATCTGGAAACCTTGGGCAAATTGAATTGTTTCGTGGACTTTTATCTATTTATTTATTTATTTTAAACAAATTCTTTTTTTTGAGCATGAGAAATTCTGTGATCAGCGTGAGAGCGTGAGAATTTTGTTAAATGCGTGCGTCTCACGCTCGATGCGTGAGTTTGCAGCCCTGAAATTGGTTTCTAATTGGTATTCTTTAGTGAGATATAAAAACAATCTATTTAGTACAATGATGCATGTTCACTATTAAAAGAGGGAATGGACTAATTCAAAGTCAGCATGGATTTTGAAAAGGAAATTATTCCTTGATTCCACATTGATTTTTCGAGGAAGTAACCAAGAGAGCAGACTGTACATGCAATAAGTTTAATTCATTCAGCTTATCAAAAGTTGCTTTGGTGAGTTTGCCAGAAAACTCTAATCATTAAAGGCAGAAACTTCAAACTCAGGTGTTGAGTGGAAGGGTGTATTTATTGCACATTGGTTTTGGGACAGATGCAGAGAGTGAAAAGGTGGCTATTTATAGTGGAAGAAGCTGAAATCTGGATTTATTTCATTTCATTTAAAATCTGGATTCAATAATGCAATTTCTACGTTTTTGGATGATATCAAATTTGGGAGAAATAGTCAAAACTGATGTGGTCAGAAGCAATGGCACAGCAATGACTAGCTGTCCATTCTTTACTTCTGTGTTTTGATGCGCAAGCGTAATATTCACGGAAGAACAACCCAGCAAGGAGATAGCCATAAAAGAACACAAAGTGCTGGAGTAACTCAGTAGGTCAGGCAGCATCTTTAGCGAACACGGATAACTGATGTTTCAGGTCGAGACCTTCTTCAGACAGCCAGCAGTTCTTTTATGGAGTTAAACAGCCAGAGTGAGCATGATCAGCCCAGCAACCTTGCTATTACTGTGCCATTTATCTTTGCCAATTTTGTGCAGGAAAAAATAAAAGTGATGTAGAATGGACCTATTCCAATGTGCAATCTCACTAAAGAACAGAAATGGCAGTAGCCATGAATCAAAATACCCACATTTTTTCAGTGATTCTTAATTCCTTGGAGGAAGAAAACATTCACTTATAATGCACCTTCTATAATTGACAGCTAGTAACATCAGTACGAAAGGGTTAAACAGTTGGAACTTCTCCAGTATGCATTCCCTTCAAAATCCAGACTTGACTGGGAGCAAAAAGATCAGGAATTTATCTCTAATGCGAAATGTGGACACGCAAGATCATTACATATTAGTTGTCAAAATGTAAGATTGCAGACAATAACTCGGAATAGCCTAGAAATGAAAGGTTTCAATGAAAGATCATTGATCTTAAGCCTTAACCTTTTTCTCTTTCCATTTTTCCAGTTTTATTTTGTTATTCTTGCAATGATGTTGAATGCTTTACCAATGCTACTGTTTAGCACTCATTAAACCAAAATAAGCTGGTCAATGCCCGAGTTTAAAAAATACATAAGGAAGGGTTCCATTAGAAGCAGTAACCACACCGACACTCGCGGTGGGGTGAGCTCACATGAGGTATTTTGTATACAGTGGTAGGAATCGTCCAGGATCAAATGGGGTTACTGTCCCTCACTGTCAGAGCACTTGCAACAACTACAGGAACATTTCACTTCTAAGTATTTCTGGAATGTCCTTTGCCAGAGCGATCCTGCAATGACTTCACAGGCTCGCTGACCAGCTATACCCTGAGGCAGAATACGAACATTACCTTTGTTGATCTTATGAATTATTTTGATTCTGTCAGCAGACGTGGCCTCTACCAGGTACTGGAAAGGATTAGATGACCATCATGCCTTCTAAACCTCATTCAGTCCTTCAATGAGATTATGCACGGTGCAGTGCAATTTGATGGTGCTACATCAGTTTCCCCATGAGAAGAGTGCAGCAAGGCTGTGTCCTCGCTCCCATTCTGTTTGGTATCTTCCTCTCTGCCTTTCTGACCTTTGCCTTCCCAACAGACACAGAAGGAGTGTATCTTGACAGCAGAAGCGACAGGAAGCTCTTCAATCTAGCAAGGTTGAAAGTCAAGATAAAGGTACGAACTGTGCTTATAAGGGACCTCCTGTATGCTGATGATGCTACACTCATCACCCCAATGGAAGAAGGACTTCAGGGGCTGATGGGCAGACTATCTCATGCTTGCAACAAATACTGACTAACAATCAGTTTTAAGAACACAGTTATCTTGGGTTAGGGTACTCCATTCCCACCTGAAATTACCCTAATAGTACTCTGCTGGAAACTGTCGACAAATTTACCTACCTAGTATCTATGTTGGCTCTTTCTGGATGTAGAGGAAAGGCAGCAACCACCTTCAGGAGACTTAACCAAGCAGGCATGGAAGAACAAGAAAATCACAATCAAGAACAAGATCTGTCTACATAGCATGCATCCTGAGCATGTTACTGTACAGCAGTGAAGCTTTGACGACTTGCCTACATCAAGAACGGAAACTGAGTCATTTTAATTTCTGCTGTCTTCCTCATAACCTGGGAGTTTTTTGGCAGAACAAAATCACCAATTAATCTGTCCTCTCCCTGACACTTTATTTGTCGGTGTAATTTTCCTGAAGTACCACTTTTCTGAAGAAAGTCTCCTCGCTGTTACACTACTTCATAAACATCCCAGGTTACTTTGTAGTAACACTGGAAGAATTAAGACTGAATAGCCATGTTTGGTTCAATTCACAATAGACATAGACTGAGACAGTTTCACACCGTGATTTAGGGTGTAATAAATTGCACTAATTTTACACTAATATTGTTTTTTAAAATTTAAAACAGCCTTGATTCACTTCAAACAGCATTTTTGGTTTATGATTGCCAGTTTACGAGAAATTGCAACAACAGAAGAGACATTCTTCACAAAACTCAAAGCCAAAATCATAGCTCTTAGGTGAGGAACTGAGCCCAAGGCAATGAAAGGATCTCCTATTATGACATCTGCAAAACAGATCATCTATACTCCTATGCCATACAAAAATGTAAATCCGCTCTTACCTCTGTGGTCCTGCAGGACAGCAAACTGTTACACAAAATGGAATTTCACTACTGGAGTCAGCAATCTGGTTAACAGGTTCAGAGCTCTACTTCAGGCAGCTTAATCTTTGTTGAGATACCATATGTAACCGTTAGCCCTGATGGTGAGATCACATCCGGAAATATATGGATACGATACTAGAGACACTAAAAAAAAATCTCTCTATATGCGGATGATGTGCTACTTTACATCACAAAACCAGAAACTAGTATCCGTAATTTGTTAAAATTAATAACTGAATTTGGATCCTATTCAGGATATAGTATTAACTGGAATAAAAGTGAACTTATGCCAATACGGTAAACAATTTACATCTATTACAACAATTCCCTTTTAAGATAACAAATGAAAATTTAAATCTAGAGCCGCTTTAAGTACTCTGGGAAGCAGACCATCAGGCCCTGGGGATTTATCAGCCTTCAGTCCCATCAGTCTATTCAACACCATATCCAGCTAATGTGGATTTCCTTCAGTCCCTCCGTCACCCCAGATCCTCTGGCCCTCGTGCAGCCATGTCTCTGTAATTCCCACAACATTATCCTTGACACATAGCACCTAGCTCTTTGGCACACATCATTTTTCTAGTGCATAGTACTTCCCTGCTTGCATTGATGATATTAACTTATATTTCCATATCTCTATGAAAACTAAAGCCTCCTCTCTCCTACCTGCTGCCTCTTTTGCTACTATGCTGCCTCTCTCACATTTCTATCCTGCACTCCCTCCTCGATGGCTGTTATAGTAACGGAAGGGCCTGTCCCACTTAGGTGATTTATTTCGGCGACTGCCGGCAACTGCCACAGTCGTAGCTGAAAAAGCAGTAACTGGACCCCCCCCGCACAACAATGTCTACGACAAACTACGACAAACTACCACCTTGTTGACGTCAAGCTACCGACAACCGCCGACCCATGAGGACATCGCCTACAACCACAACCTACGACAACCTACGACCACACAGGCGACAACCTATGACAACAAAGTAAACCTACGTACACCCGCGGCAAGCTATGACAAGCAAAGACCCTGTCGGCGACAACTGAAGACAATTCAGTCGCCGATATTTGTCACCGGTTGACGTAGGTAGTCGCCGATGGAATTCACCAAAGTCAGCATCCAGCGACAACCAATGTCACCTGGCGACAACCTGCATCATCCTGGCGACAACCTATGACACCCACGACAGGAGAAAAGAAGCTACATCAAGCCCACAGTCGCCAAAAAGTTTTGAACATTTCAAAATCCAGTGGCGACCAGAAAAACATTACGACTCTTTAGGCGACTTGAGGAGACTACTCACGACCATACATGCGTCAACCCGCGACCATGTGGCGACAGCCTTGTCACCTGTAGTCGCTGAAAAAATCGCCTAAGGGGGACAGGGGCTTTACAATGTAAAGACAAAAGTGCTGGAGTAACTCAAGCGTTTCCTTGGAGAACGTCTGAAGAAGGGTTTCGGCCCGAAATGTTGCCTATCTCCTTCGCTCCTTAGATGCTGCTGCACCCGCTGAGTTTCTCCAGCCTTTTGTGTACCATGAACAGGTGACCTTTTGGGTTGGTAGTGACTTCAGACTGATATTGAGGGGGAGGGGAAGGAACCTGGGAGAGAGGAAGGATAGGGCAAAGTGTGTCAGGTAATCAGTGAACACAGGCAAAGGCAGTTTTGATGGGCAGATGGTTGGTCAAATGCCAGATATGTAAAACAGAAGGTTTGAGATAAAAAGATTGAAGTTACAAATGGTAAGACAAAAGTAGGAATGGAGGTGGAAGGGGAGGGGAAGAATAGCTGTGAGTCCAGGTGGGGCGCAGGGAAGAGGGTGGAGGGGGGTGAGAAAAAGAAGGTCGGGGTGAGAAAAGAGGGGTGGGGTGAGAAAAGAGGGATGGGGTGAGAAAAGAGGTGGAGAAAGGGGAAGAGTTAGGGGGTTATGTTAGTGGCTACCTAAAATGTTCACTTGTTACCTGAGATTATGAGGGCAGCACAGTGACACAGCTGGTACAGTCACGGCCTCAAAATGCAACGACCTGAATTCAATCCTAATCACATTTTCCCTATAATTGGTGTGAGTTTCTTATGAGTGCGTCAGGTTTCTCATACATCCAAAAGACATGCAGGTTGGTAGGTTAATTGGCTACTATAAATTGTCCGTTGTGCAAAGGGGAGTGTTTAAAGTCTGAGGGGACTTGAGAATGTGGGGAGAGTTTAAAAAAATGGGATTAATGTATAGTTATTGTGAATGGGTGGTTGATGATCGGCGTTGACTCTGTGAGCTAAAGAGCCTGTTTCTGTGCTGTGACTATGACTCTACTAGCTTCTAGACTAAATGCTCTGGGGATGTCATATATCGTTAAAATGATATAGAGATGGGGTTAGTCCATGTTTGGTTGTATTTACCAATTTGTACATATCAAATATCTGTAAATTGTTGATAGTTTGTGTGAATATAAGTTTTCAAGGGGAAGCAGTGTAGTATACTGTAAATTAGGGTTATGTTCCTTTTAACATTTGAGTGCACTATGTGACTTTTAACGCAATGGATGATGCACCAGCCATGCTGTTAGTTGTGAGTTGACTTCCTTCTGTATTAGGAATGTTTGTTTGCAGCTCTATTTCTGTCACAAGACCTATAAGGTGACTGTAAAAGATCCTTTTGACATTACAGTTTCTAAGTTCTGCAATTCTCACACTAACTTTTTTTCCATCTGTGTAAATAAGGAAATTAAAGGTGTATGTAACAGGAGTAATGCCACACTATGTAAAATTCAGACTGGACAAATCAAGTTAGTTAGTACTAGCAATTCAGCAGATGAATTCAACAATCTTTTGAGCCAAGGTCATTTCTAATTATTTTGTCAGTGTCATCCTTTATTAAAAGAGCAACCACATCTCATTCTCTTTTTTGCCTCTCCTTTTTCTATTTTGAATGCCTTGGAATATTTACCTCCCCATAATGGTGCAATCTGCGGCGATGTTTCTATAATAATAACGAGGCCATACCCATTTACATTTATTTGTGCTATTAATTCATCCATCTCTTTGCAGATGTAGCATGCATTTAGATGAAATGGCTTTATATTTGTACTGTTTGGTGCTTAGCTACGTTTCTGCTGGCTAGTTATTTTACTTACTGCACTTCTAAAAGGCCTGTCCCACGATTTTTTCGGCGACTGCCGGCATCATTGACTGATGTATCAGGGTCGCCGAAAGATTTTGAACATTTCAAAATCCAGCGGCGACAAAAAAAATGTTGCGACACAACAGACAATAGGTGCAGGAGTAGGCCATTCGCCCCTCGAGCCAGCACCGCCATTCAATGTGATCATGGCTGATCATCCCCAATCAGTACCCCGTTCCTGCCTTCTCCCCATATCCCCTGACTACGCTATTTTTAAGAGCCCTATCTAGCTCTCTCTTGAAAGCATCCAGAGAACCTGCCTCCACCGCCCTCTGAGGCAGAGACTTGAGGAAACATCGCACATCAATATGTCATCGCGCCACATCACCACCGTGTCACGCCGTATCACGCCGCGACTTTTTCGGTGATCTGATACATCAGTCAATGATGCTGGCAGCCGCTGAAAAAATCACCAAGTGCGACCTGTCTGCTCCTAGGTCTAATCTCCCTGCTGAGCTAAGATAAACACTCTGTAAAACTATTTGTAAACTGCCCTACAAAAATATTAGTCCCATGCCTGTTGAGGTGTAATCAACCTGATTCATACAGGTCATGTCTCCTCTGGAAACAGTAACTGAGTGTCAGAAATCTACAGCCTTCCCTCCAGTACCACCTGTGCTTTTACCACCAGGCATTTCCTCCTGCCTTTTCATCCTTAAAATCTACTTGCAATACTGTTCAGTGACATCTTTCACCTTGTACCAAGGAGACAAAATGCCATCCTGAAGTCATATCAATGGCTGCAGAAAAACTTGTCTGTTTTCATGACTAGTGAATCCCCTGTCATTGATGCTCTGTCACTCTGGTGACCTCCCTGGTACAAGGCAGAATGAAGACAATGTGCTAAAACATGCAGATCACAATAAGGTTAGAAAAATAATGGAAAAACACATGTGCATGCAAGTGTGGGTGACATCAAGATAAAATATTTCCAAATAGAAAATGTTTTAAAAGGAACTGTAGATGCTGGAAAATCGAAGGTAGACAACATGCTGGAGAAACTCAGCGGGTGAGGCAGCATCTATGAAGCGACGGAAATAGGCAACGTTTCGGGTCAAGACTCCTCTTCAGACTGATGTGGGGGGGGGGGTGGGGGGGAAGGAAATGATCTATTGCAACTTAATCATTGTATTTAAATGTAAATACCTGCTATTGTATTGGTGGGAGTTGGAATCTGAGAGGAGTTGATGAGATGAGAATGTAATTGGAGCCATGTAGATTGATCAGTGCAGATCTGGTTACCATTCTGATTACTCTATGACTAGTTTGTACATGGACAGATCTTGTCAATCAGAAGGCAGCAAAGCTAAAGAGGCTAGTGGCAAAGAAACAAGGCATGTGAGATATGTGACGCAATCATGTTTTTTTAAATTAATTTTGATGAATAAATGAATAATGTTCACACTGTGGTCTCCTTTACTTTGGAAACATCAAACTCATATTTGGTGATTGGTTTGTTAAACATCTTCATCTAGTTTGCAGGTTCAGCCTTGAGATTTCCATTGCCTGTCATTTTAATTCTCCATCCCACTCTCAATCTGACCTCTGGTCTCTGGACTCCAATACTGTTACTGTAAGACGCGATGCAAGCTTGAAAAACAGCACCTCATGTACCTTCTGGCATGTTGCAGTCATCTGCACTAAATATTTAATTCTATATCTTACTGTAACTTGATTCCTGTCTGTATTAGTCATCTATGATATTGGCTCAGTATCTCTTTTTTTTTTTTTCACGTGATATCTTTTCCTCTGGGAATGTAGGACATGCCCAGCCTAACCTGCAAGGCATGTCTTCCTATATATTTATATCCCTGTGGTCGCTCAGCTTTACTCCATTAGAGACATTTCCCTCTTTGACCTGAAACATTGATCTGTTTCTCATCCCACAGATGCAGCCTGACCTGCTGAGCATTTCCAGCACTTTTTCTTTTTATTTATATGTGTTTCCATGTATGCATATTCCATTCTACATTCATGTGCCTAATGATATCAGAATCTATTCATAAATTAAAAAGTGGTGATTTGGCAAAATGTAATCAAAAAATAAGTGCATCTTGTACTTGTTTTGGTTCAGATATTTTTGGTACCTGTACTGCTTCTTTTTTCTTACTGACAACTCCAATGTCCCTCAATTCTTTTAAGCCTGAGATCTCCAGAAATCCTCCCTTGTTTTCTCCTATGCATATCACACCTACTCTACAATATGTAGCTCTCAGAGGTATTTCTACATTGTAACCCACGACATCACAACAGCACAAAGCTTTTAATGTAGTGAAACATCACAGGCACACCATCAGAAGAAATACTTCCACACCACAGATCCACCTCACAACAGCAAATAATTAGTAATTTCGTATGCGCATTATCAAAAAATATCCATTAGGCTGTCTCATTAACTTTAAGAATGGAACTCTACTGATACAATGACCTTGTAAACCTCCAACAATGCATAAATTCAAGAAAATGTTTCAAAAGTGGAATCACAACACAGCAGTGGACTTAACATTTGTTGTATTTAAGGTGTTGAACATCACTATACTAATTAACACACAAAACTGATAATTTAGTAACTTTTTTAGTGCCAACACATGTTTGTGCAAGTGGCATTTGAAATATTTCCCTCTAGAGAAACCATTTATCATTAATTAGCTGCATGAGTTGTTAGTGTGTTTACAGGGTTGCTGCTCTGCTAAATGTTACGCTACTGAGAAGTAAATACGCCTACAGGAGACTACTCAAAGTTAACTTTTTATCAGAATCACTGGGTAAACCCTGCATGTCAGATCAATTAAATTAACATGGCAATGTCAACCTCCAGTTCCCATGGATAAAGTGAACGGTTTAGTTTAAATTTTTATTGAGCCAAATCTTCCTATCTGTAGCTGGCAGTTCCTAAGAAGACCCTGGCAATCAGCCAATTGCAGTGAACAACAGATGGTAATGTATCTGCCATTTTCCTCCGCTGCTGGACCACACAATGCAGAGTTGGCTTCAGCTCGGGAATCACCATTCACATTCCAGACTATGTTATCCTCGCAGAGGATTGCAAATCCTTTGAATTCATGAGAAAAGTGAAGATTAATTCATTTTCAAATGATTTTATTTTGTATTTACATGATTTCTAAACATTTCTGTGAGTTTTAATAAACTTTTTTTGAAATATGTACCTTAATTATTTACATCAATTATACGTGTTGGAATGTCAAAAACGGGTCTCAACCCGAAACGTCACCCATTCGTTCTCCCCAGAGATGTTGCCTGTTCCATTTGTCAAAATGTAAAAAGCAGATAGCAACAAACTTGTTGAAGGTAAACCAGGGCAATCTTTAATGGATTCGTCAGACGGGAGTGGCGGGAACTACAAAGAGCACACATGTTGCTCAGTACTTCTTGGGTTCCACTCATAGAACAAAGGAAAGTTAGTGCAATTATACATTTTTCATATCAGTAAAACGCTCCTACCAAGTCTGAATATGGCATGATTGAAAGATTCTATAGCCTTTCAGAATATAGGAAAAGCTGGGTCCAAATCAAGCTCATCCAATAACAAATTATTGCTTATCTCTGGAGCGTCAGCTATTTTTTCAATCTTGGCTTCTTTATGGCCTTGAAAGAAGCGCATGATATTACGCAGGTTTCCATCTTAATGCCTTTATTAAAAATACAACCTGTCCTCCATATTGTGTTCCATATAATTTGCAAAGTCATTCAGACTTGGCAGCGAGCCATTCTTTTGTTCTACTATGCATGCATTTACTAGACCATGCATTTGTAGAAGAATGACTAGATTTTGTAAACTATATTAGATTTGACTATTAGCAATTTCACACTGAGATACTCCAGCATTTTGTGTCCATCTTTGATTTACACCAGCATCTGCAGTTCCTTCCTAAACATTTAAAATTTGTTAGATTCCCAATAGATTTATTAGCTTTTACTTCTAAAGTAATCTTGGTGCAAGGTCTCAAGATTTTTTGTGCTGGCCAAGATGACAGTGGGGGACGATAGACACAAAGTGTGGGAGTAATTCAGCAGGTCAGGCAGCATGTGTAGGAGGACGCTGGTTTAAACTGAAGATAGACACAAAAAAGCTGGAGTAACTCAACGGGTCACACAGCATCTCTGGAGAAAAGGTGACAGTCTGGGTCGAGACCCTTCATCAGGCAGCATCTCTGGAGAAAAGGAACAGGTGATGTTTCGGATAGGAACTCGTCTTCAGACTTCTGATACTTAAGGAATCAAGCAGGAAACTAAACACAAGGATCTACCATGACATTATTGAACAGGGGAGTAGGCCTGATGCTGTTTTCGTGTAACTACGAGCACTAGGACCTTGTGATTCTGACACTGAATATTTCACTGTATTTGAAATAGCATCACCTATTCCTTCTCTCAGGAAATGTGTGAGAAGGAATAGGTGATGCTACTTCATTAAGTGTGAATGGTTACTTAATGGTTACAATATAAAATAATTTGCACATATTGTATTCCTGATGAATTGGATCTTAGTATTTCTTCATGTGTTCAAAAGACCTAAATAGTGCTGCAAAGGTGAATTACCGCCTAATGTCAAATTACTGCCTAATGGATGACAGAACAATTCATCTTAACCAGCTCAGTGAAATATGACAAATATAGTCAATTTATTCAAGCAGTGAATTATTGACTAGATCAAGTGCAAATTTAGTGATGTACTCTGGTCACAATAAAGGTGTCATAGAGTCACACAGCACAGAAACAAGCCTTTCAGCCCAGCTTGTCAATGCCGACCAATATGCCTGCATTTGGCCCATATCTCTCCAAACCTTTCCTATCTATGTATCTGTCCAAGCATCTCTTAAGAAATGTCTCGACCAAAAACGTCACCCATTCCTTCTCTCAGGAAATGCTACTTGTCCCGCTGAGTTACTCTTGATTTTTGTGTCTTTCTTCAAGTGTCTCTTACAAGCTATTATTATACCTTCCTCAACTAATTCCTTTGGCAGCTCATTTCCGTATACCTACCATCCCCTGAGTGAAAAGGTTGTCCCTCAGGTTCCAAATAAATCTTTCCCCTCCCACCTTAAACAAATGTCCTCTGGTATTTGATTCCACTACCCTGGGTAAAAGACTGCATTCACCTTAGCAATTCTAGGTGATTTATACACCTCCATAAGATCACCCTTAGCTGCCTATGCTTCAGAGAATAAAGTCCGAGATTGCCCAACCTCTTCCTGTAGCTCAGGCCCTTGAGTACTGGTAACATCATCGTAAATCTCCTCTGTACTCATTCCTGCTTAATGACAGTAAGCCAAAAGGAAACTGTAATGTGATATGATTTGTAAAATATCATAACTGGATTTCAATTTTGGAATGGAGAATACAGCCAGTCCTTAGACACCTAATATGTTTGTAGCAAAGGATAATTGATATAATTATTGTAGTTATTAGCAGCAAAGGCTGGAAGGAATGAAAGGTTTGTGGTTGCATTAAAAATCTGGGATCAAAAGAGTAAAAACGAGAGATAAATGAAGACAAAGCATAAATTAGTCATCTGTCCACTGTGAAAGAAACAAGTCATTTCTGATATTTGCAAAGAGCTAAGTGTAATGGAGAAACCTGTGGAAAGACAGAATAGAACAAGAGAGAAAAATATCCATTTCTCAAATCAAACAATGAAAACTGAAAATAAGAGTTCAAGTTCAAGAGCCATTTATTATCACAGCAGAATCAACATTTCCCACTGTGAGGGAAGCCAATAAAGTTCAGTCATCTTCCTTTTTGTTCACCCGTGGTCAGGATCTTTGGGCCCTCCGCAGTCGTCGTTACGGGCGGCCCGATGTTTCAGGCCCTCTCGCTGGGATGATTGGAGCTTCGGCGTCGGAACGAAGAACACTCTCAGCGGCTTGGAGTTTCCGAATCGGCCACTTCCTACCGGAGACCGCGGCTCCCGAGGTCCACAGGCCGAGCTGGACGGAGCTCCAACACTGGCAATCCTTGGCAAAGATCCCAGGCTCCGCGATGTTAAAGTCAGCGCCGCCTGCGGCTGGAAGCTCCGCAAACCACAGCTACACGATGTTCAAGTCAGCTGGCCCAACACTCCGGAGCCTCAACACGGCGATCCCCGGTAAGGCATCGCCCGCTCCGCGATGGAATCCAGTGCTGCGCCGCCGTTGAAGCTCTGGCGGGTCTCCGGCAGGAAAGGCCGTGCGAATCCAGATGGTAGGCTGCGAGGGGGGGTGGGGGGCGAAGATGCGATTCGGAGAATAGACGCATCCCGACCAGGAAGTGACTGGGAAACGGTTTACCCCTTCCCCCCCCACCTCCCCTACTAAGAAACCACCCGATGATGCCTGATGCTAAATGTTTAAATAAAGCCTTTTCACATTAACCATATAACCATATAACCATATAACATTACAGCACGGAAACAGGCCCTCTCGGCCCTTCCAGTCCGTGCCGACCATTTGTTTTCCCCTAGTCCCATCTACCTGCACTCAGACCATACCCCTCCATTCCCTTCACGTCCATATACCTATCCACTTTACTCTTAAATGTTAAAATCGATCCTGCCTCCACCACTTCTGCTGGAAGCTGATTCCACACAGCCACCACCCTCTGAGTAAAGAAGTTCCCCTCACGTTACCCCGAAACCTCTGTCCCTTAATTCTCATGTCATGCCCTCTTGTTTGAATCTTCCCTACCTCAATGGGAAAAAATGTATCCACGTTGTACCGATGGTAAGGATGCTTAAGGGTGCTCACACCCTTTAGTATCATCAGAGCTGCCAGATCATTCTGCAGTGTTTTGCATTGTGTTTGGTAGGGGCCCAGATTCACTCTTCCCTGGCGTTAGCAGGCTCACATGACATACATTTATTTTGTCCTGTTGCTGTAGTGCAGTAGTTGAAGCCAATGTTCTCAACTGAATTAAAGTCCATTTGCAATGGATGGCGATAAAATGCATCTTTCTCTGCAAACACTTACATTTATTTACAAAATAACTGTTTCTGTTAACAAGTAATGCTATGCAAAGTACTTATTTCCAGCACACAGTTCAATACAGTTATTTTGTATCCATAATATTATAAGTCTTCTGTCCCAGACATGTTACTGAACACTAAACCATTCTCAAGAAAAAAATAAAGATAATGAAGACAAGGGCGGCACAGTGGGGTAGCGGTGGAGTTGTTGCCAGAGACCTGGGTTTGATCCCGACTATGGGTGTTGACTATATGGAGTTTATACGTTCTCCCCATATCTGTGTGGGTTTTCTCTGGGAGCTCTGGTTTCCGCCCACAATCCAAATGCGTACAGGTTTATAGGCTAATTGGCTTTGGTAAAAAAAAAAGGAAATTGTCCCTAGTGTGTAGGATAGTGCTAGTGTATGGGGATCGCTGATCGGTTGAATGAATGAATGGTTGGCCATAGGGCCTGTTTCCGCACTGTATTTTAAAACTATCTTGAAATTAAACTACCCAAAGTGAAGCCGATTTCTCCCAATTTCCTGGACACCATTCATCTCTCAAACAACACCATCGAATCATTGTTGAGAGATCATGCTGTGTTTAAATAATTAATTACATTTACAAATTGTTTAATTAGCTATGAGTATTTTGAAACACCTTAGGTTTGTGAAATGATACATGACTATGAATTTCTTTGTATTAAGATATTTAAACTATATGAATGTGTCCAGAGATTCATTGGTTGTCCATGATACTTTAATGTTTCATGAATCCTCAGCTGTGCCATTCATAATGATATAAACATTCCTCATAAGACATACTGCATATTTTAAGTATTCATTTAGTAAAACCTTTCTGAATTTCTTAAAATGCACCAACATTCTTCCATAAATAAGACCAATAATATACCCTCAGCAATATGCCATATAACTGAAACATAATCTCCCTACTTTTGCATTTAATTACCAAGCAATAAATAATATCATTGCTATTTTTCCTAATTACTTCCAGGTCGTTCATTCTGAGTCTCAGAGTTCAACAATCTCTCACCATTTAAATAATACTAGACTAAGTGGGACCCGTTGGGTCCCAGTCACACAGGAGGCCTGGTCCCCAACACAATATTCCACCACTCACCTGTTCCCCAAATGCAATGGCGGGAGCATTCTGTGGCCGGGGGATGGTGGGTTTGTGGGTGCAAGGGGGGGGTGTGGGGGTTGGGGGGGGTGTGGGGGTAGGGGGAAGTTGTGGGGGTAGGCGGGTTGTGGGGGTAGGGGGGGTTGTGGGGGTAGGGGGGGTGTGGGGGAGGAGGGGTGTAGGCGAGGGGGGTGTGGGGAGGGGGGTGTAGGGAGTTGTAGGGGGGAGGGAGTGTGTGGGGGGTGGTTGTGGGGTAGAGGAGGGGGTGTATGTGTGAGGAGGTAGAGGGGGTAGGGGATGGTGTGGGCCCTCGCTCGCAGAACACAGAGCACAGCCCCTGCTCGCAGAACACAGCCCCCGCTCGCAGAACACAGCCCCCGCTCGCATTTTGCTTACTAAGCTCCTTGCTTTATTCTCGCGGCCGGTGATTGCGGGTGTCGGAAGGGGCGTCGCTGTCCTGGCGAATAACAGACCAATAACTTTTCTAATATTTCACCGATCAGAACAAAACCTGGTGCGCTTGGAGCAGAGAAGAGCAGTGAGTAAGGTGTCTTAAAAATCCTAGCAATATAGGGTACCGTTTTTGCGGAAAATTAAAAACAACGCAGACCGGTTGTGGTCAATATGAGAGTTTTAGTAATAGTATAGAAGATAGATAGATGCTTCTCTTTTATTTTTCCTGTAAAATAATCATCTTAATATTTTCACACATTGTATCCATTTACCAGATCATTGGCCACTCACTCACTCATAAACCTTTGCATTCATTTTGGCAATGTCAGAAATGGATATTCTTTCATAAGATTTATTCTTGAGATAGGCAAAGCTGTAAAATTATTTGCAAACTTCTCCACAAGAGGGAGTATTCTATATCAGCAATAATATAGGCAATAGACAATATACAATAGGTGCAGGAATAGGCAATTTGGCCTTTCGAGCCAACACCGCCATTTACTATGATCATGGCTGATCATCCATAATCAGTACCCCGTTCCTGCATTCTCCCCATATTTCTTGACTCTGCTATCTTTAAGAGCTCTATCTAACTCTCTCTTGAAAGCATCCAGAGAATTGTCCTCCACTGCCTTCTGAAGCAGATAATTCTACAGATTCACAACTCTCTGGGTGAAATAGTTTTTCCTCATCTCTGTTCTAAATCGCCTACCCCATATTCGTAAACTGTGGCCCCTGGTTCTGAACTCCTCCAACATGGGAACATGTTTCCTGCCTCTAGCATGTCCAATCCCTTAATAATCTTATATGTTTCAATAAGATCCCCTCTCATCCTTCTAATTTCCAGTGTATACATGCTCAGTCGCTCCATTATATCAACATATGACAGTCCCGCCATCCCGGGAATTAACCTTGTGAACCTACGCTGCACTCCCTCAATAGCAAGAATGTCCTTCCTCAAATTTGGAGACCAAAACTGCACACAATACTCCAGGTGTGGTCTCGCTAGGGTGCTGTTCGACCACAGATGTCCTCTTTTCTCCTATACATACCTCCTCTTGTTATGAATGCCAACATGCCATTAGCTTTCTTCACTGCCTGCTGTACCTGCATGCTTACTTTCAGTGACTGATGAACAAGGACCCCACAGATCTCATTGGACTTCCCCTTTTCCCAACTTGACACCATTCAGATAATAATCCTGTTTTCCTGTTCTTTGACACAAAGTGGATAACCTCACATTTATCCACATTAAACTGAATCTGCCATGCATCTGCCCAATTACCAAACCTGTCCAAGTCACCCTGCACCCTCATAGCTTCCTCACAGTTCACACTCCCACCCAGCTTTGCGTCATCTGCAAATTTGCTAATGTTACTTTTAGTCCCTTCATCTAAATCATTAATGTATTGTAAATAGGTTCGGTTCCAGCACTGAGCCTTGCGATACCTCACTTGTCACTGGGAACACAAAAGGCTGGAGAAACTCAGCGGGTGCAGCAGCATCTAAGGAGCGAAGGAGATGGGCGACGTTTCGGGTCGAGACCCTTCTTCAGACTGGTCAGGGATCAGGGAAACGAGAGATATAGACGGTGATGTGGAGAGATAAAGAACAATGAATGAAAGATATCAGATCATCACAAATGGCCTCATTCTTCAGAGAACGGGGATTCCCTTCCCCCACTATAGATGAGGCTCGCACCAGGGTCTCCTCCATACCTCGCAACACTGCCCACTCTCCCCATTCCCCCATTCGCAAACAGGGCAGAGTCCCTCTGGTCCTCACCTTTCACCCCACCAGCCGGCAAATACAACACGTAGTCCTCCGCCAGTTTCGCCACCTCCAACGTGATCCCTCCACTCGCCACATCTTCCCATCTCCCCCCCTGTCTGCCTTCCGCAAAGACCAACTCCCTTGTCAATTCTTCCCTTCCCTCCCGCTCTACCCCTTCCTCGGGGCACTTTCCCTTGCAACCGCAAGAAATGCTACACTTGTCCCTTCACCTCCCCCCTCCACTCCTTTCAGGGACCCAAGCAGTCCTTCCAGGTCCGACAGAGGCTCACCTGCACCTCCTCTAACCTCATCTACTGCATCCGCTGCTCCAGATGCCAGATGATCTATATCGGTGAGACCAAGCGGAGGCTTGGCGATCATTTCGCTGAACACCTCCGCTCGGTCCGCATTAACCAACCCGACCTCCCGGTGGCTCAGCACTTCAACTCCCCCTCCCATTCCGTATGCTACTTCTCGGTCCTGGGCCTCCTCCACGGCCAGAGTGAGCAATAGCGCAAGTTGGAGGAACAGCACCTTATATTCCGCTTGGGGAGTCTGCATCCTTTGGGCTTGAACATTGAATTTTCTCAATTCTGCTAATTCTTGCTGTCTCCTCCCCATCCCACCTCTCCCTCAGCGCTCGGGCCCTGGCATTCCCTCTCTCTCTATCTCCCTCCCCCACCCTAGTCACACCAGCTTCTCATTTTCACACCACAAACAGCTTACAATGGCTTGTTCCCTTTATCATCGATACTTTTTTGCATATCTTTCATTCATTGTTCTTTATCTCTCCACATCACCGTCTATATCTCTCATTTCCCTGATCCCTGACCAGTCTGAAGAAGGGTCTCGACCCGAAATGTCGCCCATCTCCCTCGCTCCTTAGATGCTGCTGCACCCGCTGAGTTTCTCCAGCCTTTTGTGTACCCTCGATTCTCCAGCATCTGCAGTTCCTTCTTTAACACTTCCTCACTTGTCACTGCCTGCTTTCTGAAAGAGACCCGTTAATCCCTACTATTTGTATTGCATCTGTAAACCAAATTTCTAACCATGTCAGCACTCTACCCCCAATATCATGTGCTCTAATTTGCCCACTAATGTCCTATGTGGGACCTTATCAAACGCTTTCTGAAAGTCCAGGTACACTACATCTACTGGCTCTCCCTTGTCCATTTTCCTGGTTACATCCGAAAAAAATTCCAGATTTCCCCTTCGTAAATCAATGCAGACGTGTTACCGCTATCCAAATGTGCTGCTATTTCATCTTTTATAATTGACTCCAGCATCTTCCCCACCACCGATGTCAGGCTAACTGGTCTATAATTCCCTGTTTTCTCTCTCCCGTCTTTCTAAAAAAGTAGGATAACATTAACTACCCTCCAATCCACAGGAACTGATCCTGAATCTTTAGTACATTGGAAAATTATCACCAAAACGCCCACAAATTATAGAGCAAATTCTTTAAGTACCCTAGGATGCAGACCATTAGGCCCTGGGGATTGATCAGCCTTCAGTTCCATCAGTCTACCCAACACCATTTCCTGCCTAATGTGAATTTCCTTCAGATCCTCCCTCACCCTAGGTCCTCTGGCCACTAGTACACCTGGGAGATGATTTGTGTCATCCTTAGTGAAGGCAGATCCAACTGTTCAACTAATCTGCCATTTCCTTGTTCCCCATAATAAATTCACCTGCTTCTGTCTTCAAGGATCCAACTTTGGTCTTAACTAATTTTTTCCTCTTCAGATACCTAAAGAAGCTTTTACTATCTGCCTTTATATTCTTGGCTAGCTTACCTTCGTTCCTAATCTTTTCTCCCCATATTGCCTTTATAGTTATCTTCGGTTGCTTGCTCTTTAAAAGTTTCCCAATCCTCTGGCTTCCCGCTTAACTTTGCTGTTTTTACTTCTCTTTTACTTTTATACTATCCTTGTCAGCAACGGACGCCCCTTATTCCCCTTAGAATATTAGATAATTTTGAATGGCAGATACTTGAAGTGTGATGCCTTGGAAAAGAGCTTCAAATATTTTTAAGGCACTGTTCATGAGTTTTTTCCTGAAAAAAAATGGACAAAAATGTATTTCAATAAAACACACTATAATGTTCTTCACTGTTGTAAAACAAAATTTGAACCGTCAAACAACCTAATTTAACAGAACTGTGTGCATGTTTGCGTGCATATGTGTGTGAGTCTCTGGGTTTCCAAAGCATTTTAGATTTGTTGTTGTTGAATGTAAATATATCTTGTTCAGGATAAGCCGATCATTTGGCAATGGGACTTCCAATTGTGTCGATTTCTGTATGTAAGGATTAAGTTATGTGCCTGCTTGTTTTTTATTTACTTTTGGATATTTGGCAGGCTGGAGGGGGACCAACATTCTGGCAGGCAGGTTTAAAAGGGCTTCACGTGTGGGTTAAACTAAATAGTGGGGGATTGACAAATTGGGAGTATAAAGATGGAGTTGAAGTTGAAATGAATACAGGAAAAGTTACAAAAGACTCCCGAATTAATGGGAAGGAAAGTTCGAGAAGGGATAAGAGAGTAAGGTCAGGGCCAACTGCGAGCGGTGTGAGAGGGGAGGTGAATACGGAGGTCAAAGTGTTGTATATGAATGCGTGAAGGATAAGAAATAAAGTGGACGAGCTTGAGGCTCAGTTAGAAATTGGCAAATATGATGTTGTGGGAATTACAGAGACATGGCTGCAAGAGGGCCATGGCTGGGAACTGAATATTCAAGGGTATACCTCCTATCAAAAAGACAGACAGGTGGGCAGAGGGGGTGGGGTAGCTCCGTTGGTGAGGAATGAAATTCAGTCCCTTGCAAGGGGTGACATTGAAACAGGAGATGTGGAGTCAGAATGGATAAAACTAAAGAATTCTAAGGGTAAAAAACCTTAATGGAACTTATCTACAGGCCCCCAAACAGCACTCTGGATATAGGGTGCAAGTTGAATCAGGAGGTAAAATAGTAAGATTAAATGAGAACTTACCAGTTTGAAGTTTGATCTTTATTTTATGAGGAGTTACGATGGAATACGTGAAGAAGCCCCTCCAGGCGCATGCGCGTCATACTTCAAAGCAGCGGCGTGAAATCACAGAAATTATAGTCAACGTGATATAGTAAGAAGACTAGAACTACCAGATGATCTTTGTGATTATGAGGGCCGGGAGCGGAGGGCGCGTAATCCCTCATCGTAACTCCTCATAAAATAAAGATCAAACTTCAAACTGTTAAGTTCTCTTTTAATCTTACTATTTTACTTCGGAGTCACGTGAGTGACTACGTGAAGATTTCAAAGGTCTGTGATTTCATGCCGTAGATCCATTCCATACGACACACTGCTTCAGTTGACACAGTAGTGAATAAATAATGTATTGAACGTTGCTTTGAAATATCCAATAAACATTTTTTTAAATAAACAAAACAGTAATAACCCCTCTGTCCCAGGGGGAAATTACAAATGAAATTTAGAAAAGAAAAGAAATCAAACCAAACCCAAAACAGCATGCCCAAAACCTTGCACTGTCAGGACAGGTTTATCATAGAATTTTGAGAAGGTCGCCTCCCTAGACCATCCTGCGGCCCCTAGAGGCACGTCCTGTGCCTTCGCTGGGGATGTTGATGCCGCCCTGGTGGAGTGAGATTTAAACACACGAGTGTCTACTCCAGCACAATCCAAAACCTGTTTTAACCATCTAGAAATAGTTTGTACTGACACCTTTTTATGAGTTGTTTTGTGGCTGATGAGCATTGCTGTCTCAGAGCCTCTGAGACGCTTAGTTACCTCGATATCTTGACTCAGGTGCTTGACTACACATAGCGTTTGGTCAACGGGGTATGCTTTAAAGCTTACTTTGGTTCCGGCCATTCCTGGCCTGCTTTGTTTGATTAAATCATACACATAAAACGTAATGTTATCTACAGAAGAGTACATGCTATCTAGCCATAGCTTTTGCAATGTTTGAACTCGTTGTGCTGATACTAGCGCCATGAGCATAACCACTTTAAGTGTTAACTTCTGAAAAGACAGTGACGTAATTGTTCTCACATCCCAGATTTCTGTATATCTAGGCTTTGGAGGCTTCTTTTTAAAGATTCCTCTCATGAATCGGGACACTGACGGATGAGACCCGATAGATTGTTGTTCTGAAAATTGCCCTAAATAGAAGGAGAAAGCACTCCGAGCACTATTAATGGCACTATAGCTCAAGTGTACATCAAAATGCAATGTAGCAAGGAACTCCAATGCATCCAGTATGCTTTCAGTATGATAAGATATATCTGACTGCAAGCAAATTTCTTAATATGAGACACATATTGTTTTTTAGTGCTATCTCTCCAAGCTGCAGTTATCACATCCATGTTCCTACTCGACAGTCCAAGCCCTTGGAACGGTCTGGTCAGAACCTGTAGATTAACAGATTAATACCATCATGTAACGGATGACTTTCTCCTATTACTGGATGCACCAACAAATTACTGCAGTTGGGGACAACCATGAATGGCTGAGTCTTCATTCTCAGCACCAATGGGAACCATGGCTACTCCAGTCGGCCAGTCCGGAACTACCAAAACACCTGAGGCGGAGTCCTGCTCTATTTTGGTGAGGCATTGCCTAATGAGGCAGAATGGGGGGAAAGCGTAAAAGAACGTACGTCCCCAATGTAGCGAGGATGCATCCACCACTACTGCTCCTGGATCTGGTTCCCACGAAATGTATTTAGGCAACTGGTGATTTAGCCTGGATGCAAACAGATCTATATCTGGCAAACCATAGCGGCTGACAATCATTTTAAAAACATCAGGATTTAGCATCCATTCTATGTTGTCATTAAATTTCCGTGACCTGTTGCCTGCCACCACATTATCTCTACCTGGTAGGTAGATAGCTGAGACCCAGATATTTCTGGAAATACACCACTCCCAAATGAGGTTAGCCAGATTATCACATGATACTGACCTTATTCCTCCCATGTGATTGATATAAACAACAGCCGTGGTATTGTCAATCTGAAGCTGAACATGTAAATTATTCATTGCTGAACAATAAGTTTTTAATCCATAGAATGCACCCAGCAATTCTAAGTAATTTATACCATGCCTTTGCAGGATTAAATCCTCTTGCACACTCCATCTACCACCACAGCTAGACTCGCTGTCCGTGGCTCCCCATCCCAAAGCACTGACATCTGTTTGTAAAACCACTGAAGGTTGTTGAACCAAAATGTTTTTGGTACTTTGTGTAATATTGATTATCCACCAATGTAATTCGGTGATGGCTTTGGCTGGCAACTGCATTGGTCTATCAAAATGACCTGCATGTTCTTTAAGTGCTTGTTCTCTAGCTCGTTGCAAACTTTGATAGTGCAGGGGTCCAAACTCCACTGCAGGGAAAGCCGCCACCAATTTACCAATAACACTGGCTACTTGCTGGATGGAGGGTTGTTGCTTTTCAGTGAGACTGGTACAGACCTCCGTGATTTGAACAGCCTTGGCCATAGGCAAAGTCACTGACATATCAACTGAATCAATGACAAACCTCAAATAATCAAATTTTTGCGATGAATTTAGCTTGGATTTTGTTGGATGGAAAAGAAAACCTTACCTCTCAAACAGGTTGCTGAAACCGACTCCTCAGCTGTTTCCTGAGTGTTGCTTATAATTAAAATATCATCTAGATAAGCCATCACAATGTGATTCTGGGCACGAAGTAGCACCAGAACTGGTTTTAACAATACGTGAACAACCTAGGAGCAGAGGATAACTCATTGGCCAATGCTTTAAATTGCCACAGTTGTCCCATCCAACTAAATTTCAAGTATCTTCGGTACTGATGATGAATTGGTACTGAATAATATGCATCTTTCAGATCTATGGTTGCCATATAACAACCTTCTGATAGCTGATTAGTAGTATTGAAGGTGTCCATTTTAAAATGCCTATACTGGAGAAAGGAATTTAACTGGGTTAGATCCAGAATGACTCGACACCCACCATCTTTTTTCTGTCTGGGGAATATATTGGACACAAATTGTTGACGATGGTATGTCGTCCTCTCAATTACCCCTTTTTGAAACAAAACCCCAATTTCTTTATTTACCTGCAGAGTGTCTGGTCCAGAAAAAAACAAGGCATATTTTGTACGTTAAGCTCCTACTACAGACAGACTTTTTTCCAACTCGCTCCATTGCTAACAACTCCCGCTGGCTCCTGTGCCAGACTCACGGAGTTTAAGTACCCGCAGACAAGTTTTAAAATCACTTACCTGTCGGTTTACTACTTAGGAGTTGCGCTCTCCAGCCCGTCGGTGCGCCATACGTCGGATGTAAATGACGCGCATGTGCCTCGCGGGGCTTCTTCACGTAGTCACTCACGTGACTCCGAAGTAAAATTGGCATGTCGTAAAGGTAATGCTATGGTTGTCATGAGAGATTTCAACATGCAGGTAGACTGGAAATATCAAGTTGGTATTGGACCCCAAGAAAGGGAGTTTGTGGAGTGCCTCCATGATGGATTCTTAGAGCAGCTTATATTGGAGCCTACCAGGGAGAAGGCAATTCTGGATTTAGTGTTGTGTAATGAATCTGATTTGATAAAGGATCTTGAGGTTAAGGAGCCATTAGGACGTAGTGACCATAATATGGTCAGCTTTAATCTACAATTTGAGAAGGAGATGGGTAAATCTAAGGTGTCAGTGTTACTGTTGAACAAAGGGGACTATGGAGCCATGAGGGAGGAGCTAGCCAAAGTTGACAGGAAAGATACCCTAGCAGGGATGACAGTGGAACAACAATGACAGGTATTTCTGGGAATAATACAGAAGGTGCAGGACCAATTCATTCCAAAGAGGAATAAAGTTTCAAGGGGAGTAAGGGGCAACCGTGGCTGACAAGGGACGTCAGGGACAGTATAAAAATAAAAGAGAAGAAGTACAGCGTAGAAAAGATGAGCAGGAAGCAAGAGGATTGGGTAATGTTTAAAGAACAACAGAAGATAACTAAAAAGGCAATACGGGGAGAAAAGATGAGGTACAAAGGCAAGCTAACCAAGAATATAAAGGAGGATTGTAAATGGCACTTTAGGTATGTGAAGAGGAAAAAAATAGTTAAGACCAAAGTAAGACCCTTGAAGACTGAAAAAGGTGAATCTATTATGGGGAACAAGGAAATGGCAGATGAGTTGAACAAGTACTTTGGATCCTTCTTCACTAATGAGGACACAAACAATCTTCCTGATGTACTACTGGTCAGAGGATCTGAGGTGGCAGAAGAACTGAAGGAAATCCACATTAGGCAGGAAATGGTGTTGGGTAGACTGATGGGACTGAAGGCTGATAAATCCCAAGGGCCTGATGGTCTGCATCCCAAGGGTATTTAAGGAAGTGGCTCTAGAAATCATGGACGCATTGGTGATCATTTTCCAATGTTCTATAGATTCAGGATCAGTTCCTATGGATTGGAGGGTATCTAAAGTTATCCCACTTTTTTAGAAAGGCTGGAGAGATAAAACAGGGAATTATAGACCAGTTAGCCTGACATTGGTGGTGGGGAAGATGCTGGAGTCAATCATAAAAGATGAAATTGTAGCACATTTATATAGCAGTAACAGAATCAGGCCGAGTCAGCATGGATTTACGAAGGGGAAATCATGCTTGACTAATGTTCTGGAATTTTTTGAGGATTTAATTAGGAAAATGGAGAAGGGAGATTCAGTGGATGTAGTGTACCTGGACTTTCAGAAAGCATTTAATAAGGTCCCACATAGGAGATTAGTGGGTAAAATTAGGGCACATGGTATTGGGGGTAGAGTGCTGACATGGATGGAAAATTGGTTGGCAGACAGGAAACAAAGAATAGGGATTAACGGGTCCCTTTCAGAATGCCAGGCAGTGACTAGTGGGGTACTGCAAGTCTTGGCGCTGGGACCGCAGCTATTTACAATAAACATCAATGATTTAGATGAGGGATTAAAAGTAACATTAGCAAATTTGCAGATGACACAAAGCTGGGTGGCAGCGTGAACTGTGAGGAGGATGCTATGAGAATGCAGGGTGAATTAGACAGGTTCGGTGGGCAGATGCATGGCAGATGCAATTTAACATGGATAAATGTGAGGTTATCCACTTTGGTAGCAAAACCAGGAAGGCAGATTATTATCTAAATGGTGTCAAGTTGGGAAAAGGGGAGGTACAAAGGGATGAGGGTCCTTGTTCATCAGTCAATGAAAGTAAGCATGCAGGTACAGCAGGCAGTGAAGAAAGCTAATGGCATGTTGGCCTTCATAACAAGAAGAGTTGAGTACAAGAGCAAATTGGTCCATCTGCAGTTGTACAGGACCCTAGTGAGACCTCACCTGGAGTATTGTGTGCAGTTTTGGTCTGCTAAGTTGTAAAAAGGACATTCTTGCTATTGAGGCAGCGTAGGTTTACAAGGTTAATTCCCGGGATGGCGGGGACTGTCATATGCTGAGAGAATGGAGCGGCTGGGCTTGTAAACTCTGTAATTTAGAAGGATGAGAGGGAATCTTATTGAAACATATGCTAGAGGCAGGAAACATGTTCCCGGTGTTGGGGGAGTCCAGAACCAGGGGCCACAGTTTAAGAATAAGGGGTATGCCATTTGAAACGGAGATGAGGAGACACGTTTTCACACAGAGAGTTGTGAGTCTGCGGAATTCTCTGCTCACCCAAAAGAGTGCGGTGGAGAGAGCTAGATAGGGCTTTTAAAGATAGCGGAGTCAGGAGATATGGGGAGAAGGCAGGAACGGGGTACTGATTGGGGATGATCAGCCATGATCGCATTGAATGGCCGTGCTGGCTCCAAGGGCCGACTGGCCTACTTCTGCACCTATTGTCTATTGTCTATTGCTTCCGAATTTCAGGATCAATGAGAAACTACATCTGAGTAATTGGAAGTACAACATGGAATAACTCCGTTGATATGCCCAAAGCTAGACTGGTGGATGATTGTGCATTTAATCAAACAGAAAAAAAAAGTCACAAGAGCTTTGCATATGTTGAACTACCTATTGCCTGGTCATCTGGGCCATGCAAAATAAACAATTTAGTAAACTGGCCTACATTTATAAATATTTATAAATATTGGACTTTTCCCATTCTTTTATATTTCTTAATTAAACCTGCATTGGATAAGACTTCCGGTGGCGTCAATGGTGTGGTGAGAGACGGCGCTGTTTCGCTCTGCTCCCGAAGAATGTTTTAATGTGCTAAAATATGAGTTGGAAGACGGGGGAGTTCTGAAAATAACTACCGGAGCTGCTATTTAATTGTATGTTATCAGAAATCCTGCTGATAACAGAGAATAATTGCAGTTTTAAATGAAAAGACAGAAACCTTGCCAGAAGCCTGCAAAAGCAAAAGCCGCTTCAAGACCTGCTACAAGAGCCTACTTGAAAAAAACTGAAAAGACTCCTCAATCCCCTCAACCATCAGCTGGAAATTCAGAAGAAGAAGTTGATTCCCGAAATCCTTCTACAGAATTGCCTTTAATGGAGGAACAAATTGAACATCTGGAAAAGTCAGTATTAGCTTTAGTCACTGAAGTTATTTCTTTTTTTTTTGTAAGATATTTTTATTAGAAGTAATTACATATTAAGAAGAAATATAAAATCCAATTAAAACAAAAGAAAATATTAACGTCACATACATTCTTAATATTTTTTAAAATTAACAATCAATCTTATTTGTACTTCTATAATTTTCTTTTTTATTTTATAGCAGTAGGAAATAAAAAAGAGAAAAAGAAAAGGAAAAAAAAAGAGAAACTGATTGAGTGGAATATTAAACAAGATATTCTTCAATGGAGATATATTTATGATCTATTGTCTATAATTCTTCATCCATTCATACATTCAGGCCCCCGTCATGGCTTCGAACCGGACCCATCTTGACCCTTTAAATATTCAATAAATGGAGACCATATTCCTCTGAAACTGGTCCAGCCTGTCCATCAGGGCAAGCCTTAATCGTTCCAAGTGTAACGTCTCCGACATTTCCGTAATCCACATTTTAGTTGTGGGGGAAGTAGAACCTTTCCAAAATCTTAGTATTAATTTTTTACCAATTATTAAACTATAACCGATAAAAATTATTTGTTGTTAATATCTGATTTGTTTCCAGTATTCCCAATATAATTAGTTTTGAGTCTGGAATCAAATTTGCATTAACTACAATTGAGATTATCTTAAAAATTTCTATCCAAACATTAGTGATTTTTGTGAATGAATGTGTTAAATTAGCTTCTAATTGTTGACACATCACATATTGCGGACACATTTGAGAAAATTCTATTTAATTTGGACTTTGAGAGATGTAATCTATGTATAACTTTAAATTGTATCAAGGAGTGTCTAGCATTTAATGAACAATGATGTATATATTGTAAACTTTCATTCCATACTTCTCTACTGATTACTTGACCTAGTTCATTTTCCCATGCTTGTCTATATTTATCCGTATTTGGTAAATCATTTTCCAATAAAATATTATAAATATATGATATTAATTTCTCTGTATTCGGATGTTTATTTAAACATTCATATAAAATTTCTGTCTTTCTATTCCTAAAATCTAGTGTATTTGATTTAACATAATCTCTAATTTGTAGATATCGAAAATATTCTTTAAAATGTAATCCATAATTTTGTTGTAATTCCTGAAATGAGAGAAATAAGTTTTCCCTATAAACTGAAGTTATTTCTAAAGTGATACAAGAGGAGAATCTCTTGCTGGACAAAAGCCTCTCTGAAAAAATTAAACAAGGTAATGATACGCTGATGGGGAAAATTGATGACTTAACCAAACGTGTGGTCTAAGTTGAGGATTTAAACAAAAAAAATTAAGCGGGTTGATAAGGATTGTAATAAAAAACTGGATGCAATGCTAAAATCTACTGAGCGGCTATGGAAAGAATGGACAATATATGATAACTGAGATGGCTAAGGAGATAAGAGACTAAAAAAGGAACAAGAAAGTACTGGGAGGGAGCTTGCTAAAATGAAGCATAAATGTACGGACTTGGAAGCAAGATCAAGGAGACAAAATTTGAGGATAATTGGAGTAAAAGAGGGAAAGGAGACTGGACAAAACTTTCAGGAGTTTGCTGCCAATTTACTCAAACAAGTACTTAAGCTGCCTGAAGCCCCGAGAATAGATATGGCTCACCGGGTCCGACATAAGGCTCAAGCAAGCTTAACTGCCCCCCCCAAGACAGATTATTCTGAAATTCTATGACATTTCAACCCTGGAAGGAATCACGGATCCAGAAGAGGCATTTAAATATGCACAAAGTATCACAAAGGGGGACTACGGATCATTAGGAATTGATCTCCTACAATAACACCGAGGAGAAACGACAAAGAAAGGATTGTGTGTCTTTTTTTTTTTTTTCTAATAATACATTTATAATATTAGCATTATACTCGTACTATTAGTAATTTTCATTTTATCTCTAATTTTTTAGGTATAAGGCCAAATTTTATGATATTATTGATACAAAAAGTTAGTAAAACTTATATAATTTCCATTATTTCTTCCTAATGTTAACAATATTTATCTTATCGCTAAATTTAAATTTAAAATTATTGTACCATTAAAAGTACACAATTTTATATAATATAAAATACTAAAAAATACTAATAATACTAATAATGTTCTCATAAATCTAATAATATTTATATTCGTACTAATATTAAGATAATGTGTTTCTATATTGTTTTTTAATTTTTTATATAGATATAAGAAAATAGAAAAGTTAAGAAATAGAATAAAGAGTAAGAAAAGGTTTGATGGAGAATAAAATATTCGTCATTAATCCGTCCTTATAGATATATTCATGATTTATTATATGTATTTCTTCATCCATTCAAATATCCAGGTCTCAGTCAGGTTCTCGCGCCGAACCATTATGACCCTGTAAATATTCAATATTTGGAGACCAAATCCATCTGAAGAGATCTAACCTATCCATAATCTCTCCAAATGGAGTGTCTCCGACATTTCTATATTCCACATTTTGATTGTTGGGAATGCAGGGCCTTTCCAAAATTTTAATATTAATTTTTTCCCAATTATTAAACCATAGTCAATAAAAGTTCTTTGATTCGTTGTTATTAATTGGTCAGTTTCAATTATTCCAAGTATAATTAACTTTGGGTCAGGGGTTATGTTTATATTGATAACGGTTGAGATTATTTTAAAATATTTCCTTCCAGTATTCTACAATTTTTATGCAGTTAGTAAATGAGTGTGTCAAATTTGCTTCTGAAATTTGACATTTGTCACATATTGGAGATATCTTTGGAAAAATATTATGTAATTTAGATTTAGAGTTATGTAAACTATATAATATTTTAAACTGTATAAGAGAATGTTTAGCGTTTAATGAACAATAATGTATATGTTGTAAACTTTCATCCCATATTTCTGGTCTTATTATTTGGCCTAATTCCTTTTCCCAAGACTCTCTGTATATTTCTGTTGATGGGGTATCATTTTCCAATAAAATATTATATATATATGATATCATTTTTTCCATATTTGGATGTTTATTCAAACATTCATCTAAAATTTCTATTTTTCTATTTCTAAATTCATATATATTTGCAGAGGCATAGTTTCTAATTTGTAAATATCTGAAATATTCTTTATTATGTAGCCCATAAATTTGTTGCAACTCTTGAAATGAAAGAAAAGTGTTTTCCTTATAAAGATCACCCATCTTAGAAATTCCTTTATTTTTCCATTGTAAAAAAGCCTTATCCAAAATTGAAGGTTTAAACATAAAATTATTAACAATCTTAAGACTTAGTGGTATAGATTTTAGTTTTAATGCTTTCTTTATTTGTTTCCATATGCGGATTCCATTTTCTATTATCGGATTTTCACTATAAACTTTCTTAGCTACATTAATATTAGCAAATATTATAGAGCTAATTTCAAATGGAGAACAATCTTCTTCTTCCATATTTAACCAATTTGGTTTATTGTCTATTTCTCCTAACCAAAAATTCATGTTTTTAATATTAACTGCCCAGTAATAAAACATCAAGTTTGGTAACGCTAATCCTCCATTTATTTTAGATTTACATAAATGTTTTTTATTTATTCTATGGGTCTTATAATCCCAAATGAAATTCGTAATTAAAGAATCTACTTTTTAAAAAAAAAATTTTTGGAAGATATATCGGGATTAATTGAAATAAATATAATAATTGTGGGAGAAAAATCATTTTTATTGCATTAATTTTCCCTATCATCGAGATAGGTAAACTTTTCCAATATGAAATATTCTTATTTAATTTATTTAGTAATGGGGGGAAATTAGATTTAAATAGAGAGTTAAATCTTTTTGTAACAAAAATCCCAAGATATTTAATATTTTCATTTGTTATCTTAAAAGGAAATTGTTGTAATATATGTAACTTATTCAGTGTTATTGGCATAAGTTCACTTTTATTCCAATTAATACTGTATCCTGAAAGTGATCCGAATTCCGTTATTAGTTTTAACAAATTTCGAATACTTATTTCTGGTTGAGTGATATAAAGTAATACATCATCTGCATATAAGGAAATTTTATTCTTAGTATCTGCGGTATCATATCCATATATTTCCGGGTGTAGTCTTACCCTCTGAGCAAGTGGTTCTATTGCTAATGCAAACAATAAAGGTGATAAAGGGCAACCTTGCCTACAACCTCGTGATAAATTAAATTTAATTGATAACATTCGATTTGTTGTTATTCTAGCTATTGGATTTGCATATAATAATTTAATCCAAGTAATAAACTCCTCTCCTAGTTTAAAGGCTTCCATCACCGAAAATAAATAAGGCCATTCCACTTGGTCAAAAGCCTTTTCTGCATCAAGTGAAATAACTACTAAGTCTTTTTTATCACTTCTTTTCGAATATATAATATTAAACAATCGTCTTAGATTATATGAAGAATATATTTTTGGTATAAATCCAGTTTGATCCGGATGTATTAATTCATTAACAACTGAACTCAATCTTTTTGCTAATAGTGTTGTTAATATCTTTTGATCTGTATTTAATAGAGCTATTGCTCTATATGATCCTGGTTCGTCCAAATCTTTATTTATTTTAGGTATGAGTGTTATAATAGATTCGTTCAATGTATCTGGAAGCTTCTGTTCTGTATATATCTGTTCATATAATGATTTTAGATATGGGACTATATATTCATGAAATGTTTTATAAAATTCCGAACCTATACCATCAGGTCCCGGTGTTTTACCGTTTTTTAATGATCTAATAGATTCTTTGATTTCATTTATTGAAATATCAGCATTTAATAATTTTCTATTTTGTAAATCCAGTCCTTTCAAGTTACATTTTTTTATAAATGCATCTATTTCTATTTTACTTACTGTTGTTTTAGCAGTGTATAAATTTTTATAATATTGCATAAATCTTTCATTAATATCTTTAGGTTGTATTAATAAGTCACCGTTTTGTGATTTAATCCTATGTATAATTTTTTCCGCTTCAATTTTTCTTAATTGTCGAGCCAGCAGTTTTTGGGGCTTATCCCCAAATTCAAACTGTAATTGTTTAGTATGTTGGTAAAATTTTATCACTTGATCTGTATATATTTTATTTAATTTATATTTCAATATAACAATTTTATTATGTAATATTGTATCTGGTTTTATTGCATTCTGTATATCTAATTCCTTAATCTCCTTTTCTAGATCTTGTTGTTCTTTCCGAATCTTTTTATTGTCAAATGCTTGTGAAGAAATCATTATTCCTCGAAGATATGCCTTAAATGTTTCCCACAATAAGGAACGCGATATCTCTGGTTGATCATTTATTTCAAAAAAAATTTTAATTTGAGTTATGATATATTCCTGAGTGGCTTTGTTTTTTAAAATTTGTGGATTAAATTTCCACTGTCCTAAATTTTCTATTTTATTATTAATTTTAATTTTAAACGTTACTGGGGCATGATCCGAGATTATTATATTATCATATTTAGCTTCATAAGTAAGTGAAATAAGTTTTGCATCCACCAAAAAATAATCTATTATTGAGTAAGTTTTATGCACTGGGGAGTAAAAAGAATATTCTCGTCCTGTAGGGTTTTCTGTTCTCCAAACATCTTTAATATTGGTCGTTTGCATATATGCATTTAGCAAATCACTAGAATGTGATTTGTTTTTTCTTTGTTTTGTAGATCTGTCTAAGTAAGGATCTAATGTACAGTTGAAATCTCCACCAATTATCAAATTATATTGCGTTAATTCCGGAATATTATTAAATACTTTTTTAAAAAAACAATGGACTATCGAAATTTGGTCCATATGTATTAACAAGAATCACTTTTTCTGTATTTAATTCTCCTATCACAATAATATATCTACCATCTTTATCATCTATGGTTGATATATGTTTAAATAAAGTACCTTTACGAAATAATATTGCTACAGCTCTTGATTTATGTGTAAAAGAAGAATGATATATTTTATCTATCCATTTAGCTTTCAACCTGTTTTCCGCCTCTTTTTTTTAGGTGGGTCTCTTGAATGTAAATTACATCAGCTTTACTTGCCTTTAAATATGTCAATACTTTTCCTCTCTTTATCGGTTCATTAATACCTTTAACATTCCAACTGCAGAATGTTAATCCCTCATTCCCCGTATTTCTTTTTAAGTCTTGCATTTTAGATTTATGGGGATCTGCAGGATCTAAGGATCAGCGCGATAAACCCAACCTTACACCTGAACCCTGAATGGATGTAATTTAAATCTCTTTTTTGCCCCTCATGAATATATCTCCCTTGGTACATTATATTACTCCAATCAAACCAAAGATTACTATAGATATAAAAGATAGATAAAAAATAAATAGAGGTATTGTGTGTAGAAGTAAAAAGAACTACATCTAGAATCGATGTAGTTTGTGCCAGCCATATTAAGATGGCTATACATCTAACGACTTCCGTCATCGATGTTATTAACACGACCAGCTCCTGGAATTAGGGAATTATTATTCCTTAACAATATTTTAACGGGGGTATAATATATATAATTAAAAAAAAAAAAAAAAAAGGGGAGGGGGAATGATAATAAAAAACAGGAAGGGGAGAGAGAAAGAAAAAAGAGGAAGAATAAAAAAATTCATCCTTTAAAAATATCAATATCTAAAGCTAACTTAAAAATCTAAATAATATTAGACATAAAAAATACAAAGGCTATATAAAAAGAAGAATAACATACAATTAATTCAATTAAAAAAGGAAAAATTAGTTATTAATTATTAGTAATAGTGATTAATAATAGTGAACATTCCTAATTAATTAAAAAAAAGGGTGGGAAAAACTAATAATAAAACCGTGTTATAATCTTAATGTGTGTGTTAATTATTTATATTAGTTATATGTTAGAACTAATTATCAATGTCCAGATATCCAGATGACGTTGTCGAATCTCGTTTTATTCCTCTCCATTCCGTTCGACATTGTCTATTCCATCAAGTCCAATATCATCTTGAAGAGTCTCAGTAAATATTAAAAGTCCATGTTGAATATCTGAGAATGATAAAAGTCAGTATATTACTTGCTTGTAGGTACTCTTCAAGTCTTGAGCTGCTGAGCAAATTCCAATGCTGCGGTTGGGGTCTTGAAAAAGTATTCCACATTCTTATAAGAAACTCTTAAAGTCGCTGGGTAATTCAAACCGTATCTCAGATTTTCTACTCCACGCATAAGACTTTTGGCTTCATTGAATGCTTTTCGTTTCCTGGCGACCTCTGGTGGATAGTCTCGATAGATACTAATCCTTTGACCTTCAAATGTCAAGTTTTTAGTTTTCGAAGCTTTTCGCATAATCTCATCCAGAACAAAATCAAATTGTACCTTTATAATCATTTGTCTGGGAGGAGCGTTGGGTCTGGTCTGACGTCTACTGACTCTGTGAGCACGAGCTAATAAAGGCATTTCTTCCAGAGATAGAACTTCTTTGAGTAATTTAGCAGTGAACTCTTGAGGGCCGTCGATATTCTCTAGACCCTCAGGAATCCCTACAATTCTCAGATTTTGCCTTCTCTGATGTCCTTCTAGCTCAGTACATTTCTCTGCTGTTTTAGTCAGCATGCTCATCAGACGTTCGTTTTCTGTAAACAGGTTCGCTGTAGTCAAAGCATTCGTCTCAGCTGTTTGCTCAAGGTTCTTTATTTCAGCCATCTGTTGTTTCTGTATTTCTTCAATAGGATTAATCCTATTATCGATGTCTTTTTTAAACTTTTCCAGTTTTTTATCCATCTTTTTCTCCATGACGTTAAACATTTCAATAAATTCTTCCTTTAATTCATCCGACATTTTCTTAACCTTTTTTTCAATATTTAACTTTGTTTCTTGTTTTAATTCTTTCAGTTGATTTTTCATCTGATTCAGCTGAGTATCCATCAAACTATTTATTTGATTTATTTCTTCCTTTACATCTTTTATTTCTCCCTTTAATTCTTCCTTTAAGCTAACCATCTGATGAGAAATAAAAGATTTCAGTTCCTCACCTTCCATTTTTGTCCCTGGTTTTTTGGACACATCTTCCAGGGATCGAGTCCTACTCGACTCCGAGGCTTCACTTGGGCCTTCTGCCGGTCTCTGCCGGGTTGGTCGACCTTTTACCTTGTCGGTAGGGCTCCGTGAGACCGACATAGTTCGTCGCGCGCCTGATGACGTCACTCGGCACAGTCGGTGAAGAAACAGCAAGCAGTTTGTTGCAGGCAGCCGGTAAGTCTTTTAAAACCCCCGTTTTTTACAATTTTTTTGCGGAGCTGGCTGGCGCTATACTCTAGGGCTCCATAGCGCCACCGGAAGTGGTGTCCACTGTTTTTTTTTTTTTTTTTTTAACATACAAAAAAGACTGCTCTTGTTAAAATGGCGAATCTTCCTCGAGGCATTGTCTAGCATTTTATCTTTGGAATGTTAATTCAAGGTCAGATTTTATGTTTCATTTTAACAAAGGATAGACAAAGAAGAGAAACTGTGGTGGGGAAAATAAATTGAGAATATAGTGTAATATAGAATATTATTAGTGGACTTGTATATAGAAAATTATGATTTAAGAAACATATAATTACATACTAACATAAAATATAATTAATAAAACTGTGTAATATTAAGGCATAGCTTAACTATAGCTGATGTTTATTTCATGATGTTAATTATTTGCTAATAAGAATAACGAGTTAAATATGATTGATAAGTATTAATAACATACTAACATTTTATGGATATAGTAGACTTAGTCTAGATTGCGCGTAAACGGGGGGGAGGAGACTAAGATACTTGGAAGTCATCCAAGTTAACCCCTTGGAACCTGCGGTTGTTTGATACAAAAGTTTGAGACTTAATTGTAATAAATCTAGGCATATTGATAGATATTGATATATAATTAACATAATTACTGTTATATCTAAGTATATACTTAATGTTGGAAATTATTTTTCATTTTGTTTTTCCTCTTTGAAGATACATTCTAATCTAACTATTGGAGTACGTTTTATTTTATATATATATTTTTGAACTTTGTATCGCTCTCTCTTCCAATTAATAATAATTGGTCAAGGGGGCAGAGTGAAACATATAAAAATATCTACGGAAGTCAATAAGAATTTTTCTACCACCTGTTGGTGGTTTGTTTTTAATTATAATATTTTTATTTTTGGATATTATAACATCACTTTTTGTTTGTTAATTATCTTTTCACGACTCTACACTTTCTGGTCTTTTTCAAGGTTTATTCTGAAGGGGAGATGCCAACAAAACTTAACAGCTAGGGATGACCATCCTTCATCTGAAGTTGTAAGGTTTTTGGTTGCACCATATGAAGTAAAGGTATTAACATGATTCATAATGCAAGACGATAAACAAAAGAAAACTGGAGGAATCACATTTTGTAGGTGGAATATAAGGGGCGCTAATGAACCAATTAAAAGGGGTAAGATCTTTTCCCAATTAAAAGCCTTAAACAGTGACATCATTTTTTTACAAGAGATGCATCTGAAATATCAAACACAGATAAGACTGAAGCCAAATTGGATTGGGCAAACATACTACTCTTCATTTACTTCTAAATCTAGAGGCACGGCTATTATCATTCGCAAAGGTATACCATTTAAATTAAAGAATAGAATAGCAGATAAAGATGGGAGGTACATCATAGTCACGGGAGAAATTTATTCTACTCCACTTACTTTGATAAATATTTATGCTCCTAACTTTGACAACCCACAATTCTTTAGTAAAATTTTGGATATAATTTAAGAACATAACCATCAAAATGTGATAATAGGGGGAGATTTGAATTGTGTTTTAGATCCATATTTGGATAAATCAGCAAAACAAAAAAGGACTAACATAAAATCTAAAACTAGTGAACATACATGAAAAATACTAATATAACAGATGTATGGAGGATCGCTAACCCAGTAGGTAGGGAATATTCATTTTATTCAACAGTACATAAAACATATTCACGTATAGATTATTTCTTAGTGGACACAAAATTAATTCCATATACATATAATTCTAAATATCATAATAGTATTATTTCTGATCATTCCCCGTTAACTTTTTCTTTAAAATTATAAGGAATGCCTGATAAAAATTTGTTTTGGAGGTTTAACCCCCAAATATTAAACAACTCACAAGGTTGTACATATTTAAAAGAGCAGATGATATTCTTCTTTGAGACAAATGATACACCAGTTATTTCACCCTCTTTATTATGGGAAACTATTAAGGCATTTATTAGAGGAACTATAATCTCATATCAAGCTTTCCAAAATAAAAAGAATAATACTGAACAATTGCAGTTAGAACAAGAAATTAGACAATTAGATTTAGAAAATGCCAAAGAACCAACCATAGATAAACATAATAAGATAACAATACTAAAATATAAATTAAATAAAATTTTATCGGCCAGAATAATAAGATTATTTCAAATTACAAAACAAGAAAATTTTGAATTTGGTGATAAACCTCATAAACTCCTAGCACGCCAACTGAAAAAATGGGAAACAGAAAATACAATTACTAAAATTAAATCAGACAAAGGGGAATTACTAACACTACCTAAAGATATTAATAAAAGATTTGCTCAATTTTATCAAAACATATACATCGAAAACCTCTGCAAATAATACTCAAATTTCAAATTTCTTAGACAATTGTAATCTTCCGAAATTAAATATGGTGGAACAAGAGGGATTAGGAGCTCAGATTACACTACAGGAAATAGAAGAAACAATAAGTTCATTGAAGAATGGCAAAACACCAGGACCAGATGGCTTTAGTAATGAATTCTATAAAAGATTCTACGAGATAATTTCTCCACGGTTGCAAGATTTATATATATATACGCTTTTAAAGAAAATAAACTACCAGAAACACTAACTGAGTCAACTATTACACTTATACCAAAAAAGGATAAAGATCTAGAAGACCCAGGCTCATATAGAGCTATTGCACTCCTAAATACAGACCAAAAAATATTAGCAAAGACCCTAGCGAGAAGATTGAGTAAATATATTAGTAAACTAATAAATCCGGACCAAACAGGGTTTATATGAAAGAGATACTCATTTAACAATTTGAGACGGCTGTCTAATATAATGTACTCACATAATACTGAAGAAGAACTAGCAATTATTTCATTGGATGCAGAAAAAGCTTTTGATCAAGTAGTATGGCAATATTTATTCAAAGTATTGGAAAAATTTAACACGGGAGATAATTTTATTTCATGGGTAAAATTATTATATGATAAGCCGACGGCTAGAATACTGACTAATAATATATTATCCCCAAAATTCCAATTAGCAAGGGGCAATAGGCAGGGTTGCGCATTATCACCCCTGCTATTTGCACTAGTGATAGAGCCTTTAGCTGAAAGTATAAGAAGTCATCCGAATATTCATGGATATAATACCAAACACTCAAATAATAAAATTTCATTATATGCAGACGACATATTATTATATATTACAAATTCGCAAAAATTAGCATACCAAATATACTAAATTTAATAGAGCAATTTGGTTCTTTTTCAGGATATAGAATAAATTGGAACAAAAGCGAGTTTATGACGATAAAACCTTAAGAGTCAACACATTTGTTGAAATTCCCTTTTAGAATTACAACAGAAAAATTTAAGTATTTGGGCATTTAAATGACTAGGTTGATTAAATTTTGGAAAACACTGTCGATGTCTTTAATAGGCAGAATAAATGCAATAAAAAATGATCTTCTTACCACAAATATTGATCCTATTTCAATCAATACCAATATACTTACCTAAAAAATTCTTTAAAAAACTAGATTCTGATATTATAAATTTCATATGGGATTATAAATCACACAGAATTTAAAAAAAAAACACTTGTGTAAATCTAAAGAATCAGGGGGACTGACACTCCCTAACTTATTGTATTATTATTGGGCAGTGAATATTAAAAATATAATCTACTGGTTGGACAGTTCTGCCCAACAGGTAGATTGGATAAGAATGGAGAAAGAGGATTGTTCCCCTTATAATATAGGAGCGATCCTTCTTTCCCCGATAAAACTGAACAATATAATATATAAGAAGAATCCAATTATTCATAGTATAATACAAATTTGGAAACAAATAAAACTAACTTTAAAATTAAGAAAATTATCGCTTCTTTCTCCAATAGCTTCATTCATTCAAACCATCCATTATTGATAAAACGTTTATCCATTGGGAAAGAATAGGAATCAAAACGATGGGAGATATGTATGAAATGGGAAAATTTTTATCATTCCAACAATTACAACTAAAATATAATTTGAAAAGTAATCAATATTTCAAATACCTTCAAATTCAAGATTATTTGAAAAAGTATATACGATATCAAACTTCAACCCTAGATTTATTGGAGGAAGGAATGAATAGAAAGGCAGAATCAAGCAATTTAATATCTTACTTATATAATATAATTCTAAATATAGAAACACCAACGACAGAGGCAATTAGAAGGGACTGGGAACAAGAGTTATTGATAAAAATTCCGAACGATAGATGGAATAAAAATTTATTATATGTAAACAAATGCTCAATGAATGTAAGACACAACCTAATTCAATTTAAAATTTTACATAGATTATATTATTTGAAAACTAGACTGAATAAAATATTTTCAAATGTTTCCCCCATCTGCGACAAATGTCTAACTCAAAATGCCACTATAGCACATTCCTTTGTCTCTTGTACAAAACTGTATAAATTTTGGAATTATATTTTTGGAATTTTTACAAAACTATTTAACACAAAATTGAACCCCAATACAGAACTGATTATCTTTGGATCAATGGAAGAGGGAAGTAAACTAACTATATTCCAAGAAGCTTTTCTTAATTACGGTCTAATAACAGCAAAAAAACTTATACTCAAATTTTGGAAAAACGCACCTACGCCAACATTCAAAATGTGGATTTCAAGTATGTCTGAAACGCTACATCTTGAAGAAATGAGATTCCTCCTACTAGGCAAAGTAGACCTATTCTTAAAGATTTGGTCTCCTTTTATCAACTTTTTACAAGCATATGGTGCAACATAACATAACCTTAGAAATTAAATGGTTTAGAACCGGATGACGGATGGGCAAAAAAAACAAAAAAACGAGATAGGTAGATCTCTCCTAATCTTTCTTTTCTTTACTTTCTCCTTTTCTTTCAATCTTTTAACTTCTCATCTCTATCCTTTATTTCTTTTGCTTTCTATTTCTACTCGCTTGACTATCTATTCCGACACTCTTTATTTATTTTTTCTCTCACTGTTCTTTTATTATTAAATCAAAAATATGAAGTTGTACAAGAATGGAAATATGTATGTATGTATTAGGTACTCAAGTACCACACTATTGTACTTCTAACAAAAATAAACAAACAAAAAAAAAACCTGCATTGGATGCCGCAAGTGCGGTGCTCTCCACCCTGTGGTATTTCTTCAGGATAATTCTGAATCACTTCAATGCAAAGGGGAGGAAAAATGGTCATGAGAATTCAGGAAGTTGCAGCTTTCATAACAACTGCGGTTTTGGTGCTGGAAATTGTGCCCTGCCAACTTGGTTTCACAGAATGTGATTGTAAGAGTGGTACTGTTAATATTGACCAAATTAAAAGTATTATAAAACAAAGGATCTTTGCATCTGCTTGGCCTCTGTCTGTGAAAGGTTGCAGGCTGTGAGTGGCACCAGCTAGTCTGAGCCCTAGATTGATATGCAGGATGGGGAAAGATCCAGGTGTCCTCTCAATTGTTAAAATATATGAGGACTTTGCAGAGGAGCTCAAAGTAGTTGCAGATGCATGATCAGGATTGGACAGCTGCAGGGGGATTGTAGATACGTTAATAATATGTTAATAATGTTGCAAAGTGTTTGTGCTGCTGTTTGACATTGAAGTGTGAAGCCCCTGTTTGAATTGTTTACATTACCTGGGATAATTTTGCATTATTGGATTGGCTGACTTCCTTCCAGAAGCTTCTGTAGAAACATTGTGATGGAGCGCTTTGTAATTGGGTTGGGGAACTGTCAATAACACTTTAATGTAATCGATATGTGTGATTGACTTGCAGGGGCTGCCCCTCCCCATACCCCATATAGTTCTGCCTCACAGGTCCGACGACCTACAAAAGGTGACTCCCCCGAGGATCGTTGTTGATCTTCTGGAGGGGAGCTTGGGACTACGTAACCTTTTGGAGGTATCTGCTTGCATGAGGCTGAAGGGCTTGGACAAGCAGAGACAAGGATCGGACCCGCAGCGTTAGGTATTGCATAGGGAGTTTGTTATTGTTTCATAAAATAAAGTTGAGTGGTCCAGTGTTAAAGAAGGAACTGCAGATGCTGGAGAATCGAGGGCATTGAAATTTGACAAACAAGTCAATGCCGTGGTAAAAGCTAGCTTCTTCCAGCTTCGGATGATAGCCAAAATAAAACAATTCCAATTAGATGACCTCAAAAAGATCATCCACACATTTATCTCCTCCCGCCTCGATGACTGCAACTCCCTTTACACTGGTATCACCCAATCTTCCCTGTCCCGCCTGCAACTGGTCCAAACGCCACAGCGAGACTCCTGACGGGCACCCGAAAAAGGGACCACATCACCCCGATTCTGGCCTCTCTCCTCTGGCTCCATGTGCGGTTCCGAATAAATTTCAAGATCCTTGTTTATGTCTACAAAGCCCTTAACGGGCATGGCCCCACCTACATCAAAAGTCTGCTTACCCACCACACCACCTCCAGGTCCCTCAGATCGGCCAACTTGGGGTTACTGAACATCCCGCAGTCTAGGCATAAGCCCAGGGGCGACCGCGCCTTTGCGGTTGCAGCTCCTAGACTGTGGAACAGCATCCCTCTTCCCATCAGAACTGCCCCCTCCACTGCCTCCTTTAAGTCGAGACTTAAAACTCATCTTTACTCTCAAGCCTTTCTTGATGTCCTCTAAGGGAGGGCTATATGTATGTATTTATGTATGTACTTAATTTATGAACCAATGTTGTATAACGTTAGCACCTCCACCAATGTAAAGCACTTTGGCCAACGAGAGTTGTTTTTTAAATGCGCTATAGAAATAAAAGTGACTTGACTAGAAATTAGAGCAAAGATATTGAACATTTGGAGATATGCTTAGCAATAATAGGGTTGTAATAGTCGAGATTAGAGCAGAGACCATAATTCTATTAGTTTAATACAGGATTGTAAATTCTATTAGTTTAATACAGGACTGTAAATACTGGGCTGTAAATTACAAATCCAAAATTGGGGCAATGCTAATTTTGACGCCATTGGGCAAATTTTTCAAAGGATAATTGGGAAAGGCTGTGACCCGGCAAAGGGATGTCTGACAAGTGGGAGCCATTCAAAAGCGAGTTAGGGAAAGTTCACTGCCAGCATGTTTTTGTGAAAGGTGAGGCTGGCAAAATTAGGGAACCCTGGTTGACAAGGGATATTGAGGGTACACGAAAGGCTGGAGAAACTCAGCGGGTGCAGCAGCATCTAAGGAGCGAAGGAGATAGGCGACGTTTCGGGTCGAGACCCTTCTTCAGACTGGTCAGGGATCAGCGAAACGAGAGATATAGACGGTGATGTGGAGAGATAAAGAACAATGAATGAAAGATATGCAAAAAAGTATCGATGAGAAAGGGAACAAGCCATTGTAAGCTGTTTGCGGTGTGAAAATGAGAAGCTAGTGCGACTAGGGTGGGGGAGGAAGATAGAGATAGAGGGAATGCCAGGGCCCGAGGGCTGAGGGAGAGGTGGGAAGGGGAGGAGACAGCAAGGGTTAACAGAATTGAGAAAATTCAATGTTCAGAACCTTCGCTCCTTAGATGCTGCTGCACCCGCTGAGTTTCTCCAGTTTTTTGTGTAACCCTTGAGTGGTCCAGTGTTTGACTCAGTGTTTTACTGAACTGGACTAAGGGGGGTAAGCTTTAGGAGCATAATTACAGTACCACCTGCTGCTCTGTGAACTGCATAAACATCTACCTCAGGGGAACAACTTTGCGTAATCATAAAGGTTCTTACAGCATGGAACTTTCATGCTCTTGGATTTTCCGAAGTATTGCACCATATTTTATCTGCACGGCACAGCTAAATTGGAAATGGAAGCCTCAGAAAAATATATAGCCTAATGGTAAAATATCACCATCTAGTGGCCAATAATGGGACATCCTGGGATACACATTACGAAGAGAAGCGCTTTAAAAGATAACTCATCCGTGAGACCACACATTAGGAAAAAAGTGAGGTCAAATAGTTTTCTTCAGTCGGCAGTGAGAATTTAGATCAATATTAAATTTTGTGCCTACAAAGCAAAGCCCATAACACTGCTGTTACAGAATCAAGTTGCAGTGTTTTTTTGTAAATCTGAAATGGAAAAGCTGAAAATACCTAGCAGGTCAAGTGGCAACTGGTGAGTAGAAAAAACAAATTGTAAACATTTGAGGTCAATTAATATTTCCCATAATATGTAGAGCCAGCAAACAAGGTATTGCAACAATATGGATCCCAATATGGATAAAGTGTGTTTGGTAGTTATTAGCTGGTCATTTTTCAGAGCAGAATTCTTGCTGCTTTGTGTTATTCACACACTGATAAATTTTCTACGTCTTTGTTGAATGCTTTAGGTCAAAACATAGCTGGCTCTGCACATTATGGGAAATCAAGCTGAGACCATGGGTCACCTCCAATCTACAGTGTACAATCTCAGGTCCAGCTGTGTAATAGGTTCATTAAAAATCTAATATGATACAAATTCAGCTAAATCCCATAATGATAGGATAGCAACTGAACAGCATGGGATAGATTAAACGTGCATATAAAACAAGCACCAGAGGTCAAACTGTTGTCTTTGGAATAATCTTTGTTTCCATTTCTCTGTATTACTGTTGTTGGGCAGGAAAAGAGATGCCATATCGCTGCATAACAAAGACAATTTGGCTTCTCAGTGGTCAATCTCTCACCATATCTCAGAATATTTTGGGGGCATTTGTTTTATTTTGATGTTGGTATGGCAACAATTTCTTTAAATAAATGCTTTCACCTATGTATAGAATGTGTACTTCATGTAAAACCGTGAATGCCCCAGTGGAGCTTTTATGGTGATTAATTGGTTTAATATGGGAAGAAATTAAATTCTGCTTCATCAACAAAAAAAATTAAATGGCTCATTTCCGGTTGTTAAGCCAGATCATTTGCATGATGACATTGCAATGTACTATTAGATGGGTTAATTTACAACCAACAGTAAATTAGAACACCAAAATGAGAAAAAAAAATCACTTGTAAAAATGATGAAAAAGTAGACTTGCCACCCAAATACAGTAACCTTAATGATATCAGGCAAGAAAAGTAAATCATTTATGTTAGACAGGATTCCAGGTATATGCGCTGCAAAAGCAGCAGCTAACCAGTCCATTGCTTGTCTCAGTTCATTTCTCTTGCTTGGCAAGGATTTTTATTGACCTCAACGAGAAAATGTCTATTTACTGTATGTGTCACCTTTTACCATTTTACCTTCTGGTTTTCTCGGGTATTTTCTTCAGAGTTATTATCATTTTTGTTTTTAAAGTGATTGTTTCCAGTTGCTTGCCTTGGAAAATAAATACTGAAGATAGAAGTGAGACTGAAACAAACATCAGTTCAGAAGCTAAAAATGTTATGCTTGGTGAGAGATCTGTTAGATTGAAAAATAAACCTGCATTAATAGTTACCGACAAGTGTACTGAACAGTGGGCTATCCCTTTTCAGTAATAAATCATACAACATCAGAATTTCGCCTTCCTCTCAGTGTACAGTATCGGGATTCAATCTGAATTTTGACAAGGGCTACTGGCTTTGTTTTTTTGTGATTGACCTTTGTAGTGAACCAGTAAGTGTTGATACACTGAGTGGTTTTGTGCATAAAATGAGTAGAAGGAGGTCTGGGCGTCTGGTGTTCAGTCTACAAGCTTTAGCCCACAAACCCCTCGATTAGGGATGACCATTTGTGGATTCCCTTTTACGTTTCTCTTTAATATTTTTCTCAGTTTATGACCCAAAGCTAGATAGATGATGCTCTAGATCTGTGTCCAACATTCCTACAGCACATATGATAATCTGTAATTTTATCAAATAGAAATGTAGTCTGTATTTTGTAGATGCATTATACATTAACAAATCCTAAAAGTGGCAATTGATATTCAATAGCCTTTCCACCTGATTTTCAGTCAACAGCAGTTCAGAACCCAGTGATGTTCTGCTTAATTATAGATCAGTTGTCACTGTATGTCGTTGTCACTTGCGGGCGGAGTACCAAGGCAAATTCCTTGTATGTGAATATTTGGCCAATAAACCTATCCATTTATTCATTCATCAGTTAGCCTGAAAAATATATAATAACTGACACATGTACTGAACAATGAACAATCTCTTGGCAGTAATAAATCATACAATAAGACAATCACACCAAGTAGGCAAGTTAGGGAAGGTATTTATATTCTCCCTTTTTTTAATTTCCCTGCCTTGTATTTTGGAGATTCAAATATAGTCCATTGAGTCATAAGATTGTTAAAGGATGTTGATGATGGCTTACAGCATTCATATACCATCTCTCTGATACACTCTAACAAAACTGTTTATTTTCTAATCATACCAATCAGACTTTTTAGACTTTGGACTTTAGAGATACAAGAGTGGAAACAGGACCTTTGGCCCACCTCAGACCGTGCCGAGCTGTGATCGCCTGGAACACTAGCATTATCCAACACACCAGGATCTAGACAAATTAGAATTTACAGAAGCCAATTAACCTGCAAGCCTGTACATCTTTGGAATGTGTGAGTAAACATGAGCACCCGGAAAAAATCCACGCCATCACAGGGAGAATGTACAAACTCTGTACAAACAGCACATAGTTAGGATTGAACCTGGGTCTCTGGCACTCTAAGGCAGCAACTCTACCGCTATGCCACTGTGCTACCCCCTTTGCCATTGTGCCATCCCTTTTATTAGTTTTAGTTTTAGTTTAGAGATACATCATGGTCCACTAGGTCCATGCTGACCAGCAATCACCCATACACTAGTTCTACACTATACATTAGGGACCATTTATATAAGCCAATTAATTTACCAGCCTGCATGACTTTGGAATGTGGGAGGAAAGCGGAGTACCTAGAGAAAACCCACGCGGTCATGGGGAGAATCTGTGTAAACACCATACACACAGCACCCATAGTGGGGTTGTCCTTTGAAATCGGCGTGCACGTGCTACATCTATAAATCAAAGCATGGATAGGTTTATTGGCCAAATGTACGAAGTGCTGTGCATTTCGTACATTTAATATTCCATCTCCAACTGCTCCCACAACTAATGGATGTTCTCTTAAGAGAATAAAGCTTTGGCAAAGAAGCTGCAGTGTCAACCAAATACGAAACAAATGTCAGCAAAAAAAAATTGTTTTTAAAGGATATTGGGATGGATAGGTGATTTTGAGTGGGATATTTGTTATACTGATTGTATTGGCAAGGGTGATTGTAGGGTGATGGGTTATATATATATGACTAAGAGATAATATATATAGTATATGAGGGTTTTTTTCTTTTTCTTTCTCTTTTTTATTATTTTTCTCTTTTTTGTATGGCTTTGTAAATATTTGATTAGTGTATAGATGTAAATAATTTGGTGTATACATGGAAATAGGTGTTTATAGCTGCTAAATTTGTATAAGATAATTATAAGCAGTTGAATAAGGGGTGGGAATTAATAAGCTTTGGCTTCTTCCTGCTACTTTTCGGGCACATACGATTCATTTATTTATAAATATTGTTTATGACACTTTATAAATATTCTCGTTTTGTTTTTTTGTTTTTATGTTTTTTGTTTCATACTTGCTTTTAATTTTTTATTCCGGTGGAAATAAATAAATAAATATTATAAAAATGCCCAAACTTTCTTCTAAGGTGCTGGGAAATAGTGACTGGAAAATTTAAGGCCTGGAATCATAAAATAATTCCATGAAGTACGAGGTTATCTCCAAGATATTCAATATACTGATATATTACCGAACTGCATCCTTGTGGCTGGATGGTTATTATCAAACTACATACTAGGGGATTTGCTGCACCACAGAAAAGACACAAGAATGGGCACCAGGTCATAGAGTCACACAGCACGGAAATAGGCCCTAATGGTTATATGGTTATTATATGGTTATAATGCCCAGATTGCTCCATCTGCACAAGTCCCTCCTGCCTGTGTTTGGCCCATGTCCCTCTAAATCTTTCCTAAGCATGTACCTACCCAAATGTCTTTTAAAAGTTTTTATACATACACATGATGAGTAAACGCATGCTCATTCAAAACCAGAGCACCACATTTTACTGTAATGAAATACGCCAATTATCATTTCATATCATTGTGGAAATTCAACAATGATATGAAATTCATTTTGTGCTTGCTCCACCCTTCCATCCCGAACACATTTTTTTCTATTAGAGTGCATGGCATTGCATCTTTTCCGTGCAATATAGTAAACTGTTAATCTGGCAAGAGGACGCGGCCAGTGCTGGGCTGGACCATTGGTTGTTATACTTATATGTACTCCAGCACACTTTAAGTTCACTATTTGCACAGTGGTATAATCAATTTTCCAATAAGTCCAGTAAATGTAAAGGGAATACGGGAAATGGGTCTCTGGTGAATTTCAAGAGAGTGCAAGATTCAGAGCCACAGTGTATTAAACAGAGCATGGAAACCAGGGCCGCTTTGTTTTAAAGGGAACGCGGGAACAATGCCCTTCCGTGTTAATAGGAGCATGATAACTGAGCTAATGGGAGTGTGGAAACAGGACTCTGATGTGTTCAAAAAATATCATAGGAACCAGGGCTCTGGTATTTTGAAGAAAACATGAGAATGAGCACCTACTGAGTGAGATGCCAAACCATTAGGATTTACCAATCAGATAACTTATTTTTAGCCTCTGGGGCAAGTAGGGCCAAGTTTTCCAAGGAACAAGCATCATTGGTAATTCTAGGCATAATCTGGTTTTACCAGCAAAACCCAAAACTGCACCAAGTCCTTCCTCCTCAATTTCCTCTAATCTCTGCAGCTGACCAACCACACGACCCTGCAGTTCACAGACCCAACCCCTGAACCTGTGGTCACAGGGTTCACATGCAACAGACACCCTGATCAGTTATTTCATGCTCACACTCTCACCACCATCTAAACATTGTCAGTCTCCTGTTTTCCCAGCCCACAAAAAATGCTGAAAATGTGTTGGCACCTTGGGCACAGCTGATGTTTACAGTGCTGGGGTGGAGCGATGGAAGGTTTTGGTGCCCTACTACAGCTCCTATGTCTGGTCGAATTTCTGGGCACTTTAAGTGCACCTGAAAGCAACCTGAGTTCCCAGTGAAACTGATGGATTTTACATGTTGTGATCTGGGCCAGTAACTGTTCGGCACTATTCCTACTTAGTAATATATCATTGCGTATTTACTGGAAGCAAGAAGTCTGCTTCTCAGTGAATTTATTAATGAGCAAACTGTATCTGAAGAGAGCACAATAGATACAACAGTTAATTTGTGCCAAGAGCAGCAACATATATAAGTTCTGTTAACACTTAATGCTACAGGCACTCCTTTTAAATGATATTTTCTACATAATTAGCAGCTCGCTCACTTCAAAGATTCATATTGGGTTTTAAGGGATTGGTTTGGGAATGTTGCGGAAGTCCTAGTCAATAGGCCAGGATCAGTTATCAGTATAGGAGGAATGACAAGAGGAGTGGGCCCTTGGGACAAGTGTTTTCTTAACCCTGGCCTTGGATCTGTTAAAAGAGTTTAAGGAGCCATCCTTAAGACTTTCTTAAGAGTTTAAGGAGTCAAGAGCTCTGACAATGAACCATTTTGTCCTGAAGACAAAATGAATTTGTTGTGAGGATTCAGCTCCTGTGAACATTTCACTCTGAAGACTGGGAACCTATGGAAAATATTCCCACGTTGTATCTATTTAGCAGATCTTTGACCGCTCTCTTATCTATACCCGTTTGCACTCTCCTTTTTTTTTATCATCTTCACGGGTTTCTATTCTGTCTGTCTTTGTGTCACCAGTCTTCAGTCAAGTCAGTTGTAGAAATGGTAGTAGGCTGATGTCCATGGCCCTGTGGCATGGACATCATTCATCAGTGGTCATTTGGAAACCAGGGAAAGGCCTGTTTGTGCTTCCGCTCTGTTAGCCAGTGAATAATTTATCTATGACAATATGTTACATCCGTTAACCTTCATTATTTAAGAAAGTAGAGCCAATCTACTAAAAAAGTAGAATATCTGGTTACTTTAAGAAAATAAAGAATCCATCCTATACTTCTCAGTTATTTCTGATTTAAAATTGGGCAATCCCACGAGTGGCTTCCAAGAAATTAAATAATTATAAAATACCAATATAATATAATACATAGTATGTAATTATATATTGCACAGCATCAATCATATTAATTTTGCACAATATTATTACTGTTTGAATAAAACAATGATATTATTAACAGATTTATTTTAAATGCTGCAAAACATTCTTTTGACGTTTAACAATTGATAATTGATAACAATTGATAAATGTTTAAATTGATAATTCAGTCAAGAAATAAATACACTTAGATATTTTGGGTACTACTAAAACTGCAGGTTTGGCTACAACTTATAATGATTTTAAATGGTTTCAGCACAAAAAGAACACCTGACACCAGCTAAATTCGGGATTATTTTAGAGTTTGTTCTGGTATTAGAAAGAGTTAGCAAATCTCACCAGAAACATTTATTGCCATAATTACTTTTTCTGCTTTGTTCATTGAAATAGAAACATTCTGACTGCCTTACTAGGTATAGGTGATGTTTCTGGTTGTGACCCTTGTCAGACTGCAGAAAGGTTCCGACCCAAAATATCACCTATCCATGTTCTCTGAGATGTTGCCTGACCCATTTAACTAATCCAGTGCTTTATATCTTTTATTGTAAACCAGCATCTGCAGTTCCTAGTTTCTACTTCTGACTTAATGTTGTGTTCACTGACCAGAATTAAGACATGATTTGGGTTGGAGTTATTTTACAGTGAACTAAATTTTAATGTTTTCAGTATGCCGGTTTAAAGTCAAAATTTGAGCACTGTTTGATTGTACTAACATTAATCTAAATTAATCTGAATGTCCATAAATTCCTGCCTATAGAGAGCATTTTGTAGATATATTGAATAATACAATTATAATAATAGTATGATGAAATACTTCATAGTTTCAGTCTCTTCAAGCATTAGTTTGTGACAGGTAACACAAAAAGACTGCAGTCAGTTGTCTCCATAACAGAATCAAGGAAGGACTCTCAGAATAGAATAAAATTAAGCAGATAACTTTAGATAATGTTATCTCCAATACACTGGTATACTGTGCAGAACAAATGATGAATTGCCTTTCTAAAATAAAGATTGTAATGACTCTAATGGCAATAAGCTGTAGCTGCAATGACAGAGCATTATCTAAATCAACAATTAAAGCAAATGAAAAAATCTTGGAAAGGAATTGAGAATGAAACTTTAATTTACTGCTTGTGTCTAATTATCTTATGGGTAAAATTCTCTGATTTCTATCACAGCCACTCAAGTAAGGCACATACTTGTAGAAACAACTTTGAAAATCATTTCTCCATTACCATGTTTCAAGATGCAAAAGAACCAAAGGAAGAATTCTTGGGTGGAGGAGAGACATTCTTTCAGTCTCTTCTGGAGGATCAAGTTTGCTGATGACACTGTGGTGTTAGGCCTAATCTCCGATAACAATGAGAAGGCCTACCGGGAGGAGGTGGCTAATCTGGCATGCTGGTGACAGGACAACAGCCTCCTCTTGAATGTCATAAAAACTAAGGAGATGATTGTGGACTTTAGAAGGGCACAACATCTGAGGATGTATACGCCACTGAAGATAAATAGGGCTACTGTGGACAGAGTGAGCTGCTTTAAGTACCTGGGAGTCCACATCACAAAGGATCTGACATGGACATCACACGCTGGCGCACTGGTGAGTAAGGCAAGGCAGTGCCTTTACCACCTCAGGCAGCTGAGGAAATTCAGAGTCTCTCTCAGGATCCTTCAGTGCTTCTACTCGGGGGCTGTAGAAAGCATCTTGACCGGCAACATCCCAATCTGGTTTGGGAACTGCTCTGCCCAAGACAGGAAGGCTCTGCAGAGAGTAGTGTGTTCGGCCAAAACGCACTATGGGAACTACACTCGCCCCCCTGCAGGACCTATATATCAGAAGGTGCAGATCCAGAGCCAGCAACATTATGGGGGATACCTACCACCCCAGCAACGGACTGTTCCAGCTGCTACGGTCAGGCAAATGCCTCCGCTGTCACGCTGTGAAAACAGAGAGGTGAGACGGAGTTTCTTCCCACAGACCATCAGGACTGTAAACTCTTATCTCACCAGGGACTAACTTACTGTTGTGTTGTGTCTTTTTTAAATTGCTGGTTTTTTTCTAATATGTATATACTGATTCTGTTCTATTCTGTTCTGTAGTTTTTGCACAATCCCGCAGGCATTGCCACTTTCATTTCACTACACATCTTGTATGTGTATGTGACAAATAAAGTTGACTTGACTTGGCAAATGAGATTGAGAATTAGTTATGAATTGTCTTAGAAACCTAAGAACATTAAGAGAAAGGAGGAAGAGATGGACCTTCAAGACTGATTCAACACTGAATAAAATCCTGGCCTCAGCCCCACTCTCTGGCCTGTTCATGTAACGCTTGACTCCAATAAAGCCTGAAAAACTGCTCATCGTACATTTGATTAAATTCAATATTCCATCCTCTGCAGCTCTCTGGGATGAAGTTTTCCAAAGATTCACAGTCCTCAGAGAGAGAACATTCCTTTTTTATTTCCTTATTCTGAAACTAAATTTTCTGAGATGCTTACATGGCCATAAAAACAACTGCTCGAAGGGAATTGAGCTAGTCAGCTCTTTATCAGTTGGCATGGACATGATAGGTTCCCTCACGATCATCCAAAGTAATACTTGAAATAGAGTGGGCTTCTTGCAGTGAGTATACCCCACATATCTGATCCTGATAGACTGCCTTCAGACCTCAGAAATGTAGTCAAAGGCATTAACAATTGTTGACAAATTTAAATTAATTTAAAATATTAATCATAAAAAGGCAATTATAGCACAATAAAATAATGCAAAATAATTAAAGGTAAAAAATAAAATAAAAACACTTTCCTTCATATTTTTAACAGGGTCAATGAATGAGGTTGCAGTTTGCTTGCCAATCCTCCCAGGCATAAAGCTAAGTGGCTGAGTGTGCAATACATCCAGACTCCTGAGTTTATCAACACTCTGCCATTGGGTTCCATGGAAAGTTCGGTAATGGAACTGAAGCATTTGATGTTCAGCTTGTCCTGGAATTAAATGGTTCACTGAGCAGGCACAAAGGGCAGTAATGAGCTGAGCAACTTATGGTTGGTAGCCAGTGGATTCCTGTGGAACAACCAGCTGTAAGTCAGCTTAGTTCAGCCCATGATCCGCAAACTGGGTCTGCATATAAGCACATGGAATTAAAAATATAGTTAATCAGTTAGAGAAAAACAGCCGTACCATGCAATGAGAGGTTATTCCAACGTGCATCCAAAGTTCCAAAGGTGACTGCAGATAAAAGCATGGATGGTTCCCCATAGGGTTGGCAATTGCGGGTAAGTTTGGGCCGAAGTGTATGATTGTTAAGTCAACCAAAAATTTACTTGGTCTAATTATTTTCCTCTGAGGTTGAGACGCTTCTTGACATGACTGGGTTTAAAATAATGGAGACTGACATGACAGCAGAGTTGCTTTTATTTACAGGAAAGAAAATGGCAAAAAAAAACTCTCACAAGTAGATTGAAAGACCTTCTCCCTTAGTTTTAAGAGCAATTGCCTAAAAACTAACTTCATTCTTTGAAATGATTGATACCAATCAAGATTGCATTTAAAATACCAACACAGCACATCCCTTGACTTCATGAAGTTCATTTACCATGGGAGATTGCTAGTTTACTGCTGGCATGGTTTTTATTAATAATAGGTAATAGGTTGAAAAGGGAATGTGATTGATTATGAGAGGAGCCTTGTTTTTAAAGTGGTTCATCGTATGTCAATAATAAAATGTCCTTGAAGATGCTCTGTAGATTATAAATGAATGTTTTTTTGTTTGTATTATGACTGCAGAAACGTAATTTCGCTTGCACTTATGTTCAAATGACAATAAACGATTCTGATTCTGATTCTGATTCTGCAAAGCTTTTTTTGTTCAGTTTTATCCAGTCAACAAAATGACTATACATGATTATAATCAAGCCATCCATAGTGCACAGATAAAAGATAAAGGGTACAAATTTAATGCATGATAAAGTCCAATAAAGTCTGATTTAAAGATAGTTCAATGGTATCAATAGACAATAGCCATATGGGTGCAGGAGTAGGCCATTCGGCCCTTCGAGTCAGCACTGTGATCATGGCTGATCATCCACATTCAGTATCCCATTCCTGTCTTCTCCCCATATCCGCTGACGCCGCTATCTTTAAGACTCTCTCTTGAAAGCATCCGGAGAATTGGACTCCACTGCCATCCGAGGCAGAGAATTCCACAGATTCACAACTCTCCAGGTGAAAAGGTCTTTTCTCATCTCTGTTCTAAATGGCCTACCCTTTATTCTTAAACCATGGCCCCTGGGTTTGGACTCCCCCAACATCGGGAATATGTTTCCTGCCTCTAGTGCAGTGGTTCTCACCCCTTTCACCATGTCAGAATGTCATTCCCCCCCTCCTTTCCAAGATTGTCTGCCTCAAAAAGTGCATTCCAAATAATATGCATATAATACCGAAAATCCTTTATTTCTAACAGTTTGAGTTTGCTAATCTGTTGTCCCAATTCCCCCCCTGAAAACCTGAAATCCCCCCCTGGGGGGAATTTCCCCCCTGGTTGAGAACCCCTGCTCTAGCATGTCCAATCCCTTAATAATCTTCTATGTTTCAATAAGATCCCCTCTCATCCTTCTAAATTCCACAGTATACAAGCCCAGCCGCTCCATTCTCTCAGCATATGACAGACCCGCCATCCCAGGAACTAACCTTGTGAACCTACCAAGCTGCACTTCCTCAATAGCAAGAATGTCTTTCCTCAAATTTGGAGACCAAAACTGCACACAATATTCCAGGTGTGGTCTCACTAGGGCCCTGTACAACTGCAGAAGGACTTCTCACCTCCTCTTGTTATGAAGGCCAACATGAAGGCTAACATGCCGTTAGCTGTCTTCACTGCCTGCTGTACATGCATGCTTACTTTCAGTGACTGATGAGCAATGACCCCCAGATCTTTTTGTACTTCCCCTTTTCAGTACCCCACCCCCCAATACCATGTGCTCTAACTTTGCCCACTAATCTCCTATGTGGGACCTTATTAAATGCTTTCCAGGTACACCACATCCACTGAGGTCTCCAAAGAGGTTGATGGAAGGTCAGGCCCACACTCTAGCTAATGACAGGATCGTTCAGTTGCCTAATAACAGCTGGGAATCAACTGTCCCTAAATCTGGAGGTATGTGTTTTCAAATTTCTGTACCTCTTGCCTGATGGGAGAGGGAAAAGAGGGAGTGACTGGGATGAGACTGGTCCTTGGTTATGCTGATGACCTTGCCGAGGCAGCAAGAAGTGTAGATGGACTCAATGGAAGGGAGGTTGGTTTGCATGATGGTCTGACATACATCCACAATTTTCTGCAATTTTGTGCGGACTTGGTCAGAGCTGTTCCCAAGCCAGGGTGTGATGCATCCCGTTAGAATGCTTTCTGCGGCACATCTATAAAAGTTGGCGAGAGTTGTGAGTGACATGCCGAGTTTCCTAAGCCTTCTTAGGAAGTAGAGGCATAGGTGTGCTTTCTTGGCTATTGCTTTGATGTGGCTTGTCCAGGACAAATGGGTTTTTATGGCTCTCCATGGCTCTTTTTTTGAAGGAACACTCTTTATCACAGATACAGTGGCAAAAAAAACAACAGAAAAGATGAAATAAGTATTTTTGGATATATTCATGAGGCACTGAATATTCTTAAATGTATTTGCATATTAAACATTTATAGCATTTTAATGAGGCTTCAACATTTACGGCATTAATAGTAAGATTAAACGAGAACTTACCTGTTTGAAGTTTGATCTTTATTTTATGAGGAGTTATGATGAGGGATTACGTGAAGAAGCCCCGCCAGGCGCATGCGCGTCATACTTCAAAGCAGCGGCGTGAAAAACACAGAAACCAATAGCTGAAGTAAGATAGTAAGGCTTACAGAAGACTAGAACTACCAGATGATCATTTATATTATGAGGGTCGGGAGCGGAGGGCACATAATCCCTCATCGTAACTCCTCATAAAATAAAGATCAAACTTTGAACAGGTAAGTTTTCGTGTAATCTTGCTATTTTACTTCGGAGTCACGTGAGTGACTACACACGACACACTGCTTCAGTTGATACAGTAGTGAGTAAAATAATATTATTGAACATTGCTTGAATTATTCAATAACTATATTAATCATAATAATAACAATGAAAGTAATAACCCCTCTATCCCAGGGGAAAATTACAACAATGATATGAAACAAAGCAAACAAATTGAACCGAACACAACATAGCATGTGCAACCCTGGCACTGTGAGAACAGGTTTATCATAAATCTAGAAAGTTACTTCTTTAGACCATCCCGCGGCCTCAAGAATTTGGTCGAGCGGCATGTCCTGTGCCTTTGCCGCGGACATTGATGCCGCCCTTGTAGAGTTGAGATTTAACACATGAGTGTGAACTCCACCTAAATACAGAACCTATTTTAGCCATCTAGAATAGTTTGTACTGTCACTTTTTATTTTATTTTTTATGAGTAATGAGCATTGGTGTCTCACAATCTCGGAGACTCTTAATTACTTAAAGTACTGGGTCAGATGCTTACCACACACAATGTTTGATCGACAGGGTATGCTTTAAAAGGTAACTGTAAATAAGCAATTCACAAACTCTTAAAGTGTGCAACATCTTTTAATGATAGCACAGGGTATTACATACATCATCAAGTACTGGCTACATTCTTCCACTGAGCTGCACCCAGCAAGGGGAAGGCGTTATGATTGATGTTAACTAGGCGGGGTTAATGGGACTGAGGTAACTATATTATTGGTTGCATATAAACCATCTACATCCTTCCCCTTAGAAAATCAAAAAACAGATTGTTGTCACGACAACAGAATTGAACAGCAGAATTAAACAAAATCGCCATAACGAACAGGTGGCTTGCTGACCCGGCCCGAGCGCGTACGGATGTCTCCCCCTTCCCCCGAAAGAGCAGAAGAAACAGGAGGACGCGAGGCAGCTGGGGAACCAGGAAAGGGTGGCGGAGTGGGAGAAACAGGAGAGGGAGAACCGCGACCGGCAACTGGGGACCCGCGCAGAGGGGAACCAGGCGCTCGAGATGGGGACCGAGGCATGCAGGGAACACTGGCTGGGACGGCAGCCGGCTGCTGGTATGAGAGTGGCGGGGCATAGGGCCCCGGGGCTGCGGCTTTGGCTCATTAACCGCAAGCAGGTGTTGTCGGCTTCTTCGCTAGATGGTATCCTCGTAGTCGACCAGATACGAACGAGGTGAGTCGGCCACCCAACCACGGTGGCCAGACGGGAGTGACCACTAGCGGTCTGCAACCGAACAACCTGTCCAGGCAACAGAGGATCGAGTGGTCTGCACGACCGATCGTGGGAACGCCGCTGGCTGTCATGTTTCTCTTGAATGCGCCTCTGCACGGAGGCAGGCTCCAGCACCCGAGGTTGCAGCTGGCGCTGGGCAATCGGGATGGTAGATCTGGTTGTTCTGGACATCAGACGCTGAGCAGGTGATCCCATGGCCGGATCCCTGGAAACATTCCTGAGGTTCAGGAGATCCAAATACAAATCAGAGTTGGATAGTCTCGCCTGTTCCATCAGAAGCTTGGCACTGCGGACGGCCCGTTCTGCAAGGCCGTTGCTCTGTGGGTACTCTGGGCTGCTGGTGAAATGCACAAAATTCCACTTGTCGGCAAAGCTTTTGAATTCTCGGCTGGTAAACTGCCTGCCATTGTCAGTCTGCAGCCTGACAGGGGACCCAAAAGTGGAGAAGTGTTTCCGCAGCTTTCGGATCACCATCTCCGACGTGAGGGATGTCAGCAAATCCACTTCGAACCAGTTTGAGTACGAGTCGACCAGGACAAGGTAGTGGTTACCACGCCACTCGAATATGTCGGCAGCCAACGAGGACCAGGCCAAGGCAGGGGCGGGCTGTTGCAGCAGGGGCTGTTGCTGCTGGTGTGGAGCAAGACTGTTGCACGTGGAGCAGGCAGAAACTCGGTCTCGGATATATTTGGCCATTCCAGGCCAGTAGAATTGGCACTGAGCGTGGGCGAGTGTTGCATCGACCCCAGGGTGTCCGCTATGGGCTGCACAAAAGTAAAAGTCAAACAGGGAGGACGGGACTACAACTTTATGTCCCTTGACGATGACGTCATTCTGGAGCACCAGTTCGTCGCGGACCAGGAAGAAAGGCTGTGTTTCAGACGGCGCATCTTTGTTGGCCACCCTGCTTTAATCACAGAGGTAAGCCGCTGCAAAACTGGATCGGCAGCGGTGTGCTCGGCCAAAACCTGTAGCTGCTTGGTGGGAATAAAGTTAACGCCCAGTACGAGCAAGTCCTCTGTTTCGTAGGGGTGGCGAGCGCAGGAGGTCCGCGGGGCGCGCGATAGGGTGTCCGCAATGTGCATCTCGGTGCCCTTCTTGTAGATTATATCGAAGTCGAAACGCTGGAGCTGCAGCATCATACGCTGCAGCCTGGCGGGGGCAGCGTGAATCGGCTTGTTCAGGATTGTCACCAATGGCTGGTGGTCGGTTTCGACCGTAAATCTGTTGCCGAACAGGAAGTCTCTGAACTTGGAGCAGGCGAACACCACCGCGAGCAGCTCCTTCTCGATCTGAGCGTACCGCTGCTCGGTGTCCGTCATGGTGCGGGAGGCATAGGAGACAGGATGTAACGATCCATCGACAGACTGAAGGCAAGCCGCACCCAGGCCGAACTTGGAAGCGTCACAGGTGACGGTGATGGGGCGACTCACGTCGAAGAACCGCAACGTCGGAGTGCTAATCAGTTTTGACTTGAGGCAGTCAAAGGCCTGCTGGTGATGTGGGAGCCAGACCCAGGCGATATCCTTTTTTGTCAGCTGCCGCAGGGGAGCACTCAGCTCACTGAGGTTTGGTACAAACTTTCCAAGGTAGTTCACCATGCCCAAGAATCGTTGCAGACCTGGCACGTCGGTGGGGGCTGCCATCTCGGAGATGGCAGCTGCCTTCAAGGGGTCGGGTTTTAGTCCGTTAGAGGTGAAAACATGTCCAACATACGTGACCTCTGAGACACGAAACCGGCACTTCTTGGGATTCAGCTTCAGGTTCGCCTTCCGTGCCCGATCCAGGACGTGGCGGAGGTTCAGGTCGTGCTCGGCAATGTCCTTCCCATAAACCAGGATATCATCCACGATGATGGCACATGGCAGGTCTGAGAATATCTGCTCCATCGTTCGCTGGAACACCTCGCTAGCGGAATTGATGCCGAATGGCATTCGCAGGAACTTGAATCTGCCAAACGGTGTGGCGAAGGTCGTCAGGTCAGAAGACGCTTTGTCCAACGGGATCTGCCAAAACGAGTTCTTAGCGTCTAGGACCGAAAAGATGGTGGCTTGCCCGACCTGAGCCGCCACATCCTCAACAGACCGCATGGGGTAGTGTGTGGTCGCCTGATGGCAAGGTTTAAGTCCTTCGGGTTGATACACACACGTATTTCGTTCTTGTCTTTCTTTATCGTGGCAACCATGGTGGAGACCCAATCGGTGGGCTCGCTAACCGCTTCTAGCACCCCCTTTTCGACCATCTTGTTAAGCATCGCCTCGACCCTGTCTTTCATGGCGTGAGACACCCTGTGAGGTGCGCGGACCACGGGTTGTATATTTGGGTCAATGGAAATATGGTATGTCAGTGGTAACTTTCCCAGGTCATCGTTGAACAAGTCCTGGTATTCTGCAACCGGGTTAAACGACAGTTGCACTTTGTGGACCGTGCGGTTTGAAGGACACCAGGCCAAGATCCTGGCACGCACGGTTGCCCAGCAGGGTTACACAGTCAGAGTTCAAAACATAGAAAACCAGGTTTCTCGTGGCCTTTTGCAGCACGCAAGTTAAAGTGGCCCTCCCCGCAGGCCTTAGAATTTCTCCACCATAAGCGTGCAGGGTAGCATTCTCAGCAACCAGGGGCTCATTATTCCTTATCTTGTTGAAAAGATTCATGGACAAAACGTTGACCTTCGCACCTGTGTCTAACTTTGCAAGGAAGGTTACATCATTGACAGTCACAGATACGGAGGGATCAGGGCGGTGGGCGGGTGTCTGTAGGAGGGTAAACACATGCGAGTCCTCTGGTGGATTAATTGGATCTGCATCATAGGATTCAGCTAAGTTGGGCTGTGAGTCGTAACAGATATCAGATTGTCTCAGCATGTTTAGACTGGGTCTGGAAGTCTGTGCCTGTCTCCCACGGGAACGGAATAAACGACAGGCGGCAGAGAAGTGATTTAGTTTTTTACAATAGTTACAGGCCTTGCCATAGGCGGGGCACGTCGACAGTCTGTGGTGCATGCAGTTTGGGCACCTTTTTTGGGGCACTTCACCAGGACCAAGGTTGGCACGCGGCAGAAAAACATTGTTTCCCATCCGAGGCTGTGGTCTCCTAAACCCAGCCAGGTTGACAGATTTATTGCCCGAGTCCCGGTGGTCATCCGGCAATACAACGACTTCAGACAATCTGCAGGCATGCATGGCTTTTTCCAACGTTAGATCCGGATCCCTTAAAAGCTCACATCGCAGCTTCTGGTCATGCATGCCAGTTACTAAAATGTCTCTAGTGAGCTGGTCTGTCATGTCACCAAAGCGGCACCGCTGGGCGAGATAACGCAAATCAGCAATAAAACATTCAACAGGTTCATCCGGCAACTGTCTCCTTGTAAAGAACCGTGCCCTCTCTAGAATGCGGTTCGAGGGCAGGTCACAAATCTCCTTGAACTTACGTAGCAGGCAAGCGAGGTCGCCGGCAGATTCTGCAGGAGTAATCACCACGTTGTTGTCGTCCAGGACCGCTGGAGCGTAGGTGAAAGTTCTGGCTCTCTTCATGGCATCAGGTCCGACAAGGTTGAGTAGGAGGGAGGCTTTAAGGGAGTCAGGATCAGCGCGGTGTGCGACGTTGACAAAGTGTGTAAAATCAAATTCAAATTCAAACGTGGCCCAGCGCTCAGAGATGTCAGCATCAAAGACAAGCTGCGCGGGCTTTCTGCAAGAGGACGCCATGCCAGAGAGATTAAGCACATAAGCACAAATCAAAAAAAAGAAATAAAACCCGATAGACAGGAGACGCAAGTGTCTTCCAGCTTCGACACCATGTAAATAAGCAATTCACAAACTCTTAAAGTGTGCAACATCTTTTAATGATAGCACAGGGTATTACATACATCATCAAGCACTGGCTACATTCTTCTACTGAGCTGCACCCAGGAAGGGGAAGGCGTTATGATTGATGTTAACTAGGCGGGGTTAATGGGACTGAGGTAACTATATTATTGGTTGCATATAAACTATCTACAGTTACCTTGGTTCCAACCTTCCCTGGCTTGCTTTGCTTGCTTAGATCATAGACGTAAAAAGTAATTTTATCTACAGACAACTGCATACAATCTAAGTGCAACATTTGTAATGTTTGTACTCATTGTGTTGATACTAATGGCATGAGCATAACCACTTTAAATATTAAGTTCTGAAAAGACAGTGACGTAATTGGAGCCCACGGCCGAAGCAATGTGAGAATTATACTGACAACCCAGATTTCTGTATATCTGGGTTTGGTAGGATTTTATTAAAATTCCTCTCATAAATCGGGATATTAACGGATGAACCCGATAGATTGTCATTCTGAAAATTGTCCTAAATAGGAGGACAAAGTACTCTGAGCATTATTAATGGCACTATATCTCAGGTGCAACATAGCAAGGAACTCCAATACATCCGATATGTTTGCAGTATGATAAAATATATCTAACTGTATACAAAATATTTCCCATTTCCTTATATGAGACATATATTGTTTCTTAGTGCTAGCTCTCCAAGCTGCAGTTATAACATCCATTGTCCTATCCGGCAGTCCATCAGAACCTGCAGATTAACAATTAATACGATCATGTAATGGATGACTTCTCCTGTACTGGATGTACCAACAATTACTGCATCTGGGGATTGTCATGAATAGCTGAGTCATCATTCTGAGCACCAATGGGAACTGGCTGTGTAGACCAGTTTGGAACCACCAAACGCCTGCAGCGGAGTCTTGCTCTATTTTGGTGACATTGCCTAATCAGGCAAAATGGGGAAACATAGAAGATTATACTTCTCCAATGTAGCGAGAATGCATCCACCGCTACTGCTCTTGGGTCTGGCTCCTATGACATATTTAGACAACTGGAGATTTAATCTGGACGCAAACAGATCAATATTTGGTACCCATACCAACTGACAATCTGTTTGAACTTCTGGATTTACCATCCATTCTGTATTGTTATTGAACTTCCGTGATCTGTTGTCTGCCACAATATTGTCTCTCCCACAGCTGTGGTATTGTCTACTTGTAATTGAACATGTCATTCATTGTAGAACAATAATCTATCAATGCATAAAACGCCCCCCAATAGCTCCAAATAATTTATACCATGTGTTAGGAGAATTAATCGTCTTGGACAGTCCATCACCACCTCAACTGGTGGCGCTATCCTTACCTCCCCATCCGAGAGCACTCCCATCCGTTTGTATTACCTCTGAAGGATGCTGAACCAAAATATATTCTAGTAGCTTGTGCAACATTGAGAATCCACCATTGCAATTCAGCTAAAGCTTTAGTTGGTAACTGCATGGACCTATCAATGACCTGCACGCTTTTTATATTATTTTTTATTTATTTATTTATTTATCTATTATTTTTTTAAAATATATTTTTTAAATTTATCATTATTTATTTATTTATTTATTTATTTATTTATTTACTTTTTACTTTAAGTGCTTGTCCTCTGGCTCTCAGCAGACTTTGATAATGCAGAGGTCCAAACTCAACAGCAGGAATGCTGCTACCATTTACCAATACCCGTAGCTACTTCTCGGATGGAGCATAAGGTCTCTCAATGAGACAAGTACAGACATTTGTAATATTCCCAACCTTATCTATTAACACGTTACTGACATATCATTACTGAATTAATGACAAACCCCAAATAATCAATTGTTTGGGATGGCTGTAACTTAAATGTAGTTGGATGGACATAACCCTAGCCTTTCAATAGGCTTATGGTTGCTGAAACCAGTTCTTCAGCTGTCTCCTGAGTGGCAATAACAATTAACCTATCCTTTAGATAAGCCATTACAATGTGATTCTGAGCCCTCAGTAACACCAGTGCTGGTTTCAATAATTATGTGAACAGCCTGAGAGCTGAAGTTAACCCGTTAAGTAATTCGTTAAATTGCCTCAGCTGACCCATCGAATTAACTTAAAGTACCTGCGATAATGATGCATTGGTACTGAATAATAAGGTATCTCTTTTTTTCTTCTTTTTTTTACGTCTATAGTAACCATAAAGCAGCCTTGTGCTAACAACTGCGTTACAGTGTTGAAGGTATACTTTATTAAATGCCTATACTGAACATATGAATTAAGTTTGTGAGGTCCAGAATGATTCTGCAACCCCCATCTTCTTCTGTATGGGATATATTTTACCTGACGAGTTTCTGGTGCAGCAAACACCAACCCGATCAATATTATGCAGCATCATTCATAATAAAACAATTGTAATCTTACACCCAACCAGAGGGTGTACCCCAGAAATTCTATGTGTGATGGAATAAAGTTACTGTACCTCCGTAATTGAACTAGAATTGTCATGGCAGATTTTCACCAATAATTAATCTGGGTATAATGTTGGCCAAATGGCAATTTTCATCGTACAATTAGGTTCGAATAGGCACTGCAGAGTAATGGAAGCCTGTCTTATAAGTTTTGGACATTTATCGACCTTTGTATCTCTTCCCCAAATGCAGTGATGCCAACTGAATATCAGCGAGAGGACATGCTGGAAACATATTTCCTGCCCTCGCATTGTAACACTCATGGGTGCCCAAATTACTGAGTTTGCTGTTGGCACCCTGAGCGAGGCACAGTAGACAGGTGTTAATATATTTACTGTTTCATTCATAACAGTTCTTGGAGCAGGTGAGAACCCAAATAATGTTGGCAGCCAGGTCTCATCCATAGCCTCACCAGTCCATACCGATATAGCAAACTTGATGCTACATCGGGAACACCCGGAGCGTGGCTCTTGTGCTCTGGTGTATACACATAAGTAGGGACACCAGCTTCAGGGTCAGTCTCCTACTGCCCTGATACTTCCCGAGTCTTGCTCTAGGAGACCTCATCCAAACCTAAACAAGGCACTGGAGAGTCAGATTTCCCATTAAAACATTTTTTTTTTAACAGGCACCATACTCAGTGTATGGAACTCCTTCGGAGTCTGCCTGGGAATCTCTGGGTCTTTGGACCCTTGACTGATTAAAGTTTAGAGCATTTTAGTCTTGCTCTAGGGAGACCTCATCCAGACCTAAGAAGGCACTGGAGAGCCAGATTCCCATTTTTTACAGGCACCATACATAGTGTATGGAACTCCTTCGGAGGCTGCCTGGGAATCTTTGGGTCTTTGGACCTTTGACTGAGTAAAGTGTGGAGCATTTTCTCCATTTCTAGTCTCCCCCACATTCTTGTCCTTTTTTGGAGGAAAGTAACTTTATTTACATTTCCTTGTGTAATTGTGCATAATCATATATGTTAATGTTTAAAAATTATAGATTCCGACAGGCACATTCTTACTTGCAGAATATTTATATTACTCCCAATATAAGGGTTGATGTGGCTGTATTGGGTATAAAACTTTGTACCCATCTCTCTGCCTCCGCTGGCCCCAGAATCAAACCTTTGTATTTACCTGCTTGTTCTCTCAGAGCAGGGATGAAAGTTGAATAATGCACATATCATACACATCAACTAAGGAACTGCATCTGGTAACACATACTCAGAGCAGACCTTGTATGCTTACCTATCGTTGTGCCCACAGCCCGAGCGACTCTAGAGCAGCTGGAGAGGGTATTACCTATGGAATAACGGCCACCGGTATCGGAACCGGCACCGCACTTATCGATTTTCCCGATCGCTGCGATGGGACCGCAAAACTGCGTGGCCCATGCTTGCTCCTCCTGCTGAACAGGCTCCTGCTGACTCACAAGCCAGCCTTACGGTGCTTAAATCTTGCTGGAAGTTTGAAAACTTACCTGCGACATTTCTTACTTACCCACTGGTGGAGCTGCGCTCTCCAGCTCCGTTCAGTGCGACATGCGTCGACATAATGACGCGCATGTGCATGGCTGGGCTTCTTCACGTAGTCACTCACATGACTCAGAAGTAAAATAACATTCTGATATAAGAATCACATACTAAATGCACAGTCTAGGCTTGTATTCACTGGAGTTTAAAAGGATGAGAGGGGATCTTATAGAAACATATACAATTATAAAAGGACTGGACAAGCTAGATGCAGGAAAAAAGTTTCCAATGTTGGGTGAGTCCAGAACCAGGGGCACAGTCTTAGAATAAAGGGGAGGTCACTTAAGAGCGAGGTGAGAAAAAAACGTTTTTACCCAGAGAGTTGTGGAATTTATGGAATTCCCTGCCACAGAGGGCAGTGTAGGCCAAATCACTGAATGGATTTAAGAGAGAGTTGGATAGAGCTCTAGGGGCTAGTGGAGTCCAGGGATATGGGGAGAAGGCAGGCAGGGGTTATTGATAGCAGACGATCAGCCGTGATCACAATGAAATTGCAGAGCTGGCTCGAAGAGCCGAATGGCCTCCTCCTGCACCTATTTTCTATGTTTCTATGTAAATATCTTGAAGGATTTCAACTTTGATTCAGTGCCTTTTGTTCAAATAGATGATAATTGAATGCAAAATCATAAAGCTCGTCCATTCCAACAGTTTCCCCAGCAACTGTCAAAGATGTAGCACCTGTCACAACACCCCATCTTGCATTTCCAATCAAATAATCCACAAGCTCTTTCTGGGTGAGGCTGAGATTCACACGCACTGCTTCCATCCTTTTCTGCTGCCCCGAATGTGGCCTGCTTTACATTGGGGCGACGAGGCATACACTGGTTGAGTGTTTCACCGAACACTTGCACTCAATCCGCCAAGGCCTGCTGGAGCTCCTTTTTGGTTACCATTTAATTCCCCTTCCCTTTCCCATTTCTGTCCTTGGCCTCCTCCATTGCCGGAGTGAGACCACATGCACGCTGAAAGAATAGCATCTCACTGTGATTGTGGTGGAAGGTAGATATTCTGGCTAGAGGTCTGTGACCAGTGGAGTTTCTCACCGATATGAAGGGTCTGTTTCTGTGATGTTTGTCTCTACGATTCTGTGCCTCCGAGTTGATGCTGGAAATTCATTGAGGATAAGTGTGTAGTTTTTAATCGCAGCCTGTGGCGAATAAAATTGACCTTGACTTTGGCAGGTGCTGTTGACTGTGAACTCCAGGTTAGTGATATGGATAGGAAGTTTGTTTGAAGGTTGAGGGCAAAAGATAGGTTTAATGGGTTTCTACTTAAACTGATAAGATATGATTTCTTGCATTCCCAGGATTTATAATGAGAGCTCAACATTCCACTTTTTTCTAAAAATTACTTTGGAGAATATATATTCAGTGTACTGATGATGTTCAGCTGGGTGAATGGTAAATATTGTAGCTGGAACCAATAAGTTGCAGAGAAACATTGATAGATTATGTAAATGCACAAACCTATGACAGTCTAAGTTCAATGTGAGGTTACTGCGTTAGGACCTAAGAAAGTTGAAATCAAATTATCTTCTAAATAAATTGTGAAAGAACAGTGAGATTTTTGCAGTCAATGTATCAAGACCACCAAAGGCTAATGGAAAGATAGTAAATGTAATTTAAACAGCTGGTGAAATGTTAGAGTCATACAGCAAGGAAACAAGCCTATTGGCCCAACTCATCCTTGCCGACCAAGATGCCCCATCTAAACTAGTTCCATTTGCTAGCACATGGCCGATATCTCTCAAAACCTTTCCTATCCATGTGCCCAAACAAATGTCTTTTAGATGTTGTTATTGTACCTACCTCATCTAGCACCTCATTCCATATACCTACCATTCTCTGTGTGAAAAGGTTGCCCCTCAGGTTACTATTAAAACTCTCTCTCCGCTCACCTTAAATATCTGTCCTCCAGTTTCTTGATACCCCCACAGTTACTCTTTAATATACTGATAAAATCTCTTTGATTCTCCTTAATTTTATCTGCCCCCTACAATAATCCTCTGGGCATACAGGAATTCCCCACAATGCTCCAGTGTCTATACCTGATCTATTCCTCCTTCTCTTTCTTTACCTGAAACCTCGTCATCCAAGGTTCTTAACTCCTAACTGCCTTACCCTTCACACTAACATGGGCATACATATGTTAAACTCTTACTATCACACCTCTAAAAGCATCCCACTCTCTGGACATCCCTTTGGCTGCAAACAATCTATCCAGTCGCCTGTCTAATACCATTAAATTGCCTTGCAGCAATTTAGAACTTTAGCTTGTGGACCAGCCCTGACCTCATCCAGAACTATTTGAAACCTAATAGAACCGTGCTTGTTATTCCCAAAGTTCTCACCCATTGATACTTCAGTTGTTCCCAATTCCTAAGATTAGTTCAAGCTTTGCTCTCTTCCATGTAGGAGCCTCTATGTATCGTCTGAAGAAAACTTTCCTAAACACACTTCCACACTAAGCTCTTGGCAGTCCCAGACTATATTGGGAAAGTTAAAATCTGCTACTATGCAAATCATTTTGCAACTACCTGCCATCTCCTAGCATATTTGTTCCTCTAATTCCCATTGACTATTTAAGGTTTATAGTATAAATCTGTACAAGGTGATCGTCCCTTTTTAATTGCTCAGCTCCACCCATAAAGCCTCGTTGGACGATCCCTCAGTAGAAATCTCAGTCTCCCCATCCATTTCAGATGCAACCATAACTTTTGTAAAGTTTACTTTTGTCACAGAAAAGATACTAATGGTCCAAAACTCTGAATCAATGCCCCCTGCACCAACTTCTCAGCTATGTATTCATTTTTCTTCTTTCTATTCCTCTCCCCACATACAGGTTGCAATGAGACTAAGGTGTTCACATAGAAACATAGAAACATAGAAAATAGGAGCAGGAGTAGGCCATTCGGCCCTTCGAGCCTGCACCGCCATTCAATATGATCATGGCTGATCATCTAACTCAATATCCTGTACCTGCCTTCTCTCCATACCCTCTGATCCCTTTAGCCACAAGGGCCACATCTAACTCCCTCTTAAATATAGCCAATGAACTGGCCTAAACTGCCTTCTGTGGCAGAGAATTCCAGAGACTCACCACTCTCTGGGTGAAATGTTTTTTCCTCATCTCGGTCCTAAAGGAATTCCCCCTTATCCTTAGACTGTGACCCCTTGTTCTGGACCTCCCCAACATCGGGAACAATCTTCCTGCATCTAGCCTATCCAACCCCTTAAGAATTTTGTAAGTTTCTATAAGATCCCCCCTCAGTCTTCTAAATTCTAGCGAGTACAAGCCAAGTCTATCCAGTCTTTCTTCATGTGAAAGTCCTGACATCCCAGGAATCAGTCTGGTGAACCTTCTCTGTACCCCCTCTATGGCAAGAATTATTTTCTCAGATTTGGAGACCAAAACTATAAGCAATACTCCAGGTGTGGTCTCACCAAAACCCTGTACAACTGCAGTAGAACCTCCCTGCTCCTATACTCAAATCATTTTGCTATGAATGCTAACATACCATTTGCTTTCTTTACTGCCTGCTGCACCTGCATGCCTACTTTCAATGATTGGTGTACTATGACACCCAGTTCTCGTTGCATCTCCCCCTTTCCTAATTTGCCACCATTCAGATAATAGTCTACCCTCCTGTTTTTGCCACCAAAGTGGGTAACCTCACATTTATCCACATTATACTGCATGTGCCATGCATTTGCCCACTCACCCAGCCTATCCAAGTCACCTTGCAAATCTCCTAGCATCCTCCTCACACCTAACACTACCCCCAGCTTCGTGTCATCTGCAAACTTGGAGATGTTGCATTCAAATTCTCTCGTCCAAATCATCACTATAATATTGTAAATAGCTGGGGTCCCAGCACTGAGCCTTGCGGTACCCCACTAGTCACTGCCTGCCATTCTGAAAAGGACCCGTTTTACTCCTACCCTTTGCTTCCTGTCTGCTAGCCAGTTCTCTATCCACATCAATACTGAACCCCCAATACCGTGTGCTTTAAGTTTGTATACTAATCCCTTATGTGGGACCTTGTCGAAAGCGTTCTGAAAGTCTAGATATAACACATCCACTGGTTCTCCCTTATCCACTCTGCTAGTTACATCCTCGAAAAATTCTATAAGATTCGTCAGACATGATTTACCTTTCGTAAATCCATGCTGACTTTGTCTAATGATTTCACCACTTTCCAAAATGTACTGTTATCCCATCTTTAATAACTGACTCCCCACTACCGATGTTAGACTAACTGGTCTGTAATTCCCCGTTTTTCTCTCTCCCTCCTTTTTTAAAAAGTGGGGTTACATTAGCTACCCTCGTTTCCTCAGGAACTACTCCAGAATCTAAGGAGTTTTGAAAAAATTATCACTAATGCATCCACTATTTCTGTGGCTACTTCCTTGAGTACTCTGGGATGCAGACTATCTGGCTCTGGGATTTATCGGCCTTTAATCCATTCAATTTACCCAACACCACTTCCCGGCTAACCTGGATTTCACTCAGTTCCTCCACCTTAATTGACCCCCGGTCCCCTGCTATTTCCGGCAGATTATTTATGTCTTCCTTAGTGATATGTTTTATTTACAGTGACAAGAAAGTCCTGGACCACATGGGGGCACTGCCGCTTGTTGTCAGGGCTCTGGCGATCTCGGGCTTATCCCGACAGTTCACACTTGGTCTCAAAGGAATCAAGTCAAGTCAATGTTATTTCTATAGGCACATTTAAAAACAAACTCTCGTTGACCAAAGTGCTTTACATCAGTGCAGGGACGAAAGTGCTACATACTATGGTACATAGATCTAACAATACAAACATAAATACATACATACAGTGCTCCTGCAGAGGACCTCAAGATACGCTTGTGAGAAGATATTGGTTTTAAGTCTAGACTTAAAGGAGTCGTTGGAGGGGGCAGTTCTGATGAGAAGAGGGATGCTGTTCCACAGTCTAGGTGCTGTAATCGCAAAAGTGCGGTCACCCCTGAGATTAAACCTGGACCGCGGGATGGTCAGTAGCCCCAAGTCGGCAGACCTGAGGGACCTGGAGGTAGAATGGTGGGTCAGCAGATTTTTGATGTAGGGGGAGGCAAGCCCGTTAAAGGCTTTGTATACATATATGAGGAGCTTGAAGTTGATTCTGTACCGTACTGGGAGCCAGTGGAGAGAGGCCAGGATCGGGGCGATGTGGTCCCTTTTACGGGTACCCGTCAGAAGTCTCGCTGCGGCGTTTTGGACCAATTGCAGGCGGGACAGGGACGATTGACTGATTGGCTGAGCAATCTCAGGCTTCTCTGCAGTTTACCCTTGGCTTGGCTGACAGTGTCTGGCTTGACCACATGGTGGCGCTAGTTGTTTTGGGTTTTATCGTAGTGGTTCAGTCTTCCTCAAAGGAACACGGCCAGCAGGGAGGCATCCCACTCTCCCGCTTCTTTCTCTTCCTTCCTCTCTCCCCTTATTTTGCTCCCTTCCTCTCACACTTCTTTTTTCCTGCTTACTTTCCCAAATCTTGCAGGAAGAGGATACCACTAACTACCCTAAGACTAAAGAGGAACTGAGGAAAAGAAAGACCATACCTTATCCTGCCTTCTCCCTCTGTTCAGCCTCATCCAAGGCATCTCTTGAAACCAAATCCTCAACACTTACTCTCTAACACAGCATTTGCATCTCAACGCATAGATTTACCCAAACGTCTGCTCCCATATGTCCACTCAGCTAGTGTCTGCTCTCTTTCTATACATGACAAGGAGCAGTCACTCCCGGACATTAAAGGCTGCTTTTAAATCCCCCTCTGCTCCTCCTCTTAGCTGCTCACTCGCTGCTAAATCCAACTCAAAGTTAAGGGCCACTGCGGTGACCTAATTCGCGATTTTAGAAGAGTTTGCCCTCGACTCCTACTCGCAGCATGGTCGACGCTAGGTCCTAGGAGGTCTTTGTAACTCTCCTTCATGCTCGAGAGTAAATCCCCGTGTACTCGAGGCCTCAGCTAGGTCGCCGCGTTTTTTTTTCAACATGCTAAAAATGCCCGCGAGTAAATAAAAGGTCGCCATGGAAAAAATCTATATTTTTTTACTCGTAGGTTTAGTCGAGGTTGGTTGTAGTAGGTTGTAATGCTATCGTAGGTAATCAAAGGCAATCGAAGGTAGTCAAAGGTAAAGCTCGTTGAGAAAAAAAAGGTAAGTAAACCAACCGGTAATGTTAAATGCCCGCTAAACTTTATTAAAAGTGGTCTGGCTTCTTAAAAGTATCACCCTCTCCTCCCACCTTCTCCCCCTTCTCCCCACCTTCTCCCCCCTTCTCTCGCCTTTTCTCTCCCTCTCTCCCCTTCTCTTCCCCCCTCTCCACGTTCTCTAAAGGACTTACCGTAACTGTGCCAGCCGTCTTTTACCTTCCTGTTCATTGCGGGTGTGAATTTCAGACAGCGCTCCCCCACTTTCCCTGGCCCCCGCCTTTGCGATGTTTTGTGTGTGTGTGTGTGTGTGTATGTGTGTGTGTGTGTGCAGACGGTCGATCCAGCTCGCGGTTTCATCGCTGACGGTTGATCCAGCTCAAGGTTTTTCAGGCGATTGCCCTTGTGCCTGAAGATCGAAGATCGCTGAAAAGACCCGTTAGTGGGACAGGCCCTTTATGTTACCTTTATGTCAAGCTCTGGGTAAAGCTCATTTAGAAATCAGCTTATTGTTCTTGGCAATACAAAACTTCATACACTCACATAATTTTCTCAGACGAAGTGGAGCAAGTATTCACCAAGTTGATACTGGGTGACATTATAAGGAGAAGTTGTATAGATTAGGCTTGTTTTGTTTAAGCAGGTAAAGTTAAAGTATGATCTAATTAAATATGTATAATCTATGATAGACACAAAAAGCTGGAGCAAATCAGCGGGACAGGCAGCATCTCTGGAGAGAAGGAATGGGTGACGTTTCAGGTCGAGACCCTTCTTCAGACTTGATAATCTATGATCTGATTGAATATGTAAGATGACTAAGGGAAAAATAGGGAAGACAAAAAGGAACTCTGGTGGAGATTCCGGAACAAACCATCTTCTTGAAAGCTGAAGGTAGATAAAAATGCTGGAGAAACTCAGCGGGTGAGGAAGCATCTATGGAGCGAAGGAATAGGTGACGTTTTCGGTCGCGACCCTTCTTCAGACAGCTGGTGTAGGTTGTTCGTCAGTGAAGTCAGAAGCAGACAACAGGTCATCTGGAATTATTTTCTCTGCATTGTCATTGAAGATAGTTTCACTCAGAATTTTGAAACCAAGTTTGATGGACTTTTGTTACGTATTATGGAACTACATGGGATATATTGAATTAAATCATAGACCTGAATCGTGAAAGGAATTGACCTTTTGTTCTTCATATGTTCTTGTGTTTCTATTACATCAGCAACAGAAATTATGGTGTTGAGAACATAAACAGTAGTTGAAATGAGAATAAGCTGGAAGTCAACTGGGTGAAAGTCTTGTCAAATACTTAAATGTGATCCATTACAAAAAAATCCAAAATTGATTAAAATTAATTCTCACATGAATCAACTCTTACATGGATAGGACAGGTTTGGAGGGATATGGACCAAATGCGGGCAGGTGGGACATGTTTAGCTGGGACATGTTGGGCCGGTATGGGTGTAAGTTATTGGGGCAAATCCTCCAAAATTATGGAAGAACTCGGGGACAAGGACATAGACATTTTTAAAAACAGACTTGCTGGCTGCAAAGGAATAACCCCCAATCCACAAGGAAGAACCAGTTTAAAAACCTGTCTGTGGGCCTGGGCATTACATGACTATGCGAATGGTATGGACAGGAAAGGCCGGGACGGAGATAAACAAGATTATCTTGGAGCGACAAAGGAAGGTACCGAGCCTCAGAAAGACGGTGGTAAACAGCCCAGCAGCATGCCAATCACCATCGTGGATGACCCATCCATCGGGACAATGGGAGCCCATCTAGGCGATGGAATAACGATCAGGCTGAGGTATCATGACATCAGCAAACCACATTATCATCGAAAGCCTATTGTTCATGCCAGATCGAAACTGGGAAACATCGAAAGACCCTTTTGTCCAGAGGACCACCTGGGAGGTTTCAAAGGAGAAACTCGGGTATAAAGGCAGGAGCCAAGCAAGGACTCGCTCTCTTTTCGGCTCTGCTGGACTGCTCCAGACCCTGCATCAAATCTAAGCTGTAAGTACCCAAGTGACCTGGTGAAGTTCCCGAAATCGGATAGAGGTTGAGGGAAGAAGGGGAAAGGGGATGTACTGTAAGTAAAATTGTGTAAAGTAAGTTTTTACGATATGCCCGATAGTTTTCTTTCCATAGTCTTAGTTTAAAGCATAGTCACGTATTATGTACAGTGGCTTGCAAAAGTTTTCATACCCCTTGAACTTTTCCACATTTTGTCACGTTACAACCACAAACGTAAATGTATTTTATTGGGATTTTATGTGATAGACCAACACAAAGTGGCGCATAATTGTGAAGTGGAAGGAAAATGATACATGGTTTTCAACGGAGCACTGTTCAATCCATCATTTGAAAATGGAGTATGGCACAACTGCAAACCTACCAAGACAAGTCCATCTAAACTGACAGGCCGGGCAAGGAGAGCATTGATCAGAGAAGCAGCCAAGAGGCCCATGGTAACTCTGGAGGAGCTGCAGAGATCCACAGCTCAGGTGGGATAATCTGTCCACAGGACAACAATTAGTCATGCACTCCACAAATCGGGCATTTATGGAAGAGTGGCAAGAAGAAAGTCATTGTTTGAAACAAAGCCATAAGAGGTCCCGTTTGCAGTTTGCCACAAGCCATGTGGGGGACACAGCAAACATATGGAGGGAGGTGCTCTGGTCTGATGAGACCAAAATTGGAGTTTTTGGCCTAAATGCAAAACACTATGTATGGCGGAAAACTAATACTGCACATCACCCTGAACACACCATCCCCACTGTGAAACATGGTGGTGGCAGCATCATGCTGTGGGAATACTTTTCTTCAGCAGAAACAGGGAAGCTGGTCAGAGTTGATGGGAAGATGGATAGAGCCAAATACAGGGCAATCTTGGCAGAAAACCTGTCAGAGTCTGTAATAGACCTGAGACTGGGATGGAGGTTCACCTTCCAGCAGGACAACGACCCTAAATATACAGCCAGAGCTACAATGGAATGGTTTAGATCAAAGCATATTCATGTGTTAGAATGGCCCAGTCAAAGCCTAAATCCAATTGAGAATCTCTGACAAGACTTGAACATTGCTGTTCACAGACGCTCTCCATCCAATCTGACTGAGCTTGAGCTATTTTGCAAAGAAGAATGGACAAAAATTTCAGTCTCTAGATGTGCAAAGCTGGTAGAGACATACCCCAAAAGACTTGCAGCTGTAATTGCAGCGAAAGGTGGTTCTACAAAGTATTGACTCAGGGGGGCTGAATACTTTTGCACGCCACACTTTTCAGTTTTTTATTTGTAATAAAATTTGGAAACCATGTATAATTTTCCTTCCACTTCACAATTATGCACCACTTTGTGTTGGTCTATCATATAAAATCCCAATAAAATATATTTACATTTGTGGTTGTAACGTGACAAAATGTGGAAAAGTTCAAGGGGTATGAAATTTTTTGCAAGCCACTGTAGTGTTGGTGAGATTCGATTTCTTATTGTTTAATAAAGCCTGTAAATTTTAGACTTGCTTTGGGTCCGTCTTGGTTTCTGTTTTCTCTCATCAGCATGCTCCGGTCAAGTCAACCTTTTATCATATTCCATCATAATTCCGAGGTCTAGAACCCGGGGGAATCCCTTTTGTTGTATTCTCTCTCTTGGTAAAAACCGCTCGAGTGGAATGGTGGCCGTTTGACCCACCGACATGGGAGAGAATAACTCGGGTATTTGGGCCCGAAGTGGAGTAAAGGGAACCAAAACCCCTACATGGGCAAGTTGGGTTGAAGGGCCTTTTTCCACACTGCATCACTCTATGACTCTATGACTCTATGAACCTTCATAAATGAATACCATAAACAGTAAATAGACATAAAAAGCTGGAGTAACTCAGCGGGATAGGCAGCATCTCTGGAGACATGGAATGGGTGACGTTTCGGATCAAGACCCTTCTTCAGACTTGGTCTCAACCCAAAATGGCACTTATTCCTTCTCTCCTGAGATCCTACCTGTCCCGCTGAGTTACTCCAGCTTTTTGGTCTATCTTTGGTTTAAAACCAGTATCTGCAGTTCCTTCTTACACCATAAACAGTAAAATATTAAAGTACTTGATTATAAAAAATGTGGATCAGATACACAATGCTGTTAGTGACCTATGTCACGTGTTGCAGCCAGAAATAGAGTTCCCACCTTTAGGTATGGCTCAGTCTAAGGTGAAGAAAGTGACATATTGCAAGACATTTTATTTCAAAGTCACGTGAGTGATCACGTGAAGAAGCCCGCCAGACCGCATGCGCGCCAATACGTCTGGCGCATGGCGCTAGTCAGAGCAATTCCTGCACTACTCTGCAAGGTAAGTCAGTTTTCTTTGGGCCATTCTATAGCGGGCCCCCAAAAAAGTAGCTGCTCCACTGGAACTAGCGTAGGGTATATTTTCGCCACAGTCTCCAACGTGAGCAAGCGGCTGAAGTTATAGGGCTTTATGCGGCTTTATGCCGTTAGTCCTGCACCTCAATGGACGACCCAGTTCAGAGTCCGATAGGCTCATTAAAAGCTGGGTTTACGGCTACAGCCGTAGTCTTCAGCAGACGGCCCTAATGATAAGAGGCTGCCGACATCAGAGCTCCATTCGGGAGCAGGCAGCCAGTTAGAAATGTGTGAGGCACTGTCACGAGCTTACATTCATAAATTGCGGTTGAGTTACTGCAGGAGATTTCCAGCAGCAGGTGAGTTTTAAAAATAGCAGCAGCCGACAGCTACCACTTAGGTATGTTCTGCCTGCTGTAGCACCAAACAAATTTAACAGAGTTGCTGCTACAGCTATGCTATAGCCACATATAGTGTATTATTTTAATTGAACGGCTATAATAGAGTTGGCATTTATAACAGTTGCCACAGGGTCAAGTTTGTGACTATCATAGCCAATAGCATTCTATGAGCTGCAAACTCCACATAGATCTATCTGTGGTCAGGATCAAAGCCAGTTCTCTGGTGCTGTGAACCCAGGTCTCTGACATCAGCACTACCAGCTGCACCAATGTGCTGGTATCCTTTGCTTTATAATATCAGTTCAGGTTTAATTCTTGGCAAATATCACAAATATGTATCATCATGCAAATTAATTTATGCTTTAAGAGGAAAAATACAAGGAACAATTATTATCACTTACACCAATAAAAAGGTGTAAGTTGAATTGGACCTGCCATTGCAGTCCAGAGCTCCTTCCCTGTAATACTCCGTTGGCACCGGAAGGGAGCAGGACTCGCAGGCACTAGCACGTGCAGCCTGTCTGGTAAATGATGATACAACAGAGCACCGATCTGCACAGCTAGTCCTGCTTCGGCTGCTGAAGGGAGCAGCCTGACAACCCCAAGTCGGGGCAAAGTCATAGCCAAGTCTTGGGACATCTTTGTCAGATATGATTGGGGTTTGTCTCAATTACGAACATCTGATGAATCAAATTATAACACAAGAAATGCACCATCTTATGAAGGCATATCAGGTGACTTCCGGTGGTGCCATGGAGTGACAAGGCTGCAGCACCGAGCTCTGCTCCCATTAAATCTTGAAAAAAGATGGTTTGGAAGACTGTACCAATTTAAAAATACTCACCGGAGCTGCATAAGTGACGTCATCAGAAATAGCCGCGAAAAAGCAGAGATTAACGGCAGTTTTAAATGAAAAGAGGAAAACCTTATCAGAAGCCTGCAAAACCTGCTGCAAGACCTGCTGCAAGACTCTACATGAAAAAACCTGGTAAGACTTCCTCAAGAAGAAGAAACTGACTCGAAGTCCTCCTACAGAAATGACTTCAAAGGATGGACAGATGGAACAACTGGAAAAGTTGGTAAGAGCTTCAGTTACCCAAGACATTTCTAAATTGATACTAGAATGCCGCGCTGGACAAAAGTATCTCTGAAAAAATTAAACACAGTAATGAGAAGCTGATGGTGAAAATTGATAACTTAAATAAATGTGTTGAAGAGATTGAGGAGGATTTAAGCAAAAAAATTAAGCGGGTTGAAAAAGACTAATAAGAAGTTGGATACAATTCTCAAGAATACTGATTCGGCTATGGAAGAAATGGATAATACGATGACCGAGATGTCTAAGGAGATAAAGAGACTGAGAAAGGAACAGGAAAGTACTGAGGGGAAACTTGTTTAAAATGAAGGATAAATGTCTGGACGTGGAAGCAAAATTGAGAAGGCAGAATTTAAGAATAGTTGGAGTAAAAGAGGGAGAGTGGACAAAACCCTCAGGTGTTTGCTGCCGACTTACTTAAACAAGTACTCAAGCAGCCTGAAATCCCGAGAATAGATGTAGCTCACTGGGTTCGACGTAAGGCTCAAGCAAGTTTAGCTGGCCCCCAAGACAGATCATTGTGAAATTTTTATGACATCTCAACCCTGGAAGAAATTATGAAACGGATTCCATATGGAACAAATTTGATGTTTGGAGAGGATAATATAAGATTATTTCATGACTATCCAGCTGAAATTGTTAAAAAGAGGGACATGTTCACAAAGACAAGAATGATTTTGAAATAAATTTTCTGTCATAAGATATGGAATAATGTATCCTGCAAAGATCAGGATTACTTATAACTCTATTGAACGTGCCTTCACGGACCCAGAAGAGGCATTTAAATATGCACAAGGTATCGCAAAGGTGGCCGACTGATTATCAGTCTCCCGCAACAATACAGAGGAGAAGCGGAGAAGAAAGGACTTTTTTATAAAAAAAAGCCTGCTCTTGTTAAGATGGTGGATTTCTCCACGAGGTGCTGTCTAGACTGCTTATCTTTGGAATGTTAACTCAAAGTCGAACTTTATGTTTCACTCTGAATGAAGGACTTGGAAAACAAGAAAAAGCGTGGTGGAAAAAAACGGAATTTGGAAATACGGAAAAACAATATTAACGGACTTGTATACAGAAATTTATGACTTAAGAAACATACAATTATATACTAACATAAAACATTTAACTAATAGAACTAACTCAACAACAATAACCCACTATTGTGTAATATTAATGCACAGCGTTATAATGACTGATTTTTATCTCATGATGTTAATTAATTTATAAGTATAAGAATAATGAGTTAAATATGATCGATAAGTATTAACAATATACTAACAAACTTAATGGATATATATTAGATCCAGTTTTAAATTGTGCATAAAGGGGGGGGGGGGGGGGAAGGAGATTCAGATACTTGGAAATTATCCAAGGGTCTGAATCTGGTTAACCCCTTGGAACCTGCTACTATATAATACAAAAAAAATGGGACTTAATTGGGGAGTGAAAATGTATTCTATGTGTGATGGAATAAAGTTACTGTACCTCCGTAATTGAACTGGAATTGTTTTGGCAGATTTTCACCAATAATTATCTGGTTATTGTTTGTCCTACATAATCCTACATTTTTGGGTATAATGTTGGCCAAATGGCAATTTTCATCGTACAATTAGGTTCGAATAGGCACTGCAGAGTAATGGAAGCCTGTCTTATAAGTTTTGGACATTTATCGACCTTTGTATCTCTTCCCCAAATGCAGTGATGCCAACTGAATATTCAGCGAGAGGACATGCTGGAAACATATTTCCTGCCCTCGCATTGTAACACTCATGGGTGCCCAAATTACTGAGTTTGCTGTTGGCACCCTGAGCGAGGCACAGTAGACAGGTGTTAATATATTTACTGTTTCATTCATAACAGTTCTTGGAGCAGGTGAGAACCCAAATAATGTTGGCAGCCAGGTCTCATCCATAGCCTCACCAGTCCATACCGATATAGCAAACTTGATGCTACATCGGGAACACCCGGAGCGTGGCTCTTGTGCTCTGGTGTATACACATAAGTAGGGACACCAGCTTCAGGGTCAGTCTCCTACTGCCCTGATACTCCCGAGTCTTGCTCTAGGAGACCTCATCCAAACCTAAACAAGGCACTGGAGAGTCAGATTCCCATTAAAACATTTTTTTTTAACAGGCACCATACTCAGTGTATGGAACTTCTTCGGAGTCTGCCTGGGAATCTCTGGGTCTTTGGACCCTTGACTGATTAAAGTTTAGAGCATTTTAGTCTTGCTCTAGGGAGACCTCATCCAGACCTAAGAAGGCACTGGAGAGCCAGATTCCCATTTTTTACAGGCACCATACATAGTGTATGGAACTCCTTCGGAGGCTGCCTGGGAATCTTTGGGTCTTTGGACCTTTGACTGAGTAAAGTGTGGAGCATTTTCTCCATTTCTAGTCTCCCCCACATTCTTGTCCTTTTTTGGAGGAAAGTAACTTTATTTACATTTCCTTGTGTAATTGTGCATAATCATATATGTTAATGTTTAAAATTATAGATTCCGACAGGCACATTCTTACTTGCAGAATATTTATATTACTCCCAATATAAGGGTTGATGTGGCTGTATTGGGTATAAAACTTTGTACCCATCTCTCTGCCTCCGCTGGCCCCAGAATCAAACCTTTGTATTTACCTGCTTGTTCTCTCAGAGCAGGGATGAAAGTTGAATAATGCACATATCATACACATCAACTAAGGAACTGCATCTGGTAACACATACTCAGAGCAGACCTTGTATGCTTACCTATCGTTGTGCCCACAGCCCGAGCGACTCTAGAGCAGCTGGAGAGGGTATTACCTATGGAATAACGGCCACCGGTATCGGAACCGGCACCGCACTTATCGATTTTCCCGATCGCTGCGATGGGACTGCAAAAACTGCGTGGCCCATGCTTGCTCCTCCTGCTGAACAGGCTCCTGCTGACTCACAAGCCAGCCTTACGGTGCTTAAATCTTGCTGGAAGTTTGAAAACTTACCTGCGACATTTCTTACTTACCCACTGGTGGAGCTGCGCTCTCCAGCTCCGTTCAGTGCGACATTGCGTCGACGTAATGACGCGCATGTGCATGGCTGGGCTTCTTCACGTAGTCACTCACATGACTCAGAAAGTAAAATAACATTCTGATATAAGAATCACATACTAAATGCACAGTCTAGGCTTGTATTCACTGGAGTTTTAAAAGGATGAGAGGGGATCTTATAGAAACATATACAATTATAAAAGGACTGGAAAGCTAGATGCAGGAAAAAAGTTTCCAATGTTGGGTGAGTCCAGAACCAGGGGCACAGTCTTAGAATAAAGGGGAGGTCACTTAAGAGCGAGGTGAGAAAAAACGTTTTTACCCAGAGAGTTGTGAATTTATGGAATTCCCTGCCACAGAGGGCAGTGTAGGCCAAATCACTGAATGGATTTAAGAGAGAGTTGGATAGAGCTCTAGGGGCTAGTGGAGTCCAGGGATATGGGGAGAAGGCAGGCAGGGGTTATTGATAGCAGACGATCAGCCGTGATCACAATGAATTGCAGAGCTGGCTCGAAGAGCCGAATGGCCTCCTCCTGCACCTATTTTCTATGTTTCTATGTAAATATCTTGAAGGATTTCAACTTTGATTCAGTGCCTTTTGTTCAAATAGATGATAATTGAATGCAAAATCATAAAGCTCGTCCATTCCAACAGTTTCCCCAGCAACTGTCAAAGATGTAGCACCTGTCACAACACCCCATCTTGCATTTCCAATCAAATAATCCACAAGCTCTTCTGGGTGAGGCTGAGATTCACACGCACTGCTTCCATCCTTTTCTGCTGCCCCGAATGTGGCCTGCTTTACATTGGGGCGACGAGGCATACACTGGTTGAGTGTTTCACCGAACACTTGCACTCAATCCGCCAAGGCCTGCTGGAGCTCCTTTTTGGTTACCATTTTAATTCCCCTTCCCTTTCCCATTTCTGTCCTTGGCCTCCTCCATTGCCGGAGTGAGACCACATGCACGCTGAAAGAATAGCATCTCACTGTGATTGTGGTGGAAGGTAGATATTCTGGCTAGAGGTCTGTGACCAGTGGAGTTTCTCACCGATATGAAGGGTCTGTTTCTGTGATGTTTGTCTCTACGATTCTGTGCCTCCGAGTTGATGCTGGAAATTCATTGAGGATAAGTGTGTAGTTTTTAATCGCAGCCTGTGGCGAATAAAATTGACCTTGACTTTGGCAGGTGCTGTTGACTGTGAACTCCAGGTTAGTGATATGGATAGGAAGTTTGTTTGAAGGTTGAGGGCAAAAGATAGGTTTAATGGGTTTCTACTTAAACTGATAAGATATGATTTCTTGCATTCCCAGGATTTATAATGAGAGCTCAACATTCCACTTTTTTCTAAAAATTACTTTGGAGAATATATATTCAGTGTACTGATGATGTTCAGCTGGGTGAATGGTAAATATTGTAGCTGGAACCAATAAGTTGCAGAGAAACATTGATAGATTATGTAAATGCACAAACCTATGACAGTCTAAGTTCAATGTGAGGTTACTGCGTTAGGACCTAAGAAAGTTGAAATCAAATTATCTTCTAAATAAATTGTGAAAGAACAGTGAGATTTTGCAGTCAATGTATCAAGACCACCAAAGGCTAATGGAAAGATAGTAAATGTAATTTAAACAGCTGGTGAAATGTTAGAGTCATACAGCAAGGAAACAAGCCTATTGGCCCAACTCATCCTTGCCGACCAAGATGCCCCATCTAAACTAGTTCCATTTGCTAGCACATGGCCGATATCTCTCAAAACCTTTCCTATCCATGTGCCCAAACAAATGTCTTTTAGATGTTGTTATTGTACCTACCTCATCTAGCACCTCATTCCATATACCTACCATTCTCTGTGTGAAAAGGTTGCCCCTCAGGTTACTATTAAAACTCTCTCCGCTCACCTTAAATATCTGTCCTCCAGTTTCTTGATACCCCCACAGTTACTCTTTAATATACTGATAAAATCTCTTTGATTCTCCTTAATTTTATCTGCCCCCTACAATAATCCTCTGGGCATACAGGAATTCCCCACAATGCTCCAGTGTCTATACCTGATCTATTCCTCCTTCTCTTTCTTTACCTGAACCTCGTCATCCAAGGTTCTTAACTCCTAACTGCCTTACCCTTCACACTAACATGGGCATACATATGTTAAACTCTTACTATCACACCTCTAAAAGCATCCCACTCTCTGGACATCCCTTTGGCTGCAAACAATCTATCCAGTCGCCTGTCTAATACCATTAAATTGCCTTGCAGCAATTTAGAACTTTAGCTTGTGGACCAGCCCTGACCTCATCCAGAACTATTTGAAAACCTAATAGAACCGTGCTTGTTATTCCCAAAGTTCTCACCCATTGATACTTCAGTTGTTCCCAATTCCCTAAGATTAGTTCAAGCTTTGCTCTCTTCCATGTAGGAGCCTCTATGTATCGTCTGAAGAAACTTTCCTAAACACACTTCCACACTAAGCTCTTGGCAGTCCCAGACTATATTGGGAAAGTTTAAAATCTGCTACTATGCAAATCATTTTGCAACTACCTGCCATCTCCTAGCATATTTGTTCCTCTAATTCCCATTGACTATTTAAGGTTTATAGTATAATCTGTACAAGGTGATCGTCCCTTTTTAATTGCTCAGCTCCACCCATAAAGCCTCGTTGGACGATCCCTCAGTAGAAATCTCAGTCTCCCCATCCATTTCAGATGCAACCCATAACTTTTGTAAAGTTTACTTTTGTCACAGAAAAGATACTAATGGTCCAAAACTCTGAATCAATGCCCCCTGCACCAACTTCTCAGCTATGTATTCATTTTTCTTATCTTTCTATTTCTCTCCCCACATACAGGTTGCAATGAGACTAAGGTGAACACATAGAAACATAGAAACATAGAAAATAGGAGCAGGAGTAGGCCATTCGGCCCTTCGAGCCTGCACCGCCATTCAATATGATCATGGCTGATCATCTAAATCAATATCCTGTACCTGCCTTCTCTCCATACCCTCTGATCCCTTTAGCCACAAGGGCCACATCTAACTCCCTCTTAAATATAGCCAATGAACTGGCCTAAACTGCCTTATGTGGCAGAGAATTCCAGAGACTCACCACTCTCTGGGTGAAATGTTTTTTCCTCATCTCGGTCCTAAAGGAATTCCCCCTTATCCTTAGACTGTGACCCCCTTGTTCTGGACCTCCCCAACATCGGGAACAATCTTCCTGCATCTAGCCTATCCAACCCCTTAAGAATTTTGTAAGTTTCTATAAGATCCCCCCCTCAGTCTTCTAAATTCTAGCGAGTACAAGCCAAGTCTATCCAGTCTTTCTTCATGTGAAAGTCCTGACATCCCAGGAATCAGTCTGGTGAACCTTCTCTGTACCCCCTCTATGGCAAGAATTATTTTCTCAGATTTGGAGACCAAAACTATAAGCAATACTCCAGGTGTGGTCTCACCAAAAACCCTGTACAACTGGAGTAGAACCTCCCTGCTCCTATACTCAAATCATTTTGCTATGAATGCTAACATACCATTTGCTTTCTTTACTGCCTGCTGCACCTGCATGCCTACTTTCAATGATTGGTGTACTATGACACCCAGTTCTCGTTGCATCTCCCCCTTTCCTAATTTGCCACCATTCAGATAATAGTCTACCCTCCTGTTTTTGCCACCAAAGTGGGTAACCTCACATTTATCCACATTATACTGCATGTGCCATGCATTTGCCCACTCACCCAGCCTATCCAAGTCACCTTGCAATCTCCTAGCATCCTCCTCACACCTAACACTACCCCCCAGCTTCGTGTCATCTGCAAACTTGGAGATGTTGCATTCAATTCTCTCGTCCAAATCATCACTATATATTGTAAATAGCTGGGGTCCCAGCACTGAGCCTTGCGGTACCCCACTAGTCACTGCCTGCCATTCTGAAAAGGACCCGTTTACTCCTACCCTTTGCTTCCTGTCTGCTAGCCAGTTCTCTATCCACATCAATACTGAACCCCCAATACCGTGTGCTTTAAGTTTGTATACTAATCCCTTATGTGGGACCTTGTCGAAAGCGTTCTGAAAGTCTAGATATAACACATCCACTGGTTCTCCCTTATCCACTCTGCTAGTTACATCCTCGAAAAATTCTATAAGATTCGTCAGACATGATTTACCTTTCGTAAATCCATGCTGACTTTGTCTAATGATTTCACCACTTTCCAAATGTACTGTTATCCCATCTTTAATAACTGACTCCCCACTACCGATGTTAGACTAACTGGTCTGTAATTCCCCGTTTTCTCTCTCCCTCCTTTTTTAAAAAGTGGGGTTACATTAGCTACCCTCGTTTCCTCAGGAACTACTCCAGAATCTAAGGAGTTTTGAAAAATTATCACTAATGCATCCACTATTTCTGTGGCTACTTCCTTGAGTACTCTGGGATGCAGACTATCTGGCTCTGGGGATTTATCGGCCTTTAATCCATTCAATTTACCCAACACCACTTCCCGGCTAACCTGGATTTCACTCAGTTCCTCCACCTTATTTGACCCCCGGTCCCCTGCTATTTCCGGCAGATTATTTATGTCTTCCTTAGTGATATGTTTTATTTACAGTGACAAGAAAGTCCTGGACCACATGGGGGCACTGCCGCTTGTTGTCAGGGCTGTGGCGATCTCGGGCTTATCCCGACAGTTCACACTTGGTCTCAAAGGAATCAAGTCAAGTCAATTTTATTTCTATAGCACATTTAAAAACAACTCTCGTTGACCAAAGTGCTTTACATCAGTGCAGGGATGAAAGTGCTACATACTATGGTACATAGATCTAACAATACAAACATAAATACATACATACAGTGCTCCTGCAGAGGACCTCAAGATACGCTTGTGAGAAGATATTGGTTTTAAGTCTAGACTTAAAGGAGTCGTTGGAGGGGGCAGTTCTGATGAGAAGAGGGATGCTGTTCCACAGTCTAGGTGCTGTAATCGCAAAAGTGCGGTCACCCCTGAGCTTAAACCTGGACCGCGGGATAGTCAGTAGCCCCAAGTCGGCTGACCTGAGGGACCTGGGGGTAGAATGGTGGGTTAGCATATTTTTGATGTAGGGGGAGGCAAGCCCGTTAAAGGCTTTGTATACATATATGAGGAGCTTGAAATTGATTCTGTAACATACTGGGAGCCAGTGGCGAGAGGCCAGAATCGGGGTGATGTGGTCCCTTTTACGGGTACCTATCAGAAGTCTCGCTGCGGCGTTTTGGACCAATTGCAGGCGGGACAGGGACGATTGACTGATTGGCTGAGCAATCTCAGGCTTCTCTGCAGTTTACCCTTGGCTTGGCTGACAGTCTCTGGCTTGACCACATGGTGGCGCTAGTTGTTTTGGGTTTATCGTAGTGGTTCAGTCTTCCTCAAAGGAACACGGCCAGCAGGGAGGCATCCCACTCTCCCACTTCTTTCTCTTCCTTCCTCTCTCCCTTATTTCGCTCCCTTCCTCTCTCACTTCTTTTTTCCTGCTTACTTTCCCAAATCTTGCAGGAAGAGGATACCACTAACTACCCTAAGACTAAAGAGGAACTGAGGAAAAGAAAGACCATACCTTATCCTGCCTTCTCCCTCTGTTCAGCCTCATCCAAGGCATCTCTTGAACCAAATCCTCAACACTTACTCTCAAACACAGCATTTGCATCTCAACGCATAGATTTACCCAAACGTCTGCTCCCATATGTCCACTCAGCTAGTGTCTGCTCTCTTTCTATACATGACAAGGAGCAGTCACTCCCGGACATTAAAGGCTGCTTTTAAAATCCCCCTCTGCTCCTCCTCTTAGCTGCTCACTCGCTGCTAAATCGAACTCAAAGTTAAGGGCCACTGCGGTGACCTAATTCGCGATTTTAGAAGAGTTTGCCCTCGACTCCTACTCGCAGCATGGTCGACGCTAGGTCCTAGGAGGTCTTTGTAACTCTCCTTCATGCTCGAGAGTAATCCCCGTGTACTCGAGGCCTCAGCTAGGTCGCCGCGTTTTTTTTCAACATGCTAAAAATGCCCGCGAGTAAATAAAAAGGTCGCCATGGAAAAAATCTATATTTTTTTACTCGTAGGTTTAGTCGAGGTTGGTTGTAGTAGGTTGTAATGCTATCGTAGGTAATCAAAGGCAATCGAAGGTAGTCAAAGGTAAAGCTCGTTGAGAAAAAAAAAGGTAAGTAAACCAACCGGTAATGTTAAATGCCCGCTAAACTTTATTAAAAGTGGTCTGGCTTCTTAAAAGTATCTCCACTCCTCCCACCTTCTCCCCCTTCTCCCCACCTTCTCCCCCCTTCTCTCGCCTTTTCTCTCCCTCTCTCCCCTTCTCTTCCCCCCCTCTCCACGTTCTCTAAAGGACTTACCGTAACTGTGCCAGCCGTCTTTTACCTTCCTGTTCATTGCGGGTGTGAATTTCAGACAGCACTCCCCCACTTTCCCTGGCCCCCGCCTTTGCGATGTTTGTGTGTGTGTGTGTGTGTGTATGTGTGTGTGTGTGTGCAGACGGTCGATCCAGCTCGCGGTTTCATCGCTGACGGTTGATCCAGCTCAAGGTTTTTCAGGCGATTGCCCTTGTGCCTGAAGATTGAAGATCGCTGAAAAGACCCGTTAGTGGGACAGGCCCTTTATGTTACCTTTATGTCAAGCTCTGGGTAAAGCTCATTTAGAAATCAGCTTATTGTTCTTGGCAATACAAAACTTCATACACTCACATATTTTTCTCAGACGAAGTGGAGCAAGTATTCACCAAGTTGATACTGGGTGACATTATAAGGAGAAGTTGTATAGATTAGGCTTGTTTTGTTTAAGCAGGTAAAGTTAAAGTATGATCTAATTAAATATGTATAATCTATGATAGACACAAAAAGCTGGAGCAAATCAGCGGGACAGGCAGCATCTCTGGAGAGAAGGAATGGGTGACGTTTCAGGTCGAGACCCTTCTTCAGACTTGATAATCTATGATCTGATTGAATATGTAAGATGACTAAGGGAAAAAATAGGGAAGACAAAAAGGAACTCTGGTGGAGATTCCGGAACAAAAACCATCTTCTTGAAAGCTGAAGGTAGATAAAAATGCTGGAGAAACTCAGCGGGTGAGGAAGCATCTATGGAGCGAAGGAATAGGTGACATTTTCGGTCGCGACCCTTCTTCAGACAGCTGGTGTAGGTTGTTCGTCAGTGAAGTCAAAGCAAACAACAGGTCATCTGGAATTATTTTCTCTGCATTGTCATTGAAGATAGTTTCAACTCAGAATTTTGAAACCAAGTTTGATGGACTTTTGTTACGTATTATGGAACTACATGGGATATATTGAATTAAATCATAGACCTGAATCGTGAAAGGAATTGACCTTTTGTTCTTCATATGTTCTTGTGTTTCTATTACATCAGCAACAGAAATTATGGTGTTGAGAACATAAACAGTAGTTGAAATGAGAATAAGCTGGAAGTCAACTGGGTGAAAGTCTTGTCAAATACTTAAATGTGATCCATTACAAAAAAATCCAAAATTGATTAAAATTAATTCTCACATGAATCAACTCTTACATGGATAGGACAGGTTTGGAGGGATATGGACCAAATGCGGGCAGGTGGGACTTGTTTAGCTGGGACATGTTGGCCGGTATGGGTGTAAGTTATTGGGGCAAATCCTCCAAAATTATGGAAGAACTCGGGGACAAGGACATAGACATTTTTAAAAACAGACTTGCTGGCTGCAAAGGAATAACCCCCAATCCACAAAGGAAGAACCAGTTTAAAACCTGTCTGTGGGCCTGGGCATTACATGACTATGCGAATGGTATGGACAGGAAAGGCCAGGACGGAGATAACAAGATTATCTTGGAGCGACAAAGGAAGGTACCGAGCCTCAGAAGACGGTGGTAAACAGCCCAGCAGCATGCCAATCACCATCGTGGATGACCCATCCATCGGGACAATGGGAGCCCATCTAGGCGATGGAATAACGATCAGGCTGAGGTATCATGACATCAGCAAACCACATTATCATCGAAAGCCTATTGTTCATGCCAGATCGAAACTGGGAAACATCGAAAGACCCTTTTGTCCAGAGGACCACCTGGGAGGTTTCAAAGGAGAAACTCGGGTATAAAGGCAGGAGCCAAGCAAGGACTCGCTCTCTTTTCGGCTCTGCTGGACTGCTCCAGACCCTGCATCAAATCTAAGCTGTAAGTACCCAAGTGACCTGGTGAAGTTCCCGAAATCGGATAGAGGTTGAGGGAAGAAGGGGAAAGGGGGTGTACTGTAAGTAAAATTGTGTAAAGTAAGTTTTTACGATATGCCCGATAGTTTTCTTTCCATAGTCTTAGTTTAAAGCATTGTCATGTATTATGTACAGTGGCTTGCAAAAGTTTTCATACCCCTTGAACTTTTCCACATTTTGTCACGTTACAACCACAAACGTAAATGTATTTTATTGGGATTTTATGTGATAGACCAACACAAAGTGGCGCATAATTGTGAAGTGGAAGGAAAATGATACATGGTTTTCAACGGAGCACTGTTCAATCCATCATTTGAAAATGGAGTATGGCACAACTGCAAACCTACCAAGACAAGTCCATCTAAACTGACAGGCCGGGCAAGGAGAGCATTGATCAGAGAAGCAGCCAAGAGGCCCATGGTAACTCTGGAGGAGCTGCAGAGATCCACAGCTCAGGTGGGATAATCTGTCCACAGGACAACTATTAGTCATGCACTCCACAAATCGGGCCTTTATGGAAGAGTGGCAAGAAGAAAGTCATTGTTGAAACAAAGCCATAAGAGGTCCCGTTTGCAGTTTGCCACAAGCCATGTGGGGGACACAGCAAACATATGGAGGGAGGTGCTCTGGTCTGATGAGACCAAAATTGGAGTTTTTGGCCTAAATGCAAAACACTATGTATGGCGGAAAACTAATACTGCACATCACCCTGAACACACCATCCCCACTGTGAAACATGGTGGTGGCAGCATCATGCTGTGGGAATACTTTTCTTCAGCAGGGACAGGGAAGCTGGTCAGAGTTGATGGGAAGATGGATAGAGCCAAATACAGGGCAATCTTGGCAGAAAACCTGTCAGAGTCTGTAATAGACCTGAGACTGGGATGGAGGTTCACCTTCCAGCAGGACAACGACCCTAAATATACAGCCAGAGCTACAATGGAATGGTTTAGATCAAAGCATATTCATGTGTTAGAATGGCCCAGTCAAAGCCTAAATCCAATTGAGAATCTCTGACAAGACTTGAACATTGCTGTTCACAGACGCTCTCCATCCAATCTGACTGAGCTTGAGCTATTTTGCAAAGAAGAATGGACAAAAATTTCAGTCTCTAGATGTGCAAAGCTGGTAGAGACATACCCCAAAAGACTTGCAGCTGTAATTGCAGCGAAAGGTGGTTCTACAAAGTATTGACTCAGGGGGGCTGAATACTTTTGCACGCCACACTTTTCAGTTTTTTATTTGTAATAAAATTTGGAAACCATGTATAATTTTCCTTCCACTTCACAATTATGCACCACTTTGTGTTGGTCTATCATATAAAATCCCAATAAAATATATTTACATTTGTGGTTGTAACGTGACAAAATGTGGAAAAGTTCAAGGGGTATGAAATTTTTTGCAAGCCACTGTAGTGTTGGTGAGATTCGATTTCTTATTGTTTAATAAAGCCTGTAAATTTTAGACTTGCTTTGGGTCCGTCTTGGTTTCTGTTTTCTCTCATCAGCATGCTCCGGTCAAGTCAACCTTTTATCATATTCCATCATAATTCCGAGGTCTAGAACCCGGGGGAATCCCTTTTGTTGTATTCTCTCTCTTGGGAACCGCTCGAGTGGAATGGTGGCCATTTGACCCACCGACATGGGAGAGAATAACTCGGGTATTTGGGCCCGAAGTGGAGTAAAGGGAACCAAAACCCCTACATGGGCAAGTTGGGTTGAAGGGCCTTTTTCCACACTGCATCACTCTATGACTCTATGACTCTATGAACCTTCATAAATGAATACCATAAACAGTAAATAGACATAAAAAGCTGGAGTAACTCAGCGGGATAGGCAGCATCTCTGGAGACATGGAATGGGTGACGTTTCGGATCAAGACCCTTCTTCAGACTTGGTCTCAACCCAAAATGGCACTTATTCCTTCTCTCCAGAGATCCTACCTGTCCCGCTGAGTTACTCCAGCTTTTTGGTCTATCTTTGGTTTAAACCAGTATCTGCAGTTCCTTCTTACACCATAAACAGTAAAACATTAAAGTACTTGATTATAAAAATGTGGATCAGATACACAATGCTGTTACTGACCTATGTCACGTGTTGCAGCCAGAAATAGAGTTCCCACCTTTGGGTATGGCTCAGTCTAAGGTGAAGAAAGTGACATATTGCAAGACATTTTATTTCAAAGTCACGTGAGTGATCACGTGAAGAAGCCCGCCAGACCGCATGCGCGCCAATACGTCTGGCGCATGGCGCTAGTCAGAGCAGTTCCTGCACTACTCTGCAAGGTAAGTCAGTTTTCTTTGGGCCATTCTATAGCGGGCCCCCAAAAAAGTAGCTGCTCCACTGGAGCTAGCGTAGGGTATATTTTCGCCGCAGTCTCCAACGTGAGCAAGCGGCTGAAGTTATAGGGCTTTATGCGGCTTTATGCCGTTAGTCTGCACCTCAAGGGACGACCCAGTTCAGAGTCCGATAGGCTCATTAAAAGCTGGGTTTACGGCTACAGCCGTAGTCTTCAGCAGACGGCCCTAATGATAAGAGGCTGCCGACATCAGAGCTCCATTCGGGAGCAGGCAGCCAGTTAGAAATGTGTGAGGCACTGTCACGAGCTTACATTCATAAATTGCGGTTGAGTTACTGCAGGAGATTTCCAGCAGCAGGTGAGTTTTAAAAATAGCAGCAGCCGACAGCTACCACTTAGGTATGTTCTGCCTGCTGTAGCACCAAACAAATTTAACAGAGTTGCTGCTACAGCTATGCTATAGCCACATATAGTGTATTATTTTAATTGAACGGCTATAATAGAGTTGGCATTTATAACAGTTGCCACAGGGTCAAGTTTGTGACTATCATAGCCAATAGCATTCTATGAGCTGCAAACTCCACATAGATCTATCTGTGGTCAGGATCAAAGCCAGTTCTCTGGTGCTGTGAACCCAGGTCTCTGACATCAGCACTACCAGCTGCACCAATGTGCTGGTATCCTTTGCTTTATAATATCAGTTCAGGTTTAATTCTTGGCAAATATCACAAATATGTATCATCATGCAAATTAATTTATGCTTTAAGAGGAAAAATACAAGGAACAATTATTATCACTTACACCAATAAAAAGGTGTAAGTTGAATTGGACCTGCCATTGCAGTCCAGAGCTCCTTCCCTGTAATACTCCGTTGGCACCGGAAGGGAGCAGGACTCGCAGGCACTAGCACGTGCAGCCTGTCTGGTAAATGATGATACAACAGAGCACCGATCTGCACAGCTAGTCCTGCTTCGGCTGCTGAAGGGAGCAGCCTGACAACCCCAAGTCGGGGCAAAGTCATAGCCAAGTCTTGGGACATCTTTGTCAGATATGATTGGGGTTTGTCTCAATTACGAACATCTGATGAATCAAATTATAACACAAGGAATGCACCATCTTATGAAGGCATATCAGTGACTTCCGGTGGTGCCATGGAGTGACAAGGCTGCAGCACCGAGCTCTGCTCCCATTAAATCTTGAAAAAAGATGGTTTGGAAGACTGTACCAATTTAAAAATACTCACCGCAGCTGTTTGACGTTGCATAAGTGACGTCATCAGAAATCGCCACGAAAAAACAGAGATTAACGGCAGTTTTAAATGAAAAGAGGAAAACCTTATCAGAAGCCTGCAAAACCTGCTGCAAGACCTGCTGCAAGACTCTACATGAAAAAACCTGGTAAGACTCCTCAAGAAGAGAAACTGACTCGAAGTCCTCCTACAGAAATGACTTCAAAGGATGGACAGATGGAACAACTGGAAAAGTTGGTAAGAGCTTCAGTTACCAAGACATTTCTAAATTGATACTAGAATGCCGCGCTGGACAAAAGTATCTCTGAAAAAATTAAACACAGTAATGAGAAGCTGATGGTGAAAATTGATAACTTAAATAAATGTGTTGAAGAGATTGAGGAGGATTTAAACAAAAAAATTATGCGGGTTGAAAAAGACTAATAAGAAGTTGGATACAATTCTCAAGAATACTGATTCGGCTATGGAAGAAATGGATAATACGATGACCGAGATGTCTAAGGAGATAAAGAGACTGAGAAAGGAACAGGAAAGTACTGAGGGGAAACTTGCTAAAATGAAGGATAAATGTCTGGACGTGGAAGCAAAATCGAGAAGGCAGAATTTAAGAATAGTTGGAGTAAAAGAGGGAGAGTGGACAAAACCCTCAGGTGTTTGCTGCCGACTTACTTAAACAAGTACTCAAGCAGCCTGAAATCCCGAGAATAGATGTAGCTCACTGGGTTCGACGTAAGGCTCAAGCAAGTTTAGCTGGCCCCCAAGACAGATCATTGTGAAATTTTTATGACATCTCAACCCTGGAAGAAATTATGAAACGGATTCCATATGGAACAAATTTGATGTTTGGAGAGGATAATATAAGATTATTTCATGACTATCCAGCTGAAATTGTTAAAAAGAGGGACATGTTCACAAAGACAAGAATGATTTTGAAATAAATTTCTGGCGTAAGATATGGAATAATGTATCCTGCAAAGATGAGGATTACTTATAACTCTGTTGAACGTGCCTTCACGGACCCAGAAGAGGCATTTAAATATGCACAAGGTATCGCAAAGGTGGCCGACTGATTATCGGGAGTCAGTCTCCCGCAACAATACAGAGGAGAAGCGGAGAAGAAAGGACTTTTTTATTAAAAAAGCCTGCTCTTGTTAAGATGGTGGATTTCTCCACGAGGTGCTGTCTAGACTGCTTATCTTTGGAATGTTAACTCAAGGTCGAACTTTATGTTTCACTCTGAATGAAGGACTTGGAAAACAAGAAAAAGCGTGGTGGAAAAAAACGGAATTTGGAAATACGGAAAAACAATATTAACGGACTTGTATACAGAAATTTATGACTTAAGAAACATACAATTATATACTAACATAAAACATTTAACTAATAGAACTAACTCAACAACAATAACCCACTATTGTGTAATATTAATGCACAGCGTTATAATGACTGATTTTTATCTCATGATGTTAATTAATTTATAAGTATAAGAATAATGAGTTAAATATGATCGATAAGTATTAACAATATACTAACAAACTTAATGGATATATTAGATCTAGTTTAAATTGTGCATAAGGGGGGGGGGGGGGGGGGAAGGAGATTCAGATACTTGGAAATTATCCAAGGGTCTGAATCTGGTTAACCCCTTGGAACCTGCTGCTATCTAATACAAAAAATGGGACTTAATTGGGGAGTGAAATGTAATCGTTGTCGGTATATTGGCAGACATGGGCATATAACTAAACATAGTCACTGTTATATTTGAGTGTATACTTAATGTTGGATTTTTTGAAGATGCTTCCAATAGTTATATTTGAGATGCGTTTTATCTTATATATAGTTTTTAATTTTGAGCCGGCCTCTCTCTACCTTTTAATAATAATTGGTCAAGGGGGCAGAGCGAAATGTATAACAACATCTATGGAAGTCGTCAAGAATTTTTCTACCACCTTTTGGTGGCTTTTTAAAAATTATAATATCCCTATTTTTAGATATTATAATATCACTTTTTTGTTTTTCAATTATCTTTTCACCACTTTATACCTTCTGGTCTTTTCTAAGGTCTATTTTGAAGGGGAGATGCCAACAAAATTTAACAGCTGTGGATGAGTTCTGGGGTACTTGGTTGCACCATATGACTTAAATGGTATTAACATGATTTGCAATGCAAGACAATAAACAAAAGAATACTGGAGAAATCATGTTCTGTAGCTGGAATATAAGGGGCGCTAATGAACCAATTAAAAGGGGTAAGAACTTTGCCCAATTAAAAGCACTCAACTGTGACAATCTTCTTACAAGAAACACATCTGAAACATCAAACACAGATAACATTAAAGGCAAATTGGATTGGGCAAACATACTACTCTTCATTTACTTCTAAATCTTGAGGCACGGCTATTATTATTCGTAAAGGTATACCATTCAAACCAAAGAATATCATAGCAGATAAAGAGGGGAATTACGTTATAGTTATGGGAGAAATTCACTCTACCCCACTTACTTTAATAAATATTTATGCTCCCAACTTTGATAACCCCCAATTCTTTAGTAAAATTCTGGATATAATTTCAGAATTTAACTATCAAAATGTGATAATAGGGGGAGATTTCAATTGTGTTCTAGATCCATATCTGGATAAATCAGCAAAACAAAAAAGGATTAACATAAAATCTAAAACTAGTGAACTCCTAAATACATACATAAAAAACACAAACATAACAGATGTATGGAGAATCGCTAATCCAGTAGGTAGGGAATAATCATTTTATTCAACGGTACATAAAACATATTCACGTATTGGTTATTTTTTAGTAGACACTAAATTAATTCCCTATACATACAACTCTAAATATCATAGTATTATTTCTGATCACTCCCCGTTAACTTTTTTTTTAAATTAGAAGGAATGTCTGAAAAAAAATCGTTCTGGAGGTTTAACCCCCCCAAATCTTAAACAACTCACAAGGTACATATTTAAAACAGCAGATGATATTCTTCTTTGAGACAAATGATACACCAGATATTTCACCCTCCTTATTATGGGAAACTTTTAAGGCATTTATTAGAGGAACTATAATTTCATATCAAGCTTTCCAAAATAAAAAGAACAACACTGAACAATTGCAGTTAGAACAAGAAATTAGACAATTTTAGAAATTGCCAAAGAACCAACCATAGATAAACATAATAAGATAACAATACTAAAATACAAATTAAATAAAATTTCATCGGCAAGAATAATGAGATTATTTCAAATTACAAAACAAGGAAGTTTCGAATTTGGTGATAAACCACATAAACTCTCAGCTCGTCAACTGAAAAAACGGGAAACAGAAAACACAATTACTAAAAGTAAATCAGATAAAGGTGAATTACTAACACTACCTAAAGACATTAATAAAAGATTTGCTATATTTTACCAACATCTATATACATCTAAAACCTCTGCAAACAATATTAAAATTACAAACTTCTTAGACAATTGTAATCTTCCAAAACTTAATACATTGGAACAAGAGGAATTAGGAGCTCAGATTACACTTAAGGAAATAGAAGAAAGAATACATTTGTTGAAGAATGGTAAAACACTAGGACCAGATGGCTTTAGTAATGAATTCTATAAAATATTCTACGAGATAATTTCACCACGCTTACAAAATTTATATATACATGCTTTTAAAGAAAATATATTACCAGAAACACTAACCGTCAACTATTACACTTATACCTAAAAAGGATAAAGATCTAGAAGACCCAGGCTCATATAGAGCCAACCATAGCACTCCTAAATACAGATAAAAAAATATTAGCAAAAGACCCGAGCGAGAAGATTGAGTAAATATGTTAGCAAACTAATAAATTCCGGATCAAACGGCGGTTTATACCCAAGAGATACTCATTCAACAAATTGAGACGGCTGTTTTAATATAATGTACTCACATAAAACTGAAGAGGAAGACTTAGCAATTATTTCATTGGATGCAGAAAAAGCTTTTGATCGAGTAGAAAAAAATAAAATTGGCAATATCTATTCAAAGTATTGCAAATAAAAATTTAATATGGGAGATAATTTTATCTCATGGGTAAAATTATTATTTGATAAGCCGACTGCTAGAATACTGACTAATCATATATTATCCCCGAAATCCCAATTTTCAAGGGGAAATAGACAGGGGTGTGCATTATCGCCTCAGGTGTTTGCTGCCAAACTTACTTAAACAAGTACTCAAGCAGCCTGAATCCCGAGATAGATGTTGCTCACTGGGTCGACGTACGTAAGGCTCAAGCAAGTTTAGCTGGCCCCCCCAAGACAGATCATTGTGAAATTTTTATGACATCTCAACCCATGGAAAGAAATTATGAAAACGGATTCCATATCGGAACAAATTTGATGTTTGGGAGGATAATATAAGATTATTTCATGACTATCCAGCTGTAAATTGTTAAAAGAGGGACATTGTTCACAAAGACAAGAATGATTTTGAATAAATTTCTGTCATAAGATATGGAATAATGTATCCTGCAAAGATGAGGATTACTTATTAACTCTGTTGAACGTGCCTTCACGGACCCAGAAGAGGCATTTAAATATGCACAAAGGGGTATCGCAAAGGTGGAGATGATTATCGGGAGTCAGTCTCCGCAAAAAAAATACAGAGGAGAAGCGGAGAAGAAATGGGACCTTTTTATTAAAAAAGCCTGCTCTTGTATAAGATGGTGGATTTATCACACGAGGTGCTGTCTAGACTGCTATCTTTGGAATGTTAACTCAAGGTCGAACTTTATGTTTCACTCTGAATGAAGGACTTGGGGAAACAAGGAAAAAGCGTGGTGGAAAAAAAAACGGAATTTGGAATACGGAAGAAAACAATATTAACGGACTTGTATACAGAAATTTATGACTTAAGAAACATACAATTAATATACTAACATAAAACATTTAACTAATAGAACTAATCAACAACAATAACCCACTATTGTGTAATATTAATTGCACAGCGTTATAATGACTGATTTTTATCTATGTGATGTTAATTAAATTTTATAAGTATAAGAATAATGAGTTAAATATGATCGATAAGTATTAACAAATATACTAACAAACTTAATGGATATATTAGATCCAGTTTAATTGTGCATAAAGGGGGGGGGGGGGGGGGGGGAAGGAGATTCAGATACTTGGAAATTATCCAAGGGTCTGAATCTGGTTAACCCTTGGAAAAACCTTGCTGCTATCTAATACAAAAAATGGGACTTAATTGGGGACGTGAAATGTAATCGTTGTCGGTATATTGGCAGAACAATGGGCATATAACTAACATAGTCACTGTTTATTTGAGTGTATACTTAATGTTGGATTTTTTGAAGATGCATTCCAATAGGTATATTTGAGATGCGTTTTATCTTATATATAGTTTTTAATTTTGTGAGCCAGGCCTCTTACCTTTTAATAATAAATTGGTCAAGGGGGCAGAGCGAAATGTATAACACACATCTATGGAAGTCGTCAAGAATTTTTCTACCACCTTTTGGTGGCTTTTTAAAAATTATAATATCCCTATTTTTAGATATTTACTATCACTTCTTTGTTTTTCAATTATCTTTTCACACTTTATACATTCTGGTCATTTCTCCAAGGTCTATTTTGAAGGGGAGATGCCAAACAAAATTATAACAGCTGTGGATGAGTTCTGGGGTACTTGGTTGCACCATATGACTTAAATGGTATTAACATGATTTGCAATGCAAGACATTAAACAAAAGAATACTGGAGAAATCATGTTCTGTAGCTGGAATATAAGGGGCGCTAATATTGAAACATAGAAACATAGAAATTAGGTGCAGGAGTTAGGCCATTCAGCCTTCGAGCCTTGCACCGCCATTCAATATGATCATGGCTGCCATCATCCAACTCAGTATCCCGTACTGCCTTCTCTCCATACCCTTGATCCCTTAGCCACAAGGGCCACATCCAAACTCACTCTTAAATATTAGCCAATGAAACTGGCCTCAACTACCCACTGTGGCAGAGAGTTTCCAGAGACTCACCACTCTTGTGTGAAGAAAGTCTTTATCATCTCGGTCTTACAAGGATTTCCCCTTATCCTTAAGCTGTGACCCTTGTCCTGGACTTCCCCAACATCGGGAACAATCTTCTGCATCTACCTGTCCAACCCCTTAAGAATTTTGTATAAGTTTCTATTAAGATCCCCTCTTAATCTCCCTAAATTCCAGAGAGTATAAACCAAGTCTATCCAGTCTTTCTTCATAAGACAGTCCTGACATCCCAGGAATCAGTTGAGTGTGTCTTTAGTGAACCTTCTCAGCACTCCTCATATGGCAATCAATGTCCTTCCTCAGATTTGGAGACAAAACTGCACGCAATACTCCAGGTGAGGTCTCACCAAGACCTGTAACCTGGAAGTAGAACCTCCCCTGCTCCTTACTCAAATCCTTTTGCTATGAAAGCTAACATACCATTCGCTTTTTTCACTGCCTGCTGCACCTGCATGCCTACTTTCAATGACTGGTGTACCATGACACCCAGGTCTCGGCTGCATCTCCCTTTTCCTATAATCGGCCACCATTTAAAAAATATTATGCTTTCCTGTTTTTGCCACCAAAGTGGATAACCTCACATTTATCCACTATTATACTGCATCTGCCAATACATTTGTCCCACTCACCCAGCCTTATCCCAAGTCACCCTTGCAGTCTCCTAGCATCCTCCTCACAGCGAAACTGCCCCCCAGTTAGTGTCATCCGCAAAAACTTGGAGATATTGCCTTTCAATTCCCTCATCCAGATCATTATATAGTATATTGTATAAATTAGCTGGGTCCCAGCACTGAGCCTGCGGTACCCCACTAGTTACTGACTGCCATTGTGAAAAGGACCCGTTTACTCCCCCCTACTCTTTGCTTCCTGTTTGCCAGCCAGTTCTCTATCATCACCACATCAATACTGAACCCCTAATACCGTATGCTTTAAGTTGGTGTATACTAATCTCTTATGTGGGGACCTTGTCGAAAGCCTTCTGGAATTTCCATAGAGATACCACATACCACTGGTTCTCCCTTATTCCACGCTACTAGTTACATCCTCGAAAAATTCCACAAGATTCGTCAGACATGATTTACCTTTTGTAAAATCCATGTTGACTTTGTCCAATGATTTCACCACCTTTCCATAATGTGCTGACTGCTATCCCATCTTTAATAACTGACTCTATTGCAGTTTCTCCCACTTACCGATGTTTAGACTTAACTGGTCTGTAGAATTTCCCGTTTTCTCTCTTCCCTCCCTTCTTAAAAAAGAGGGGTTACATTTGCTACCGCCAATCTCAGGAACTACTCCAGAATCTAAAGAGTTTTGAAAGATTATCACTAATGCATACCACTATTTCCTGAGCTACTTCCTTAAGTACTCTGGGATGCAAGCCTATCTGGCCCTGGGGGATTTATCGGCTTTAATCTATTCAATTTACCAACACCACTTCCCGAACTGACTGGATTTCACTCAATTTCTCCTTTTGACCCACAGTCCCCTGCTATTTCAGGCAGAATTTTTGTCTTCCTTAGTGAAGACGGAACCAAAGATAGTTATTCAATTGGTCCGCCATTATCCTTGTTCCCCATGATCAACTCACCTGTTTCTGACTTGAAGGGATACATTTGTTTTAACCTAACCTTTTCTCTGCACTTATCTATAAAAAAACTTTTGCAGTCAGTTTATATGTTCCCTGCCAGTTTTCTTTTCATAATCTATTTTTCCTTTCCTAATTAAGCTTTGTCCTCCTCTGCTGGTCTCTGAATTTCTCCAGTCCTCTGGTATGCTGCTTTTTTCTGGCTACTTTTGTACGCATCATCCTTTGCTTTGATACTATCCCTGATTTCCCTTGTTATCCACGATGCACTACCTTCCCCGATTTATTCTTTTGCCAAAACTGGGATGAACAATTTTTTGTAGTTCATCCATGCAATCTTTAAATGTCTTCCATTGTATATCCACCGTCAAACCCTTTTAGAATTAATTGCCAGTCAATCTTGGCCAATTCACGTCTCATACCCTCAAAGTTACCTTTCTTTAAGTTCAGAACCATTGTTTCTGAATTAACAATGTCACTTCTCATCCTAATGAAGAACTCAACCATATTATGGTCACTCTTGCCCAAGGGGGCACGTACAACAAGAGGCTAATTACCCCTTCACTCATTACTCAAAACCCAGTCTAAAATAGCCTGCTCTCTCGTTGGTTCCTCTACATGTTGATTTAGATAACTATCCCGCATACATTCCAAAAAATCCTCTTCCTCAGCACCCCTGCCAATTTGATTAACCCAATCTTATGTAGATTGAAGTCACCCATTATAACTGTTTTGCTTTTGTCGCACGCATTTCTAATTTTCCTGTTTGATACCTTCCCATTCTCTGCTACTGTTAGGTGGCTGTACACAACACCACAGCGTTTTCTGCCCCTTAGTGTTTTGTAGCTCTACCATACCGATTCCACATCCTCCAAGCTATGTCCTTCCTTTCCATTGCTTTAATCTCCTCTCTAACAGCAACGCTACCCCACCTCCTTTTCCTTTCTCTCTATCCTTCTGAATATTGAATATCCCTGGATGTTCAGCTCCCAGCCTACGTCCACCCTGGAGCCATGTCTCCGTGATCCCAACTATATCATAATCATTAATATCTTTCTGCACGTTTCAACTCGTCCACCTTATTACGAATACTCCTTGATTGAGACACAAAGCCTTCAGGCTTGTCTTTACAAAGCATTTACCCCTTATACATTTTGCTGAAAAGTGGCCCTTTTTGATTTTTGCCCTGGTTTTGTCGGCTGCCACTTTTACCTTTCACCTTGCTACCTAATGCTTCTACCCTCATTTTACACCCTCCTGCCTCTCTGATCTTGTACCCATCCCCCTGCCACATTGGAGTTTAAATCCTCCCCGACAGCAACTAGCAAACACTCCCCCCAAGAACATTGGTTCCATTCCATTCCAAGTTGCAAACCGTCCTGTTTGTACCGGTCCCACCTCCCCCAGAACTGGTCCCAGTGCCTAAAAATTTTGAAATCCCTCCCCTTGCACCACTTTTCAAGCCACGTATTCATTTGCATTATCCTCCTATTTCTACTCTGACTGGCCCGTGGTACTGGTAGTAATCGGAGATTACTACCTTTGAGGTCCTACTTTTAAGTTTATCTCCTAGCTCCCTAAATTCTCCTTGTAGGACCTCATCCTTTTTTTACCTAATATCGAAGTTGGTGCCAAATGGCACCACGACAACTGGCTGTTTCACCTCCCCCTCCAGAATGTTCTGCAGCGTTCAGTGACATCCTGACCTTTGCACCAGGAGGCAAAAATTACCATCTGGAGTCTCGTTTGCGGGAGCAGAAACGCCTATCTATTCCCTGACAATTGAATCCCTATAAATTCATATCAAGCTTTCCGCAAAATAAAAAGAACAAACACTGAACAATTGCAGTTAGAACAAGAAATTAGACAATTTTAGAAATTGCCAAAGAAACCAATCATAGATAAACATAATAAGATAACAATACTAAAATACAAAGTAATCAAAATTCATCAGCAAGAATAATGAAGATGATTTCAAATTACAAAAACAAGGGGAAGTTTTGAATTTGGTGATAAACACATTAAACTATCAGTCGTCAACTGAAAAAAACGGGGAAAAGAAAACACAATACTAAAGTAAATCAGATAAAGGTGAACTTACTTAACACTAATAAGACATAATAAAAGATTATTGCTATATTTTACCAACATTATATACATTCTACAAACTCTGCAACAATATTAAAAATTACAAACTTCTTAGGTGACAATTGTAATCTTCCCAAAAACCTTAATACATTGGAAAACATGAGGAATTAGGAGCTCAGTATTTCATTTAATGAAAGAGAGATAAGATACATTTGTTGAAGAATGGTAAAACAACTAGGACCAGGATGGCTTTAGTAATGAATTCTATAAAAATTCTACGAAGATAATTTCACCACGCTTACAAAATTTATATATACATGCTTTTTTTTAAAGAAAATATATTACCAGACAACACTTAGCCGAAATTATGACGATAAAACCTCAAGAGCCGACACATCTGTTGAAATTCCTTTTAGAATTGCAACAGAAAAATAAAATTCAAATATTTGGGCATCCAAATTACTAGGAAATATAAATCATTAACTCAACGCAAGCTACATGCCTTTATTAACTAAATTGAATGGGTTGATTAAATTCTGGAAACACTGCCGATGTCCTTATTAGGCAGAATAAAATGCTATAAAAATGATCCTTTTTACCACAAATACTGTACCTATTTCAATCAATACCAATATTTTTACCAAAATAAACTTCTTAAAACAAACTAGGACTCGCGATATTACAACTTCATATGGGACTATTATTATAATCACATAGAACTCAAAGAAAACATCTGTGTAAATCTAAAGAATTAGGGGGACTGACACTCCCTAATTTGTTGTACTACTATTGGGCAGTGAATATTAAAAAATATAATTTATTGGTTGGACTGTTCTGCCCAACAAGTAGATTATTTGTTTTTAAGAATGGAGAAAGAGGATTGTTCTCCCCAACAAGTAGAGCAAATCTTATTTCCCCGATGAAACTGAACAATATAATATATAAGAACAATCCAATTATTCACAGCATAATACGAATTTGGAAACAAATAAAATTAACTTTAAAATTAAGAAACTTATTGCTTCTTTCCCCAATAGCTAACAATCCCTCATTTAAACCATCTATTATTGATAAAACATTTATCCATTGGAAAAGAATAGAAATTAAAATGATTGGAGATTTGTATGAAATGGGAACATTTCTATCATTCCAACAGTTACAACTAAAATATAACCTGAAAAGTAATTTCAAATACCTTCAAATTCAAGATTATTTGAAAAAATATATACAAGGATATCAAACTCTAACCTCTGAATTATTAGAGGAAGGAATGAACAGAAAGGCAGAATCAAGCAATTTAATATCATCTTTATATAATATAATTTTAAATATAGAAATATCAACGACAGAGGCAATTAGGAGGGACTGGGAACAAGAGTTATTGATAAAAATCCCGAAGGACAGATGGGCAAAAAAACAATTATATGTACATAAATGTTCGATTAATGTAAGGCATAACTTAATTCAATTTAAAATTTTACATAGATTATATTACTCGAAAACCAGATTGAATAAAATATTTCCAATTATTACCCATATCACACATCTGAGGTATGCTTTTACGCAAAATTGTATTTCCCTTCGTTTTTACTGCCAGCAGGGGTAACAGGGGAATATTTTTTTATATTCCCTTTCTTGCGAACGCCTATGGACTTTACCTGTTAAAACAGCGGGGAATATAGTCTTATATTCCCCTGGTCTCACATCCGGGAACTTGGCAACGTGACGGCAACGTGACGTGCGTGGGAAATTTAGAATATTCAAACGGCAGACAGGAAGACTGCGCGTCCATTTTGGTTAAATTTTGCGTGGAAGTCGCCGAGCTGAGATGTTAAAATTTTCCTCTAGATGTCTGATAATGGGTAATAATAACAATATTGACTGTCCTCTTCGGGAGATACGACATATATTGCCCTCACTAGTTCCATATTGCCCTCGTCTTCGATCGGGCAATATGAATCTATTCAGGCAATATATGTCGTATCCCCTCAAGGCACGTCAATATTCTATTAATGTTTCCCCATTTGTGACAAATGTCTAACTCAAAATGCCATACAGCACATTCCTTTGTCTCTTGTACAAAACTTCATAAATTTTGGAATGAAATCTTTGGAACTTTTACAAAACTATTCAACACAAAATTGAACCCCAATACAGAACTGATTATCTTAAGATCAATGGAAGAGGGACGTAAATTAACTACATTCCAAGAAGCTCTCTTTAATTTTACTTCGGAGTCACGTGAGTGACTACATGAAGAAGCCCCGCCAGGCGCATGCGCGTCATTACGTCGACGCATGTCGCATTGAACGGAGCTGGAGAGCGCAAGCTACTAGAAAATATTTTGGTTCAGCAACCTTCAGTGGTATTTCAAACTGATGGGAGTGCTCTCGGATGGGGAGATAAGGACAGCGCCACCAGTTGAGGTGGTGATGGACTATCCAAGACGATTAATTCTCCTAACACATGCTATCAATTATTTGGAGTTATTGGGGGCGTTTTATGCATTGATAGCTTATTGTTCTACAATGAATGACTTACATGTTCAATTACAAGTAGACAATTATCACAGCTGTGGGAGAGACAATATTGTGGCAGACAACAGATCACGAAAGTCAATGACAATGCAGATGTTAAATCCAGAAGTTCAAAAAGATTGTCAGTCAGTATGGGTGCCAAATATTGATCTGTTTGCGTCCAGATTAAATCTCCAGTTGCCTAAATATGTCAAAGGAGCCAGACCCAGGAGCAGTAACGGTGGATGCATTCTCGCTACATTGGGGAAGTATAGTCTTCTATGTTCCCCATTTTGCCTGATTAGGCAATGTCTCACCAAAATAGAGCAAGACTTCGCCGCAGGCGTTTGGTGGTTCCAAACTGGTCTACACAGCCATTGTTCCCATTGGTGCTCAGAATGATGACTCAGCTATTCATGACAATCCCCAGATGCAGTAATTGTTGGTACATCCAGTACAGGAGAAGTCATCCATTACATGTATTAATTGTTAATCTGCAGGTTCTGATGGACTGTCGGATAGGACAATGGATGTTATAACTGCAGCTTGGAGAGATAGCACTAAGAAACAATATATGTCTCATATAAGGAAATGGGAAATAGCTTTTGTAACAATCAGATATATTTTATCATACTGCAAACATATCGGATGTATTGGAGTTCCTTGCTATGTTGCACCTGAGATATAGTGCCATTAATAGTGCTTGGAGTACTTTGTCCTCCTATTTAGGACAATTTTCAGAACGACAATCTATCGGGTTCATCCGTTAATATCCCGATTTATGAGAGGAATTTTAATAAAATCCTACCAAACCCAGATATACAGAAATCTGGGATGTCAGTATAATTCTCACATTGCTTCGGCAGTGTGCTCCAATTACGTCACTGTCTTTCAAAACTTAATATTTAAAGTGGTTATGGTCATGCCATTAGTATCAGCACAATGAGTACAAACATTACAAATGTTGCACTTAGATTGTATGCAGTTGTCTGTAGATAAAATTACTTTTTATGTCTATGATCTAAGCAAGCAAAGCAAGCCAGGGAAGGCTGGAACCAAGGTAATCTTTAATGCAGACCCTGTCGACCAAATCTTGTGTGTGGTTAAGCATCTGACTCAATATATTAAAGTAACTAAGAGTCTCCGAGATTCTGAGACACCAATGCTCATTACCCACAAAATAAAAAAAATTGACAGTCCAAACTATTCTAGATGGTTAAAACAGGTTCTGTATTTAGCTGGAGTTCACACTCATGTGTTAAATCTCAACTCCACAAGGGCTGCAATAACACTTTCTTTGTTATTATTATTATTAACATAGTTATTGAATAATTTGAAGCAATGTTCAATATATTATTTATTCACTACTGTGTCAACTGAAGCAGTGTGCCGTATGGAGTGAATCTACGGCATGAAAATCACAGAGCTTTAAAATCTTCACGTAGTCACTCACGTGACTCTGAAGTAAAATAGTAAGATTAAACGGGAACTTACCTATTCGAAGTTTAATCTTTATTTTATGAGGCGTTACGATGAGGGATTACATGCCCTCTGCTCCCGGCCCTCATAATCTAAAGGTTCATTGGTAGTTCTAGTCTTCTGTAAGCCTTACTATCTGACTTCGGCTATTGGTTTCTGTGTTTTTCACGCCGCTGCTTTGAAGTATGACGCGCATGCGCCTGGCGGGGCTTCTTCACGTAATCCCTCATCGTAACTCCTCATAAAATAAAGATCAAACTTCAAACAGGTAAGTTCTCGTTTAATCTTACTATTATAGTTTAATAACAGCAAAAAAACTTATACTTAAATTTTGGAAAAACGCAACCACGCCAACGTTCAAAATGTGGATTTCAAATATGTCAGAAACGCTCTTGAAGAAATGAGATTCCTCCTACTAGGCAAAGTAGACCAATTCTTAAAGATTTGGTCTCCTTTTATTGACTTCTTACAAGCATATGGTGCAACATAACATAAACTTAGAAATTAAATGGTTCAGAACCGGGTGACGGATGGGTAAAGATACTAAATAGGTATATCTCTCCTAATTTCCTTTCTTTCTATTTTCTCTTTTTTTCCTCAATCTCCTTAGATTTTTATCTCTGCTCTCTGTCTCTCTGGCAATCTGTGTCTACTCGCTTCTCTATCTATCTCGACACCCTTTATTTTCTTTTTACTATCACTGCTCCTTTATTATTAAATTAAAAATGGGAAGTTGTACAAGAATGGTAATGTGTATGTATGTATCAGGTACTTAGGTACCACATCACTGTACTTAATTCCAAAAAAAATAAAATAAATACTTTTTTTAAAAAATGAAGGCATGTCAGGTTGGTTCAGGGTTGCAAATATCTTCCCACTCAAATGAACGGAGTGGTGGCGATGGTGCTAAAGTATGTGCACATATGCCTGAAGCAGCTCCTGGTTCAGGGTTGCAATTTCCTCCCACTCGGTTGAATGTAGTGTTGGAGATGGTGCCAAAGTATATGCACACATGCCTGAGGAAGCTCCTGGTTCAGGTTTGCATAAGTCCTCCCATTTGGATGTATGAAGTATGAAGATGGAGCCATATATATTATGCCCCTTATTACGGAAGCATACACAGGCAGTTCAAGTCATATGCCTGCAGCTGCCCTGGTTTCAGGGTTTGCATTTTCCTCCCACCCAAAAGATTATCGGAGATGGTGTCGCGAAATATGTTTGGTATTATAGAAGCATGCACAGACAGTTCGAGGCATTCGGATATGGCAACACCTGGTTCAGGGTGCAATTTTACTCCCACTCTAAGAGAGTGTCAAAGGTCAATACGGACTAACTCCATACATGAGCCGGAACATGACCATGTGCCGGGGTCCCATGCTTTAATGCGTGATGTACGTCAATCACGTGAGGAAAAGCTGTGTGCTCTTGCCTCTAAAACTTCTATTACCTCGGGGATGGGCAAGCCACCATAAGAGAAGTTGACTAGCGGCATCAGCTATCTAACAGAAATGACCAGCATGATGGACAGAGTCTGCAAATGAAACTTCACTGAAGCTCCAACAAAGGTAAGCGACCTGGGGTTAGAGACGCTGCTAAGTAGGTCTCATTATTAACCTCCGTAAACTCCGAAATGGAGCAGTCTGTCGGCCCAGCTGGGGTTCACTACCAGCATGGGTTGTCTAGTCTTTTTTTACTGTCTCTGGGATAAGATCAGGTTGATGTAGAGACATTGGCAAGGTGCCTTACACAGTAACCTCTGTAAGTTCCAAGTAGGAACAGTTTGGTTACCCTGGATCAGGGTAGACCATCATGAAACTGGCTGGCTATACGTGTCATAGTGACTAGAGAAGCACTGCTTCATCATCTATGAGAGGTTATCAGACTGGTCAATAGAATTAAGTAGTTGAAGTTTTTCTCAACATATGGTTTATTTCTCCTCAGTTCGCAGAGTTACTGGCTCATTGGAATCTTCATTGCCATTTTCTCTGGAACAGGTAGTTACCAATAGGAAGCTTGTCTGGCATATATTATAACTTTAACTGATGTGCAGGTTCATGTTGTGAATCAACAATGTATTCATAATAATCCATAGGTTCTCAATACCTGTATTCCTGATGCGGGTGGTGCGTCGAACAGATTGTGTTATACACTCTGGAGATTTAGACATGTGGTCTCAGTCAAAGGTCTGCGAGGTGATTCTTGATTCAGCTTTGCATTACACTAATCTCCACTCTGAAGGGAAATGCTACGTATTCATCGTGGCTCTTAGTCAAGAGTTGACAGGGAACTAGCTTTCTCACATCTAAGGGAAACTGGTTCAGCTCTAGTCATCAGCTGCTGATTAAATACTATCAGCGATATGTATGAATAGCTAGATATGCATCTTCCGCGGGTAGGGGAGCCCCACGAAATTCCGTCCGTGGGATCTACGGAGGAACAGCTGTTCCAAGTACATTCAGTGACAACTCATCCGAGGATGTGTGGTCTGACCCTGGGCCAGAGGGGTATATTTCTCTAGATTACAGAAATATGGTGTAGGCCTAAGCGGGTTAGCATTAGGCTAATCAAATTGTGGTTTCACTTACCCACTTTACCTCGATCTTTAGTTGCATACTCTGTCATATCTACACACATAGGCACAGTTTCTGCTGTTTTATAACAAAGCTAGTGGTGAAAGCCTATGTTGCCCTTCTCAGATTAAGGGCAATATGTCATCAGTTTTGGGTATTATGCAAAATTGCAAATGATAAATCTTATGCATTGTTGGTAGATATTTTTGGCAATATTCCATTTAAGGCAACATGGAATTTAGCAGTACCAGTTTGCCTATTCAGTCACGCCATGGTAGACGGCTGAAGCAACTCTTATTTACTCCTTCACGTGTGACGGCTGGGACAGCCTGTCTTCTCGGCCAGCTAGCTCTGCACGATTATATGAGAAGCTTGTGAACAACATATGTGAGTCAATTCTATACAGAAGTAACAAAGGTTGTGTGGCTTCCCGTTTGAGCCTAGATAAACTTTATGGGACAGCACAATTGACAGTTCCTGTGCTGCTTTATTATTTCTGCTATACCATAAGTGGGACGTAAATGATTAGTTCTTCACCCACTATTCTCTAATGTTATGTAGGGTGTCTTTTATTTCACCACCCTAATAGCCTACACTCATTGTAGTGAGCGAGGTATATCAGTAATTTGTTGTGCAAATATTCCTCAAAATTTTCCTAATGGGACCAGTATCTTAAGATGATTATGCTTTCAGCAGCTGATCTCAGCATTAGGAACACATCCTTGCTCAATCTCTGGCTTCGTCTCCACGTCATACTGACATTAGGGTAGCTTGTTATCGAAATAATCTCATAAACAAATGAGCAGGATTGTGTGATTTTGAGGTTGACAGCAAACCCACCACAGCAGAGATCTGGGATGTCATTAGGTATACAAGTGCACTCAGTTGCTAGTGCCTATGATATGAAAGATAGTTATTTTCTTTCTATGCTCTCAAGATATTGCTGATGGCTCATTAGCAGCCAATACAATGGCTTCCCTTTCATCATACAGCATGAGGTTTACATAATGCAGCTTAATAAATTATAACATTTGTTGGAATATGTCTGGATGTTGGCAGACAGAATTATGAACATTGTTGCACAAGTTATTGTCTAACTCAACAGTCTATTGGGACTACAGGCCAGTTTAGAGCAATGGCCATGTATGCAAGTTAGCATCATGATATTAATAACTCATGTTTTCCTGCCATTAATGGTTTATCTGTTTTAGTGTTTCACACACAGATTATGTCACAGTATGAAACCACAGAGCTTTGAAATCTTCATGTACTCACGTGACTTCAAAATAAAATAGAAAGATTAAACGAGAACTTACCGTTTGAGGTTTGATCTTTATTTTATGAGAAATTGCGATGAGGGATTACGTGCCCTCCACTCCCAACCCTATTCTCATAAAGATCATTCGGTAGTTCTAGCCTTCAATCTTTCTATAGCTGAGGTCAGCAACTATTCTGTGGGTTCATACAGCTATTTTGAAGGTTTACGCGCACGTGGTCTGATGGGCTTCTTCACGTAATCCCTCATCGCAACTTCTCACAAAATAAAGATTAAACCTCAAACGGTAAGTTCTCGTTTAATCTTTCTAGTTACTCCTACTGCTATATTTAAGGTGAGTTGGATGTGGCCCTTGTGGCTAAGGGGTTCATGGAGAGAAGGCAGGTACGGGATACTGAGTTGGATGATCAGCCATGAATATTGAATGGCGGTGCAGGTCGAAGGGCATGGCCTACTCCTGCACCTAATTGACATTTTTTTTCCAACTTTCACCAGAGGGTTCAAAGCTAGAAATGTCCTCAACTTACCCAAAAATAGCTTTTTTTTTTAGGTGGAAATTGGCTTCACCTATAATACAGCAATTTTATACACTTGTCTCAACAATACTTGTTCTTTACCAACCTTTTCAGTTCCCTCTACGTTTTGGGTAAAATTCCCCCATTATTGCAAATTCCATTCTTCAAAAGTAACACTCCCCAACTGGAAGACATTTGCTCTTGTTGTATGTTTATAGCTGTCCATAAGGATCGCACTTGGGATGTGAAATTCCAGGACACAAGACAAATCGCAATACATCAGGGAGGGACCCCGGGATGGTTAAAGTGCAGCATTACACAAGAAAAACAATGTGGCTCTTCGAAACGCACAATTGAAGATCTTACTCATGATATAACTGTCAGATACAACTTTAGTGTAACCCACTGTGCTATTTTATCATTATTACAAGATATTTCGAAGCCAGGATTTCTTTCTGTACTCCATCGGGAAACACAGCTCAAATGTTGCTAATCTCAACAAGTGCATTCACTTGTGCCTTGTGTCCTAAATTGTTCTGATCCAAATTTTGTTCAAATTATTTTTTATTTTTGTATCTCTGTGTTTAAGAGGTACATTGTCTGCTTGGTACTGATCAATTTACAGAGAGTTCAGCATCTCATTGTTGATCTGTAGACACCATGTGATATTACTCAGATACTGTAAGTGTCAGTGTTATTTCAAGAAAGAATTAGCTTTTTTATCGTCCCTTATCACATTCTTCGTGCAGCCAAGAAAGAACTACTTTCTGAAATATGGACATCTTGACAGACAGAGCAATCCAACAATCTCTCACAAATAAGGTGAAGCTGAGCCACAGTTTGTTTAGTGAGGAATGTTAGTATTACGACTCTTTATGTACTTGTCCCACTGTATGAGCTAATTCTCCCAAATTTTCCCCTGATTCGAATTTGGAGAATGTTCATAGCGGGTGCATAGGAGTTTGTGAATGTCTCATAGCGGCTCGTAATGCTAACGGTAGGAACTTGGAACGTCCGGTAACTGGTGACGTTTTTTTATCCCTGCAAAAAATGTCCACGAGTAAAAAAATACTCGTGATGAAAACAATTGTTACATTTTATGCCTACCATAAGCATTACGAGCTGCTACGAGACATCCATGAACTCCTACGGACCCACTACGGACATTCTCGAGTTCGAATCGGGGAAAAATCGGGAGAACTCGTGAATTACCTCGTACAGTAGGACGGGGCTTTACTCTTGAAGTAATGGCACAGAACTTGTCAGAAAATCAGAGCAGTCACCCATACATGTTGTGAGGGTGGGGCAAGGGTCTTGAGAGATGTTTTGGGATGTGGAATTATTAGTGATTGGGGTGTGCTCGTAGGGCATCTGAGGGTGTTGAGAGGTATCTACCTGAGATGGACTACCTGTGCTAGATTCATGAGTTGGGTTCTTTAAGTAATATTAAAAGTTTCCCCGCAAACATTCTGCTTCTGCAAGTGTGGTGTGTGCTACCCATTTTTGTTACACACTGAAGATCGGGCATGATTTGGGTGGTATTGATCACGATGACCTTGTTCTACGTGAGTAAATGAGATGCACGAAAATCATGTAATAGAATTATGCAGCACACAAACAGCCATCCCTGCCAACCAAGGTGCCTTCCAAAGCTAGTTTTATTGTTCTATATTTGGCCTGTATCTCTGTAAACCTCTCATATGCAATGTACTTGTGCAAATCCCTTTTAAAACTTTTAATTGAGCCTGTCCCTACCACTTCCTACAGCAGCTTGTTTCATATACCCACCATCCTTGTGCAAAACGTGTCCCTCAGTACCTACTTAAATCTTCCCCCCTCATCTTAAACCTACGCCATCTAGTTATAATGTTATGGGGAAAAGACTGTCCATTCAACTTATAATTTTATGAATATCTATTAGCCTCCTTCACTCCAGGGCAAACCATGGCAGTCTATTCATCTATTTTTATAACTCCTCACTAGTCCTGGCAACAAACTTATGATACTTGGATACGGGTGTCACAGGTTTATGGGGAGAAGGCAGAAGAATGGGGTTAGGAGGGAGAGATAGATCAGCAGTGATTGAATGGTGTAGTAGATTTGAACGGCCGAATGGCCTAATTCTACACCTATCACATGATCTTATGATACTTTTCACACCCTGTCTAGATTAATCACAGCTTTTCAATACTATGGCAATGAGAACTCCTCTTGCTGCAGTCTCATTGACATCTTATACAGCTGTAACTTGATCCCCCAACTCTTGTACCCAGTGCTCCATTCGAGGAAGGCAAACACACCATGCGCATTCTTCACTACCTTCTCTAACTGTGTTAAAACTTTCAGGGGACTAGTTGTACCTCTCTGTTGTACAACACTGCACAGTGCCCAGCCATTCACGGTGTATGTTCTGGTTCTGGTTTACGTCCCAAAATGCATCGTTTCATACGTTTGAATTATATTCTGGCCTTTGCCCACTTTCTCAGTTGATCATGACCTAGTTGTAACCTTGGATTATTTTTTTTCTCTATCCACTACACCACACATTTTGGTAACATCAGCAAACTTGCTAATCATACCATGCTCATCAGAATTATTAATATAATGATTCAACAACAGTGGACCTAACACTGATCCCTGTGGCACACCACTGGTTACAGGCTTCCAATTTTACTTCGGAGTCACGTGAGTGGCAGAAGCAAGAGTTGCAGAGCGCAGCTCCTCGCAGCGGCCGGAACGGACCCGCAGGTAATTGTAAGGGAAAGTGGGGACGTTCTAAAAGAGACGTTACGCTGGTAAAACCAGCAAAAGAGAAAGTAAAAGTTAAAATCAGAGTCACGCTGGCGTACTGATTTAGCCAGATAAATGGAAAAGAAAATGGAGAAGTCTCAAAGGAAAATTTCGCGGGTAAAAAGATCGTCCCGGGGTGAAGCTAAAGATACGGGACAAGAGTTTAGTGCGGATCCGGTTCCGATACCGGTGGCCGCTGATTCACCCATTAGTGAGACTATAATTTCTCCAGAAATACAAACCACGGAGGAAAATGTTCCTAGAAAATGTAAAAAGAAATCCGTGAGGCCCGTGGTTTCTGATAATGCCTCTGATAATGAAAGTCCTCCGGATAATAAAGCTATATGGCTAAAAATGGAACATATGGAGAAAGTGCTCCAAAATATAATGAGACAAGGGTCACAGTACCCAGAAGTTTCCCAAAATGACCCTGAGGGGCTTGAATATACAGAATATGGCTATGTGCCAAATTGGGAATTTGAAACTCCGGACCCAGGATTAAGGGTGGAGGAAGTCTCATTGGATATAATTCCAAGTGTATCAGGGCTGCAAAAGACAGACCCTGCAAGTGGTGATGTGGATTATGAGTGCACACCACGAATAAAAAAGAGAAGGCCAGATGTGCCTGAAATGGCAAAAGATTTTGCTATACCTGCAGGAAGTGGTGAGGCTATGGACGAAAACCTAGCTGCCAGTATTAATTATATGGTATCTCACCAACTTCAAGATTCTGTGATGATTGAAACAGCAGAATTATATAAAACACCGGAAAATTGCACCTCATTGAAGGTACCTACGGTTAATCCGTCTATATGGACGCCTATGAGGCATGAGAGGACAAGAAATAAGATTTCAAAGAATCCTCAAATTGATTTCTGCTGCCATTACTGCTTTTGGAAGGCAAATGGAGGGGTTGGAGATGGATAAAATTCAAAAAAATACTTTGGGCTTATTATGCAATTCCTTCTATGAAATTAATTGTATGAGGAAAATTGTGATTCGGCCCATATTTCATCCAAGGTTTGCTGGTCTGTGTCGATCAAGTGGTGTTCAAGCTCCTGGTTATCTATTTGGAGAAAACCTGCCTAAACAAATAAAATAAATGGATGAAGAGGCTAAATCTATTAGCCACATGAGACCTTTCGTCTTTGGACAAAAAAGGTATTTTTCGTCAAGAAGGGGATTTGATTTTGGAAACAGAGGCAGGAGTATGATAAGAAAATATTATCATCCGACACAGCCTAATGTTCACCCGTATACGGGGAGAAGGAGACCACCACGTTCATATGGAGAGGTACAAAAAATTTATTCTATGCTTAAAGAAACTGTGGACAAATCTCCAGTTGGAGGGAGATTACAAATGTTTTATGATGAATGGCTTGCCATCACATCTGATCGGTTTATTTTACAAACAGTTTCAGGAGCTACTATTACATTTAAAAAAGGTGTTAATTCTCCGGTACAAAATAAACCTGCTTATGGTTTCATGTTTTCTGCAATTGAAGAGGCAGAAATAAATGTGGAAATTGACAAATTGTTTAAAAAAGGTGTTATTGAAAAAACTGTTGAACATGAGCATCAATTTGTGTCAAATATATTTCCAAGAAATAAAAAAGATGGTGGTTGCAGAATTATTCTGGACCTTACAAATCTTAATAAATTTGTCGAATATAAACATTTTAAAATGGAAACATTTAACACTGCAAGACATTTGATATCAGCAGGTTGTTATATGGCTACAATTGATTTAAAGGATGCGTACTATTCAGTACCAATACATCAGTTCTTTCGAAGGTATTTAAAATTTAATTGGCTGGGACAGCTGTGGCAATTCAAAGCTTTACCAAATGGGAAGTTCAGCTCCCAGGCTCTTTACAAAGCTGTTGAAACCAGCTTTAGCACAATTAAGAACACAAAAGCACATCATTATGGCTTATCTGGATGACATTTTAATCATCAATAGTAATCAGGAATCAGCTGAAAAATCAGTTTCAGCAACTAAAACTTTATTTGAGAAGTTAGGTTTCTTGATTCATCCAATTAAGTCCCAGCTGCAGCCAGCACAGTCAATTAACTATTTGGGGTTTGTAATTAACTCAGTTACTATGTTAGTAACTTTGCCAACAGATAAGATTGATGATATTTTGGTGACCTGTAGGGGTCTCATTCACAAACCTTATCCCTCCATCCGAGAAGTAGCAAAGGTTATTGGTAAACTAGTAGCAGCATTTCCTGCAGTAGAATTTGGTCCATTACATTACCAAAACCTTCAAAGGGACAAAATAAGAGCTCTAAAAAAGAGAGCAGGCCATTTTGATAGAACTATGCAATTAACAAAAGAAGCTTTATTGGAATTACAATGGTGGATTGAAAATGTCCCACAAGCTGCTAAAAAGGTTCTGATACAACAGCCTGAAGTGATTTTACAAACAGATGCTAGTGCTCTCGGATGGGGGGGCGACAGATTCATTCACCAGCTGTGGGAGGCAGATGGACTGTCCAAGAGGAAATGTTTCTCCAAACATATGGTATTAATTATTTAGAATTATTGGGTGCATTTTATGGGTTGAAGGCATATTGTTCTACAAAAAAGAATCTGCATGTACTGATACAATTAGACAATAAAACAGCTGTTGCATATATTAATCACATGGGTGGAGTCAGATCGGTATCATGTGATTGTTTGGTCAATCAGATATGGCAATGGTGTATTAACCACCAAATTTGGATTTCGGCAAATTATATCCCAGGTAAAGACAATGTGGTGGCAGACAATAGATCAAGGATGTTTAAAGATAACACAGAATGGATGTTGAAACCAGTAATTTTCAGTAAAATTGTGATTCAATATGGGTTACCAGGCATTGATCTGTTTGCTTCAAGACTAAATCATCAATTGCCTAAATATGTGTCTTGGGAACCAGATCCAGACGCAGTAGCAGTAGATGCTTTTTCACTAAACTGGGGGAATATGTTATTTTATGCTTTTCCACCATTTGCTCTGGTTCAGCAATGTCTGAAGAAAATAGAACAAGATTCTGCCACAGGATTATTGGTAATTCCAAATTGGCCGACATAACCATGGTTCCCATTGATGTTAAACATGATTAAAGAACCATATATGTCAATTCCTAGCAGCAGTGATTTATTGATAAAACCAGTAACCAAAGAAATTCATCCATTACATGCTTATATGAATTTGTTAATCTGCAGGTTTTGACCAGACCACTACGGGAGCTTGGATTATCGGATAGAACTATGGATATTATAGTCGCATTATGGCGAGATAGCACTCAGAGACAATATATGACACATATAAAGAAATGGGAAAAATTTTGCAGACAGTCAAATATATCTTATACTGTGTGGAGATATATTGGAGTTCCTTGCCGAATTGCATATTGAACAACACTTAAGTTACAGTGCCATTAATAGTGCACGTAGTGCCTTATCATCTTATTTAGGACAAATCTCAGACCTGAAATCAATTGGGTCACATCCATTAATATCCAGATTTATGAAAGGAATCTTTAACAAAAATCCACCCAAACCAAGATATACAGAAATTTGGGATGTTAGCATTGTACTTACCTTACTTAGGCAATGGACTCCAATCGAAGGTTTGTCATTGGAAAGGTTAACATTTAAATTAGTAATGTTAATGGCATTGGTTTCAGCTCAAAGGGTGCAAACATTACAAATGTTACGTTTAGACTGTATGCATGTGACTGCAGATAACATTGTGTTCTATGTTTATGATCTGATCAAACAAAGCAGACCAGGGAGAACTGGAACGAAGGTAATGTTTCAAGCTTATCCCATTGATCCAACGTTGTGTGTAGTTAAACATTTGAATCATTATGTAAAAGTTACTAAAACTCTTCGGGGAGATGAAAAAACATTAATGATTACGCATAAGAAACCACACACAAAAGCTTCAGTGCAAACAATTTCAAGGTGGTTAAAACAGGTGTTACTTTTAGCAGGAGTAGACACTGATGTGTTCAAATCTCACTCCACCAGGGCAGCAGCTACATCCGCGGCGAAGTTACAGGACGTACCACTCGAACATATTTTAGAAACCGCAGGGTGGTGTAAAGAAGAAACTTTTTCAAAGTTCTACAATAAACCTGTTCACACAATGACAGGCTTTGGACACGCGGTGTTGGGTTCACTATAATCACCTGCTTTGTTTCACTATTGATTGATATTATCAATTATGTTATCACTTATATCTTTTATCACTTTGTAATGGTTCCCTCGGGTATAAAAGAGGGTTATTATATGTTCTTTTATCATTAAAAGATTTATGGAAAGAACTAAAACTAGTCTGGTTTTCTCATTTTTTTAAAGAAGGAACTGCAGATGCTGGAGAATCGAGGGTACACAAAAAGCTGGAGAAACTCAGCGGGTGCAGCAGCATCTAAGGAGCTCCTTAGATGCTGCTGCACCCGCTGAGTTTCTCCAGCTTTTTGTGTACCCCTGGTTTTCTCATGTATGTGTTGACCTAGTCGGACTGTCGTATGGAAGAATTCTACGACATGAAAAACACAGAAGCTTCAAAATCTTCACGTAGTCACTCACGTGACTCCGAAGTAAAATAGTAAGATTAAACGAGAACTTACAGTTCGAAGTTTGATCTTTATTTTATGAGGAGTAACGATGAGGGATTACGTGCCCTCCACTTCACACCCTCATAAAATAAATGATCATCTGGTAGTTCTAAATCTATGATGAGCCTTACTATCTTACTCCGGCTATTGTGTTCTGTGTTTTCCATGCCGCTGCTTTGAAGTATGCCGTTCCAGCGCCAGGCGCGGCTTCTTCACGTAATCCCTCATCGTTACTCCTCATAAAATAAAGATCAAACTTCAAACTGGTAAGTTCTCGTTTAATCTTACTATTCTCCATTGCCACTCTTAATTTTCCTTTATCATTGATAGTTTCTAACATTAGTTATCAAGGCCTAGCTCAAAACAGTAACTGTTACAGATGCCTAATGTAGCATTTCTATTGTGCTTCAGTAAAGCCAATTACCAGGCCAGGTCGGTTTCACTTGTGAGTGAGAAGCTGACAGGAGGAGCAGCCTTTAGCATGTGGGAGTGACTGTTCCTAGTTTGCATAAAAGGAAGGCAGGTACAGGTGTATCAGCCTATTGAGAGTGACTATGTTGGCAGAGGCTGTGTGTTGAGGGCAAATGCTGAGGCTTTGGCTTATTAGGCTTCAGTGAGTAGGCTGCGCAGAGGGTGATGGTAAGGTCTTGTTTTGTGTTAATCTACCGTTGTCAGTGCAGTACAGGTGGCATTTAGTTCAATACAGTTTAGTTTAGTTCAATTTAGAGATACAGTGTGGAAACAGGCCCTTCGGCCCACTGAGTCCATGCTGACCACAATCCCCATACTAGTTCTATCCTACACACTATGGATAATTTACAGAAGCCAAAAATAACCTACAAACCTGCACGTCTTTGGAATGAGGGAGGAAACTGGAGCACCCAAAGAAAGCTCACGTGGTTACAGGGAGAACGTACAAACTCCGTACAGACAGCACCCATAATCAAGATTGAACTCAGGACTCTGGCGCTGTATGGCAGACATTCTACCACTGCCCCATTGTGACACCCTTAATGTCCTAGTATGCTCTGCCTGCAGAAAGTGGGAAGTCAAGGAGATTTGAGAACTACACCCCATGTGAAGTGTGCCCAGTTTCAACTCCTGACTGACCGGATGAGGGAACTGGAGTTGCAGCTAGAATGCCTCAGGGTTGTCCAAGCGAATGAGTGTGTCACAGACAGGAAAGAGAGTAGGCAAATAATGCAGGAATAGTAAGATTAAATGAGAACTTACCAGTTTGAAGTTTGATCTTGATTATATGAGGAGTTACGTCGGTAATTACGTGAAGAACCCCGCCAGTTCGCATGCGCATCAATCTTCAAAGCAGCGGTATGAAATCACAGATAACCAAAAATCGAAGTTAACATAGTAAGATTAGCAACCTGAGAACTGGCGGGTTGGGCGTGGAGGGCACGTAATCACCAACGTAACTCCTCATAAAATCAAGATCAAACTTCAAACTGGTAAGTTCTCGTTTAATCCTACTATTTTACTTGGGAGTCACATGAGTGATTCCATGAAGGGTTCAAAGCCCTGTGATTTCATGCTGCAGATCCAAATCTTGGCATCTCACTGCATCGATTGACTCAGGATGAGTGAATAATCAAAAAATGCATTAAGCATGATGTTGATTCAAATGTATTAATGGTTTACGTTAATAAAGAAATCAATAGAAACCCCTGTATCTCAGGGGAGACTAAAGTGGACGAAAAACAGAATGGGCAAAAACCCCGGGTCAGTAACCGGCCTATGATAAAAAAAAAATAAAAAATCAATTCAGTTGACCATCCTGCGGTCGCGAGGATATGGTCGATGAGAATGTCCATAGCCCTGGCCGCTGACGTTGATGCTGCCCTGGTGGAATGAGATATACAATCGTCAGTGTTAATACCTGCATAAACCAGAACCTGCTGCAGCCACCTTGAAATAGTCTGAACCAACCTTCCCTTGTGTGGTTGTTTGTTGCTTAATAAACAATGCTGATTCCACACTTCTTAAGATTCTGGTGGCCTTGATATAATATAGCAAGCCTGCCTCCCACATAGACGTGAGTCCGTGGGGTATCCGAAAATGATCTTAAATCCTGCCACCCCTGGTCTGCTCTGCTTGTGTAGATCAGAATGTAAAAAGTAATTGCACCTGCAGCCAATTCCATCCTATCTAGCCACAGCGTTTGCAATATTTGCCCTCGTTGTGTTGATATTAGTGTCATGACTAAGGATGTAGCTGGAACCCCCTGGTGAAATAATGTTAACTCATTTTCAATATCCAAAGTGCATATTCTTGTAGTGGGAGAACTTGTGTCAAGATCTCTTTAACAACTCGATATCCAGGGTTGAACCCGACAGAGTGGTTCCCGTTTGTTGCAGCTTTAGTGGCTCTATAACTGAATTATTGTCAAAGACCATTTAAGAATGAACTGGAAGACATCAGTAATCGTACCATATTAAATGTAACATTAACATTTAAACAAAACCGCTTCCGATCCCCTCAATAGGAATATACTGCTTTTTTGGGTGCTATCCCTGCATTCTGTAGTGAGCACATCCATGGCTTGATGTGACAACCTGAGCCGTAAGTCAATCCATTCAGAATGTGTAAGTCAATAATTGTTTTATTATGCAGAGGCCAGTTTCCTGAACCACAGTTTGAACCAGCAAAGTTTTCGTTTTTTAGAATAACCGTATACCGTTGCTGACGAAAGCAGGCAACATGGCTGCTTAGCCAGTCCGACAGTACGAAACCTAAAGCGAGGTCTTGCTGACTGTTTTGAGACCTGACTAATGAGGCAAAATGGAGGAAGACATAAAAGAACATTCCTCCTTTTTGTAGCGAGAATGTATTTCTCCGCACTGTTCTGCCACATATTTTTGCAATCAGTGAATAAACATGAAACCAACACGTCAATATTCGATGTAGCATTGAACCATACTTTCATAATACTTTGAGATCCAATACCTATTCTGTGTTATCATTGATCTGAACTGGATGATATACCAGTGCAAAGGAGATTAGGTAAATTATTACATGATACTTTTACTTGATTGCCATGTGACTAACATATGCCACCACCGTAGTGTAGCAACTTGAAGTTGAGCATGTAGATTATGTATATTCGCTCAATAGCCCCTTACACATGTGGTGCATCTAGTGTATATATTTAGTTGATACCAACAACTGAAGAAATGGTGACTCATGCAAATCTCCACTACGTCCAACTAGAGATGGTATTCGGAACTTCTCACCTTAGAGCCCTTAGCATCAGTTTGTAATAACTGATTACGACCGACCAACCTACTGGAGCAATGCTGAATACTGTTTGCTCATCATTGTGACTGAGGTAGCTTCAGCTGATAATAGCATAAGGTTGTTAATAATGGTCTACATGTCTTTTGAAACATAGAAACATAGAAATTAGGTGCAGGAGTAGGCCATTCAGCCCTTCGAGCCTGCACCGCCATTCAATATGATCATGGCTGATCATCCAACTCAGTATCCCGTACCTGCCTTCTCTCCATACCCTCTGATCCCCTTAGCCACAAGGGCCAGAGGTTGCCACTTTGCACAATATCAGTTCCTCTTGTACACAGCTACTATATTGCCAATTACTCTTGATGAAATAGAAGTCAGTTTTATAACAGGTTGCTATTAACTCCAATCTCTTGCCACAGGGCGGAGTCATAGGCTAATTAATAGTTAAAGGTAAATCCCAATGACCAACAAACAGTTTATCCCATTCCGCAATGTTTTACTGTTGTTAGTACAGTTATATTGTCTTTGATAGCCTCTGTAATGGGAACTGAATATAATGAATCTTTGAGACCCTTATGAATCTGTTGTTAGTCAGGGGAAAAAAAAACAACAAAAAAAATGTTTTCATATTCGGAAAGTTCATATGCCCGACCCTCTCCATTTTTCATAATGAACAGGCCACTCCTGCCTTATTCCATGGGTGCTTTGCATGAGAATTCTGGCCCGATTTCCAAACCTTATCTTCAAAGACAACCCTGGTCATAATCCCAACTTGCTTGGAATGCTAGTAATGTGCCTCTTAGCAGATGTTTTTATCCTTTGTACAAACAAGTGTAAATATTACAACTTGTGAGTGGTGCACTTACCCATGTTTCGGAAGTGCCAGACCCACTTTGTTGAGTAGGGTTGGTAGGGTGCATGGAACTTCTGCCCAGCTGTCATGCTGCCCCCCCCCCCCCACCCCCCGCCCCAGCTCCAGTCATCTGCCTATTGCCGATGAGCGCCTGGGGTGCGTTCTGAAACGATGAACCTTTGCTTGCTGTTGGCCTTTAATTGATTCATCTGCCAGGTTTTCTCCCCTGTTGAATAGGCCTTAATAACAACAAACAGTTGTTATTAAGCCGCTGAATAACAGATTCGGCGGCTGGCTCTCACATCCCCCTGTTGGCGCTGTTCACTGCCGGCACATATGTGCTCTAGTATGTTCCATCGACCTCTTTAGAGCCTGGAGTCAGTTATATCTTGACCTTTCGCTCTCCCCTCCTCAGAGAGGGCGATTCGTAGCCAGCCCTAAACAGGCACTGCCGCAGGCCGCAGGATACCTATGCTGATATGACCCCATTGGACCTGTATCCGAATGGAACATTCTGCTGGGATGGCAACTTTGTTGTCAGGATAGGTACCTCTGACACGTGCCCTTCATCCCTTGGGGTATGCCCCATGGCCATACTTATGGCATAGCAGACTTATGTGTTACCTTGAGCAACCCTGTCCCAGGCGTTGCCGGCGCCGCTTGTCGTAGAGGTCGGCGCTTTTTGACATGAAACAGCCCTGTCCCAGGCGCTGCTGGCGTGGCTCTCCCATAGGCCGGCAATGTCACAAATGAAATAGTCCTGTCCCAGGCGCTGCTGGCGTGGCTCTCCCATAAGCCGGCGCTTTCATACATGAAGCTGCCCTGCCAGACGCTGTTGGCGTGGCCTGTCCCATAGGCTCGCGCTATTACAGTGTAGGCTCACTAATTCAAATTTTTAGTGTAGAGCTTCACATGTGAAGGGTTAAAGCAATTTTAACCCTTCACAACAACTTGTGCTAAGCAAATAAATAATTTAATTGTCAGAGACACATGACAATAAACTCTTTTGACTTTTGACTTTGACTTTGACTTTAACTTTTGACTTTAAAAACACTATAGCATACATGCAAACTTTATTATTAGAGAAAAACCCTTGCAGCCCGACTCACCTGAGTCCAATAGGGCTGAACCTCTCTTCCACCAATTTTACTCCCTGCCTGGGGACCAACGTGTCTATGAGCCGCTGACCACACTGTCAGCGACTCTGGCGTTACTTACTTGCCACTCCACGGCATCCCCGCAGGCTGGAAGCCACTGACTGCCTTGTCAGCGGCTGCTTATCTCATAACCCGATCTTTTGCCGGTTATCCGCTTCCGTGGTTGGACCGGGGTTTCCCCATAGTCCATAGCCGGCTCACTCGTCGGGCTGTGAATCTGGCAGGAAAACCTCTGTGAAGAGAGGCTCCTGCTCGAAAAAACCCTGGTAAGTAAAAATAACTTGCGTTCTAGGTTCAACTTAACGCCGGCAGGAACGCTGCCCTGCCAGTCTGGTGCTTGCGCCAATGCGGCTGACGTACTGACGTGCATGCGAACTGGCGGGATTCTTCACGGAATCACTCACGTGGCTGCGAAGTAAAATCCCACGTGGCCAATCCCTCTAAGTATGTATATACTTTTGAATACGGTTGGGGAAAGGGGAATTGACCATTCTGAGGAGAACAGCAGCTGCCATCAGGTCTGTGGCATCAAGTCTGGATCTGATGCACAGTGGGATAGGGTGAAGTCAGACAGGGCTATAGTGATAGGAGACTCATTAGTTAGGGACAGACTGGAGATTCTGTGGCAGCAAACATGTGTTGACTCCTTGGTGCCAGGGTCCAAGATGTCTTAGATCAGCTGCAAGACATTCTTAAGGGGGAGTGTGATCAGCCGGAGGTCATTGTGCACATTGGCACAAATGAGATCTATAGGAAAATCGATGAGATGCGAGTGTTAGTGAGGGAATGATTAAGAAGATAGGATGAATGAATGTGTGGCTGAGTGGTTGATGCAAGGGTCAATGATTCAGATTTCTGGACGATCGGGACAGGGGTGACATCCACAATAGGGTGGGTTGAACCTGAACAGGCGGGGGACGAACAATCTGGTGAGCAGTTTGCTTGTGTTACTTTGAAGTGTTTAAACAATATTGGCAGATTGTCGGCGTCCAATGAAGTAGTAAGATAGGTGGGAAGCTTGAAGTCAGTACAGAAGTCAACATTGGCAAGTTCATAAAATGGGACAGGCAGGAGGATGGCAGGGAGCAAGGAAAACTGTTGGACTAAATTACATTTATTTCAATGCTAGATCCCTTAAATTGTTGAAATTTTTCGTAGCCCAGATTTTGTTTTGCTTTTTTTTTTTTTAAGTTTAGGGGGTTTTGTTTTTCTCTTTTTTTTCTCTTTTTTATTTTTTTATTTTTATCTTTTTGTTTTCCTATATACAAGGCTCTCTTTTAAACACTTAACTATATTTACATAGAGACCGGCAAGAGCGGAACTCGCTATCAAAACATGGAGGGGACCGGGGGACAGGGGACACACAATTTTTTGGCGGATGCACGCACATGCGCACACTCACACACACATGTGCGAGGCTTCGGAGGCTCAATCCAGCGCTAAATGCAGCTCAACTCTGCCCGTCTCGCCGGGTTAACCACAGCCATGACTGCTTCTCCGCGCTGCCCATATTTCCCGCAAGCCCAGGCAGGTTACCCAGGCAGAGTTGAGCTGGGTTTAGCGCTGCTTCTCTGCGCTGGCTGTGGGCCTGGGGGTACAGCTCCTGTCTGACTGCCAACGTCTCTGGCCACCTGGGGGGTGGGGACGGGTCAGCGCCGGAGGTCTGTGCCACGTCTCCCTCCTCCAATCACCACGCTGAATCATCATGTCCTGTCCCCATTGCCTGCTGACCGACGTCTCTCTTGTCCAATCGGCGCCCTCGATCAGCAGTCGCACCTCCACTGTCTAGCGGAAAGCGGAGATTTTAAAATCCGGATTACAAAAACTTGGGGGGGATGTCCCCCACCTCTCAAAACATGGGTGGGGGGGCGTGCCCCCGCTGGAACCCTGTGATTTCCGCCCCTGCCGGGAGATCTATACCCAATGTGTATTTTGACACTGGACTCATACTTAGGTTATACTTGTTATTAATGTAATCCTGATCCCTATGTATCAATATCACTGTTATGTTTATCATTATCATTATTGTTTTTTGTTGTTTTGTTTTTGCTTTTGAAAAAAATTAATAAAAAGATTTAAAAAGAAAGAAAGAAGATTAGATCCCTGACAGTTAAGGTAGATGATCTCAGGGTGTAGATAGATATGTGTGATTGGGGCATTATAATCTTTAAGAAAACCTGGCAAAGAGAGTGACAGGACTGACAGATTAATGTTCCGGCGTACATGTGCTACAGGTGAGATAGAGATAGGGGCAAAAGGGGAGAAAATTACTGATTAAGCAGAACATCACAGCAACAGTCCATGATGACCTACTGAAGGATTGTCCCATGAAGCTCTATGGATGGAGCTAAGAAATAAAAATGGGATAATCATCTTGATGGGATTGTACTATAGGCCCCTGAATAGTGAACAGATGAACAGGTAAGCCAGGAGAATGAAAACAACTGTAGAACTAACAGGATTGTCATTGTAGGGGATCCAAACTTTCCCAATATAGATTTTGACTGCCATAGTAGAATGGAATTTGTTATGTATGTTCAGGAAGGTTTCCTCAAGCAATATGTACAGAGCTCTACGAGGGAGAGGCAAAGCTTGACTTACTTTTAGGAGCATGGCTGAGCAAGTGACTATGTCAATTGGCGAGCCTTTTGGGAGCAGTGACCGCAATTCTATTAGCTCTAACGTCATTATGGAAATGGAGAGTGCTGGTTCACAATGTACATTTTTAAATTGGGGCAAGGCCAACTTTAAAACGTTGATAACCTTGCTGTTGGACAGATGCCATTAAGATGAAAAGACAGCATGCAAATACAAATGGGACAGCATTTACAAGGATGATGCCAGGATCAAGTGCTTGATGTTGGGCAGGCAAGGATACATGAGTCAAGAACTGGCGGGCCTAGATTTAAGATGAGGGGGGGAAAAATTATTAGGAATCTGAGGGGCAAAATTTTCATACAGAGTACGATGCGCGTATGGAACACGCTGCCAGAGAAACTAGTTGAGGCAGCTACAACAACATTTAAAATACATCTGGACAGTTACATTGTTAGGGTAGGCTTAGATGGGTGTGGGCCTAGCATGGACAAGTCAGACTTAAGGACCTGCTTGAAATCTGTATGACTCTATGACTCTAAACACAGTATAATAATTTTGTACAGATTTCTTTTCTGCAGCTTCAATACTTTCTGATGAAGGCCATACCGCTTGGTATGGAGGGTGGCAGAGGAGTTTATCTTTCAACGATTATCTAATAATGATAGATTTTACCTGTCACTTCGATGATTTTCTAATTAGGGATCTAATGGAAGAACATCTGCCTGCTGTAAATAGCTTCCACCAGGCTTGACACAGACCAGTACCTCTTTTATATGTGGCTTACCTCCAAGTCAATTCATTTCAATTTATTCCTGCATAAGGAGGTGAGGGTGGAATGATAGAGTCTTCACAAATGGTTTGGAGATAGCAAAGTTGAATGTTAATCTCTAGGACACCCAGGGAAATTTCATAAGGGAATTTAAAACAATATTTTCTCTAATCTATTATTATAAAAACATTGGGGATAAGAATGAAAGCTGGTTCACTCACAGTCAAAAGTTACCCAATTGGGTGAAGAAGCATGTCTTTGCCTCTCAATTGACAGGGAGAGGTGGGCCACCTTGCGCATGGATATAATAGGCATCCACGGCAGCTGGTCACTTGGAGACAAGTGGTCATACGATGAATCTGCAGGAAAATATTTAACCATAATGAGAATTCCACGTAGGTTGAAAATATTTTCTAAAACAATTTTATTTTCTGTACCTCCGTAATTATAAAAACCGGCAATAACATTTTACCAAAACCTTGCATAGCCTGAAAGATCAGTTGGAGATCCTGGAAACCACAGTTTTATCTGTTTAACCCCCTTGGCTGCATCAATGCTGCTGTTAGCTTGGATATGTTAAGTTAGTGCAAGTAGACTGTCATGGGATATTTTAATGCAGTAAATGCCTTTATAGAGGAGCTCCAACCACCGGCCCTGCGGCCTGCGGTGCTTCCAGCTGCAGCGCGTCGGGGACTTTAGATCTTCGACCGCCGGCCTGCGGTCTGCACAAACCTGAAGCCACGGTCTCCGGTGGGGAGGCACCGATTCAGAACTTACCTGGACTTTACCTTGTCTACAAATCTGGAATCCCTCAGCGGCGGCTGCGGAGGGCGGAAGTCCAGACCACGGGGGAAAATGGAGGACTGGCCAAATTTTGTTCCTTCCACCACAGTGATGAATGCTGTGGTGGATGTTTGTGTTAAATTTTTATTGTGTTTTTGTATGTTCTTTTTTCATTGTACCACTGCTGACAAATTCATTTCACTTGCACTTTATGTGCAAGTGACGAATAAAACTGATTAATTGAATGATTGTTAACTGATTCTGATCTACATTACTTGCTAGTTACACTTGTAAAACTTCCTTGAAATTTGCCAATGTTCCCCTTACCTATAATATTTTGACGCTGCCTGATCATATACATATTTACATGTTTCCTGAAATAAGGAGACCGATCCTGTGCACAGTATTTCCCTTCAGTACCTTACATAATTGAAGCATGACCTCATTGCTAGAATCTATTATTAAGGAACAGGTCACCAGGTACCAGCAAAAGGAAGGAGATTAATTTGGGAAACATGTTTAAGCAGTGGATACATTTCAGATAGTTTACTAGACTAGTACTGGAATAGGCATGTTGTGAAATGAGGATGAGATGGACAGAACTTGTACATTTTGAAGTTTTAATGAGTGAGAATAAAATTCCCCATTTAAGATTCTACAGGTAGGATAGATGTGGAGTGGATGTTTCTCCTTGTGAGAGGATCTAGAACTATAAAGAAATGAGAGGTTGCTCACTTAAGATATTGGTGAGATTTTGTTTCCTTCCAAGGATCCTGAATCTTCGCAACTCTCTTCCTCAAAGGGCAGTGGAAGCAGAAGCTTCAAGTAGTTTTAAAGCAGATGTAGATAGATAAATAAGCTTATAATCAGATCACCCACGATCTTAATAAATAGCAGAAGAGGCTTGGGGCATGGCTAGGATTGTGACAAGCAGCCAACTCTTGCTCATAATGCAAATCCAGTTTTCTCTGTTGAACATATCCAATGTATAAAAATTATGCGTTTTTACTTAATGTTGTTGGTATCTATAAGATGTTGCTGTTGTTGAAGTCCATATAGCTCATTTTCTGTGTTTCTGTTCTGTGCTGTCTAGGGAAAATGCTGCTGTGAGGAAGCATTTTGAACATTGGAATGAAAATGCTAAAGGATTACGAACTTGATTGATGGACAAGTTCTTAACATCTATACTTGGCCCAAATATGCATTAATAGTTCCCAATTAGTGCAACCTTGAGCTGAGGTCTCCCGGATGTTGCTGACATTTTGTAATCACACAGGCCGTATAGCCAGATGGAACTGGGAGTGCGATGCGTAAAAGCAAAGATGAGGAACAGTTGATTTGATATCGGTATTAATAATGACATGTAAAATTTGTTGCAATTTACTTAAATTGATGATGGGAGAGGTTGATTGGAAGAGTAAAGTCAGCCTAAAATTATTAATTACTGCAGATGGTCCAAATGTGAATAAATATTAGTTTAGAAATTACTGTAGTTGTTTTCTCTAGCCGGTACGGAGACAATACAAGTTAATGTGTTTTCATGTCATAGAATGAATGTAGTTAAACCAGGACAGCTCTGTTGGATGTACTCAGTGGGTCAGGCAGCATCTGTGAAGGGAAATTGACATAATATTTTGGGTTGAATCTCTCCTATTGTGCTAGCTTGTCCATTTCCCTCCACAGATGCTTCATGTTCATTTCCTGCCACAAATGCTGCTTGACTTGCTGAGATACTCCAGCACTTTGATTTTTCCTCAATATTCCAGCATCTGCAGTTAATTGTGTCTCCTTTAGTTTTGTGTAGGTGTGCTAATTATATATTTTTACATTTCAATTTAAATTGATGAGGATGTATCACCAAAGTACATTGCTGGCAGGTCATAATCCTATTATCTACGACCACTTGGAAACTTCCATTGATGTTTGGAGATGTTTCAAATAAGGTTTAAACCACTGTGAAATCACCCACAGTTGTAAAGCGGGAAAGTAGTAGGGATCTGGCAGGGAGGAATGATCGAAAGTCAAGAGTATTTAGTTGTCATATGCACCAGGAACGGGCCAATGAAATTCTTACTTGCTGCACCTTTCACAGGCACATTAATGCAACAACACAACAAATAAATATACAATAAACAATAATACAATAAATCATTAGGTATACTAGTTATACTAGATGGACAATAGTGTAGTGGCAGATTATTATATTGTTCAAGAGATTGCTCCCTCTAGCCACAGGAGTCAGCATGGGGTGAGGAGAATGTCTTTTTACGCATGTGAGCTCTCCTCAAGACTTTCAGAGCTTTTCAAAAGATAAATCTTGATAATAGTCTTTTCAATAATAGTTTCTTTATTGTTGAAGAAAAAAAAGTAAGATATTCATCCAACCTTCTTCTTTGACTCGTACACTTTAATATTCGTCAAACTCCAGCATATCGCTTTTAAACATTAGAAAACTCCTCATGTCTCAGCATAGCTCCACATGGTCGAAGGATATTCCATCCTACCATTTTGGCTCCAACATTAAAACTAAACTGCTAACAGCTTCTGCGCAAAAAAACAGCAGCAAACATGCCTCCAACAACATAATAAATCCCACCCACATAATTATAGGCTGGCAAAATTTAAAGTCAAATGCCATATTTTATGACACACAAAATTAAGCCAAAAGGCCACTCCATTACCGGCCCCTAATTGTTCTGAGTATATAACGAGACAATTACTAATAAACATCAAAAAAGTAGCCACGAAGGCTTAACATATATCAAAAGCAAAAGGTAGCATGCATTATATATCCGCATTCAGAATCCTTCATCGATTCTTCCATCTTCATCTTCGCCTTCTAGAAGCAAGCATAACTTGGTTATTGGTCTTATTAAAACATTGTTTTAGTTTAAAGTCGTGCTGTGCACACTAAACCCTTAACATCAGGCATGTTACCCAGTATATAGTCCAAAACACAAAAGTCCAAGGTTTTGATAGCATGAAACTTCTTCCTCCATGTCCAATCAACTCATGGATGTGTTGTAACAATAATGTTGAAGTGTGAAAATCCTTCGAGAGAATAATAGGATTTTTAGCAATCACGTTCAATGTGATGTTTTGTTTAATTTCCAGATCATTAGCAGAGATTTCAAATCCCAGCTCTAGTTTTGGCCATTCTCTGTCTGGCTTACACAAAGACTCTAATTCATTGATCCATCTCTTATTTCTTAAGAAGTGGTCTGTTGTCTGTCCTCTAGAAGCTTCATCTGCAGGATTTCCTTTTGTATTAACATATTTACATTGTGAAACATTAGTAGCTCCCAATGCTCTTTCCATTGGCAAATTGTCTTTGTCCGAATCCAACTATCTGGTTTCCTTGGCTCTATCATCTGGTGGAATGCTTTCCAATACAACACGATTGTTGCTGATCCACTTGGAAAGCGTGAATCCTCCCTTATTGCAGTGGGAATTCAGATGTTTTACCATTTGAATTGCTTCCTGCTCAGTAGACATGGATTTTAAGCAATCATCCACATAGAAATTATTCTTCAAAGTGGTTATTACTTCCTCTGGAAAGTGAACTTTATTGTCCTCTGCGGTCTTCTTTACAGCAAAGTTCGCACAACTTGGTGATGATACTGCTCCAAAAAGATGTAGCTTTATCTGGTATTCAACAAGATCTTATTGTACATGCCCTTCAGGCCACCATAAGAATCGCAGGTAGTCAATGTGTTTTTCTGATAATTGCAGTTGGTTTATGATCTTCAATACTGCCGTGGTGTGGTTCTAACATGTACCGTACTTGAATTTCCAAGAAATCCTCCAGGTCTGGTAGCATGGCTACTCGCTTCTTCTTATCCAATATTTGGCCTGCTTTATCTCTCCACTTTTCTCTAAGTCTTGTGGGCAGCTCTAGTATTACTAACAAGATTCATTTCCTCCACGTGGCCGAGATTTTTCATCAAGCTGCAACAACCTCAAAGAAATATTGCATAATTACTCAATGCATCCACATCTTCTGGCTTGATAACTTTCCAAGCATGGGCCTTCTCCATGTATGCATTAGCAATCATCTGTTCATTACCAAAATGTTCTTTAAGTAACCTTCTTGCCTCTTTATAGCCTTGGCCGTCAGGCTCATTTTGACAACTTTCTACAAGTATCTTAGCACTTACGCTTGTGTAATGCACCAGAAATCAAAGTGTTCTTTTTCATTAGTAATTTTCATTTCTACTACCTCGTCTAATGCCCTTATAAAAGCTTCATACCGCAAAGAATCACCATTATATGTAGGAATTTCTATTAGTGGTAGAGTGAAAGAGAGATTTTGTTGAGCTATGATCCTGTTGCATTCAGCTTGCCTATTCGCCAATGCAAATAATCCATCCTGATATCCTTGGCTTGGTGCCAACAGACGATAGACAGGCCCCTGATCTATATACTGGCTTGCTCGAACCTGTGTATCAGGCCTTGGAAAAGGGTACTCTGCTGTTGCTTTGTCCCAAGCCTCCACAGACGCCCCATAAGTAGTTTGTTTCAATCTAGCACCCATTTTCTGAAATGAAGTTTTGCCCATCTTTTGGCTACGTGCTAGTTCCAATGGGTGTTCAAAGCCATGAAATCCGATGGCCCTCGGTTGTGGAATTGATCCAACTGCTGACTCACTTTGAGCAGTTCCTCTCAAACCGGAGTTCATCACGTCTGATGCTCTAGAGCTGCATCTAGAACCCTCACTTTCCATTATCTCCTTCTTTGATTTGACCACCACCATCTTTGTGGCTAGTTCCAGCTGTCCCTATTGTTTCCTCATCTCTTCTTTCAGCTGTTTTTCTTCTCGCTCAATCTCATGTTTCTTCTCCAAGGCATCTGCTTCTATTGAGAGAGCAGCTAGGTCAGCTTCCATTCCCAATCGAGCAGAGGCCCTTGATGCCGAACCGGCTATAGAACCAGATTTATGTCTTGATCTTCATGTAGATACATTCAAGATACTATCTTGTGCTGTAATCTCCTCAGCACCTTGTTGCATAGCACTTCCGGCTGTTGGGTGCGTATGTTGTGGTATAATTTCGGACAACCACTCCTCCACCTCATCCATGAAATCTTCGAATAACTTCAGCCTTTCTTCTCCACACTGGGTGCATCATTCGCGTTCTTCCAGAGGTGGCTATGAATACAGCAGTACATTTTGTGGCAGAGGTTGCAGAGTTAAACCAGATTAGATCATACTTTCTTCACGTTCTTATCTCATTCCATTAGTTTCTTCTGTTTTTCAATTGATGTGGTAACCTGTTTCCATAACTTGTTTCTCTCCATCTGGGTTTCTTTCAGGTAGGCAGTTTGGACATTATCTGCATCTTCTAGATACTTTAGCCTGACTCTACCACCTTGTGGTTCTTCTGGCTCACCTGCTACATGGATTTAATCAGGTCTTGGCAAATCTTTAAATTGGACAAAGAAAGACTTCTTCAATTTGTGTCAGTCTTATTGATAAACATTAAGCAGAATGTTCCAAAACATAAGATAAAAAACTATAACAACCTGGACTATCAGACAACAGCCGAAATATTTTTGAAGTTATTGATGACTTCAGTTCCGAAAGAATGTGTCTTACCTCGACTTCACAACAACTCAAGAATGGGCACCTGGATCTCTCCAGACTGAACTGAAAAACAAACTTCTTGGCTATTTGAAAAACAAACTTCTTGGCAAACTTCAAGCTTTTAAATCACAATTCAGAAGCTGTTCAAATTAAAGCGTTCCAGCTTTCAAATTCAGTATAGTATAATAGTCAATCTACTCACAATTCCCTGTTAAAGTCTTCAATTTTCAGATAAGTTGTGTAGCTGTCGAAAAATCTCTAAGCCAAGATCTATTGACTTCAGTTCCTCTTCTGGAACCGGTTCTACTGGCTGAACCTCTCCAGGGATCCAGGCCTTATCTTCTGTTCCTCATCTTTGGGACGTGGGTCTCACCTCCTGTCTGTGAGGTACTCTTTGACTTGATGCAGTGGCAGATTATTATATCATTCAAGAGATTGCTCCCTCTAGCCACTTAGGAGACAGCATGGGGTTCAGAGAATGTCGTTTTACGCATGTGAGCTCTCCACGAGACTTTCAGAGCTTTTCGAAAGATAAATCTTCATAACACAGTCTTTTGATTAATAGTTTCTGTATTGTTGAAGAAAAACAATAAAATATTCAACCAACCTTCTTCTTTGACTCATTAATCTTCGTCAAACTCCAGCATATTGCTTTTAAACTTTAGAAAACTCCTTATTTCTCAGCAAAGCTCCACATGGTCGAAGGATATTCTTTCCTATCATGTTGGCTCCAAAACTAAAACTAAACTGCTAACAGCTTATGCGCAAAAAATCCAGCAGCAAACATGCCTCCGACTACGTAATAAATCCCACCCACATAATTATAGGCTGGCAAAATTTTAATTTTTTTAATTAAAAAAAAAAATATTTTTATTTATTAGATTTAAATCCAAAGTTGTGTTACGCCATACTATCCTTGTAAGAAATCGGTGAAGGGTGTCCATGTCTTGGAAAAATGATCTGGTTTTTCTGCCAAGACGAGTCTAATATTTTCAAGATGTAGTGTCTCGGACATGTTTATAATCCACATCTTGAGAGTAGGGACTGATGTATGTTTCCAAAATGTAAGTATTAGTTTTTTCACTGTTATCAGGCCATAATTAAGGAAAAGTCTTTGAAATAGTGATAGATCAGAACAGGCTTCTGAAGTACCTGGAGTGATCAAGAATGGGCATTTTATTTTTAGTGTTTGTAGAAAAAATTTCAAAAATTCCTCTCCAGAAACTATGTAACTTTATACAAGAGGCAAAGGAATGGGTTATAGTTGCTTCCTGAAGGAGACATTTATCACAAATAGGAGATACATTTGGGAAGATCTTATTCAGATCTTATTATTCACTTTGAATAATAGAGTCTGTGCAGTATTTTAAACTGAATTAACGAAAGCCTAACGTTAAGAGAACAGTTGTGTATGTATGGAAGGCTTTCCTCCCATCTGTCTTTTAAAATGTTTAGGCCAAGTTCATCTTCCCAAGCTCTTCTAATTGCTTCTGACGATGGGGTTTATATTTTTAAAAGGGTATTATACAGGTATGATATTAACTTGTTTGAATCTGAGTTTCTATTCATACATTTGTCTAGTGTGTCTGGAAGCATATATTGATAGTCTTGGATAAATGATTCCAGATAGTCTCGTATTTGAAGGTATCTAAAGTATTGGTGACCTTTCAGATGATATTTCGACTATAATTCTTGAAATGAGAGAAAAGTTCCCATCTCATAAAGATCTCCCAGTTTTTAAATTCCTAATAGAAACATAGAAGCATAGAAATTAGGTGCAGGAGCAGGCCATTCGGCCCTTCGAGCCTGCACCGCCATTCAATATGATCATGGCTGATCATCCAACTCAATATCCTGTACCTGCCTTCTCTCCATACCCTCTGATCCCTTCAGCCACAAGGGCCACATCCAACTCCCTCTTAAATATGGCCAACGAACTGGCCTCAACTACCTTCTGTGGCAGAGAATTCCACAGATTCACCACTCTCTGTGTGAAAAATGATTTTCTCATCTCGGTCCTAAAAGACTTCCCCCTTATCCTTAAACTGTGACCCCTTGTCCTGGACTTCCCCAACATCGGGAACAATCTTCCTGCTTCTAGCCTGTCCAACCCCTTAAGAATTTTGTAAGTCTCTATGAGATCACCCCTCAATCTTCTAAATTCCAGCGAGTACAAGCCGAGTCTATCCAGTCTTTCTTCATATGGAAGTCGTGCCATCCCAGGAATCAGTCTGGTGAACCTTCTCTGTACACCCTCTATGGCAAGAATGTCTTTCCTCAGATTAGAAGACCAAAACTGTGCGCAATACTCCAGGTGTGGCCTCACCAAGACCCTATACAACTGCAGTAGAACCTCCCTGCTCTTGTACTCAAATCCTTTTGCTATGAATGCCAACATACCATTCGCTTTCTTCACAGCCTGCTGCACCTGCATGCCTACTTTCAATGACTGGTGTACCATGACACCCAGGTCTCGCTGCATCTCCCCTTTTCCTAATCGGTCACCATTCAAATAATAGTCGACCTTCCTGTTTTTGCCAGCAAAGTGGATAACCTCACATTTATCCACATTATACTGCATCTGCCATGCATTTGCCCACTCACCCAGTCTATCCAAGTCATCTTGCAGCCTCCTAGCATCCTCCTCACAGCTAACACTGCCCCCCAGCTTCGTGTCATCCGCAAACTTTGAGATGTTGCATTTAATTCCCTCGTCTAAATCATTAATGTATATTGTAAATAGCTGGGGTCCCAGCACTGAGCCTTGCGGCACCCCACTAGTCACTGCCTGCCATCCTGAAAAGGACACGTTCACTCCTACTCTTTGCTTCCTGTCTGCCAGCCAGTTCTCTATCCACATCAATACTGAACCACCAATACTGTGTGCTTTAAGTTTGTATACCAATCTCTTGTGCGGGACCTTGTCGAAAGCCTTCTGAAAGTCCAGATATAACACATCCACTGCTTCTCCCTTATCCATTCTACTAGTTACATCCTCAAAAAATTCAATAAGATTCATCAGACATGATTTACCCTTCGTAAATCCATGCTGACTTTGATTTCACCACTTTCCAAATGCGCTGCTATCCCCTCTTTAATAATTGACTCTAGCAGTTTCCCCACTACCGATGTTAGACTAACTGGTCTGTATTTCACCGTTTTCTCTCTCCCTCCCTTTTTATAAAGTGGGGTTACATTAGCTACCCTCCAATCCTCAGGAACTACTCCAGAATCTAAAGAGTTTTGAAACATTATCACTAAGGCATCTGCTATTTCTGGGGCTACTTCCTTAAGTACCCTGGGATGCAGCCTATCTGGCCCTGGGGATTTATCGGCCTTTAATCCATTCAATTTACCTAACACCACTTTCCGGCTAACCTGGATTTCACTCTTTTCCGCCATCTCATTTCACCTGCGATCCCCTGCTACTTCCAGCAAATTATTTATGTCTTCCTTAGTGAAGACAGAACCAAAGTAGTTATTCAATTGGTCTGCCATGTCCTTGTTCCCCATGATCAATTCACCCGTTTCTGACTGCAAGGGACCTACATTTGTTTTAACTAATCTTTTGCGCTTCACATATCGATAAAAACCTTTGCAGTCAGTTTTTATGTTTCCTGCGAGTTTTGTTTCATACTCCATTTTCCCTTTCCTAATTAAGCCCTTTGTCCTCCTCTGTTGGTCTCTGAATTTCTCCCAGTCCTCTGAAAATTAGCTTTTTCTGGCTAATTTGTACGCCTCATCTTTTTCTTTAATACTATCCCTGATTTCCCTCATTATCCACGGATGCGCCATCTTCCCTGATTTATTCTTTTGCCATGCTGGGATGAACAATTGTTGTAGTTCATCCATGCAGTCTTTAAATGCCTTCCATTGCATATCCACCGTCAACCCTTTAAGAATCAATTACCAGTTTTACCTTTGTTGCACGCATTTCTAATTTCCTGTTTGATGCCATCCCCAACTCCACTACTACTGTTAAGTGGCCTGTACACAACTCCCACTAGCGTTTTCTGCCCCTTAGTGTTTCGCAGCTCCACCCATATCGATTCCACATCCTCAAGCTAACGTCATTCCTTTCTATTGCGTTAATCTCCGCTCTAACCAGTAACGCTACCCCACCTCCTTTTCCTCTCTGTCTGTCCTTCCTGAATATTGAATATCCCTGGATGTTCAGCTCCCAGCCTTGGTCACCCTGGAGCCATGTCTCAGTGATCCCAACTATATCATAATTATTAATAGCTATCTGCACATTCAACTCATCCACCTTATTACGAATGCTCCTCGCATTGAGACACAAAGCCTTGTTTTTACAACATTCTTGGCCCTTTTACAATTATGTTGAAAAGTGGCCCTTTTAGATTTTTGCCCTGGATTTGTTTTCCTGCCACTTTTCACCTTGCTACCTATTGCTCTTATCCTCATTTTACACCCCTCTGTCTCTCTGCTCACACATTTAAGAAACCCTCCACTTCTTATTCTCCGTTTGTTATTTTTTTCTTCTTTCCTCCCTACGTGTTGCGTCTGACTGCTTCTCTTCTCTGCCTCCTGCCTCACAAACGGACTACTTGCCTTCTCTGTTTGAGTCCCTCCCCCCAACCGATCTAGTTTAAAGTCTCTCCAGTAGCCTTTGCAAATCTCCCTGCCAGGATATTGGTTCCCCTCGGGTTCAAGTGCAACCCGTCCTTTTTGTACAGGTCACACCTTCCCCAAATCTTTCCCAATGTGTGAACGTTTTGTCTAAAATAGACGGCTTGAATGAAGGGTTGTTGGCAATTGGTGAGAGAAGAGGTAAATTTCTCAGTTTAACGGTTGACTTCACTTGTTTCCAGATTCATAGGGTACTGTGGATAATCGGATTTTTATCATATAGTGTTTTCTTCAAATTTATTGGAGAGAGAAGAATCGTGCCTATATTAAAAGGCGAACAATCCTCTCTCTCCATACACAAAATAAAGCCAAATAGCCACTACAAATAGTGCAAACCGAAATATGTAGTAATGGTGGATATTTGGAGTAGAGGAACACCTATGACCCCTGTCTCCATCCATGGTCTGGATGTGCAGTTTACCAGGACATACAGTAACTGACCTTGTTCTCACAAATCTATATGGTGCCGCTGCATATGCCAATGACTGCAATGGTAGGAAGCACCACTGCACAATCCAAACAAGACAAAGTTAAAATTTCTTATTGAAGTCACCATCTATTGTGTTGTATGGATCTGCTATTGCAGTAACACGATTCAGGAAAGATGTATTAGCTGGGTATCAATGGAGTGCTGTGAATCAATTGAACAGCAGAACTGTATTCAACCAGAATCTGCCACCTGATCACCTGGCATATACATTAATCGGCAGTAACAAGTTTGATTTCAATGAAATCAAATAATTGAAGAACAAAATAGATTGAATTCCTGCCTCTTTATGAGCATAATGGAGCAAGTTTTTAGAAAATGACTGATCTTGTGTATTCAAGTTATTTTTTTGACCAAAGCATTTGGAGTACAGTGAGCAATTTTGGGCACCATATCTGAGGAAGGATGTGCTGCCCTGGAGAGCATCCACAGGAGGTTTACACAAATAGTCCCAGGAATGAGTGAGTTAACTTGTGATGAGCATTTGACGGCACTGGGCCTGTACTCGCTGGAGTTGAGAAGAGTGAAGGAGGACCTAATTGAAACTTACCTAATAGTGAAAGGCTTGGATAGAGTGGATGTGGAGAGGATGTTTCCACAAGTGGGAGGTCTAGGACTAGAGGTCATAGCCTCATAATTAAAGGATGTTCCTTTAGGCAGGATATGAGAAGGAATTTCTTTTGTCAGAGGGTGGTGAATCTGTGGAATTATTTGCTGCAGAAGGCTGTCAATGAATTATTTTAAGGCAGAGATGGATAGATTATTGATTAGTATGGGTGTCAGGGGTTATGGGGAGAAGGCAGGAGAATGGGGTCAGGAGGGAGAGATAGATCAGCCACGATTGAATGGCAGAGTAGACTTGATGGGCCCCAATGGCCTAATTCTGCACCTATTACTTATGACTTACGACATAAGTTATAAAACATTTGTCAGAACAGGGTGATTCTGAGCCCAACACTTAGATGTTATCACAAATAGCACTTACCAGCACCTCGACTTTGAAATTTAAAGAGATTTTGTATGTCGCCGAATACTCTGAACATTTACAGATGTATTGTGGAAAGTATCAAGACTGATGCATCACGGTTCTAACATCAAACACCTTAATCACCTGGGTTATGACCTTTTCTCATTGCTACCATTGGACAGGAGATACAAAAGGCTAAATTCCGACACCACCAATTTCAGGGATGGCTACTTTCCAACAACTATCAAATTCTTGAACCTATCTGCACAACCATGATCACGTAACACCACAGAACATCTGATGCACAACCTTGAATTGCTTATTTTTTTAATTGATTTTGCAATAATGTCTTGTTTTTTGCAAGTTTTTTTTTAGAAATGTTATGTATAATTTGTATATAATTTATGTATGATATTTTTATGTTGATGCAAGCAAGATTTTTCATTGTACTTGCACCTCACTGTAATTGTGCACATGAATTGGTGCAAGAGCAGCATTGATGTAGCAGAAAAAAGAGTTAGAGAAATGGGCTTGAGATAGACTGATAAAGGCCATTCCATGTATCCCATATAAAGCTGCTGTAGCTTGGGTTATGTCTGTGCCAATAGCTATACATTTGATCTGGAGTTTATCAATCTGAATAAATATTCAGCCAGGCAAATTAATGTGTTGGGGGAAGGGACAGATTGGGTCTCTGTTCAAGGAATAAATGAAGGCCTCAGACCCTCATGATGTGGGATGGTAGTGTAATGGGATTGTACATACATGATGAAGTTAAACAGCTTGGGGCCACAGAATTGAATGATGTCAGAAATATAGAGTTATAAATGGGTAGGTAATAAACCAGGCGAGAAAGGATGGAATTAAGATGGCAGGAAACAGTTTAGTAGGGTAAGAACAGGCTAAAACAATGGATCTAACTAGACAATAGTGCTAATGGGTCATGGGCAGAAGGTGGCATGGGCATTGCGGGACTGGGCACTACAAAGTTGAAACCTTGAGGGAAGATATTTAAGGAAATGTGGTTTGTGAGTGTGGGAGACAATGGCTTGACACTTGATGCTGGGACCTTGGTCCAGGAGGAGGGAGGAGGTATGGCGTGGATGTGTATGAGAGATGATATTTGCCCTCAGATGGCAACAGCACCAGTTGACAGGTTTAATAACGATGCAAGGATTGGTTCTTCATAAGCCAAGTGCTACAAGGTCTAGGGCGGTAGGTTAAAATGAGTGAAGGGAGTGGAAAAGTGAAGGTAGTCAATGTTTCATCAGTAGTTAGCAATGAATAGAGCAAGAGACCCAAATGGAAGGGCTGTGTGAATTGTGAGCTCTGGAGATGGGAGAATGGGTCTGCAGGGGTAAGGATTTTTGGACAAGACTTGGGATATCCACAGGTGCATCCACTTCCTCCACCACAAAGTGCAGCATCTTGTCAAGCACCTGACAGGAGCAATACAACGTCACAGTAGAACAATGAAGCTCTCATGAAAGACAAGCACAGAGGAGGATCAGATGAATTTGCAAAGGTTCGTTCAGTTATTATTTTGGCCAAAATGAATGAGCTTTTAAGTTCTGACCTTTAAGTTTTATTTCATGCATGCTGAATAAAGCATTCCTGTGAAGGTTTGAAATTTCATGTTACATAAATAAATTGTGCAGAGAAATGAATGGACCTATTCAACTGAAAGAGACTAATCCATTGTATAACAGTTCCTTTTTGTAATTAAAAACACCAGAATCAGTCTTTGCAACAAGGGATGGAGATGACGGATGCTTGAGATATAGGTGATAAGGTGTTTGCATTCATCATTGTAAAAGGTAAGTCAAGAGTCCTAACTTTGAAGATTGATCTATAGCTGATATCTTTACCCATTAATGGGAAAAGTCACAATTGGCTCTCATTACACAACGGCACAGAAATGTAACTGCACCAATGGGAGATTCATAGACACTGACCTTGACCCTGATCCTAGATGTCCATCTCTGATAAACAAGGTGATGGTCATACACTGCTGGTGAATTGATAGTTTAATGTAGTCATGTAATAGCAGTGTCTGCTCTTACGACAACAAAAGCAAGAGTTACTGAAGCTTAACAGTGTCATTCTGTTCATAGGGAGAGAATGCGCACCATCTTGTCTCAGGTTTGCAGTGCTACTTACGATATTTACCGAATATTCTGCAGGGTGACTGCTGGTGCATCACCTGTATTCACCGCAGTGGCTGATTGCAGGTCACCGAGACCAGCTTAGATCACAGTGCTGTGACACCAGACACAGTGCATGTTTTATGGCCAGTCTGCGGAGATTAGCAGCCTAGTGAATTCAGCCAGGATACTATGCTGGATATAAGAAGCTCTGATAATTATCTGCCAAAGTTAGGGTGTTAGAACAACTAAAAATTAGTTTTCTCTGAATCTCTAAGAGATGCATGGACCATTAAAGACCCACAGTTTGGCCATTCCAGATATATATACTTTGTATTCTAGAAATATGTACTGCATCATGCTGAAACATTATGGAACTAAAATGTTAATGTGTTTTTCTCCCTCTGCAGATGGTAAGCATCTTCAGTTTTATTTTAGATGTTGTGGAATGGCTGCAGTGCCACTAATTTTCTGCTGATGGCACTGTCGATCTGTGAAAATAACGTGCAATGCTTGGTCCACAATGTCACAACATGCAAGCGAATGAACAAAAGGTTATGGCCAATGCAACTGGTTTACAATTTTCACATAAATAAAATTGTAGTCCATCATACTATTACAAAACACCAAAGTAACCCCACAAAATCCTGCAATGCTGTGCAATTGAAATGAAATTTGACATTTGGTCACTTTAAACAGGGATGTTGATGGAGATAAATAAAGCTTGCACAGAAAAGGGTATCTGCTGTGAAATGACTAAACTTTACATCCGTTCACATGTCTGGAATCACAGGAAATTTTTGCATGCAGAAGGAGGCCATTCATCCCTTTAAGATGATGCCTACCTTATTTATGGGAAATTCTGTTAAGCAGGTCCGGCAGCATCTGTGGAGGGATATGAAGTGTTAGCATTTCAGGTCAAGACTGAAGATATGGAATTCAATATTAAGTCAAGATGGTTGGAACGTGCCCTGACAGATTTTCCCACATTCTCACTTTTTAACTGCTCCCATTCATCTTTCAACAATTAACCTTGTTAACGGCCTGTCCCCTGATCACTCCGGCTTTACTGTCATCAGTGTCATCCTGCTCTTCCACCTTACCTACAGCTTTTTTGTCTCCTTGCCACAGATGCATCCTGACCTGCTGAGCATTTCCAGCATTTTCCATTTTTATTATACTTTCTCAGCTAGCTTTGTATCATCGTTTAACTTGGATAATTCACAGTCTGTGTGTTCATTCAAGTCATGAAGATGAATTGCGAATGGTTCAGGGATCCACACATCACCACTAACAGCAACAAGGCGACCCAAGGAAAATCTTTGCCAAGGAATTAGATTTCATCTTTTTGTTCTCAAAACACATTATGTGTGTAGGACAGGAAATTAGGCAAAAATGCCAAGAACAGAGTTACACCAGTTTGAACACAGTTCCTACTGAAATGAGATCAATACAGTTTATGTTGAGAGTTGTATTCAAAGTTTGCACCTGCTGCAGCATTGCTGAGCTGATGGCTATAGGAAGATGGCCAGGCCCCTCTCCATGTCAGCTACATTCCAGTTGCAGACAAGGCTGGCATAAAGTAAGGGTAAATGCTGGGACGGAGTGCCAGCAATCTCCAGTGTGTGATGTCACCTCACTCCATGCACTATGTGATCCAGTGCCCCGATAAAGTCTCACATCATGAGTGGTCCCATAAGTCTGCGAGGTATGGGTCAAGCTGCCTGGCAGACATCAAAGAATCGAGCCAGGAGACACAGAAATGTTTCAGCATTCCTGATCAGCAGCAAAAAAATTGATTCCGCCAGTGATAATGTGCTACAGATTCTAGCACTTGCAGTCTCTTGTGCCTCTATTGAGTTAATCTTTGATGTCACTCTGGGAGCCTTCAATTCAAATATTTCTGCTGATTTACAGCAGGTTTTCCTGCAGATTGAACCAGCAAACATCAACTGCGCTAAACTGAGTTGAGCAGGGAAATCCCCAAGTGATTTTATCCAGAAATAATTGCTCATACAATCTATGGTACAGATATTGTACATGGTTTTGTTTGCAATTTGTACATAAATATCTTTAAAAGGATATAGCTTCTGGGTATGTAATTCTATTTTATGTTTTGTATCCTCTAGCTAACTTGTTGTTTATATGACACCATAGACCAGTGTTTCCTAATTACATGAAACAACATTTTGTGTGGTACTTATCAATTGTTTTTAGAAAATTCAGATGTATTAAATATATTGGTTTGTGCTTATCCAGTCTACTAGTCATATGCTCTTTCGTGGAATGCCTCCTCTTTCAACAGACTCCATTCAGGGCCATTACTTGAACTTCCTTGAAGCTGCTGCAGAACATAAACTAGCACCCCTCAAATTAGCATTGGGTGCCAGTGAATGTTGTAGTGATTCCAGAGAGTGGGAAGCCTGTTCCTAGGTTTTCAGTCAGGGATCTTGAGAGATTGGTCAACTATATTACCTGAAGCTGGGATGCCTTGCGCATAGGGATGCTGCAGAGATCCCCCAGAAAGGTTCCTGCAAAAGGCAAGAGTGTAATTCCTGAAATTCTTGACATAAAATCATAAGAAACAGGGTTTATAAAATTATGAGGTGTATAGGTAGGAGAGATATTATTTTTAACAGGACAATGCAGTATGGAATCAAAGGTAGACACAAAATGCTGGAGTAACTCAGTGGGTCAGGCGGCATCTCTGGAGAAAAGGGATAGGTGACGTTTCAGGTTGAAACCCTTCTTCGATGCGAAACGTCACCTACTCCTTTTCTCCAGGGAGGGGAAAGGTTTAGTAGAAAACTGAATGGCAACATTTTTACACAAAGGATGGTTGGTATATGGAACAATCTGCTGGACAGGTACATGGATAGGAAAGGTTTAGAAGGATATGGCCCAAAGGAAGGCAGGTGGGACTAGTGTAATCCATCAAAGGATTACACTACGTCTTATCCTTAATCAGTTGGGGCATCTTGGCCTGTTTCCATGTTGTACAACTGTAAGCCTAAAATAGGTAAAGGGCTGTCCCACTTAGGCGACTTCTTTTGTGAGTGCAAGGCGACTGTCATAGTCTTGATGAATCGCCGAAAAGGTGAATGTATCAAACGCATCCTACGACTATGCAGAAGACATCCTACGACTATGGAGGACAAGCTACGACTATCTACGACTTAATCGCCGATGCACACGTGACAATTGGTGACCCAATAGTGGGGACAGAAGACGATCACCTTCGACTAACAGACGACTACGATCACAGAAAACAAGCTACGACTGGCTACGAATCTATAGTCGTAAGATCACCTAAAAAAATGACGTTAGATTTTTCAAACATGTTCTTTTAAATTCAGTGTATTGCCTGTTTAGTGTTAGATTTTTCGAGGTGTATAAAAATAAAATATTTTTTAAATTTAGTGCATTTGAAGTGCTTGTGCCTGTTTTCTTCATCAAAATAAATGTGAAAAGTCAAACCCTAAATACAGTGCATTCCTTCCTTGCATTTGTGTGTGTTTCAATGATTTAAATACATGAGAAATGAAATATGAGATCTAAGTGATGACATGAGGGATTACTATGAAAAAGAATGATATTCATACATCAATTTGAGGTTAAAAAGTCAGGGATTTCCTTTATTAGTAATGAACATACAAAGGTCTTATAAATAAACAAATGTTGATAACAGCCTGGTGGGCAGTGTTGAGGGTTGTGCCCTGCCCCTGTGCTGAAGCCGTCTCCTCAGAGCCATGTTTCACACTGTCTGATCCACTGAAAGAAAAATTGCGCAATGTCCACTCACTGGAATGACAGCGCGTCACGTGCTGCTGTTTACATACCATTTTTTCTCAATGAGCCAACGAAAATGACCGGTCAGCAAAGGCGATTAACGAAGACTACCTAGGACTACCTACGACTACCTACGATTACCTACGACCCCACTATGACTAGACCTACGACTACAAAAGTATCGATTTTGGAATTGTTTTTAACATGTGACGACCATGTGGCGATCTTGTGGCGGGCGCAGTCTCCTAAACTCGCCAAAGAAGTGGGACAGGCCCTTAAGAATATTCTTGCAAAAAATCCATGTCTTAACACTGGAGGAAAATCTTGCTAATTGTTTTGTCTCCCCACGCCAGAGACCCAGGTTCAATCCTTACCTCGGGTGCTGTCTGTGTGGAGTTTGTACTTTCTCCCCAATGACCGTGAGGGTTTCCTTAAAGTGCTCAGGTTTTCTCCTATATCCCAAAGACATATAGGTCATTAGTTTAATTAGTTACTATAAATTGTCCCTAATGTGTAGGTGAGTGGTCAAATTTGTGATGAGTTAAGGAGTATGTGGGAAGAATAAAAACATAATGTAGGAGCCATTTATGCTTAAGTTAGTTATTGTTAGCATGTTATAATATTTTGTATAGAGACTTCTAGCTGTATCTTTTTAATATGCTTGTGGGTGGGAGTTGATATGGAGACGGGTGTGTGTAGACACTGAGGAGGCTAGCCTTTTAATTATCCATTTTTAATCTTGGAATAAGTTGAAGACTGTGGTAGCTTGGTTTCTTACATTAAGGATAATGCTCTTGCTGTTGGCTCGAAAAAGAAAGGAGATTGCTGAAGGTATCTTTGAAAAGGATCCTGGCAAACTAAAGGAAAAGGTTGATAAAGAGATGCAAATCTTTAAAGCATCATGCTGCGGACACTGTTTAGGCCCTGATGATCTTCTTTAGACAGAAAATGCAGTTATCTCTTTCTGTTGAAGACAAATATTCAAAGAAGAGCTATCAACATTAATAGCTGGTGTACATGGTATCAAAAGAAGTAGTTATTTGTACAAGGTGGATCTGGTACTGGATGAAGGGCTTCTGGGAGTAGGTGGTTGCCTGAATAGACTAGCGATGCCTGAAGAGGCTAGTTATCCTATTGTTCTCTCAAAGGACTTTCACATTTCAACTACTGTTATGACATATCCATGAACAGAGTGGACTTGGAGGAAGAATTGACATGCTGTCGCAACTTTGTTAAAGACAATGGATTATCAAAGCTAACTCCGCTGCAAGAAAGATAATAAAAGATTGTGTTGTGTGTAGATGACAGCATGGAAGAGATGGAGAACAGAAAATGGCAGACTTAACTCTGGAGAGGATTCTACCTGATAAGCCTCCATTTACAGATGTAGGAGTACTTCGGTCCTATAGCGGTCAAGAGAAGAAGAAGTCTTGTAAAAATGTATGGTGTAATCTTCACTTGCATGGCAAGCAGAGCAGTACATCTTGAAGTTGCATCTACACTTGACACAGACTCCTGCATTCATGCATTACGAAGATTCATCTGTCGATGAGGTCACGTTTCACCTTTGAGATCAGATAATGGCACAAATTTTATTGGAGCGGAAAGAGAAATGAGAGAAGCACTCAAAGGCTAAAATCAGGATATAATCCAGAATGTTATGCTTCAGCAAGAGATAAGATGGAATTTTAATCCCTCAGCGGGATCTCACACGGCGGTGCTTGGGATCGATTGATCCGCATAGTTCGAAATGTGCTGCTCTCTGTTCTTAAACAACTACTTCTGGATGATGAAGGATTGCAAACTTTATTTCATGAAAACAACCCATTACCAGGGGTTCTGATGATCCTAGGGACCTGGAAGCACTTACACTAAACCATCTTCTTCTGTTGAAGACCAAGCCAATACTACCACCTGGGCTATTTATCAAGGAAGATTTGTACATTAGATGCAGATACAATATATGCAGACCTTTTTTGGATACAGGAATATTTGTCTCTAATCCAAGAAGGACAATGATGGTTGAGAGTTAGAAGAAGTTTGACTCCAGGTGATATTGTTGTAGTGGTTGACTCAACTGCACCACGGGGTTCCTGGCTAATGGGCAGAATACTGGAGATCATATCAGATGCTAAAGGTTTTGTGCATACTGTACGAATTCAGACTAAGAACAACATCTTGGTAAGACCGATAACCAAGATATGTCTGCTCTTAGAAGCCAAAGAAGTAGATTCAAAAATCACTAAAGAAGTTTGAATGCTAACATATAGTGCATATTTCTTTTGTTTTTGATATATGTTAAGCTTTTATAGCTCCCTTTAATGTCTACTAGACTAAGTGGGACCCGTTGGGTCTTGGCTTCACACGGGAGGGCTGGTTCTCCCCCAACCCTCTCAACCAATTCCAATACACACACACACACACACACACACACACACACACACACACACACACACACACACACACACACACACACACACACACACACACACACACGCACACACACACACAGACTCATCACACACACACACACACAGACTCATCACACACACACACACACACACACACTCACATACACTCACACACCCTCCACCTCACACTCACACACATACACTCACTCACACACATACACTCACTCTCACACATACACACTCACTCATTCGCACACTCACTCACTCATACACTTACTCACACACAAACTCACACACAAACTCACACACAGACTCACACACTCACGCACACACACACACTCACACTTACTTCAAGTTGTTTAAGAAAGAACTGCAGATGCTGGAAAAATCGAAGGTAGACAAAAAATGCTGGAGAAACTCAATGGGTGATGCAGCATCTATGGAGAGAAGGAATTGGCGACGTTTCGGGTCAAGACCCTTCTTCAGACTGATGTCGGGGGGGGGGCGGAAAAAAGAAAGGAAGTAGGCGGAGACGGTAGAACTTGTGGGAGAATTGGGAAGGGGAGGGGAAGGAGGGAGAAAGCAAGGGCTATCTAAAATTAGAGGTCAATGTTCATACCACTGGGGTGTAAACTACCCAAGCGAAATACGAGGCGCTGTTCCTCCAATTTGCGCTGTGCCTCACCCTGGCAATGGAGGAGGCCGAGGACAGAAAGGTCAGATTGGGAATGGGAGGGGGAGTTGAAGTGCTGAGCAACCGGGCGATCAGGTTGGTTAAGATGGACTGAGCGGAGGTGTTCAGCGAAGCAATCGTCGAGCCTGCGCTTGGTCTTGCCGATGTAGAGAAGTTGACACCTGGAACAGCAGACGCAGTAGATGAGGTTTTAGGAGGTGCAAGTGAACCTCTGCCTCACCTCGAAAGACTGATTGTGTCCTTGGATGGAGTCGAGGGGGTAGGTAAATGGACAAGTGTTGCATTTCCTGCGTTTGCAGGGAAAGTACCCGGGGAGGGGGTGGTTTGGGTGGGAAGGGATGAATTGACCAGGGAGTCAAGGAAGGAACGGTCTCTGCGGAAAGCAGAAAGGGGAAGAGATGGGAAGATGTGGTCAGTAGTGGGATCCTGTTGGAGGTGGCGAAAATGTTGGTGGATCATATGTGGTATGTGACGGCTGATGGGGTGGAACGTGAGGACAGGGACTCTGTCCTTGTTATGAATAGGCGGAGGGGGAGTAAGAGCGGAGCTGCGGGATATGGAGGAGACCCGTGGTGAGAGCCTCATCTGTAATGGAAGAGGGGAACAGCCACTCCCTAAAGAATGAGGACACCTCCGAAGCCCTAGTATGGAATACCTCATCCTGGGTGCAGATGCAGTGTAGACGGAGGAATTGGGAGTAAGGGATAGAGTCTTTACAGGAAGCAGTGTGGGAAGAAGTGTAGTCAAGGCAGCTATGGGAGTCAATGAGTTTGTACCAGATGTCGGTCAATAGTCTGTTGCCTGCAATGGAGATGGTGAGATCTAGAAACAGTAGGGAGATGTCGGAAATGGTCCAGGTGAATTTGAGTGCAGGATGGAAATTAGTGGTGAAGTGTATGAAGTTAGTGAGTTCTGCATGGGTGCAGGAGGGTAGCACCAATGCAGTCGTCAATGTAGCGGAGTTAGAGATCAGGGGATGGGGCCAGTGTACGCCTGGAAAAGGGATTGTTCGACGTACCCTACAAAGAGGCAGGCATAGATAGGGCCCATGCGCGTGCCCATAGCTACGCCTTGGATTTGGAGGAAATAGGAGGAGTCAAAGGAGAAGTTGTTTATGGTAAGGACCACCTCTGCTAGGCGGAGGTGTGTATTGGTAGATGGAAATTGGCTGGTTCTGCAGTCGAGGAAGAAACAGACGGCTTTAAGACCCTGCTGGTGGGGGATGGAGGTGTAGGGACTGGACATCCATAGCGAAGATGAGGGAGTGGGGGCCTGGAAAACAGAAGTCATGAAGAGACGAAGAGCGTGTGAGGTGTCTTGGACATGGGTGGGGAGGGATTGGACTAGGGAGGATAGGATGGAATCGAGGTATGTGGAAATTAATTCAGTGTGACATGAACAAGCAGAAACAATGGGTCGGCCATGGCAGTTATGTTTGTGGATTTTGGGGAGAAGATAAAATTGGGCTGTGCGGGGCTGGGGAACGATGAGATTAGAGGCTTTAAAGGGCAGGGTGTCGGAAGTGTTGACGTCAGTGATGGTGCTTGAGATTAAGGCCTGGTGCTCGTCTGTGGGGTCATGGACCAAGGAGAAGTAGGAGGAATTGTTTGAGAATTAACACCTGCTCTCAGACCGATAGAGGTCAGCGTGCCAGATTACCTATTTCAAATCTGAAGAAGGGACCTGACCTAAAATGCCACTCATTCCTTCTCTCCAGAGATGCTGTCTGTCCAACTTGGTTACTCCAGCATTTTGAGTCCACAGTGCCCTCCATAATGTTTAGGATAAAAACCCATCATTTTTATTTATTTGCCTCTGTACTCCACATTTTGAGATTTGTAATAGAAAAAATCACATGTGGTTAAAGTGCACATTGTCAGATTTTAATAAAGACCATTTTTATACATGTTGGTTTCACCATGTAGAAATTACAGCAGTGTTTATACATAGTCCCCCCATTTCAGGGCACCATAATGTTTGGGAGACAGCAATGTCATGTAAATGAAAGTATACTTGTTTAGTATTTTGTTGCATATTCTTTGCATGCAATGACTGCTTGAAGCCTGCGATTCTTGGACATCACCAGTTGCTGGGTGTCTTCTCTGGTGATGCTCTGCCAGGCCTGTATTGCAGCCATCTTTAGCTTATGCTTGTTTTGGGGGCTAGTCCCCTTCAGTTTTCTCTTCAGCATATAAAAGGCATGCTCAATTGTGTTCAGATTGGGTAATCTCAAGAATTGACATTATTTAGCTTTGAAAAACTCCTTTGTTGCTTTAAGGGCCTGTCCCACTTGGGCGACATTTTCGGCGACAGCCTGAAAAGAAGTTGTCGCGGCGTGGTCGGGGTGCTAGACCAAGTGGACCCCCCCCACCGCAACCCATTCCCCCAATGCAATATTCGACTACTCACCCATACCCCCCACGGGAAGCCTGATCCCCCAACGCAACCCGTTCCCCAATGCAATATTCCACCACTCACCCATTCCCCCATATTCCAGCACTTACCCATAGCCCCCACCTGTGCAGGGGTGTATCCCTAAATTGGAGCAGCCATGGCATTGTAATTGAGAAAGGGCTTATGTACTGCTAGGCCATTTTGGTCAAGTTAAATGTGCCTTTGCAGAACTGAGACAAGCTGCTGAATGGTGCCAGAATCTGTGGCCTAGATAAGTGCTATAGAGAAAGAATGGGACATCTACAGAGTCCTTACAATGAGGTGGAAAATGCATATAACTGATTGGGTCAATGCAACCTGAGTGCACATAGTATATATAACATTGTGAGACGGTTATCCTGTTAATTGCCGATTGGTTGAAATGTTGCACCTTGGAGGAACTGTTTGAATCTCAGGGCACATGTTGCACTATTCATCTGTGTTGGCTTCCTTCTGGAAGCTTCTTTTGAATACAATGTATATAAGATTATATTATTGGGTTAGGGAACTGTCAATTATGTAGTTATTATCAATATGTTTAATTGGTTTATAAAGAGACCACCCCCATATGGTTTGGCCCCTCAAGGTTCGGGGACGTATAAAAGGCAGCCCTCATGAGGTCCTGTGTCGATCTTCTGGAAAAGCTCTTGGGACTGCGTGACCTTTTGGAGTATATCTTTTTACACGAGGCGAGAGGGGCTTGGCCAAGAGAACCCGCGGTTGTTAGGTATTGTATAGGGGAACTTTTGTTGTGTTATCCAAAATAAAGTTTATATGCTCAAGTGATTGATTCAGTATTTTATTGACTGAAACTAGACTGGGGAGAGCTTAGAATGAGCTATTCACATTGGGGGCTCGTCCGGGATCTCAACGGACCCCCAAACAAAAGTGTGCGATTAAGGGTGTTGAGCTGTCCCGATCGCGAGTGCAGAAATCAGCGCCACGGTGCGGTTTTCCCATTGATTTTCGGCACTTTGCTAGTCAGAGCAGATCGTTCATTCGCGGGCTTGGGAAAGGCTCCCAACAAGATCGTAGAACAGAGTCTAGCAAGCACGGGGGTGGGGGGGGGGGCTCCTTTGGGGGGGGGGGCTCTGTTAGCACGAGGTTAGAGGCCCTTTCCTGGGTTAGAGGCCTGAAACTCTTAGTCGATGCTGGTAGCTGCAGCTGCTGCTGGACCAATTTGGGGTTGGGTTTAAAGCCCCCTCCTTTGGGTTAAAGAGGCAAAAGTACCATAAAAGTAGGGTTGGGTTAGTTAATCCTAGGCCCTCTCGTTTGGGTAGAGGCCCGCAAAACCCGGTTTGAATCGGCTGTAGAGATAAATAGTTGATTAAGACTGCTATTGTAATTGGAGTCCAAATCTCGCCTGATCAACCAGGAGTTTGTACCCCCTCTGATCGATTGTTGATTAGTACCTGATAGCGAAGAGTAACTGAGAGAAGGGAACCTGTTTTTTTGGTGAAAAGTAACCGGACGGGAAAAAGTAACCCTAATTCTGAGAACTTAGAGTGGAGGGATAGAGGTCTCCCAATAGAAGTCCAATCTTAGACGAGAAGAAAGTATATGAAGGGGGAAAGTAGTCAATTTAGAAGTAGTACCCCTTAGCAAAGAGGACCCTAGGAAGGGGAAAGTCTTCGGTATCAGAGGAATCACTGGTTGATAACAGCGCAACGCGAGATTGATTTGCTTTTGGAACTGTACAATTACTGAATGTGATATTAGACGAATGATTGTGGTCTATGCAGGGGTGTGGTTGTGTATGATAATAATAAGCGGTGTGATTTCATGTCTGTGTATGGTGTTGCTTGCATGTTTGGAGCTCATTTTCATGTGTTTCGATTGAAATACATGTGGGACTGGCTGTGGGAAAGTGTTCGATTGTGTTCGAATGTGTTTGATTGTTCCCTAGAGTACTCTGATCTTTGGATGATTGAGAATTGTGTAAATTGTAAGGTTGAAAGTAGAGTGTGTGGACTTGTGGGAGATAGGAAAATAATGTGAATAGGAAATTAGGATTGGTTTTGTAATGGAGTAGAGAGGTGTAAGGCTGCGAACGCTTCAAAGCCATTAGACTTAGGAATTTGCTTTTGGTTGTTCGGAGGCATGGGAAACAGCATAGACCAAGATATGACAGAAGATGCTAGGAGCCCATTGCAAATAATGTGCAATGAGTTCCCACACAAGGCAGAGAAATTAAGAGATTTGTCGGGAGCACTGAATAAGAAGTTGGGAAATAAGCTATGGCCACCGGGGGGCATTAGAACAGTAAAATGGATAAAGTACATAGAACAAATTATTTGGCAGCATTGTAATAGTGAGTGTAAAAGAATTCATAGGATTATGGAAGAAATATTATGAGGAACGAAAAGCGAATAAAGATTACGGAGAGTCGGTATGTCAAGGAGGAGTCTCTCGAACCTCTACAGGTGCACAGTTGAGAGCATGCTGACCAGTTGCATAGTGGCTTGGTTTGGCAACTTGTGCGCCCAGGACCGGAAAAGACTGCAAAAAGTTGTAAACACTGCCCAGTCCATCATCGGCTCTGACCTCCCTACCATCGAGGGGATCTACCACAGTCGCTGCCTCAAAAAGGCTGGCAGCATCATCAAGAACCCACACCATCCTGGCCACACACTCATCTCTCCACTGCCTTCAGGTTGAAGGTACAGGAGCCTGAAATCTGCAACATCCAGGTTCAGGAATAGCTACTTCCCCACAGCCATCAGACTATTAAACTCAACTCAAACAAAAATCTGAACTTGAATAGACTATTGCATTTTATATGCTTATTTATGTGTGTATACATATATTCAATGGTATATGGACACACTGATCTGTTCTGTTTTTATTTATGCCTACAATATTCTGTTGTGTTGAAGCAAAGTAAGAATTTCATTGTCCTATCTGGGACACATGACATTAAACTCTCTTAAATCTCTTGAATCTTGAATCTTGAATCTTGAGGTTAGGAGGATGGCAAGTTGGGAAAAGATTTCTAAACTTGGAATAGAACTGAAAGAAGGTGAAGTAAATCATCCTCCAGGCAGTAGGAAGGATAGGAGCGGAGATGAAGGAAGGCACACGGAACAGGGAAGAGGTAGATCTCCCGGAAGGAAACCAACCCCAATAAATTTAAAGTTTAGGGATCTGATGGTTAGTGTTGACTTCAAGGGGGAAGGAGATGAATATTTGGTAGAATGGACAAATGTTAACGCTAGTGGAAATTCACAGCTCCCACCATGTTCCTCTTGCGTTCCCCAGGCTTCACTTACACCTTGTATGACGTGTCTGTAATAAATATTTCAGGTCTGCAGAAGCTATAACAACTTTTGCGGATTCTACATCTGAACATACACTACCAATAGCAACGACTGGGGTGCCAGATTCTTTGACTCTATCCACTCCACCATTAATAGATCGTCCAGTAGCTTATGGTACCAGGAGTTGAACGAAGAGGTTAGCCCCGGTGTTTAAAGACAAGGAAGGTATGATAGATATAGTGCAACTGCCAGAATATTGCTGTGCGCCGCAACCTAGACAGATTATACGAGTAGCGAGAAAGAGGAACAAATTATTTAGACAGTATCGGGAAGCCCCTGGCGAATGGGAAGATTCATCTGAGGGTTAGACAGTAATTGAAGATACCGAGATAGATTTTGATGTAACCGAAAGTCTACAAATTGAACAGATATCCCATAGACAGTTCCCAGTTAGGGAAGTGCGAATACAGCCTTTGATTCGACCAGCGCAGTGGGTGTAAACAATCCCAGTGCCACAGATGTCCATACTCAGTGGAAGCCCCATGAAATAATACCAGTACTAAACAAAATCCCTGATAGAAAGAAGTCACCTGCTGCCTTTATATATTATTTTATAACCACAATGCGTGTATATCATGCAGATTCCCGAGACCTATGGGAGACTACACAACAAATAATTACTCCAGCTGAAAATACCATATTTCTAGTAGCCTTAGGACACCCAACATATGAAGCCTTGGCAAACATAATAGTGGATGATAGTGCAAGAGAAGAGGCTGTTTTAACGACTTTTGCAAACAGTTTCAAAAGCCAAGTGATTTAACACTAATTCTGGAGATAAAACCAAAAAAGGGGGAAGGAGCAGATGAACTTTTAGAATGATTCTCAAAATTACACATGGATCAATCAGGTGACTTAAACTATCAACATGGAGCAGGTTCCCCACAGTATTGTGCCATCTTATTGAATTGTCTTCCCACTACAGTAGCTAACTCAATTAAGACTGATAACAGGGACTGGTCTGAGAACCGCGCCAGTCAAATGGCCAGAGCTGTGAGGCACTATTTGGAAGATGGTAGGAAACAGGAAGATTATCTTGTAACTAAAAGAGAAACTGAACATATGGTCAAGAAGGAGGGATCGAGCTCTGGCTCAGGACCATGGAGTCCTCAAATGTTAGCAAGGAATGGAATGGAAGAAATTAGACTCCCAAACTACCCAGATTATTATTACAATTATACTCCCAATTTAGAACCCATTCCACTGGAACCAAGGGGTAGAAGAAATTCCATCACATTACCTAATCAATGTTACACTTGTAGGGGAATGGGACACTGGAGTCGAGCCTGCCCGACAAGTGTGAGAGATGGATCAAGGAAAGAATTTCCAGGATCATGAAGAAATTAGGGATCCTAGAGGATATAGAAACATCCAAGATCCCAGAAATTATAGGAGGTCCTTCAATTTAAGAGACTACTGGGACCCGAGAGATCAGAGAGAAAGCTGGCCTGAATGTCAGGAACTAAGAAGTCACACACCGTTTACTCAAACCAACCCATTTTCTCAGTCCTGACTTACCAACATGTCCAGGAATTGTGGACTTGGAAATATGACCCCTACCCTAGAACCCCCTCAAGTAATTTACCAGAATGAAATAATTGGATGTACTATCATAGTGAAAACTGAAGATCACATAAGAAAAAATTGTAAGGAATTCTATAACTGCCCAAGGAAACCCTTTAAAGCAAAGAACACTGTAAATTTGGGAGCTTGTTATAACTGTATACAGTTAGGTCATTGGAGTAAGGAGTGCCGATCCGGAAGACAGAATATAGCAAAATGGAAGAGAAATCAAGGGGAAATAAAGAAATTAAGAAAAGGAACACAATAGCTGGTGTCAAAAAGGAAAAGAACTGAAGGGAACTAAGGAAGGAAAAAATGAACATTGCGCAGGAGGTACAGGAGTAGGGATGAGAGCCATTAAAATAACTTGTTACAAAGTTGTTGTGCCTGCAGGACAGTATCACCTACAACATGCCACTATCTGGGGAGTGAGGTAACAGAGTATGTGGACCCCTAAGAACGGGCAGAAGACACAGCTCAGATAGGATGTGTAGCCATTATCTCCATCCAGGTAGCTCCCTCGAGACAACGACCAACAGCAAAGAAGTGATACTGTCCTGTCCCTTTAATATGCCATTGGAGAAGGGCAGCAAACAAGGAAGGCTGCCCCTCGATATTCCTACTCCTTCAGAATTAACATTGAGAAAGAAGAAGAAGAAACCTACCCTAATGCCCAACTTTAACATACCATATATTTGACACCAGTGAAGGGAAAAGAAAAGAACAATGTCCACTACTTTCTAAAGAAATACAGTCCACCTCTGAAGACTATTGGAGCAAGCTCCGATTTGATGAATTAAATTCGGAAATTTGGAAATGAAATTCACTACTCTGTGGATTGGGGATAGGATATTTAATTTGTGCCTAAATTTAGTTATTAAAAATAAATTGATTTGAAAAGGGCATGGGATATTTTCTTAAAATAATTAGAAAATTGATTGTTGACTTGGCATTCTTCTCCTGTCTCACCGATAGGAGGATAATCGAAGATGGGACGGGACTATTTAATGGCTGTCAAGAAAGGGGCAGACCCTAGCGGATATCAGTAGTTAAGAAATAACCTGGGAACGTAAGGTGGTGGTATAGAATGATGAGGTATACTGAAAGTTTAGATGACGAGTGCCCATCGGAGAGGTCAATACTAACCATCCAGAAGGTTGCTCAGTGGTAAGAAGAAATTAGTTATAAGGAGGAACCCCTATTGTCTGTGAGCCTATTCAACATACTAAGAAAGAGTTACTGGAGGAGAAGTCTTATTGAATTAGAAGAAGTACTAGGGGAATGGGTCTTATGGAATTAGAAGAAGTACTAGGGGAATGGGTACTTGTGTCGGAGTCGATGTATTTGACCGGTGAATCTAAATTTGTCTAACCCTTGATAGTAAAGCGGCTCCTATTATCAAGGTGTAAAGAAATTGTCCCTAGATTCGGCATTCTTAATTGGCTTCATAATAATCTACATATGGAAATTAATTGATTACATTTGAGCAGTTGGGAATTCCACAGCAATTGAATGGAATTGTGTTATCGACCAGAAGCTGTGGAATGAAAAGGGTGAGATGGACCCTAAAAATTCAAAATATTAAATTTAAGGCTAAGAATGAAACATTCCTCATGGTTTGCCTTGAATAAGTCACACCTGCAGGGAAATCTGGACTGAAACCAGCTGAAATTTATATGAGAAACCATCATCAGATATACATTGAAGAACATCGTGTGAATACGGAGAGGGCTGATTAATGTTGATCCTAGTAGGGGGAGATTATATAGTATAGAATAATTATAGTAAATAGAAAAGGGCTTGTGACTGACAGAATAGTACAGTGGATGAATGTTAGGGAAAGCACCAGTGCATGAATGATAACTTGCTTCATCCCAAGTCCTTTTAGGAATTATAGGTTCAACCATGGATAGAGGACAGAGGGATTGGCAATGCAAATGGATGGGGATACGCGCCCATGAAAACTCGAGAGGTGAAGACTCATCAGAAGAAATGATGGTTTATCATATATGATAAAAGAAGGAATGTTAATCCTAGCTAAATTGGAGCAACCATGGCATTGAAATTGAGAAAGGGCTTATATACTGCTAGGCCATTTTGGTCAAGTTAAATGTGCCTCTGCAGAACTGAGACAAGCTGCTGAATGATGCCAGCATGTCTGTGGCCTAGATAAGTGCTGTAGAGAAAGAGTGGGACATCTGCAGAGTTCTTACAATGAGGTGGAAAATGCATATAACTGATTGGGTCAATGCAAACTGAGTGTACATAGTATATATAATGTTGCGAGACAGTTATCCTGTTAATTGCCAATTGGTTGATATGTTGAGCCTTGGAGGAACTGTTTGCACTATTCATCTGTGTTGGCTTCCTTCTTTGGAATACAATGTATAAAAGATTATATTATTGGGTTATGAACTGTCAATTATGTAGCTATTATCAATATGTTTGATTAGTTTATAAAGAGACCACCCCCATGCGGTTCAGCCGCTCAAGGTTCAGGGACCTATAAAAGGCAGCCCTCACGAGGTCCTGTGTCAATCTTCTGGAAGAGCTCTTGGGACTACGTGACCTTTTGGAGTGTCTCTCCTTGCACAAGGCTAGAGGGGCTTGGCCAAGCAGATACAAGGATCGAACCCGTGGTGGTTAGGTATTGTTTAGGGGAACTGTTGTGTTATCCAAAATAAAGTTTAGTTGCTCAAGTGCTTGATTCAGTAGTCTAGTTTCATTGAATGAAATTAGACTATGGGGAGCTTAGAATGAGCTATTTACACCAGCACTGCCTCCCCCTCCTCTAGCTTAGAGGACTTAAAAAAAATGCAATTACCCCTTCCCCTCCTGTTCGGCTAAAAACTTGCTGGAAGAACTGAGTGTTCCTCGATTGCAACTTTGTTGCAAGCTGGGCCAGCAAGGATTTGGATCCCAATCGCTGCAAACTTGAATTTGTAAAATTTTAAATGTTAATAACTTGTGAAATATAACATCAATCTAAACAAAACTTGGCACAGTTGACCATAGGACAATAGTGAGTATGGTAGTGCAAAAATGTTAGCACTATCATGTACTGTTTTGGTGTAGTTCCAGGATCACATGGGCAAACACGCACAGATAGATAGATGGAAACAAGACAAGTGTTTGAGTAATATATAGATCAGTTCATTACCAATGTGATTATTATATTTCAGTGCAACCTTCTTGTGTTGTGTAGGCAGGTGACGCGGAGTGTCGTAGCCTGTCGTAGATTGTCATACAAATTGACGGTTTTTAGAGCAACTATGGGCGACAGTCACTGACGTTCGCAGTCGCCGAAAAACTTGAAAAGTGGGACAGGCTCCTTTTGCAGTTTGGGATCATTGTCTTGTGTAGAATGAAATACAGGCCAATGTTTTGAGGCATTTGTTTGAACTTGAGCAGATAGGATGTGTCTATACACTTCAGAATTCATTATGCTACTACTATCAGCAGTTGTATTATCAATGACGATAAATGAGACAGTATCTTCAGCAGCCATACATGCCCAGGCTGGTCCCTGCCTGAAGCTGTCCCCAGCTGCAGGATGCTTCCCCCCCCCACCATCGGCCCCCACCTGAAGCCGTCCTGTCCCATCCATAGCTGCAGGATGCTCCCCCAGCCCCCGACTGAAGCCGTCCCTGACCCCAGCTGCAGGATGCTCCCTACCAGTCCCCGCCTGAAGCCAGTGGGGAGCAGCAGCGGTAGTCCATATCAGCGACAGGCCATGGCCATGGCAGCGATAGGCCACGGCAGGGGTAGGCAGGGATAGGCCGGGGCAGGGGTAGGCCAGGGCAGCGGTAGGCCAGGGCAGTGCTCCAACCCCCCCCCCCCTCCCCCGGCCCCTGACAGGCCCCTGACATGTTCCCCGCCAGAAGCCGTCCCCGTCCCCTGACTACAGAATGCTCCTGACAGCCCCCACCTGAAGCCATCCCTCTTCCCTGGCTACAGAACACTCCCAGCCTGAAGCCGTCCCCCACTGCAATCCATTCAGCCCACACACATGTACTAGCCCAATAAAAGTCAGTTCGGCCCACAATGTCCTAGTAACCCTCTGGAAACCAGTCCCTCTGGCCCACAGCACCAGTACTAGCCCAAGAAAAGTCCCTTTGGCCCATAATATTCGTACTAGCCCTCTGGAAACCAGTCCCTTTGGACCACAACACCCACACTAGCCCTCCAGAAAACCCCCCACCTGAAGCCCACCCCCTTATTATACATGGGGAAATCACCTTATGGTAGAGTACTATATTTATGGTAGGTACTATATATGCCTGCTTTTAAGCAAAAGAATTATGTAAGAATATGAAAGAATCAGTCTTTTTAGAACCTGCCAATACAATACAGGCAGCTTTAACATCTCTTATCTATGTATACTGTATACATCAAATCCATGCATCTTCAATCATGACTGCATGAGTTGTTTCTTCCTGAGAATTAAAAGATGTTCTCAGCAAATATCCTGTTGACAAAAATATCCATTGTTAAGATGGTCGGTTATTGTGGAGATTTTGATATTTATACCTAATACTACTGTTGGAACTGTATGTCTAAAGATTGCTAGCGTTATAACGATGTGTTTTGCAAAGCTCAACAATCATAGAATTGTATTTGATAGCTTTAAACATGCAACTGGGAATAATGCTAGGTTGATCACAATAGGAAAATTCTATTTGGCTTGGTTATAAATTCTTAATTTGAAAAAAGTGAGACCCACATTAGAACAATCCTACTCTAATTTTCCATCAATTTGAACGAGAGAGATTAAGTAAATGTTGAAGTAAGAAATTGTCATCTAGAGGTACGGCAATTATTATTCATAAAGGTATACCATTTAAATCAAAGAATATCAAAACAGATAAAGAGGGGAGATTTCTCATAGTTACTGGAGAGATCCACTCTACCCCAATCACTATGGTAAATATTTATGCACCTAATTTTGATAATCCCCAATTTTTTTAATAAAATCCTGAATATAATTTCAGAGTTTAATTATCAAAATGTGTTAACTGGGGGAGACTTTAATTGCATTTTAGATCCTTACCTGGACAAATGTGCACAACAAAAGAGGCGTAACATAAAATCTAAAACTAGTGAACTCCTAAATACATACATAAAAAACACAAATATAACAGACGTTTGGAGGATCACTAACCCAGCTGGAAGGAAATACTCGTTTTACTCAATGGTACACAAAACATATTCACGTATCGACTATTTTTTAGTGGATACAAAATTAATTCCTTACACAACAAACCCAAAATATCACAACAGCATTATCTCTAAACATAATAAAATAACAATATTGAAATTTTAAAAAAGTTTTTTTTAACTAGAAGGAATGCCTAATAAAAAATCATTTTGGAGGTTTAATCCTCAAATGCTAAATGATCCATAAGGTGGTATATATCTAAAACAACAGATGGATCTTTTTTTGAGACCAACGACACTCCAGACATTTCACCCGCTTTACTATGGGAATCTTTTAAGGCATTTATCAGAGGATCTATAATTTCATATCAAGCTTTTCAAAATAAAAAGAACAAGAATGAACAAATGCTGTTAGAAGGACGAGTTAGACAATTGGACCTAGATAATGTTAAAGAGCCAACTATAGATAAACATAATAAAATAACAATATTGAAATTTAAATTAAATAGAATATTGTCTGCCAACATTATAAGAATATTTCAAATTACAAAATAGGAACATTTTGAATTCAGTGATAAACCACATAAACTTTTGGCACGTCAATTGAATAAACGGGATAAAGATCATACGATTTTGAAGATTAAATCAGATAAAGGTGAATTGTTAACATTACCTAATGATATCAAGAAAAAATTTGCTCAATTATATCAAAATTTATATACATCTAAAACGTCAGCAGATAGTACTAAAGTTATAACATTTTTGGATAATTGTAATCTCCCAAAACTTAATCTGCTGGAACAAGAGGAATTAGGAGCTCAGGTCTCAATTAAGGAAATAGAAGAAACAATAAATTCTCTGAAGAATGATAAAACACCAGGAATGGATGGATTTAGTTATGAATTTTATAAAAGATTTTATGAGATAATTTCACCACATTTACATAAAATGTATACATATGCTTTCAAAGAACAAACATTACCAGAAACATTAGTGGAATCAACGATTACACTCATACCTAAAAAAGATAAAGATTTAGAAGACCCTGGCTCATACAGAGCCATTGCACTGTTAAATACAGATAAAAAAATATTAGCAAAAACTTTAGCAAGAAGATAAAGTAAATATGTTAGCAAATTAATAAATGTGGATCAAATGGATTTACACCCAAGAGATACTCATGCAATAATTTGAGATGTCTGTTTAATATAATACACTCATACAAAACTGAAGAGCAAGACTTATCAATTATTTCATTGGACACAGAAAAAGCATTCGATCAAGTGAGATGGGATTACCTCGTTAAAGTATTGCAAAAAATTCAAATGGGAGAGAATTTTATTTCATGGGTAAAACTATTATAATGACAAGCCATCTGCTAGAATATTAACTCATAACATGCTGTCTCCGAAATTTCAACTATCCAGGGGCAATAGACAGGGATGTTCACTATCACCCCTGCTATTTGCTCTTGTAATAGAACCCCTAGCTGAAAACATAAGAACACATGCGAATATCCATGGTTATAATACAAAATATTCAAAGAATAAAATATCATTATACGCAGATGATGTACTATTGTATATTACAAAATCGCAAATCAGTACACCAAATATATTAAATTTAATAGAGGAATTCGGATCCTTCTTAGGATATAGAATAAATTGGAATAAAAGTGAAATTATGACTATAAAATCTCAAGACTCGACACACCTTTTAAAATTCCCTTTTAAAATTGCTACAGAAAAATGTAAATTCTTGGGAATAGAAATCAAAAGTAGAATTAAATTAAATCTTTATTCAATGCAAATTATATGCCCCTATTTACTAAATTAAATGCCCTGATTACATTTTGGAAAACTCTTCCGATGTCCTTAATAGGCAGAATAAATGCTATAAAAATGATCTTCCTACCACAAATTTTATATTTATTTCAATCAATACCAATATACTTACCTAAAACGTTTTTCAAAAAATTGGATTCTGATATCACAAATTTTATATGGGACTATAAATCCCATGAATTCAAAGAAGACACTTGTGTAAACCTAAAGAATCTGGTGGATTAACACTCCCTAATTTTTTTTGTATTATTATTGGGCAGTAAATGTCAAAAATGTAATTCACCTGTTGGACAATTCTGCCCAGCGGGTGGATTGGATAGTAATGGAGAGAGTGGATTGTTCCCCTTTTAATATAGGAGCGATCCTTCTCTCACCAATAAAACTGAATAATACAATATACAAGAAAAATCCATTTATTCATAGTACTATTAGAATTTGGAAACAAATAAAATTAACCCTTAAATTAAGAAAACTATCGCTTCTCTCTCCTATAATTAATAATCCGTCGTTTAAACCATCCATTATTGATAAATCAATTCCACATTGGGAAAGAATAAGAATTAAAACGTTTGGAGACATGTATGAAACTGGATTTTTTTTATCATTCCAACAACTACAACTTAAACTACAATCTGAGAAGTAATCAATATTTTAAATATTTTCAAATCCGTGATTATTTGAAAAAACATACACAAGAATACCAAAATGTGACTCTAGACCTATTAGATGAAGCTATGAACAGAAAGGCGGACTCAACTAATTTAATATCATACTTGTACAATATCATCCTAAATATAGAAATACCATCATCCGATGGAATTAGAAGAGATTGGGAACAAGAACTATCTATAAAAATCTCGAAAGAGAGTTGGGATAAACACTTGCTATATGTGCATAAATGCTCGATCAATGTAAAATATTCTAATCCAATTTAAAATCCTACACAGATTATATTATTCGGAAACTAAAATAAGTAAAATCTTTCCAAATGTTTCCCTCACTTGTGATAAATGTTTATCTCAAGATGCAACTATAGCACATTCCTTTGTTTTTTGCATAAAAATCCAAAAATTTTGGAATTAAATCTTTGAAATTTTTACAAAATTATTTAAAATAAAATTGAAACCGAACGCAGAATTGATTATTTTTGGAACAATGGAAGTCGGCTTTGAGCTCACTTCATTCCAAAAGAGTTTCCTCAATTATGGCTTAATAACGGCAAAAAAACTAATACTTAAATTCTGGAAAAATGCACCCACACCAACGGTAAACATGTGGATTACAAATATGTCCGAAATGTTACACCACGAAGACACGAGATTCGTCCTAGCAAGCAAATCAGACCAATTCTTAAAGATTTGGTCTCCATTTATCGACTTATTACAAGCACAGGGTGCAACATAACTTTGGAAATAAACGTGAAGGGTGTGTAAAGATATGAAGTAGGTACATCCCTTTTATGTTATCTTATCTTACTTTCTTATATTTTCTTTTTTTAATTTTTCTTTTTCTTTTTTTTTATTCTTCCTCGCGTTCTACGTCTTTACGGGCTATTTATTTTCACTTTCTCACATACTTACTATCTTATTTAACCTTCTCTATTTCTCTTTTTCTTTCTTCTGTTACTTTCCTATTATTAAAGTTTAAAACAAGAAGTGGTACATGAAATGTATTATGTTATTTCGGGCTTATATTGCTGTACTATACATTACTTCTAATAAAACGAAATTTAAAAAAAAAAAAAAAAAAAAAATTGTAATGTAATTGATGTCCCTTCTAGTACAAAGTCACCTTGATATATTCCTCACAACTTGGCAATGTCACTGACTTGTGGAACAAAACAGCACAATGAAACATCAAGTAGAGTCACAAGACCTGAGACATGGGTTCAATATTGACCGTGTGTCCTGTCTTTCAGGAGTTTGCAGGTTCTCCCTGTGACCGCATGGGTTTCCTCTGCATGCTCCAGTTTTCTCCAACATCCCAAAGTGTGACCACTAAATGGCCTCCAGGGTGTAGAATCTGGGTGAAAATTTATGAGAATGTTGGTAGAATAAGAATTAAGTTAATGCAAGATTAGTGTGCATTACAAATGGATTGGCATGGATTTAATGGACCAAAGGTCCTGTTTTTATGCTGTATCTCTTGTTGACTCTATGACATGTTCACATTGATTATTTTGTGCATTATAAGAATTAATCACAGTTGAATCAGGAACCAGGGGCCACAGTCTTAGAATAAGGGGGAGGTCATTTAGGACTGAGGTGAGGAAAAACTTTTTCACCCAGAGAGTTGTGAATTTATGGAATTCCCTGCCATAGAGGGCAGTGGAAGTCAAGTCACTGGATGGATTTAAGAGAGTGTTAGATAGAGCTTTAGGGGCTAGTGGAGTCAAGGGATGTGTGGAGAAGGCAGGCACGGGTTATTGATAGGGGACGATCAGCCATGATCACAATGAATGGCGGTGCTGGCTCGAAGGGCCGAAGGGTCGAATGGCCTCCTCCTGTGCTTATTTTCTATGTTTCTATGTTTTTATGAATCAATCACAAGGATAGAGGTATTTTTTCCATGGGGGATGAATAATTGACAGTGAGTGAAGAAAACACTCATCTAATTAATACATTATTTAGAAATCTCAAATTGCATCACATATTAAGTTATTTTTACAAGTACTATGATATTTTTAATGTAGTCAAATATAGATATTTTACAAGCAGTTGAATTACAACTTTAATGATATTACTATGATGATAGAAATACAATTTTGAAAAATCATTATGCAACATTAGTACAGCAATGACAGAGCATTGTGGCCAATTCTGAAGACAAGAATTTAGAAAGCATGGCAAAACCGTGAAGACCAGGTTTACTTAACAGTTTCCAGTGATATGGGAATTCTGTTAGATGGAAAGATTAAAGTATCTGGGATTGTTCACCCACGAGCAGGAAGGAAAATAAGTACTTTTTGACTGAACATTTTGTCAAATAAACTGATTTCACTGTCAGGAGGTTCATAACAGAAAGGGTACAGCTTTAAGATAATTTGCAAAAGGATCAAGGCACTGTACAAAGACAACATTTGAGCAGGTTCTTATAGTCCAAAATGATTTTGGTGGCAATGCAAGGGCAATGGAAGCAGATTCAACAGTAACATTTGAGGCAGGGAACGAGTATGGGAACGCAGTACATAGAGCCAACCAAAATATGGCCAAATGGCATCCTACTGTGCTCTATGGTTTAATGTGGGAAACATGGAACTCCAAGATAAACACAAAACGCTCGAGTAACTCAACGGGACAGGTAGCATCTTTGGAGAGAAGGAATGGGTGATGTTTCGGGTCGAGACCCTTCTTCAGACTGAATTGGGTCTGAAGAAGGGTCCAGCATTTTGTGTATATCTTAGATCTAAACCAGCATCTGTAGTTCTTTCCTACACATTGAACTCCAAGGTGTCTTTCCATTAGATATAAATAGAGCACATGTGTTCATTGTTCATCTAAACAGGAATATCTGGCCTTAGTTTAAAATTCTTTCCACAGGGTGGAAACTTTGACGATGCCACATCTCTTCAATACCAGAGTAGAGTGATTATGTCAGCCTAGATTATGTGCTCAAATCCTGCTTTGTGGCTTGAAACCATAGCGTTCTGACCCAGGATTGACAATGATAATAACTGCGGTGAGCTGACAATGGTGGCCGTAGAGCTGCATCTGAAGTATGCTGGGAGGAGGCTGCTTCACTGGCTTCTTATCTTGGGAGCAGTGAATGGTATCAGGGATTGAAAAATAAAAATAAAACTTTTTCTTCAAAAATAAAAGATGAGAAGTATGTTATTAAAAACTTTTTAAAACGGATCATGACAAACTCATGATTTTTGGAAAGTGAAGTCTTTTAATCCTTCACTTAAACGAACGGCTTCGTGGACATTGCAGCTTTTAAATCAAAGTTTATCATCTAGCACAATAAAGCCAGTCCCTTACAGGGATTATGTTCCATACATGATCCCTTCAGCTCTGTAACCCTTTCCCAGCATGAAGTTTACCAATGGTGCTGCTCAAAAATTGCTATTTTTTTTGTACTTTACAGATCAATTTTGGATCAAATTAATCTGAATTTATTGAAAACTATTCTAAAAGTAATGAATAAATCCTCCAAGTGCTCTCAGAGTAAAAATTATTTGTCAATGCAAAACATTCAACTCACAAGAGTTGATACTCTCAGCTGGGAAATGGCTTCACAAGGAGCAAAGATCAGAAACAAGGGCTACAATATCCTCACCCTGCACCTCTGACCTTTCCTTTCTTTGAGGGAGCTTTCACTGCATGACCAAGATCACAATCATTTAATTTTCTCTTAGATTTCCTATTTCCAGTTTTCCCACAGTTGAATCAATAAGTACAGTTCAGTGGTATTCCATTGGTTGTAAAGATTTTTGGGGTGCTGTGAGATTTTTGAAGTTGCTACTCATACAAATTGTTCTTCTTTTCATTTGTGAAGAAAGGTTAAGCAGCCTTCGTCTGGTAATCATTGTCAAGCAGAGCATATAAGCAAAACAGAAAATAACCCAACCACCATCATGACCAGTCACGTCACCGCTTCTGTGACATAAGCAAAATGGAAAAGAGCTTTCCTTAAATAAATTAATTTTGATTACATTCAGTTTTGATGTCAGAGGGACAAGAATTGTAATACGACCAGTATGTCAGTAACTAGTATCTCTGTGAGCAGGATTTCAGTGAGCAAGGAGGTCAGTATCACTGTGACCAGGTATACACTATGAACGGTGATATTTAAATATCATTGCAACCAGTTCATATTGAGCAGCATTATCAGAATCTCAGTGACCAGCATCACAGTGAAATGGATCATTTCAGCCATAGTGGTATCAACATTGCAGTGATTAAAGTATCAGAATGACCAATGATCTGAGTGTCACTGTGACCAGAGCGTCATGCTGAAGCAATGTTGGTGAAGAATGACCAGTGGTCAGGTATCTGCATGACTCGTGTCATAGTGACCAATTATCTCAGTATATCGGGAACTGACTATCGCAGTGATTGGTGCTGGTGCTATCGCTATCGCCATCAAAGTGACTGGAATTCTCTGAAGGCAATACATTGAGTATCACATTAAGTAAATTCAATATCTCAGTGACTAGGATAACACAGGACCAATCAAATTGGTATGAGCGATCAATATCATAGTCACAGCGTATCCTATTGAAGGTGCAGTTAGCATGACAGAGCCCACATTGACTAGAGTTTAAGGGAAGACAGTGCTGGAGTAGCTCAGCGGGTCAGGCATTATCTCAGGAGAATGTGGATAGATGCCGTCCCAGGTTGGGACCCTTTTGCAGACAGATTGTAAGGGGGAGCGGGGAGTGGGGGTGAGGGGGGGGGGGGGGGTAGAAAGCTGGAAGAGGGAAGAGGCAGGACAAAGCCTGGCAAGCAAAGTGAGAGGAGTATTTCTGATAGGCAGATGGTTGGACCAAGGCCAGAGATAAAAAAAGAAAACAGAGGGTGTGAGACAAAAAGATTGAAGTGTTGTAAATTGTGAAGCCAAAAAAAGGCATGTGGGTAGAGGGGGGTTGGGTAGGGGAAAAATAGGTGCGAGTCCAGGTGGGACATGGTGAAGGGGGCTGAAAGAGAAAGGTGAGTGGTGTGGAGGGAGAGGGCAGGGGTTGTGGGAGGTAATTTTGAATTGGGGAATTCTATGTTCGTATTGTTGGGTTTCATCCCGAAACGTCACCAATTCCTTGCATCCAGAGATACTGCCTGTCCTGCTGAATTACTCCAGCATCTGGCATCTATCATCAGTGTAAACTAGTATCTGCAGCTCCTTCCTATACATTGAAAATGGACTAATTGTTGGTGAAACAATTTTGAATATTGACATTAGAGTTTAGAGATACACAGGTTATTAGATTTGTTCAGGAAAGATTATGTCAAACTTACTTAAATTAAATGTTTTAAAGGGACAAATAGAACGTACCCCGAGAACAGAGCATTTAATGTAGCATACATGTATTTTAGCAAGGTATTCGACCAGGTCCCACAGAGCAGATTGATCAAGAAAATAAAAGCCTTTAAAATCCAAATGAAATTGGCAAATTGGATTAAAATTCGATTCAGTAGCAGAAAGCAATTGGTTGACTTTTAATACCCAGAGGCTGAATGCAGTATGGTTCTGCAGGATATAGTACCTGATGCCTGAATTTTTGTGGTGGAATTAAATGATTTACATTTCAATGCAAGTGTCATAATTAAGAATGTTGCCTTGGAGACCAAAAGTAACTGTGTGATTGATTGCCAGTGACACGTAACGATCTCAATCGGTTAGTGGGATAGTTATAAAAGTGGTAAATGGAATTCAGCCTGACAAAGTGCGAGGTAAGGTTTTTATAAAGGACAAACAAGGCAAAGGATCACATGATAACAGATGGATCTTGGAGTGAATGTCTATAAAGTTAGCAGGGCAAGCAGCCAGTCTGGTTCTAAACTATTTCACTCAACGATTGATTGGGGGTCTGGAATTCATTGCCTCAAAGAGTGAAAAAGACATAAACCCCTCCACCTTAAATATAAGTGCCTGGGTGAGCACTTGAAGAGGCACAATGTACAGGCTATTGACCTAGAGCTGGGAAGTGAGATGAACAAAGATCCATTTCTGGCCAGCATAAATTTCTATGGTTTTCTGCTCTGAGTAACCAGTGATATATTGACCAGAGTATATTAGTAACCAAAAAACATGACTAATAATATCAATATCTGTGGTGCCATTGTCCAGGTTATCATAGTGTCTAGTGTTCCCTTTATGTTCCCATCCATTTACTGCAGCAAAATAAAGCAAAGGCAATTTCTATTGCGTAGTTAAATAAATTTCACTGCTAAAAAGAAAATCGTATTCAAGTTAAACTGAAGATGAATTTTACGTGTTTAAATGACCAGTACTGGATCATTATTTATCCACTTTGCCAATCGCATTTATTTTCCTGTAATAACTGAATGGAATTTGACAATGTTGAGTGTGGTAATAGTGTGACATGCTTGTATTATTGCGCTAAGGCACGGTAGAACTAATAATGAAAATAATCAAGTAATCTGCCCTCACATATAGTGAAGTTACAAACAAGCATCTTCCAAAGGTTAATGCAACAGTGAACTGTGCGATAACCCCATTCGGAAGAAGCACCACATGAAAGAATGCCACAAATTACAACAAACATCCACAATCACTTTCCTTCTCAGCAATCATATCAGAATTCATGCTGTTCAAGAGATTCAGGTGAGTGCTCTGTGAATCTGCAGAGAAAACCTATATCAAAGCTGTAAGATATGATTCGATTGACATTTTCCAAAGAAAACTAAGGGAGCTAGAAGAAAAAGCATTAAAAAAGATGAGGACGACATACTCTAGATATTATCAGGTTTGCTTGCATAAGCACCTCTGAAGAGGGTTATTACCGACCAACATAAGGAGTATGAATGTGTATATAAGAGGAAAATGTGGGAGTGTGTCATCCCTGTCATTTCTGGCTTGTCACTCAGTGTTAAGACCTTTACAGAAGACAAGAATTACACACATACACTGTAAATTCAGGTGCTAAACTTTGAGTTGTCATTCATCAATTCCAGTGATATGATAAAGGTCACAAAAACATCAGTGCCTATTGTATTAAAATATTTAAAATATTTTTCTGACCTGATTTGATCGCAGCTATTTTGAAATTGAATGTTATTGGTGTTGCTTAACCAAAGATTTTATTTTAAGTTTTACTGGTTATATTAAATGAAGGTCTGCTGAGGTGTTTAATGATGTTAGCTTGCATAATGACTGCAGTAATATGTTGATCTAAATCATCAAAACATGTTAAGTGGTGACTTCGTGAAGTAGCACAGGATCAATTACAACATTTGAAAGATTGATGGAGAAAAAGGATGGGTGACGTTTCAGGACAGAATCCTTCTTAAAACTGAAAGTAGAAGGGAGGGAACTGGAGGTAGGAAAAGGCCAGAACAAATCAGAGCCAATAACAGATGACCCAGGAAGGGCTGAGCCCACAATGGCCCATTGTAGGCTAGGAAGAGGAGATAATGAAAGGATACAAGGATGCGAACAATGGAACTAGTAGGATGGGGCCAACTTGTGTGAGGGTGAGAGGGAATGCACAATTTACTTGAAATTAGAGAAATCAACATTCATATCCCACTCGATTGTAGCAAATTTCTTGCAACCAGGGAGCACTGATCACTTTACAAAAATCCACTAGCTAACCATAAATGAAACAAATGTTTAAGAAAGAACTGCAGATGTTGGAAAAATCAAAGGTAGACAAAAATGCTGGAGAAACTCAGCGGGTGACGCAGCATCTTTGGAGCGAAGGGATAGGTGACGTTTCAGGTCGAGACCCTTCTTCAAACTGATGTGGGGGTGGGGGGGGGGGGGGCGGGTGAAGAAAGGAAGAGGCGGAGACAGTTGGCTGTGGGAGAGCTGGGAAGGGGAGGAGAAGGAGGGAGAAAGCAAGGACTACCTGAAATTGGAGAAGTCAATGTTCATACTGCTGGGGTGTATACTACCTAAGCAAAATATGAGGTGCTGCTCCTCCAATTTGCGGTGAGACTCACTCTGGCCATTGAGGAAGCCCAGGACAGAAAGGTTGGACTCAGAATGGGAGGGGGAGTTGAAGTGCTGAGCCACCGGGAGATCAGGTTGGTTAATTCAAACAGTGCGGGGGTGTTGGGCGAAGCGACCTCCAAGCCAGTGCTTGGTCTCACCGATGTAGAGCAGTTGACACCTAGAGCAGAGGATGCAATAGATGAGGTTGGAGGAGGTGCAGGTGAACCTATGCCTCACCTGGAAAGGCTGCTTGGGTCCCTGGGTGGAGTCGAAGGGGGAGGTAAAGCGGCAAGTGTAGTATTTCCTGCAGTTGCAAGGGAAAGTACCAGGGTAATCGGTGGTTTGGGTTGGAAGGGACAAATTAACCAGCGAGTTACAGAGGGAGCGGAAAGCTGAAAGGGGAGGAGATGGGAAGATGTGGCCAGTGGTGGGATCCCGTTGGTGGTGGAGAAAATGGCGGAGGATTATCTGTAGTATGTGACGGCTGGTAGGGTGGAAGGTGAGGACAAGGGGGACTCTGTCCTTGTTACGAGTGGGGGGGAGGGGAGTGAGAGCGGAGCTACGAGATACAGAGGAGACCCTGGTGAGAGACTCATTTATAGTAGAAGACGGGAACCCACGTTCCCTGAAGAATGAGGACATCTCTGATGCCCTGGTTTAAAACACCTCATACTGCGTGCAGATGCGGGGTAGACAGAGGAATTGGTAGATAGTAGATTCCTTACAGGAAGCTGGGTGGGAAGAAGTGTAGTCCAGACAGTCATGGGAGTCAGTGGGTTTGTAGTAGAAACCCACTTAAACAAATGAAACAAACATCTCTTTCAATTTGAGCCAAGAACAAAAATGTTTTCATTATAAGCAGCATTTGTAAGCAGTGTTCCCTTCAATATAACTGATATTTGAATTATGTGTAGAAAGGAACTACAGCTGCTGGTACAGTATATGCCGAAGATAGACACTGGAGTGCTGGAGTTACATCAGTGGGTCAGGCAGTATCTCTGGAGAAAAAAGATGGGTGACGTTTCGGGTTTGGACCCTTCCGTAGATTGATATTAGAGGGGAGCACGGAAACAGGCCCTCTCGGCCCTTCCAGTTTGTGCCGACCGTTTGTTTTCCCCTAGTCCCATCTACCTGCACTCAGACCATACCCCTCCATTCCCTTCACGTCCATATACCTATCCACTTTATTTTAAAATGTTAAAATCGATCCTGCCTCCACCACTTCTGCTGGAAGCTCATTCCACACAGCCACCACCCTCTGAGTAAAGAAGTTCCCCCTCATGTTACCCCTAAACTTCTGTCCCTTAATTCTCATGTCATGCCCTCTTGTTTGAATCTTCCCTACCTCAATGGGAAAAGCTTATCCATGTCAACTCTGTCTATCCCTTTCATCATTTTAAAGACCTCAATCAAGTTCCCCCTTAACCTTCTGCGCTCCAAAGAATAAAGACCTAACTTGTTCAACCTTTCTCTGTAACATAGTTGCTGGAACCCTGGCAACATTCTAGTAAATCTCCTCTGTACTCTCTCTATTTTGTTGACATCCTTCCTATATTAGGCAACCAAAATTGTACACCATACTCCAGAATTGGTCTTACCAATGCCTTGTACAATGTTAACATTACTTCCCTACTCCTATATTCAATGCTCTGATTTATAAAGGCCGGCACACCAAAGGCTTTCTTTACCACCCTATCTACATGTGATTCCACCTTCAGGGAACTATGCACAGTTATTCCTAGATCTCCCTGTTCCACAGCATTCCTCAATTCCCTACCATTTACCATGTACGTCCTATTTTGATTTGTCCTGCCACGATGTAGCACTTCACACTTATCAGCATTAAACTCCATCTGCCATCTTTCAGCCCACTTTTCCAAATGGCCCAAATCTCTCTGTAGACTTTGAAAATCAACTTCATTATCCACAACACTACCTATCTTAGTATCATCTGCATACTTACTTATCCAATTTTCCACCCCATCATCCAGATCATTGATGTACATGACAAACAACAGTGGACCCAGCACAGACCCCTGAGGCACCCCACTGGTCACCGGCTTCCAACCTGACAAACAGCCATCCACCATTACTCTCTGACATCTCCCATTCAGCCACTGTTGAATCCATCTTGCTACTCCTCCATTAACACCCAAAGATTGAACCTTCTTAACCAACCTTCCATGGGGAACCTTGTCAAAGGCCTTACTAAAATCCATATAGACAATATCCACTGCTTTACCCTCATCAATTTGCCTAGTAACTGCTTCAAAAAATTCAAGAAGGTTTGTCAAACATGACCTTCCAGGCACAAATCCATGTTGACTGTTCCTGATCAGACCCTGTTTACCTAGATGCTTATATATATTATCTCTAAGTATCCTTTCCATTAATTTGCCCACCACTGACATCAAACTAACAGGTCTATAATTGCTAGGTTTATTCATGAACCCTTTTTAAACAATGGAACAACATGCGCAGTACGCCAATCCTCCGGCACTATTCCTGTTTCTAATGACATTTGAAATATTTCTGTCATAGCTCCTGCTATTTCTACACTAACTTCCCTCAATGTCCTAGGGAATATCCTGTCAGGACCTGGAGACTTATCCACTTTTATAGTTTTCAAAAGTGTCAGTACTTCCTCCTCATTGAATCTCATAGTTTCCATAGCTTACTTTTTTCCCTTACCTCACAGAGCTTAATATCCTTCTCCTTGGTGAATACCAAAGAAAAGAAATTGTTCAATATCTCCCCCATCTCTTTTGGCTCTGCAGATAGCTGTCCATTCTGGTTCTCTAATGGTCCAATTTTATCCCTCGTTATCCTTTTGCTATTAATATAGCTGTAGAAACCCTTTGGATTTACTTTCACCTTTCTTGCCAAAGCAACCTCATATCTTCTTTTAGCCTTCCTAATTTCTTTCTTAAGATTCTTTTTACATTCTTTATACTCCTCTAGCACCTCATTTACTCCATGCCTCCTATAATTATTGTAGATGTCTCTCTTTTTTCAAAACAAGCGTCCAATTTCCCTTGAAAACCATGGCTCTTTCCAATTTTTACTATTTCCTTTCAACCTAACAGGGACATAAAGATTTTGTACTCTTACAAAATTCCTTCTCATCTCCTATCTAAAGGTACAGCCTTTTATTCTGAGGCTATGGCCAAACCTTTCACTATTCGGTAAGTTTCAATGAGATCCCTCCTCATCCTTCTAAACTCCAGTGAGTACAGGCCCAGTGCCTTCAAACACTCATCATATGTTAACCCCATCTTTTCTGGGATAATTCCTGTAAACCTCCTCTGGACCCTATCCAATGTCAGCACATTCTTCCTCAGATATGGGGCCCAAAACTGCTCACAATACTCCAAATGTGGTCTGACCAGTACCTTATGAAGCCTCAGCATTACATCCCTGTTTTTGTATTCTAGCCCTTTCAAAATAAATGCTAACATTGCATTTGCCTTCCTTTCTACTAATTTGTGTTTAACTGTTTGGGAATCCTGCACCAGTACTCTCAAATTCCTTTGCATCTCCGATTTCTGAATTCTCTTCCCATTTTGAAAATACTCAATGCCTTCATTTCTACTACCAAAATGCATGACTCCACACTTGGCTACGCTCTATTTCATGTGTCACTTCTCAGCCCACTCTCCCAACCTGCCCAAGTCCTTCTGCAGAGTCCCTGCTTTCTCTACGCTACCTGCCCCTCCACCTGCCTTCAAATCATCTGTAAACTTGGCTAAAAAAAGTCATTCAGTTTCCTCATCATTGATATACATCGTGAAAAGTAGCGGCCCCAGCACTGACCCACCCTGCAGAACATTCCTGGTCACTGACACAACTAGTAAAAGCCCCCATTATTGCCACTCTTTGCCTTCTGCCATCCAGCCAACCTGCTACTATGCTGGAATCTTTCCTTTGTTCCTTGTACAGAGCCCTAGTGGGACCACACCTGGAGTATTGTGTGCAGTTTTGGTCCCCTATTTTGAGGAAGGACATTCTTACTATTGAGGGAGTGCAGCGTAGGTTTACAAGGTTAATTCCCGGGATGGCGGGACTGTCATATGCTGAGAGAATGGAGCAGCTGGGCTTGTACACTCTGGAGTTTAGAAGGATGAGAGGGGATCTTATTGAAACATGTAAGATTGTTAAGGGTTTGGACATGCTAGAGGCAGGAAACAATTTCCCGGTGTTGGGGGAGTCCAGAACCAGGGGCCACAGTTTAAGAATAAGGAGTAAGCCATTTAGAATGGAGACGAGGAAACACTTTTTCTCACAGAGAGCGGTGAGTCTGTGGAAATCTCTGCCTCAGGGTGGTTCTCTGGATGCTTTCAAGAGAGAGCTAGATAGGGCTCTTAAAAATAGTGGAGTCAGGGGATATGCGGAGAAGTCAGGAACGGGGTACTGATTGGGGATGATCAGCCTTGATCACATTGAATGGCGTTGCTGGCTCGAAGGGCCAAATGGCCCACTCCTGCACCTATTATCTATTGTCTATGTTGTCATGGGCTCTCATCTTCTTAAGCAACCTCAGGTGCAGCATCTTTTTAAAGGCCTTCTGAACATCCAGTTAAACCACATCCACTGACTCTCCTTTGTCTATCCTGCTATTTACTTCTTCAAACAACCAACAGGTTTGTCAGGCAAGATCACCCTTTCACAAAACCATTCTGACCAGCCTATTTTTCTCAGAATCCTCATCCTTTATGATGGAATCTAAAATCTTACCAACCACTGAAGTCAGGTTAACCGACCTATATTTTCCACTCTTCTCCTTCACTCCCTTCTTTAACAGTGAGTAATATTTTGCAAGTTTCCCCAGAGACAATATGATACCTTGCCAAAATCCTATGAATCCATAATCAATACCCATTTTCATCCTATTATGTAATCATTGACATTTTTTAAATGCTTGTGATTTTCCCAGAACAATTCTCCCTGCTGATTGGCTTTCATTCCCCTGTGCATTTCTATATTTTGAACTATGAACTGCAACTTTGTCTATAGTTGGTTTTAAGACTTCCTCTCTTCTTCTTAAGCCCTTTGCTCCTCTAGGGAGCATAGGCCAATGACAAATGTCCTCCACCTCACTCGGTTGTTGGCAGTTCTTTCGAGATCTCCCCAGTTGAGCCCACTCTCAGACATTTCTGTCTGGACACCTCTTCTCCAGCTGTTCCTGGGGTGACCTCTTTTCCTTTTTCCTTGGGGGTTCCATTTCAGGGCTTGCCGGGTGATGTTTGTGGCAGGTTTCCTGAGGGTATGTCCAATCCAACTCCATTTTCTCCTTCAAATTTGGGCTCTTGGCTGGTTCTTTTCCACGGGTCCACATTGCTTACTTTGTCTCTCCACCAGATGTTAAGTGTTCTCCTAAGGCAGGTGTTAATGAATGTTTGCAGCCTGTTTGTAGGGTGTTTTGTTGTTTTCCACGTCTCTGATCCATACAGCATCACCTGTTTCACATTTGAGTTAAATTTGTGTATTTTGGTGTTGATTGAGGTGTTTTGAGCTCCAGCTCTTTTTGAGCATGTTAAACATCACCCTAGCCTTATTGATTCAACTTTTTATGTCTGCCTCTGCCCCTCCGGTGATGTCCACAACACTGCCTAGGTATGTGAATGTTTCTACCTCCGCTGGAGCAGTGCTGTGCATAAGGATAGGGTGGCTGGTTTTGGAGTGGATCTTCATCACCTGTGTCTTTGCTGTATTGGGTGTAAGACCAAGTTTTGTTGCAGCTTGTGAGTGTCTGTCCGTCTTCTCCTGCATTTGTATCTGCGTGTGTGAAAGGAGAGCTCTGTCGTCTGCAAAGTCAAGATCATCTAGCTGCTCCCTCATTGTCCACTGAATTCCATTTATTTTCCCTTCAGTTGTTTCCATCATGATAACTGGTTATCTAAATAATCTTTACCTCACGTTTCAAATTTGTTATTCTGCAGGTTTCGTACCAAAGGAAGATTAATTAATTATGACAGTCTTTACAGCTCCCGTCTGACACTGCTCAAAAATTTTGAACTTGCACATCCTGGACCTTGCGATATGCCTGCTTTGTATTCTGCAAATTCTTTTTAGAGCCAATTACTTTAGGACTAACTCATTCTATTCCCTCTAACAAATCTTCTGCATTCTTCTTTAATTATCTCTATTCTTATAATGAACCCAATTGTAATGTTATCACTGCTTCCACATACTTACAATATTTATCCCTCAAACAACACCCCAAAACAAATTGCCTGGTCATTATCATATTGTTGTTTGTGGGACTTCTAAATGTGTAAATTAACTGTCACAGTCTTGAGATTCACTGCTTGCTTTAAATTATTGCGTGGAATTAAATCAGGTAGGATTTCATTCCTTGTTGAAGGAGCAGCATACTGAAAACAATCCTGGATATACTGTATCTTTCCTTAGCACTGCAAACATTTTTGTTTATTGAATATCTTTTTTGAATAATTAAAAGTTCTTTAATTTTCCAAAACTTTCATCCTCAATTTATTTTCCACTCTTTGGTGGGCTTCCAGCTATGTGAATGAATTCTTATGATTTCTTAGCTTGATCCAAAGGGATTCCGTATAGTCTATTTTATTGCTTAAATCCTTAGCCTCTAGTGTTATTAATTTGCCACTAATTATTAACTACATTCTCCTTCATTTCTTTCCTCACTATCCCTCCAGGAATATCTAATTGTTCGTTCTGGACAGACTACAACCACATTCATTTACTGCTCCAGTGACATTATTTTAATCAATGAATTCAGTTTCCCAATTTTGTTTCTGTCCTTTTATTTAGATCCATTTCCATCAAGCTTTACTAAACTTGTTATTTCTGTCATGTTTTTACCTTGTTACTACCTGATTATCTTTTACTCTCTCTTGTAATCATTTAACCTTTCTACATATGTTTTCCTCCAGATAATATACAAGGTAGACGAAAACAACTCACCACCAGTTTCTTAATGATAATTAGGGATGGGCAACAAAAGCTGGCGGTACCCAGTTTCTGAAAATGAATATAAGAAAAGTATGAGATAGGTCATAGAGTGATGCAGTGTGGAAACAGGCCCTTCAGCCCAACTGGCCAACACCGGCCAACATGTCCGAGCTACACTAGTCCCACCTGCCAGCATTTGGTCCATATCCCCCCCAAACCTGTCCTATCCATGTACGTGTCTAACTGTTTCTTAAATATTGGGATAGTCCCTTGCTCAACTACCTCCTCTGGCAGCTTGTTCCAAACATCCACCATCCTTTGTGTGAAAAAGTTACCCCTCAGATTACTATTAAATCTTTTCCCCTTCACCTTAAACCTATGTTGAGTCTGTGTGTGCACGCCATGCTTTATCTGAAGAGCTTGATTCTGGCAATTGCCCACAGTTTTTATGTTCTCTGCAAACTTTATTCTCAAACACATTCTGAAATCTTAAACGGAACAGTTGGTAGATGATTCATAACAGTAACTTTCCTGAATGAAGGTCTGCAGTGATATTTAAAAAAGCATACAAAGCATTGCATGGCAGTGTTTTGTTGAGTGCACAGCAATTCTACACATTAATATAGGGTATATGCCAGCAGATCACATGAGAATATGCTTGAGCTTTTCTCAGCCAAGGTTGTTTCTAGAGTTAAACAGAAACATTTGAGTAAAAAAACACATTTACTCTAATCAGAAAGAGTGCATTTATAAAGAAATCAAGTTCCTTTGTGTACTTAGTCCACCTTGCAAGTCAGACATATATGTGGGAGCCATCGGAAGAGCTTGCGTACAATTGATGATGGGATCTGATCTTCAGGACATAGAGGAGACATGGATGAGGGACCTATGGGAGCAGAAGGGGAAAACACATTCACTAAAGAGGACATCTCAGATGCTCAAGAATAGAAAGATGTGGCACAAATGGAGACATTGAGAGTGGGAGGATAGCATCTTTGCAAGAGGCAGGGTGGGAGGAGGGTGTAGTTCCGATAACTGTGGCAGTTGGTAGGTTGTAGTAGACATCAGTCAATCCCCTGTGATTGAGAGATCAAGAAAAGGGAGATGGGTGTCAGGGACAGTCCGGGTGAATTTGAGGGCAGGGTGGAAATTAATGGTAAAATTAATTAAATCAACAAGTTCTGCACAGGTGCAGATACATCCCCTGTGCAGTCTATGACGTAACTGAGAAAGAGTTGAGGGATGGTGCTAGTGTGTGTTTGCAACAAAGATTCGGCAAAGTCAGATATAGCTGGCGGCCATGAGATTCATTTCTAAATTCTTGAAACAATGCAATTCTTTTTATCTCACCTTATGTCTTTTCATGCATGGGTTTTGTCCAATCATTTGCCGATCGAAACCCCCTCTCACCTGTATCCTGCAAACCTGTTCATTCTTTACAGGCTTTGTCCTGCCCCTCCTCTCTCCCAGCGTTCTTCCCCCAGCCGCACCAATCAGCCTGAAGAAGGGTCCCGACCTGAAACATCACCTATCTATGTTCTCCAGGGATGCTATCTGACCCGCTGAGTTACCCAGCATTTTGCATCTTTGTTTGTAAAACTGACATCTGGTTCTGTTTTATGGAATGCACAGATGAAGTGCATATGGTGAAATAGCAGGGGACGATGTTTCATGTTTTTTTATGCATTAGAACCGATTCCAGGGAAAAGTATGTGAGATGGATGGAGTGCAGGCGACTAGTCAGAGTCTATGTTTTTATACCCAAATGCTGCCTAACCTGTGTCAATAATTTGGAGTCCAACAGATTTGTCGACAATTTCTCTTCACCTTGCATATATAGCAGTGAGAAGCATTTGCTCTGTTACTTAAGGGGGGCTGTTACTCAGACTCTCTTGATCTCTACCTTATCATGCATATCTCCCTTGTTCACTCCATCCCTCCCCTATGTCTGAAATTTGTAGTGTGATTTCCACTTTTTCTCAGTTCTGATGAAAAGTCATTAACTAGCTCTTAGAAATACTAAAGGACCTGTCCCACTTAGGCGATTTTTTAGGCGACTGCCGGCAACTGTCATAGTCTTAGCAGGTCGCCGAAAAACCGGCGACTGTACCCCCTTACGACAATGTCTAAGACAATGTCTAAGACAAGCTACACCAACCTACCACCTAGTCGATGTCAAGCTACGGCAAGCTGTAGCCGGTACCTGTCGCCGGTTGACATAGGTTGACGTAGGTAGTCGCCAATGGAATTCACTGAAGTCAGCACCGGCGACAACCTACGTCACCTGGCGACAACCTACGACAGCACCTACGTCAGGAGAAGTCAAGCTACACCCACTGTCGCTGAAAACTTTTGAACATGTTGAAAATCGAGCGGTGACCAGAAAATCCAGTGGCGACAGAGGAGACTACTCACATCAATACAGGCGACACCCTGGAGACCACGCGGCGACAGCCTAGTCGCCTGAGGTCGCCTAAAAATAACCTGTGGGACAGGCCCTTAACTCTGTTTTTCTCCCGACAATTGCAGTCAGACCCTCTGAGTATGCCCTGCATTCCCAGCTTTTATTTCAGCTTTCTATTATCTGCAGTGTTCTTTGTGCTTTTTGATCCATTTTCAGATTATTCTTTGTTTAAATTGCACTGGTCGTGGCTGCGATTTGTCAAAAATGGTATCTAGAATACTTTATTTCTGGTCTTCAAGATTAATATAAGAGTTACTGAACTACTTGCGTTAATTTCAGATAATCTGTGCCTTCCATAATTTCATCATGGTGGGATAGCAGAAGAACATACAGCAAAGGCTCAAATCTGTCCAGCATGTTTAGGCAAAAATAAGTCTACTTTAACACCAAATAAGAATCAATGTTGGAGCCTTCACAAGGTTCCTGCTAGTTTTTCATCCTCTGCAGAGTCTAATTCATCATATAAGGTGCAGTCAGCAGGTCAGGCAGCATCTGTGGAGGTAAATGGATAAACCATGTTTCAAGTTCATGCTTCTGAGGTTCTCGGTTTGACCCGCTGAGTTCCTCCAACAGCTTATTCTTTGCTCAAGATTCCAGTCCGTTATGTCTCCATATAAGATGCCTTGCTGTGGACCTGAACCCTCCCCAAAAAACTTGAGGTTAATATGCAGTGGAAATATTTAACAAAATATTCTGTTTATCTGTTGCATGGAAGCCATCTGTTTATGAAAGAGTTTAACTCTGACAGGTAGGGATCATTGAGGACACATCACATGTTGGCATCAGTGATTAATCTTGTTCATCTCGCTCAACTGCTGATTATTATAGTTAATAAAATTGAATTTATACAAAAGCAGTCTTTCCAGCAACATCATCTCATGTAACATTTAGTTTATAGACCAATATTACTGAAATTATATATCCTGTACTTTTTTCTCCATGGTGACTTTTAACTCAATATTGTATGTTCAATAGGTCTATTCTAGCATGATGGTTTTGTAACCGTTTTATTTGTGAAAGCTCAGTTATATAATTGCTTATTCCCATAGATAGGAATCTAAAATTCAACCATAGAAGAAGAGGTAATTTAAAAATGTCTCATTCATACAATTTAATAAAATGTATGTTACATTGCTGGTTGTTCCCTTATGGCATAGACTAGTGGATGAAGTCTGTTTACCATCTCAATGTACACAGTCTATTTGGATGACAATATCATAATATGTTTGCAGACAAGGAATTGCAATGTAAGAACGTTTTCCAGTGTACCGTGTGAATATTTGTTTCTGTAACTAGTGGTGGGGCAGGAAATATAATGGTCAATTCATATTAAACAGCATGTCACTGACACAATGAGCTCTATATCCCTAGGGATCAAATGCATGACCATTATTCTGTAACTCTTACTTCAGGTAAGAAAAGTATTAGATTATGTTATTATTAGGCAACCTGTTTGCAAATTATCCTTGTACAGTATAATTTAATCCACAAAAACAATAACAAAACTGAAAAATCTTTGCATATATTAGTTTATTCATTTTGTTATTGCTGTCTGTGGTGTAGAGGGTGACATTTCAGCTTCTGCTGGCTATTTCATTGAGATCCGGTATGAAAGGAGATTGATCTGAGCAGTTTCATTATCAAAGTGATCGTAACTGTTTGAATTAAGTGTTGCTGGTGTGTGCACGAACTCATAACATTATTGTATTACTTGTCATCATTGATCATAATAAGTAAATGTCAAGTGATTTGGGGTAATAATGCTATGGTTTTCAATTCTAAATTCAACCTCATCATGTTGTACACTGTATTTAAATGTCTTCGGTCAATGGGCCAGTAATTGTATGAATTCATTCTGTGACATTATATTCCGCTTAAATTAAATCTGATAAAAGAATGGATAGTAGACACTAAATGCTGGAGTAACTCAGCGAGACAGGCAGCATCTCTGGAGAGAAGGAATTGGTGACCTTTTGAGTCGAGACCCTTCTTCAGATGGATGATTCTATACAGAGATAGTTTCAAATTGGCAGAAAATTGAATGTTGAGTGTTCTTTTCATAAATGCTTGAGATTTCCAGGGTTTTCCCAAGATCCGATACCCACAACTAATACAGATTCCACATATCCACGGACGAGATGGGTAAGCGTGTTTCTACCACCACATATTCAATTCCTTCCATTGTTACTAATAAAACCACCGACAACCCCAACAACAATTCAATTTAGCAAGAGCTCGTTGTTCAGTGTGGACATTGAAGAGAGGGAAGCCTAGTATTTAAAAAGATGGGCAGACTTTTTAGGGACAGAATCACAGCCTTCCTCCAAGCCATCTCACGTTTTCTAAGGCACCGTGCGCATCTTGTGAACAGGGCACTCGAGTGGAGTCAATGGCATCTGTGACTCCACCAACTAAATTTGAACCTGAAAGGGAGAAACTGGAAGGGGATTCTCGGACCCCGATTGCTTTATTGGAAAAGGATAGCATAGTGAGTCAGGGGGCAAGAAGTAAAGTTCCTTATAAGCCGGTGCCAGAACAAATTAAACGGACAGCAGGAGATGTAAAGGAATCATTCATAAAATATAGAGACTCCTTTAGTGGAGGAAGCAGTGCTACTGAGAGTGGGACAATATCATGATATAGCTCATATCATGGAAGCAGAACTAATTCCCCGTAGGCAACTCCCTGTCAGGAAGGGGCCTACTCCCACTTTTGATTTGGATATTGCAGTAGGTGTAGATCATCCCCGGGCTACAGGCGCCCCCGCTCCAGTGAAAGCCAGTTCGACAACAACTATGAGTGAAGACCCAGATGAGAAAGATTCACTTGCTTCATTTGAAGAATATCTGAAACTTAATTTGTGTGGACATTACCCTGACTCTCGAAGCTGATGGGAGGCAGTGCAACGATTGATTACCCCAAAGGAATATACCAAATTTTTGACGATATTAGGATATCCTACAAACGAAGTCTTAGTGCAGGGGGTAGCAAGAGAGAGTGACAGATGAAAGGCTATCTTTGTTGCTCTTATTAAATCCTTCCAGGGACCTGTGGGATTAATGCAGAAACTGGAAATTAGATCAAAAGAGGAGGAAGAGTTTAAGGCTTGGATCCCTCCAGATTACTTTAGGGACATGCCTATTCAAGAACCTGATTTTCCTCAGTTCTACGGGAGAAGAGACAGAACGGTTGGGCCAGATAGAAACATAGAAACATAGAAATTAGGTGCAGGAGTAGGCCATTCAGCCCTTCGAGCCTGCACCGCCATTCAATATGATCATGGCTGATCATCCAACTCAGTATCCCGTACCTGCCTTCTCTCCATACCCTCTGATCCCCTTAGCCACAAGGGCCACATCCAACTCACTCTTAAATATAGCCAATGAACTGGCCTCAACTACCCTCTGTGGCAGAGAGTTCCAGAGACTCACCACTCTCTGTGTGAAAAAAGTCTTTCTCATCTCGGTCTTAAAGGATTTCCCCCTTATCCTTAAGCTGTGACCCCTTGTCCTGGACTTCCCCAACATCGGGAACAATCTTCCTGCATCTAGCCTGTCCAACCCCTTAAGAATTTTGTAAGTTTCTATAAGATCCCCTCTCAATCTCCTAAATTCCAGAGAGTATAAACCGAGTCTATCCAGTCTTTCTTCATAAGACAGTCCTGACATCCCAGGAATCAGTCTGGTGAACCTTCTCTGCACTCCCTCTATGGCAATAATGTCCTTCCTCAGATTTGGAGACCAAAACTGTACGCAATACTCCAGGTGTGGTCTCACCAAGACCCTGTACAACTGAAGTAGAACCTCCCTGCCCCTGATCAATGCTATGTCTGTGGAGAGACGGGGCATTTGGAGGAAAGCTTGCCCTCGGAGGGATCAAAGAGGAGGAAGGGGTCAATGGAGAGGATCACAAGATCCAAGAAGTCTATGAATCCCTAGGGGCTATAGGGATGCTTGGGACCCTGAAGATCAAAGGAGAGGACGCTGGCCAGAGGATCAGGGGCAGGAAACTAAACACCTTTCTCGTAATCGAGTCCATTTCTGTTGTCCTGATCTGCCAGCCAATCCAGTGTGTGCACGGAGTAACCTGAACCCTGCCTCAGCACACAAAAATGAAATCTGGGGAAATAGAACATACCCTTCTCATAACAATGAGATGGTCCAGGGAAAATTGTAACAACCACTATTCAAAATCAGAACGACAGAAACCCCTTACCTGGAAGGAAGCATAAAGTAGAGGTAGCAATTATAAGAAACAGCCCTAATTGTGTCAAATCGGGATCAAGAACAGCCCACTAATAGAAAGTAGCAAAATGTATAAAGAAATCAGAATCACACTTTATTCGCCAAGTATGTTTTGCAACATATGAGGAACTTCATTGGCCAGGTCAGTCATACAATTAAAAGTAACAGATCATTCAAAAACACATTTTAACATGAACATCCACCACAGTGACTCCTACACATTCCTCACTACGATGGAAGGCGAAATAAAGTTCAAGTCCTTCCCTTAGTTCTTCCTCGGTCAGGGGCCTCGAGACCCCAATGACGGGATGATCTTGACTCCCATAACAAGCGGTGTTCAGGCCCTCCGTGTGGAGGCCATCACGCTGCCGCATCGGGGGGATGTCAGCTCCCCCGCGCCGGGCGATTGAACCTCGCGTGGGGGCTGGTCGAACCTTCGGCGACGTTCGAGCTTTCCGACTCGGCCTCTCCTGAAGACTGCGAGCCCTTGGTGTTGATTCCGCGGTGTCATGGTGGGAGCGATCACAGGCAAGGGATCAGCACGAGGAGGCTTCCAGCTCCATCGATGGTAGGCCACAGAGCCTGGAGAAGGTGATCCGAAAATGAATCACATCCCCAGGGAAGGTAAGAACCTGAAAAACAGTTTCCCCCGATCCCCCCCCCCCCTCCCCCTCCCCACACATAAAACAAACCGAACATTAAAACAAAAACTTGTAACAAACTAAAAACTAACAAAAAGAGTGGAAAGGCGAACAGATTGCCGGCAGGGCAGCCATCGCTCCGGCGCCCCTGGTGGAATATGCCAAGGAAGAGACAAAGTAGCTGGTGTCAAAAGACAATGAAAAAAATCAAAAGAACTGAGATTGGCATTCGGGAAAGGAAGAAAATAATCTATTGCACAGGAAGTGTGGGAGTGAAGTATAGGAGCAATTGTAAACGTGTTTAATAATTTTTGTTGAGTTGTTGTACCTGCAGGACAGTACTGCATATATAGCACACCATTATCTGCGGAGTGAGGTAAAAGGGCATGTGGACTGTCAAGAATGGGCAAAAGGCACAGCTCAGGTAGGATGGATAACCATCATTTCCATCCAAGTAGCTCCCCAGAGACAGAGATCAACAGAGAGAGGGATGTGGTACTGTCCTGTCCCTTTAACGTTCACAATTCAGGAGAGGCCAACAGAAAAGAAGACTGCTCCTCATAGTGATATTCCTTCTCCTGCAAATTAAAGAAGATATACATACCCTAGTGCCCAACCTTACCAACGTAACATAGTAATTGACACCAGTGAAAAGGAAGAATAACGTCTCAGGAATTTAAAGAAATATAGACAGCCTCTAGAGACCATTGAGGCAAGCTCCAACTTAAAAGAGTTAACTGAATATGGAAATCTGGGAATACAAACTCCTCTGTGGTTTGGGGACACATACTTTGCGCCTAAATTTTAGTTATTAGGAATAAACTGACCAATTCTAAATTAGATCTCTAAATTGCGTGGGGGTGAATTGGAAGGACTTTGAAATTTGAGATTTGGAAATAGCTTATGGGATATGGTTTGAACGTATTTGAAATTTGTGAATTAACCTGGTATCTTTCATTGTCTCACCCCCAGATAGACAGCCAGAGAAGGGAAGGAGTGGTAATGGTTATGAAGGGAACTTGGCAGAGGTCCGGTATTGTAGAACATGAATAAATATCAGTGGAACGTGAGAGATGACATAAAAGTGATAAGAATGAGGAAGTGCAGATAACAGAGCTCCCCTTTCAAGAAGTCAATGCTGACCACCTGGAGAAGAGTTACTGAAAGAAAGAGTGATTGGGCTATAAGAAGTACCAGGGGAGTGGGTACTTGTTGTCAGAATCGATGTATTTTACCGGTGGATTAAAATTTATCTAACCCTTGCTAATACTATTATTAAATTGTAAAAATTGTCCCTAGATACGGTATTCTTAAATGGCTTGATTTAAAATAATGATCCACAACATATGGAAATAAATTGATGAAATTAAATAGCCTGAAATTCCACAGCAATTGGCTTGGATTATGTTTATCGGCCACAAGCTGTGGATTGGAAAAACGTAAGACAGACCCTGAAACTCAAAATAATAAATTAAAGGCTGGGACTGAATTTGGCTGAATTGAAGCATTCCCCATGGTTATTTTGAATAAGAGTCATGCTTGTAGGAAAATTTGGGCTGAACCCAGCTGAAATTCATAAGGAACCTTCATTAGGAGTACATTGGAAACCACCATGTGACTGCGGAGATAACTGACTACATGTTAGCGTTGATCGTAGTATGGGAAGGAAAGCATCACAGGATAGTAATAGTGTATAGAGAGAAGTCTTTTGTTGACTGTGGATGAGAGGAATGCATGGGAAAGCATCAGTGAAAGTATGGATTGCTAACTTGCTTCATCCCAGGGTCTCTTAGAAATTATATGTTCTGCTATCGATCAAGTACAGAGGGATTGGCGACACGGATGGATGGGATTCGCACCCACAAAAACACGGGTGGTGAAGACTCAACAGACGGGAATCATGAGGCTACACCCACGAAAACTCGGGAAGCTTGATGAGATTCTGGGATGATACATCATCATCTTGTTGTTATTATGTTTGACATAATGTAATAGTCACTAATGTACATTTGGTTATCATAATGATGGTTATATGATAAAAAGGAGGAATGTAAATCCTGTCTAAAACAGAGCAGTAATAGCACCAAAATTTAGTAAAGGCTTCATGCATTGTTAGGCCATTTTGGTCAAGTCTGTGTTTCTGCAGATACGAGACAAGCTTTTGATGGTGCCCATAAGTCTAGGGCCCAGATCAGTGTTGCAGATGAGAAATGTATATTTCTTCAATTGACAGAATGAATGAGATTTCTGCAGAAGACCTCCAAAGAAGTGTAAAATGCATGAAGTTGATTGGATTACTGCAAAAGCATTGTATATATTGTAAATAATGTTGCTAGACAGTTACGCAACTGTTTGTTGATTGGCCAAAATGTTAAGCCCTGGCAGGGTTGTTTTGAATTCCAGGGTAAATGTTGCATTATTCAAGTTAAGTTAGCTCCTTCCAGAAGCTTCTCCTGAAACAATGTATGGGAGATTCTGTTATTGGTTTGGGGAACTGGCAATAATGTATTGTTGTAATTAATGTGCTTGATTGGATTGTAAAGTGACCACCCCTATGTAGTTCGGCCCCTCAAGTTTCGAGAACCTATAAAAGGCAGTCCCCACGAGGTACTTTGTCAATCTTCTGGAAGAGCGTTTGGGACTGCGTGACCTTTTGGAGTGTTTCTGCTTGCACAAGGCTGAAGGGGTTAGCCAGGCAGATGCAAGGATCAAACCCGTGGTGGTTTAGTTATCATATAGGGGAATTTGCTGTTCAATCTAAAAAATAAAAATTAGTTGTTCCAGTGCTTAACTCAGTGCTTTATTGACTGAACTAGACTGGGGGGAAGCTTAGAAGAGCGTATTTACACCAGCTATGTTTTCAAAAACAGCTCATGCTTCTTTTGTTGAATAAACTACAATATGCAAAACAGAATGGTCCTTTTAAAGATCGGCAAAATATTAAGGGAAAATTTCTACCACAAAATGAATTCCTTTTAATTAGAGTGCGAGTTATCAAATGTTCAGTCTGCAATCATTAATGCTGCTATGATTGTCTTCTACGCCAAGGGTTAATGCTTCCTCTCTGAATTAATTCGTACTTTGCTATAGTTTGGTAGATAGTAAAAGGCACAAGACAAGTAATAATACATAGAAGTTGACTGTAATTTGGGCTGTAAACCTGATTAAATGTGTAATTTAGGCAAAAAAGGCATTCATCTCACAGGGATTTACAGTAACAATGAATTCAGAAGAGTGTATTCTCAGGATTAGATACTATCTTCCTGAGGGTAGTCTAATGCAGTCTCTTTTAACCTTTAAATTAGATTTGGCTTCAAACTAATATTAAATGAATTTACAAGATAAAATTGACTTTGGTCACAGAGTAAAAATGTTTAATTTTAAAATGCTCCTTTTATAGGAATGAACAGAATATTTTGCAGATTTTCTTTTTTTTTTTCTTTGAATATCCAATAGCTCAAATTGCTTTAATGGCACAGTAAAATTGATCCATTTACATACAATGACATTTTAATTAAACAAATAACTTCTTTATGGGATGAATCTTTTAAAGGAAATTCCAGGACCTAAAAGTTTTATGGCATGGTGCAACATTTATTTGTACCACTTATTTGAGGGAAAATGATTGGTTATAGAAACTGGGAAGGGAGTTTGTATACGTCTATGATTTTACTTTCTGTGCTCTCCATGTGTACAATTGAAGGAGCCCGATGTGCGCAGCAATATTGAACAGAGTGCAAAGCATGACTGGACACCATTCAGTAGTTTTCATTCTAGATCCAGAACTGCTTGCAGTAACTTACCTGCCATCTCCGCCACTGCAAATAACAGCCGCTCTCAGTCCAATCACAGCCAACACACAAAACCTGCAGGAAAAGCAAAGACACATGAAATGCAGGCACATTGGGCATGCACCATTGTTATTAGTTGGCAACAAAAGATTTAGCCCTTGATTGAATGGATAAATGTTGTTTGGAATGTTGGGTTGAAGGGTTCTTGTGTTCACAAATTGTGTTCAAGTGAACGCTGAGGGATATTAAGGTCCGGTTGATAATGGTGTTTTTGCCTGTCTTTATTTTTATCTACTTATGGGCTGTGAACAGTGCTGGAAATTTCATATTTAATAATTATCTCTAAATACCCTTGAGGAAAGAATGAGGAGCCATCTCTTGGAACCACTTGCTTCAGGTGAAGGTTTCCCAAAGTGCTGCTAGATTGGAAGTCACCACCTTCCAACACAGCGTCAGTTGAACAACCAGTCTACTTCTAAGTCAGTTGATGTTGTACTTGGCTAGTTGTTGCCCTTGTCTATCAAGGTGGTAGACTTTCTAGGTGCTGCCATCCACTTTGCAGCCACAATGTTGGGCAGCATGACTGAATGGGGACTCTTCACAGGAACTGTCCTTCTGATGAAGCTTCTTCAAAGTAGTTGGATTGGTTGCCATTCAGGCAAAGAGCGTCCTGTTGCAAAAATAACATGTGCCTTGAAGATGGTAGAAAGGCTTTGCAGAGTAAGGGGCTGGTCTATTCACTGCATAATGCCAAGCATCCAACAGGATCTTGCAGCCTCAGAAATAAGGGTCAAGTCAGGGACACATTCTGGTCAATGACCATCTCCTGGCTGTTGATTCATTATTTGTACCACAGAATATCAAGCTCACTCTTAGATGGTCATTGCCTTGCATATTCATGGCACCAGTGTTGGATCAGGGAGCCAAGCCCAGATAGCACAGTCAAGGAGGTCCTCTGTTTGTCATCTTCATTCACCTCATGGTTTACTTGATCCTCCTCCTCCTGCTATGGTTTCCTTGGCAATGGCTAGATTGTGCACTTTGCAGCAGGTGACACCAGGTCAAGAATCTGCCTCAGACTGTACCGTAAGCACATCTATGGACTGGCGGGAGGGAACATCTGAGAAATTGTACATAAAAGTCAGTGAATACACCAATGATGCCCCTTATTGCTCAGTAGCTCTCAATATATCACCATGCAGCAGTATTTGTTCATGTCATAACTGATATGAAGAGGCAAAAAATCAGTTTATACATCTTATCTCCCAAAAGCCTCTTTTTCCATCCAACCGATGCTTGAATTTTGGCAAACACAGTGAAAGGCCCGAGATGAATTGGAACATGAGAACGTCCTTGGTATATGATGTTTAACATCCACACTTTCCACTGTCCTGCATTTTGCATGTGTAAGCTTTCTCAGGTATGCTCCATGCCATAAGTGTGCAATCCCTCACACCTTGACACCAAGGCCTGAGCTGGCAATCTGGATCTTCTGAAAACTCAAAGAGACTCGTGCTCTTAAGCACCAGACTTTACATGTTTTTGTTTTATTGTTTATTTTTTGCAATGGTATTTTTATTCACTCTGATTTGTTTGGGGTTTTTTTTTTTGCATCATTATGTTGCAAAATCATGCTAAGCCTCGTCTCTCACTAACTTCAACTTGACCTGCTATGCTTTAAAAGCTAGCACTGCGTTTTAGACCCAGCCCATCACTGCCATGAACTTCGGCAAAGACTACATTCTCAGCTAATCCTCTTGTCTGTGCTTCCTGCTTCTCTGCATAAAATGAGATTTCCCCTCTTTGACTAAAGACCTTCTGTGAAATTCTATTTGCAGCAGTGGGCTGATACAGCAGTGTGTAATACATAGCCTCTACTGCAGTTGAAATGGAGGTCAAGAAGTTGAGCACCTCAGGCAGAGTAATCAACTTATGGGTCTGGGCCTCAAGCTCTGTATGTAGTAGATACAGTTCTTGGTTACAAGTCCTCTCCAAGTTATGAACACCCAACTTATGTACAGACCATAAATACAAACAAGAATTTGGCAGGCCAACAGGATGGATTTGCTGGTTGCTGCAATGCTGCAGGCATCATTTAAGGTAATAAGGAATCGGAGTAGAATTAGGCCATTTGGCCCTTCATGACTCCTAACCTCGTTCTCCTGCCGTCTCCCCATAACACCTGTCACCTGTACTAATCAAGAATCTATTTATCTCTGCCTTAAACATATTCACTGATTTGTCATGTATTAGCTCAGTTTGCAGCAATATCTGAATGGTTAATTTAAATACCATTATAAACAGTTCTCATGAATGAAACTCTGTCATTACCTGGGATGGACTTGTACTTTCAGATGTACTGAGCCTTCTGGTGCATTACTCATCCATGAGGGGGAAGAGAAAGTTACTCATAAAGGGCCTGTCTTGGTCGCTTGAGCCGTACGGCCTCGCGTGGCCGGTCCCACTTCGATTGCCGGAGCCGTGTGGAGTTGTGCGGGGCTGGTCCTGACATCGCGCGGAGCTCCGAAAAACTGACTCTGTTCAAAATCCCGCGTGGCAATGGCCGACAGGCCCGCAGCAGCATTGAGGCCGTACGCAACGTCTCGACGTTGTACGCAGCGTCATGACGCCGTACGCAGCGTCAGGACGCCATACACAGCGTCTTGACGGCGTGCACCTAGCGTGTGGCGTTGCGCAATGACGTCACCGCCCGGCGTGCCGTTGCATGACGACGTCACCGCCCGACGCCGTGCGACGTCCAAATTCAGTCGGCCCGCCTCCTGCCCAGCTGATTGGTGAGTATGATGTCGGGACCAGCTCCGACAACTCCATACGTCTCCGCGGTTTCAATTGGGACCGGCCCCTCAAGCCACCACGTTTGGTCGCGCTCGCCGCATGCGGTCGCGTGCTGGTGGGACAGGCCCTTAAGTGTTCCATGGAGGACAGGCTAACCTTGTCAGAATTCTTCACTCAGTCCTACTTCGGAGTGTAGGGTCATATCCTTAGGTGCCAAAATTAAAGCTCCCATCTTTTGACCAAAATGACATCTCAAAATGTGCTCAATTAAAAGTAAGTTGAAGACAATTCAGTCGGGCCCTTCTGCCTGACACAATCACCTCCTATACAATCTCCACAAAGTTGTAACTAACTGAGTAACCTTTAAATATCAATGGTGAATGGTTTCCTCCTACTGTTCAGGCTAGGTTTCTTGAATATAGTCCGTGCAATGCATGAGGTGCAACTACATGGCCCAGTTTGGCATTGCATGTGACATGAGGAATGACAATTCCAACTGTCCCTTCCTGGCATGGAACCATGCTTCTCAATTAGACAGGTAGGTTCACAACCAAAGTTCTGATTTGATTGTCAGAACAGAAAAGGGGCACTTGAAGCTTTTAATATAGTCTTCATATAATTCAAGTTGAATGCTGCCTAGCTGAAAATCTGGGGGCAATTTAAAATTTGCTTGCAATCTAAACAGATTGGCTGTGACGCTGTCTTAGTACTCAGCTTAATTTTTCTCGATGTTTAGATTATCTTGGGCAGAATGTAAAACAAGCATATCTTACGATCTTTATGTCGCTATTTATCGTCCTATACGCTCTGTCTAAATCTTCACCCTTCCTCCCTCTACCTTGGCTCAATCTGCCTATTTTTACCTTGTCTGCGCTGAGACCTAATATCGTGGAGCTGGCGGCCTCCAACTGGAATCGATCTGGAGGCTCTGGTGGCAGGGCCTGTGGACTTACCATCGTGGAGCTGGCTGACTTGATCAGCCAGCTCCACGATGCCCTCCGCTCCCACCCTCATAGATCTCATCTGGTAGTTCTAGTTTTATCATCTTACCGTTATACTTCGGTCATTGTTAGCTGTGAATTCATTCCGCTGCTTTGAAGATTGACGCACCAACGGCTGTACGGGCTTCTATTCACATAGTCCCTCAACTCGACTCCTCATAAAATAAAGATCAAACTTCAAACTGGTAAGTTCTCGTTTGAATCTTACTATTAATCCTGGAAGTGGCGGCACTGCCAAGCTTATGCGGCTCACCTGCACTTCCTTATATAGGTGATATATTGCTGCTGTGTACTATCCCTGCAGGCCGACGTGAGAACATCCACAGTCCGATGAGACAGTCCTCTCCCCAGGTATGGCCTCCTTAAAAACTGCAAATTAACAGATCAATACGATCATATAAAGGATGTTGATCCCCAGTGACTGGATTTACCAGTAGATTTTTATTCTTGGGCATAAGCATGTAAGGCTCCCTAGCCATTTGTAATACAACGGGAAACCATGCTCGTGTAGGCCAATCTGGCACTACCAATACCCCTGAAGCAGAGTCCTCCTTGATCTTTTGCAAACATCTGCTGATGAGACAGAATGGAGGAAATACATACACAAACATTCCTCCCCCAATGCAGCGAAAATGCATCCACTGCTACTGCCCCAGGATCTGGTTACCATGAAACATATCTAGGTAACTGATTATTTAATCGAGATGCAAACAAGTCAATATCTGGCAATGCATACAGATCAATCATTTGGTTAAATACATCCTGATTTAACATCCATTCAATGTTGTCATTAAACTGACGTGACCTCTTCCTGGCAAATAAAGTGCTGAAAGCCAGATATTTTGGTCAATACACCAGCTCCAAATCTGGTTAGCCAGTCTATCACAAGACTGTGACTTAACTCCACCCATGTGGTTTACATATGCCACTGCTGTGGTGTTGTCAATCTGACCTGCACATGCAGATCCCTCCTTGTAGAACAATAAGCTTTGAGCCCATACCAGGTGCCCAACAACTCTAAATAATTAATCCCTCTTAATTGAGGAAGCGATGTCTCATCCACATTCCATCTGCCTCCACAACTAGAAGACATATCTGTTGCACCCCAACCCAGTGCACTTACATCAGTCTGTAATATCAGTGACGGTGATTCCACCAAAACCTTCCTTAAATTTTTTGAAACATGTACTATCCACCATTGTATGTCAGCAATCGCCCCAGCTGACAACTGCATAGGCCTATCAAAAATGGCCCCTTTGTATTCTCAGTGCCTGTTCCTTTGATCGTTGTAATTGTTGATAATGCAGAGGACCATACTGCACAGCTGGAAAGGCTGCAACAACTTCCCAATAAAACTGGCTACTTGTCTAATCGAAGGCCGTTGTTCTCCAACGAGATTAACACAATCCTCAATTAACTGATTCAATTTATCCCTGGGCAAAGTTACCAACATGTGATTGGAATTAATGGTAAATCCCAGATAATCAATAATTTGGACTGGTGATAATTTAGATTTATCTGGGTGAATAACAAATCCCATTTGTTCAACAGTGATTTTAACAACTGAAACTGATGATTGAGTTTCAGCATGAGTCTTTCCAACAATCAGAATATCATCTAAATAGGCCATTACCACATGCCCCTGAGCTCTAAGTAATGCTAACACAGGTTTTACCAATTTAGTAAATAATCTAGGAGCTGAAGTTAATCCATTCGGCAATGTCCTGAATTGCCACAGCTCAGTCATCCAAATAAATTTCAAATATCTTCTATCATCACCATGAATAGACACTGCGTAATACGCATTCTTTAAATCAATGGTTGCCATATAATACCCTTTGGACACTAGATGTTTTCCCGTGGTAAAGGTCTCCATTTTGAAATGCCTATAACAAACAAATTTGTTCAAATTCGATAAATCCAGAATAATTCTACATCCCCCAGTCTTTTTAGATCTGGGAAATATACTTGACAGAAATTGTTGACTTTGATAGACAGAAGGCTCAATTACCCCTTTCTTATGTAACGACTGAATCTCTGCTTGAATAAGCACATTTTCCTCATCTGAAAAATAAGTTTTACGACTAGGAAAATGTTGATTAGGTAGACTGTCCTTATAGTAAAATCCAATTTTTCACCCCTTCAATACACTAAGTATGAACAAATCTGATGTCAACTGCTGCCATTGTTTGAGAAACAATTTTAACCTTCCCCAATTTGAACAGGAACATCAGTTAATTCATCGTCTGTCAATGTTATATTCCTTACCAGCATCTTTCCTTGCGGCCTTGTTGTCCTCGACTTCTTGTAGAGAACCTTTTTTGCCTTGCTTCCAGCTGGCTTAATGAGGGCCATGGTTATAACAACCTCATGACAGTCTTTGACCCTTTTTGCAAGGTTACCACCAAACAACAGATTTCGTGGTGGTACACTGGTCGGTTTGCACAACTCGCCAAATTCGGGTTAGCACTGGCCTAATAGCGGCCCTCCCGATATTATTAATTTCAAAATGCATTACAAAGGAGTCCCAGTTCATCCTGGTGTGCTTCAACCATATCGTTTGTATCAATAACTTTCACCACAGCTGTAATACCTGCTTACAACAGTTTAAGCACTTTTTTAAACTTCATCTCCTGGGCCCTAGCAGGCAAACCCATCTATGACCAAATTTGGTGATTAACCACCGGCACCTTCAGGAGATCACAATTAACAGGAGCTTTATAGTTTTTTGCTACTTCATCCATAGCTAGCTCCTGTAACTGGTGGGAGAGCATATACTGAATGGCTTCGGCCAATTCTACATCAATCGCCTTTCCTGCCTCTCTACACTCAGCAAACTTCCCAGCAATGTTCGGAATTACCTCCAACCGAACACCTTTACTGCTCTCCCCCAGCATAGAATCAGTGTCAGCAAACTGCACTGATAGAACATCCTCCTCACAGGCAGGATAGTTCTGCAGCCCTGAAACAGGTGCTGCTAGCACAAGCTCTCCATCAGCCTGGCTTGGGCACCACTCCTCCTCACGGAGCTGGTCCCTGTCGAGCATTCTTTTGTAATAGAATCTCGACGTGGGAGAGCTGTGAGCAAACGGACTCTCCTATGGAGGGTATAACCTCCAGGCCCGACTCATCTACGGGCCACAGAGACTTGCCAGTGGCCTTCCGCCCTACTGACAAGCCTCCACTGCCCCCCGGCAGTGGGTCCGCAACCACTGGCTGTGTAGCCAGCACCGGACCAGGTGTACCAGACGGGCCTCCATCCTCAACACTCTCCTGGCCACTTTTCCTTTCTACCCCCGGAGCGCCTCGCCGACACCTTCTTCACTTTCTGCAACATTCTCTAAGAACCCCAAACCGTCGCAGAAAATAACATGTGGTAAAATGTTTTTAAAAACCTTACCTCCGTCTCGACCCGCAACGTCGCCCATCTCCCTCGCTCCTTAGATGCTGCTGCACCCGCTAAATTCTCCAGCTCTTCGTATAACCCGCTGTTTAAACTTATCGCTCGGAGGAGCGCTGCTGCTCCAACCGCCCGACTGCACCAGCGTCTGACGTCATGACGCACCAACGGCTGTACGGGCTTCTATTCACGTAGTCACTCACGTGACTCCGAAGTAAAATCTCCTCTGCCTGCTCATGATCTGTATCCCTCCATTCCCTGTATATCTATGTGTCTGTCCAAAACCCTCTGAAAATCCAACTCCCTCGATGCATCTCCCTCCATGGCGCAGCTGCTAGAACTACCTGCTCACAGCTCCAGAAACACAACTTCATTCCTGACCTTGGGTGTGTCTTTATGTGATAACATCTGAAAGCTTCTCTCAATGGTTCAGTTTATTTGTAAAGATTAAACTTAGCAAAGTTTCAGTGTTCCAGGCAAATTCAAAACATAGTGGGGTGATGGCTGCCTTGCCAACAGTCTTCATCTTTTCCTTCTTAAACCCCTGTCTCACTGTGCGAGTTGGCCCACGAGTGACCCCGAGTTTTCACTCGTGGTGATCACGTAGCGGGAACGTCGGAACTCGCGCGTTCAACTTGTCCACTCGTGGCGCTAACGGCAGGTACTCGGGAAACTTGTTAACTCGTGAAAAAAATCAAACATGTTTGATTTTTTCCACGAGTCAAATTAACTGTTCAAGTTAAAAATGGAAACATTTAAACTCGTTGCAGTAACGTAATGGCCCGTGCGTTTACCATAGTGTCTCGTGAGTCTATCGTGGGAACTTTTTTATAATCTGAAAGGGACTGAACCAAAGTAGTATAATATGTATATACATATTATATATATTATATATATTTCAATTCCAACCCCGAGGCAATTGAGAGGCGATTTCTTGGGGCCGTGTAATTTAACGTGTGTCTTTGCTTTTAAAAGTGAAGCTGTTTAATTGTTTACGCTGCGCTGTGTTTCGTGTTGGGGAGAGTGCTGCTGTACAATGCTTTCGATTTTATACTGCCCTCCCCCTTCCACAGAAAAATGCCTAAATTTTTCTTTGTGCCCGCTCTCCTGGGAGCAATCCAAACCAGGGGAACAATGAACCCTCAGAGGCTTCGCGTTCCTTGCTCCTATATATGGAGGGTACACAAAAAGCTGGAGAAACTCAGCGGGTGCAGCAGCATCTAAGGAGCGAAGGAGATAGGCGATGTTTCGGGTCGAGACCCTTCTTCCTAATAAAGGAAGAAGGGTCTCGACCCGAAACGTCGCCTATCTCCTTCGCTCCTTAGATGCTGCTGCACCCGCTGAGTTTCTCCAGCTTTTTGTGTACCCTCGATTCTCCAGCATCTGCAGTTCCTTCTTTAAATCCTATATATGGACCTCACTCGCTCGCATCTGTATGAACGCTCGATCAACCAGACATCGGCCAACACAGAGGCCTGATTACTGAAAACAAAGTCAACTTAAACATAGAAACATAGAAATTAGGTGCAGGAGTAGGCCATTCAGCCCTTCGAGCCTGCACCGCCATTCAATATGATCATGGCTGATCATCCAACTCAGTATCCCGTACCTGCCTTCTCTCCATACCCTCTGATCCCCCTAGCCACAAGGGCCACATCCAACTCACTCTTAAATATAGCCAATGAACTGGCCTCAACTACCCTCTGTGGCAGAGAGTTCCAGAGACTCACCACTCTCTGTGTGAAAAAAGTCTTTCTCATCTCGGTCCTAAAAGACTTCCCCCTTATCCTTAAACTGTGACCCCTTGTTCTGGAGTTCCCCAACATCGGGAACAATCTTCCTGCATCTAGCCTGTCCAACCCCTTAAGAATTTTGTAAGCCTCTAAAAGATCCCCCCGCAATCTCCTAAATTCCAGTGAGTAAAAGCCGAGTCTATCCAGTCTTTCTTCATATGGAAGTCCTGCCATCCCAGGAATCAGTCTGGTGAACCTTCTCTGTACTCCCTCTATGGCAAGAATGTATTTCCACAGATTAGGAGACTAAAACTGTACACAATACTCCTGGTGTGGCCTCATCAAGACCCTGTACAACTGCAGTAGAACCTCCCTGCTCTTGTACTCAAATCCTTTTGTTATGAATGCCAACATACCATTCGCTTTCTTCACTGCCTGCTGCACCTGCATGCCTACTTTCAATGACCACTCACCCAACCTATCCAAGTCACCTTGCAGCCTCCTCGCATCCTCCTCACAGCTAATACTGCCCCCCCAGCTTCGTGTCATCCGCAAACTTCGAGATGTTGCATTCAATTCCCTCATCCAGACCATTAATATATATTGTAAATAGCTGGGGTCCCAGCACTGAGCCTTGCGGTACCCCACTAGTCACTGCCTGCCATTCTGAAAATTACCCATTTACTCCTACTCTATGCTCCCTAATGGCCCTGTCTCACTGTGCGAGTTGACCCACGAGGTACCCCGAGTGACAGACTCGTGGCTGTGCACGAGACTGCAAGTTTATGATCAAGTGTGTAACCGAGTTCCCACGGGTATGTCATTGCTGCGATGTTCCAAGTTCCTCTCCCGAGTTACCAAGTTCCTCTCCCGTTACTCTTGAGCCAACCGTGAATGAAGGTATGTTTTAATAAAGCAACAATGTTAAAATACATCTCCATCCTGTGGTTTTGAGTTATTTCAGCGCGGCGGCATCTATTGATATGACCTACAATGGGAAAATGCGCATCCTCCAGTAACCAAGCAACCACGGCACCACACTTTCAACAGAAAACTTAATATTTAAAGAATATATTATGGGACATTGGATTGTCTGAAGAAGGGTCCCGAGCAGAAACGCCACATATGTGTGTGTGTGTGTGGCTGTGTGTGTGGCTGTGTGTGTGTCTGTGTGTGTGTCTGTGTGTGTGTCTGTGTGTGTGTGTGTGTGTGTTTGTGTGTGTGTCTGTGTGTGTGTCTGTGTGTGTGCATGGCTGAGTTGGATGATCAGCCATGATCATATTGAATGGCGGTGCAGGCTCGAAGGGCCGAATGGCCTACTCCTGCACCTATTTTCTATGATTCTATGTTTCTATGAAACAAAAAGAAGAGGTAGCAATTATAATAAACTGCCTCAATTGTGTCAAATCGGGATCAGGAACAACCTACTGATAGAGAGGAGCAAAAATTAATAAAGAAACCAATAAAGAGACATTAAATATTCAAAGGAAATTAGATTGGCACTAGGGAAAGGAAGAAAGGATTGCGCAGGAGGTGTCGGAGTGAGGAATAGGAGCAAGTGTAAACTTGTTTAATAACTTTTTGTCAAGTTGTTCCACCTGCAGGACAGTTTTACCCACAGAACGCCACTATCTGGGGAGTGAGGTAAAAGAGTATGTGGACCCTCAAGAACGGGCAGAAGGCACAGCTCAGGTAGGATGTGTAATCATCATTTCCATCCAAGTAGCTCCCCAGAGACAAAGACAGAGAGCAACAGAGAGGAGGAGGTGATACTGTCCTGTCCCCTTTACAATCCAGGAGAGGCCAACAGAAAAGAAGACTGCTCCTCTGAGTGATATTCCTGCTCCTGCAAATTAAAGGAGATATACATAGCCTAGTGCCCAACCTTACCAACGTAACATAGTAATTGACAATAGAGAAAAGGAAGAACAAAGTCTCAGAGATTTGAAAAAATACAGACAGCCTCTAGAGACCATTGAGGCAAGCTCCAAGTTAAACGAATTAAAGAAGAAAACCTGAGAATGAACACTCCTTTGTGGTTTTGGGACATCTACTTTGCGCCTAAATTTAGCCTTTAAGAATAAACTGACAACATTCTGAATTAGATCTCTAAATTGTGTGGTAATGAATTGGAAGGATTCTGAAATTTGAGAATTGGAAATGGCATGGGATATGGCTCAAATGTGTTTGAAATTTGAGAATTAACCTGGTATTTTTATTGTTTCACCCCCAGATAGACATCCGGAGAAGAGTGAAGGATTGGCAACAGTCATGAAAGGAAGGACAGGAACTTGGCAGAGGTATTGTGAACATGAATAAACATCTGGGTGATGTGAGAAATGGCATAGAAAGAATAGGGAATGAGGAAGTGCAAAGGACAAATCTTCCTTCAGGAAGTCAAGGCTGACCGCCTAGAAAGAGTTGCTGGAGAAGAAGGAGTGATTGGGTTGTAAGAAGTACCAGGGGAGTGGGTACTTGTTGCCAGAGTCAAAGTATTTGACCAGTGGATCGAAATTTATCCAACCCTTGATAATAAAGTGGCTACTATTATCAAAGTGTAAAGAAAATTGTCCCTAGATTTGGTATTCTTAATTGGCTTGATTTAAAATGATGAACCACACCATATGGAACTAAATTGATTAAATTAAACAGCTGGGAATTCCACAGCAGATGAATTGAATTGTGTTTATCAGCCACAAGCTGTGGATTGGAAAAAGGTAAGACAGACCTTGAAATTCAAAATAGTAAATTAAAGGCTGAGACTAAATTTGGCTGAATTGAAGCATTCCCCATGATTGTTTTGAATAAGAGTCACGCCTGTAGGGAAATCTGGACTGGACCCAGCTGAAATTTATATGAGGAACCTTCATTGGAAGTACATTGGAAACCACCATGTGGCTGTGGAGATAACTGATTGCATGTTAGTGTTAATCATAATATAGGAAGGAAAGCATCCTAGAATAGTAATAGTGCACAGAGAGAGGTCTTTGGTTGACAGTGGAGGACAGGAATGGATGGGAAAGCATCAGTGAAAGTATAGGTTGTAATTTACTTCATCCCAAGTTCTCTTGGGAATTTTAGGTTCTGCTATGGATCAAGAAGTGGATGGGATTCGCGCCCACGAAAACTTGGGAGGTGAAGACTTGTCAGACAGGAATTATGAAGCTACACCCACGAAAACCCAGGAATCTTGATGAAGTTCTGAGAAAATACATCATCATCTTGGTGTTAATTTGTTTGATAATGTAACAGTCACCAATGTACCTTTAGTTATCATAAATGATGGTTATCATATAAATGATAAAAGGGAGGAATGTTAACCCTGGCTAAAACAGAGCAGCCATAGCACCAACATTTAGTAAGGACTCATGTATTGTTAGGCCATTTTGGTCAAGTCTGATGCGCTCTGCAGAAATAAGACAAGCTTCTGAATGGTACCAGTAAGTCTAGGCCCCCGATCTGTGTAGCATATTCAATTGACAGAATGAATGGGATTTCTGCAGAGGCCATCCAAGGAAATGTAAAATGCATGAGTTGATTAGATCAACGCAAACTAAGTGTACATATTGTAAATAATGTTGCGAGACAGTTACCATGCTGGTTGTTGATTGGCCAGTCCCCACGAGGTCCTTTGTCAATCTGGAAGAGCGTTTGTGACTGCGTGACCTTTTGGAATGTCTCTGCTTGCATGAGGCTGAAGGGCTTGGCCAGGCAGATACAAGGATCAAACCCACAGTGGTTTAGGTATCGTATAGGGTAATTTGTTGCGCTATCCAAAAATAAAGTTTAGTTGTTCCAGTGCTTGAATCATTGTTTTATTGACTGAACTAGACTGGGGGGAAGCCTAGAAGAGCTAATTCACAAGGGTAGAAGATTAACTATTATCAAGTTGAGTGGTCAAATAGGCCTGAAGTATTGGATGTTCAACTACTGCTATTTTTTTGCCCTTATGATGTGCCTCAATAAGAAAGCATCAATTTAAAAGTTGGTAAGTGACTAGCCTAATTTCAACTGTTGTTTTGCAGAATCCCTGTGGATAGCATCAAAATGTGGAACATTCAAAAAACAGCTAAATACTCCTTGACAGAAAGTTATTGTCATACCAAAGGCACAAAGCAATTTCCTCAGCCAGCCTAATAAGATTGATAAGAAAATAAATCAGATTGGCTAAATCTGCTTTTATTTTGAGCATTATAATTTGGTCCTTTGCATTTTTCTACATCTGAGACCATAATCATAATCATAATAATCATAATCGTAATTTATTAGCCAAGTCTGTTTTGCAACATATGAGGAATTTGGTTTGCCATGCAGTCATAACAGAAAAGCAACAAAATACACAATTACATAAAATTTGACATAAACATCCACCACAGCGGCCCCTCCACGTTCCCCACTGTGATGGAAGGCAATAAAGTCTTATCTTCCTACCTCCTTTCCTCCTTGGGGATCGCCCACTCCGAGATGGTATGTCCGCAGGCTCTGCAGTTTTGGAGCTCTAGAAGTCCCAGCAAGAGGCCGTCAACGCCACAATATTAGGCTGCAGTGCTGATGAAGATACGACATTGAAAAAGTTGCATCTCCGTCGAGGAAAGGGACCAGAAATGTTCCCCCCCCACCACCCCCACATAATACACAATTAAAAATCAACTAAAACAAACATTTTACAATAAACTAAAAACACAAAAGAATCATAGAATCATAGAAAATAGGTGCAGGAGTAGGCCATTCGGCCCTTCGAGCCTGCACCGCCATTCAATATGATCATGGCTGATCATCCAACTCAGTATCCTGTACCTGCCTTCTCTCCATACCCCCTGATCCCTTTAGCCACAAGGGCCACATCTAACTCCCTCTTAAATATAGCCAATGAACTGGCCTCAACTACCTTCTGTGGCAGAGAATTCCACAGACTCACCACTCTTTGTGTGAAAAAAGATCTTCTCATCTCGGTCCTAAAAGACTTCCCTCTTATCCTTAAACTGTGACCCCTTGTTCTGTAGTTCACCAACATCGGGAACAATCTTCTTGCATCTAGCCTGTCCAAACCCTTAAGAATTTTGTAAGCCTCTATAAGATCCCCCCTCAATCTCCTAAATTCCAGCGAGTACAAGCCGAGTCTATCCAGTCTTTCTTCATATGGAAGTCCTGCCATCCCAGGAATCAGTCTGGTGAACCTTCCCTGTACTCCCTCTATGGCAAGAATGTATTTCCTCAGATTAGGAGACCAAAACTGTACGCAATACTCTTGGTGTGGCCACACCAAGACCCTGTACAACTGCAGTAGAACCTCCCTGCTCATGTACTCAAATCCTTTTGCAATGAATGCCAACATACCATTCGCTTTCTTCACTGCCTGCTGCACCTGCATGCCTACTTTCAATGACTGGTGTACCATCACACCCAGGTCTCGTTGCATCTCCCCTTTTCCTAATCGGCCACCATTCAGATAATAATCTACCCTCCTGTTTTTGCCACCAAAGTGGATAACCTCACATTTATCCACATTATACTGCATCTGCCATGCATTTGCCCACTCACCCAACCTATCCAAGTCACCTTGCAGCCTCCTCGCATCCTCCTCAGAGCTAACACTGCCCCCCAGCTTCGTGTCATCCGCAAACTTGGAGATGTTGCATTCAATTCCCTCATCCAGACCATTAATATATATTGTAAATAGCTGGGGTCCCAGCACTGAACCTTGCGGTACCCCACTAGTCACTGCCTACCATTCTGAAAATGACCCGTTTACTCTTACTCTTTGCTTCCTGTCTGGCAGCCAGTTCTCTATCCACATCAATACTGAACCCCCAATACCGTGTGCTTTAAGTTTGTATGCTAATCTCTTATGTGGGACCTTGTCGAAAGCCTTCTGAAAGTCCATATATAACACTGGGAGCAGATGCGGCGTAGACGGAGGAATTGGGAATAGGGGATGGAGTCCTTACAGGAAGCAGGGTGGGAGGAAGTGTAGGTGTGAAAATGAGAAGCTAGTGCGACTAGGGTGGGGGAGAGATAGAGAGAGAGGGAATGCCAGGGCCCGAGGGCTGAGGGAGAGGTGGGAAGGGGAGGAGTGTGAAAATGAGAAGCTAGTGCGACTAGGGTGGGGGAGAGATAGAGAGAGAGGGAATGCCAGGGCCCGAGGGCTGAGGGAGAGGTGGGAAGGGGAGGAGTGTGAAAATGAGAAGCTAGTGCGACTAGGGTGGGGGAGAGATAGAGAGAGAGAGAATGTGTACCCTCGATTCTCCAGCATCTGCAGTTCCTTCTTTAATACAATACTCCTGACATGGTCTCAGCAAGGCACTTTACAGTTACAAGAAGGCAAGTTTACTCTCAGAGCAAATGTATTTACCATTGAGGCCAAAATTCAATTTGCCTTAATTTAGCTTTGAACCATAAGATCATAAGACATAGAAGTAGAATTAGTTCATTCGGTCCATCAAGTCTACTTCGCCTTTCAATCATGGCTGATCTATTTCTATCTCTCAACAGATATGTCTTCCTTCTCCCCATAACCTTTGACATCCTTACTAATCAATCACCTATCAATTTCCATGTTAAAAATACCTAATGACTTGGCCTCCACCTCCACTTCCGACTGTGGCAATGAATTCGACAGATTCACTTTCCTCTGGTTAAAGAAATTCCTCCTCCATTCCAATCTAAAGGTACATCCTTTCATTCTGAGCCTGTGCCCTCTGGTCCCAGACTCTTCCATTACTAGAAAATTCTTCTCCACATCCACTCTATCAAGTCCTTTTATTATTCAGTAGGTTTCAATGAGATTCCCCTCATCTTTCTTAACTCCAGCAAGTACAGGTCCCAAGCCTTTAAACACTCATACATTAACTCAATCATCCCTGGGATCATTCTCAGATACCTCCTCTGGACCCTTTCCAATGCCAGCACATCCTTCCTCAGATATGAAGCCCAAAACTGATTCTAATATTCCAAATGTGGCCTTACTAGCAGCTTATAAAGACTCAGCATAACATCCTTGCTTTTACATTCTAGTCCTCTCAAAATGAATGCTAACAATGCATTTGCCTTCCTTACTACTGACTCAACCTGTAAATCCACCTTTTGGGAATCCTGCACCAGCATTCCCAAGTTCCTTCGCACCTCTGATTTCTGAATCCTTTCCCCGTTTAGAAAATAATCTTACTGTTATTTCTTCTACCAAAGTGTATGACCATACACTATGCTGCATTCCATCTGTCACCTCTTTGCTCAATCTCGAAACCTGCCAAAGGATCTTGAGACTTTTCTGCAGACTCCCTGCTTCATCAACATGACCTGTCCCTCCACTTACCTTTGTATCATCCACAAACTTGGCTACAAAGCCATCAATTCCAATATTCATATCGTTAGCATATAAAATGAAAGGTAGCTGACCCAACACCAACCCCTGCAGAACACCACTCATCATTGGCAGTCAACCAGAAAAGAACCCCTTTATTCCCACTCTTTGTCCTCAAAGAGTCAGCCAATCTTCTATCCCTGGAACTACCTAGTGTCTAAAATCATGGGCTCCTATCTTGTTTAGCAGCCTCACATGCGGCACATTATCATAGGCTTTCGGTATAATTTGTACCTTATCAAAGGCCAATCTCTCACTATTTAAAAATACTCCACATTTCTGTTTTTCTTACTAAAGCAGATAACTTCGCATTTTTCCACATCGTACTCATCTGCAATATGTTTGCCCCATCACTTAGTTTCTTTATTCTTCCAGCAACAGACTGGTTCCACCAAGATGCAGTACAGAACGCTACAGGAGAACCTTTTTCCCTGTGGCTATCAAACTGCACAACTCCTCCCCCTTCCGTCATGGACTAGAATGACTCTCTCCCCCCCCAATCTTTACACATCTCCAATCCTTTCCACTCGTCACTAATTTCATGTTTCATGTATCTTGTGTTTTATAACTGTTGGCAGATTAATTTCCCTCCTGGGATAAATAAAGTTCTATCGTATTGTATACTCTGTTAATGCCTCTTTCCATTCTCATCACTACGTGCACTCTGATTTAATTTTGTCATCAGCAAAATGGAAAGCTATAGTTTGGTTCCGTTAGCACAAAAAAAATGATCCTTTTTTTAGCTATAGCTACAGTTAGAGTTACAGCTCGTCAGCCTAAAAATGGCCTTTGTATTCTTAATGATCATAATCTTTCGAGCAAGCAATTTACTAACATGTAGCCAGTGGATACCTTGTGTGGATATATATACCAGGTCCAATGACCAGGCATGGTATGCAATTTTTAATCTAATTGTTTTTAAAGTTTAGTTTAGAGATACAGTGCGGAAACAGGCCCTTTGGCCCACTGAATCCGCGCAAGCCAGCGATCGCCGCATATTAACACTATCCTTCACACACTAGGGACAATTTTTGCATTTACCAAGACAATTAACCTACATACCCGCACGTCTTTGGACTATGGGAAGAAATCGAAGATCTCGAAGAAAACTCACGCAAGCCACGGGGAGAACGTACAAACTCCGTACAGACAGCACCCGTAGTTGGGATCAAACCCAGGTCTCTGGCGCTGCACTTGCGGTAAGGCAGCAACTCTACCGCTGCGCCATCGTGACGCCCTAAATGTTGAATGTGAGCTTTAACATTAGGTTAGATGTGTGAAGAAATGCATTGGCCTCCACAACCACAAGCAGATGAGTGTGAACTTAAAAAAAAAACGTTTTCTTTTGTAACAGAAACCAGAAGAATGTGAATTTGTACCTCAAAGTGAAGCCATGGATCTCCCATATCCAATCTATCCAATCATAGCTAAAGCCAAAAGCAGTAGCCTCTGACTGCAGATGGAGCTCTCTTCACCTCTTCAATGCTAGATCAGCACCCTCTGTCTATTCAAACCTCAAAACTCATTCCACTGCTTGGGGCCATTCCACCTGTTACCAATGTTTGCTTCCTAATGGTGGATTCAAATGTGAGTTAAAAAAAAATGATTTAAGTTAGCTCCAGCCGATAAGATCAATTGGGCCTCCATGCTCAACACGTTCGAGGGTACCAACTACAGGCTCTAGGTTAATTCCCGTAACATTACGTTTTACCCTGGCTATCTTCCTTCATTTGGTAGACAAAAATGCTGGAGAAACTCAGCGGGTGAGGCAGCATCTATGGAGCGAAGGAAATCGCCGACATTTCGGGTCGAGATCCTTCTTCAGACTGATGTGAGGGTGGGGGGGGGGGGGGGGTGCGGTGGGGACAGGAAGAAGAAAGGAAGAGGCGGAGACAGTAGGCTGAGGGAGAGCTGAGGAGGGGAGGAGAAAGCAGGGACAAGCTGAAATTTGCAGTGAGACTCACTCTGGCCATGGTCGGATTCGGAATGGGAGGGGGAGTTGAAGTGCTGAGCCACCGGGAGATCAGGTTGGTTATTGCGAACTGAGCGGAGGTGTTGAGCGAAGCGATTGCCAGGCCTACGCTTAGTCTCACCGATGTAGAGCAGCTGACACCTAGAGCAGCAGATGCAATAGATGAGGGTGAACGAAGTGCAGGTGAACCTGTGCCCCACCTAGAAAGACTGCTTGGGTCCTTGAATGGAGTCAAGGGGGGAGGTAAAGCGAGAGATGTAGCATTTCCTGCAGTTGCAAGGGAAAGTTCCAGGAGAGGGGGTGGTTTGGGTGGGAAGGGACGAATTGGCCAGGGAGTTACGGAGGGATCAGTCTTTGCGGAAAGCAGGCGGGGAGGAGATGGGAAGATGTGGCCAGTGGTGGGATCCCGTTGGAGGTGGCGAAAATGTCGGAGCATTATTTGTTGTATGTGACGGCTGGTAGGATGGAAGGTGAGGACAAGGGGGACTACCCTTGTTATGATTGGGTGGATGGGGAGTGAGAGCAGAGTTACGGGGTATAGAAGAGACCCTGGTGAGAGCCTCGTCTATAGTAGAAGAGGGGAACCCACATTCCATGAAGAATGAGGACATCTCCGATGCCCTGGTTTGAAACACCTCATACTGGGTGCAGATGTGGCGTAGACAGAGGACATGGGAGTAGGGGATAGAGTCCTTACAGGAAGCGGGATGGGAAGAAGTGTAGTCCAGATAGCACTTCTTTCATTTGATACTACTTTAAATATGGAAGAATTGACTTCCATACTGACAAAACTACAGTTACTCAGACATTCACATATCTGTGTGGAGCTATCAGGTTTGCTTTTCTTGCTTGCTGCAGACAACTACCGAAAGTAACATGGATGATGTCTCCGTCCTCAAAAGATTTTAAGATGAAGTACTTGTTTGTTTTATTTCCTGAACATGTCTATCCTAGAAATGTTCTTGACAGATCTCCACCTTTCCTTTTGATCAGATTCACCGAATAACTGGGCATCAAGTGGGTAAATCCATTTGGAAACTTTTCTTCAGGCTTCCTACCAAAATGGACAATTACAAATAATAGATGTTCTTAATTGGAAGATATAAAACTATTTTGTGTGTGTGTGTGTGTGTGTGTGTGTGTGTGTGTGTGTGTGTGTGTGTGTGTGTGTGTGTGTGTGTGTGTGTGTGTGTGTGTGTGTGTGTGTGTGTGTGTGTGTGTGTGTGTGTGTGTGTGTGTGTGTGTGTGTGTGTGTGTATAATATATTTATTTGCCCCCTGTTAAACGGACAATGTAATTCTAATGCAAAATTCAAGAAAAGTGCTTGGAAGGAAAACTCAGTCAACAAGCTAGCATCAGTTTATGAGATGAGATCATAGTAATGGTCAAGTTTATTCAGACGCAAATGCTACCTTGTACTTAACCTTTTTCACCTGAGTTTAGAAAAAAAAGGAACAAATACTAAAACAAATAAATCAAGAATGTCTAATATTCTAAGATCTCTGAGGGCCCTTTTTTCATTGTTTGGGACATATTATGAACAAAGGACATTTTTTTAAGAACTGTAAGTTGAGCTCAATCAGTCATTTATAACTTAATGATGCTATATCACATATAGCTATTTTTACAGCCAATAAAGTTTAATAACAGAATAAATTATGAGCTGTTTGCTGAATATTGATCTTTGACTAGCACAAAGGGAACAAGGAAAGCTGTTTAAATAGATATGGAGCTGAATAGAAACGATACAGTTGGCTTAATCGTTGGTTCCCAGAGCCTTGCACTGACACTTCATTGTTTTTTTTTGCAAATACAAGCCTTTTTAACATCACAATATACTGTAAGCCATTATCTCTGCTTGCAAGGTATATTTAAAAAGGCACAAAAATGTATATTTCTCAGTTCTGGGAGAGATTAATAGAGGAGATACAGAGCCATGCAAATATGATAAGAGTGAAATGCGGGAAAATTCATTTTAATTATTTCATATCTGCACATTTTTTTTTCTGAAAATAATTTCTTTTAAAACAGACTCCCTGATTACTAGACCTTGGGTATGCTTGTTTAGAAATTTGGTGCATTTGATCTAATCTTGATATCAAAATATTCATGAAACACAATGATATCTCCCCAGAACAGCCCAGCATCCATTAATTTTGAAATTCAGGTAATTTATTAACACTTATCAGGAGCTGTAAAAGCGTTACCTCAGCATTGGTAATGTGTGCAAAGCTGAAGGCACTTATTTTTACTGATTCCTGATGATTTATAATGACTTGGTACATTTAGCAGTAGTGATTCCATTATAATGTAAAGTTCAGTTTTGTTTCAAGATATTCTTTAACAGAGTTCTCTTTGCTGAAGATGTTGAGGATATCTCTCAGTCCCAGAAATTTTGCAAACTTGCTGCTTGCTTGTCATTTAAGATAACTTCATTAACCCTTACAGTGCTTGCATTTTAATATTTTTAATCAGCGGAGTATAATTACTTCTGTACCTATAACCAAGATAAAATGCTTGTGGTGTGCACTTAACATGATCATTAATTCTCCCTCCAGTCTTGGAAAAGCCACGTTGGGACAAGCTTCCTTCTCCACTACAATTGGCTTTCTCAAAGTCATCCTCATCCAAGAGATTATTTTGAACGTCACCTGATCGGTTTTGATCGGCCTTTTAAAACAAGTGCAGAATGCCAACTGGTATGGCATTCAATATCTGTTGGCACTTGGTGGGAATCATGCCATGCACTATCACAGATTGTGCTGGGTGAGGCCATCTGCCCAAACCAGAGACCCACCTCAACTAAATAAAGCAAAGCAGGGTCCTCATAGCTGTGGAGTGTACACCAGGTGGCATGTGGAGACACCCGAAGCAGGGGCAGAAATTGTTGTCAGATGATAGAGCTCAAGCTTTGGAGCTGAAGAAACAGCTGGCTGGACTACAGACCATCCATAAGGCTGGATGTTTCACGGATCACACGTATTAGGTAATATGTCACTTTGCAGCACCAGCTGAGGCAGTCAAGGAGGGAATAAGCAGCTGGCAGATGGAGACTAAAGAGCTGGCAGATAGTTCAGCAAGCCCCAGAGGCGTTTTCTGTCTACCAGCAATTATTTCTGAATACTGAAGGTGTTCTGCTTCCCTGGAATCCAAGGTCAAAATTCCATAGGTGGCTCAGAGAGGGAAGAGAAAATCCAAAAGAGCAAAATTTAGGGGAGATTCTTTAGGTAGTGGAGCAAGCAAGTGTTTCTGTAGTAATGGAAAAAATAAAATAAAACTGCAGATGCTAGAATCTGAAACAAGAACACAAATGCTGGAAGAACATCGCCAGTCAAGCAGCAACTGTGGAATGAGACAAAATGTGTAGGAAAGAACTGTAGATGCTGGTTTAAATCGAAGGTAGACACAAAATGCTGGAGTAACTCAGTGGGACAGGCAGCAACTCTTGAGAGAAGGGTCTGAAGAAAGGTCTCGACCCGATACATCACCCATTCCTTCTCTCCAGAGATGCTGCCTATCCCGCTGAGTTACTCCAGCATTTTGTGTCTACTGTGGAAAAGAGATATCAGTCAATATTTTGGGTCGCAACCCTTCCTCTGAAGAGAGTGAGGGGTTGGAGTTTTCAAAGCAGAGCTTGGAGGACAAGACAGTTCAGGTGATAAAGAGCATGAGCAAAACACTAATATCTGAGCGGGTCAGGCAGCATCTGGGCAGCACAGTGGCACAGCGATAGAGTTGCTGCCTTTAAGCGCTAAAAAACTGGGTTCGATCCTGACCACGGGTGCTGATGAATGGAGTTTGTACGTTCTTTCAGTGAAAATGTGGGTTTTCTCCCGATGCTCCGTTTTCCTCCCACATTCCATTGTCGTGCAGGTTTATAGGTTAATTGGCTTCTGTAAATTGTCCCATATGTCCAGGATAGAACTATTGTACGGTCTGATTGTTAGTTGGCCTTGACACGGTGGGCCGAAGAACCTGTTTCCACGCTATATATCCAAAGTAAAACTCAACTAAATTAAAGCATCTGTGGAGGGAATGGACGTGTGATTTTTTTTGGTTTGGGACTCTTCTTCATTTTTCGTGTGTCTCTGATAAGGAACATGAGTAATGACAGGTTGGAAAATATTTTAAAGCAATAGGGTGAGAAAGTGACATAAGCATGACAATAGAAAACGATTGGAGAGCAATTTAGCAGAAGTTGAAAAATTCAGTGTTCATTCCACAGGGTTACAAAAGTGTCTAGATGGAAAATAAGATGCTGTTCATCTAGTGTATGTCAGTCCTCACTATGGTAGTGGAGGAGGCTACACATAAACAGGATAGAATGGATGGGATTCGGAATACAAGCAGAGTCATGGAGTCACAGAGTGATTCAGTGTGGAAAAAGGCCCTTTGGCACAACTTGCCCACACCGGCCAACATGTCCCAGCTACACTAGTCCCACCTGCCAGCATTTGGTCCATATCCCTCCAAACTTGTCCTATCCATGTACCTGTCCAACTGACTCTTAAACGTTGCCATAGTCCCAGACTCAACTACCTCCTCTGGCAGCTAGTTTCCCCCTCAGTTACCCCTCAGATTCCTATTAATTATTTTCCCCTTCACCTTGAACCTATGTACTCTGATGCTCGATTCCACTTCTCTTGGCAAGAGATTCTGTGCATCTACCCGATCTATTCCTGTCATGATTTTATACACCTCTATAAAATCACTCGATTATCCTCATGCACTCCAAGGAATAGAGACCCTCGCCCTATAACTCAGACCCTATAGTACTGGCAACATCCTCGTAAATCCTCTCTGAACCCTTACAAGCTTGACAATATATTTTGTAACGTCTTGGTGAGCATTTGTTTCACTGGGGCATCGAGGGGTGTGGACCAGTTGCTGGAATTAATTAACCCAGAATTAGTTGTGCAGACTAGTCTTGCGGGTCTAGTCTTAGACTAGTCATGCGGGTACTCCTCATGGCAATCACCTTGTATGGCTCTGTGGCACCTCACGAGAGCTTCACTTCTGCCATGAAGTGCACCTCTGGTTCTTAGAAACATAGAAACATAGAAAAAAGGTGCAGGAGGAGGCCATCCGGCCCTTCGAGCCAGCACCGCCATTCATTGTGATCATGGCTGATCGCCACTATCAATAACCTGTGCCTGCCTTCTCCCCATATCCCTTGACTCCACTAGCCCCTAGAGCTCCATCTAACTCTCTTAAACCCATCCAGTGATTTGGCCTCCACTGCCCTCTGTGACAGGGAATTCCATAAATTCACAACTCTCTGGGTAAAAAAGTTTTTTCTCACCTCAGTCTTAAATGACCTCCTCTTTATTCTAAGACTGTGTCCCCTGGTTCTGGACTCACCCAACATTGGGAACATTTTTCCTGCTTCTAGCTTGTCCAGTCCTTTTATAATTTTATATGTTTTATTTTATAATTTTATAAGATACCCCTCATCCTTCTAAACTCCAGTGATGGGCACATTTCCTGAACCTGAACCATCAGTTCCTGATGGGAGCATTTCTTGTGAACTGGTAAACTACTTTTACTACATATGAAGAGATTGCCACCTTCCCTACCGCTCTTATGGAAACATAGAAATTAGGTGCAGGAGTAGGCCATTCGGCCCTTCGAGCCTGCACCGCCATTCAATATGATCATGGCTGATCATCCAACTCAATATCCTGTACCTGCCTTCTCTCCATACCTCCTGATCCCTTCAGCCACAAGGGCCACATCCAACTCCCTCTTAAATATGGCCAACGAACTGGCCTCAACTACCTTCTGGGGAAGAGAATTCCACAGATTCACCACTCTCTGTGTGAAAAACAATTTTCTCATCTCGGTCCTAACAGACTTCCCCCTTATCCTTAAACTGTGACCCCTTGTCCTGGACTTCCCCAACATCGGGAACAATCTTCCTGCATCTAGCCTGTCCAACCCCTTAAGAATTTTGTAAGTCTCTATGAGATCACACCTCAATCTTCTAAGCCGAGTCTATCCAGTCTTTCTTCATATGGAAGTCGTGCCATCCCAGGAATCAACATGGTGAACCTTCTCTGTACTCCCTCTATGGCAAGAATGTCTTTCCTCAGATTAGGAGACCAAAACTGTACGCAATACTCCAGGTGTGGCCTCACCAAGACCCTGTACAACTGCAGTAGAACCTCCCTGCTCTTGTACTCAAATCCTTTTGCTATGAATGCCAACATACCATTCGCTTTCTTCACAGCCTGCTGCACCTGCATGCCTACTTTCAATGACTGGCGTACCATGACTCCCAGGTCACGTCGCATCTCCCCTTTTCCTAATCGGTCACCATTCAAAAATTAGTCTACCTTCCTGTTTTTTGCCACCAAAGGGGATAACCTCACATTTATCCACATTATACTGCATCTGCCATGCATTTGCCCACTCACCCAGTCTATCCAAGTCACCCTGCAGCCTCCTAGCATCCTCCTCACAGCTAACACTGCCCCCCAACTTCATGTCATCCGCAAACTTCGAGATGTTGCATTTAATTCCCTCGTCCAAATCATTAATGTATATTGTAAATAGCTGGGGTCCCAGCACTGAGCCTTGCGACACCCCACTAGTCACTGTCTGCCATCCTGAAAAGGACCCGTTCACTCCTACTCTTTGCTTCCTGTCTGCCAGCCAGTTCTCTATCCACATCAATACTGAACCACCAATACCGTGTGCTTTAAGTTTGTATACCAATCTCTTGTGTGGGACCTTGTCGAAAGCCTTCTGAAAGTCCAGATATAACACATCCACTGCTTCTCCCTTATCCACTCTACTAGTTACATCCTCAAAAAATTCAATAAGATTCGTCAGACATGATTTACCCTTCATAAATCCATGCTGACTTTGTCCAATGATTTCACCACTTTCCAAATGCGCTGCTATCCCATCTTTAAAAATTGACTCTAGCAGTTTCCCCACTACCGATGTTAGACTAACTGGTCTGTCATTCCCCGTTTTCTCTCTCCCTCCCTTTTTAAAAAGTGGGGTTACATTAGCTACCCTCCAATCCTCAGGAACTACTCCAGAATCTAAAGAGTTTTGAAAAATTATGACAATGCTCTTATTCGGTTTAGGTAAAAAATAAAATAAAACAAAACATCAGGCCACTTACTGAGATTGTTGACCAGTCTCTTTTCATGACCGAGCTTTGAAGAACCTTCCTTAAAAAAAGATGAAATGCGGTTATGATCGCCTCCCAGACTACAGGAACAGGCAGTACAAAATCACACGTAATTTATTACATTGATCAAAAATGATTTTAGTGTGGAAAGTAAAATGAAGTAACGTTTTGTAATAGTTATTTTAAAAGGCACTGCACAATAAGTATATACGAATGGCATTAAGCATAATTCGCTGTGAAATTAAAAATCTGCAGTTAATTTTACTGAAGGTGAAAGTACTGCATTGCTATAATGCCTGCAGGGTATGTGTAAGCTGCACTTTAATAATTGGTACTTGTGCTTTTTCAGTGAACTACCCTTCATGTATTTATCATTAAAAGTATATTCATGACTTTTCAAAATGTCTGATGAAAAGTATGTGTTAATTTTTAAAATTGAAATGGTTGTTAATGCTGCTTGTACTAAAGTTAGTCGGTTACTATCGGTAAGTGTGACCTTCCTGTGCAACTATCCTTTTTAGACAATTGCACTTTAATGGCATCAAGCAAACTATCAATTTATGGACATTTATGCCAGTTGTTTTTGTGATAAGACGAAGAAAACTCTATGTATTGCGAGTGCACACACAATAACGGGCGTGCATATGAACGCACATGAGCGGCACACACACACACACACACACACACACACACACACACACACACACACACACACACACACACGTGTCCATGGGTCTCCGAGCTTCTGCACAACAGGTGCACAGAAATAACTCACTCCCCTCTCAGGAATTCAATTATCTTCCTTTTTTATTCTCATTTAATCATGCAGTACAAAAAATGTTACAGTGTACAATTCAATTCCAATAAATCTTTCCAGCCTATTAACCCTGTTCCTCTTAACCAGGGGAATATGACCAGTATTTTATTTGTATTTTTAATTTCAATTTCCAGCAATTTAAATCATTTGTTCTCGAGATCCTCACCGCCCTGTGTTTATCCTTGAACCTATGGGTCTGTTTGCAATTCGGAGGCACAAATGACTGATGCAGATTGAAAGAGGTGCACCTGATATCATGCTATTGCTGCCCAGACCCAGCTGAACCTATGTAATCTTTGTAACCACATTATGCTATGTAATCTTTGTGACATTACGTGATCCACTGGGGCAAAATTAGTTTCAGTCTCACTGACACTGCTGTGGTCATCCTGTACAAGAGCAGCCCATGAACAACGACCTGACCTCCAATATCAGATCCTGAGGACCCACTTCATTCTGTCAAAGGTCTTTTCCACTGTGTCGGGATATCCCTGATCATCAGACGTATTTAAAACAGTGTAATGGATTTTAAATCATTTCAAAAGTGAGTAAATGTAAAACAAATAATAGTTATTAAAACACACATTCATAAACACATTTATGAATTAACTGAGAAGATCAAAGATTAAGGTTGAACAAGTTAGGTCTTTATTCTTTGGAGCGCAGAAGGTTAAGGGGGGACTTGATTGAGGTCTTTAAAATGATGAAAGGGATAGACAGAGTTGACGTGGATAAGCTTTTCCCATTGAGGGTAGGGAAGATTCAAACAAGAGGGCATGACATGAGAATTAAGGGACAGAAGTTCAGGGGTAACATGAGGGGGAACTTCTTTACTCAGAGAGTGGTGGCTGTGTGGAATGAGCTTCCAGCAGAAGTGGTGGAGGCAGGATCGATTTTAACATTTAAAAGTAAAGTGGATAGGTATATGGACGGGAAGGGAATGGAGGGGTATGGTCTGAGTGCAGGTAGATGGGACTAGGGGAAAATAAATGGTCGGCACGGACTGGAAGGGCTGAGAGGCCCTGTTTCCGTGCTGTAATAGTAAGATTAAACGAGAACTTACCAGTTCGAAATTTGATCGTTATTTTATGCGGAGTAACGATGAGGGATTACGTGAAGAAGCCCCGCCTGGCGCTTGATCGGCATACTTCAAAGCAGCGGCATGAAAAACACAGAACACAATAGCCGGAGTAAGATAGTAAGGCTCAACATAGATTTAGAACTACCAGATGATCATTTATTTTATGAGGGTCGGGAGTGGAGGGCACGTAATCCCTCATCGTTACTCCTCATAAAATAACGATCAAACTTCGAACTGGTAAGTTCTCGTTTAATCTTACTATTTTACTTCGGAGTCATGTGAGTGACTACGTGAAGATTTTGTAGCTTCTGTGTTTTTTATGTCGTAGACTCATTCCATACGACACTCTGGCTCAACCAACACAGTAATGAGCAAATAACACATTTTTTCCCCAAACATTGCCTCAGTTTATGTGATAAATGTTTTCCCATTATAAAAGAATGAAAATAATGCCCTTTTCATTGAAAGTCAAATTTATCACCAAAATATCAATTGATAATATAATTTGATAGTATAAACAAAGCAACAATTACAGAGAATCCAACACTCCGTGTCCAATCCTGACACCATGACTGGTTCCTTGTAATTTTAATATTTATTTTACACCCTCCTGCGGCCTTGAATCTTTGCTCGAGCGGCCCATCCTGTGCCATTCCTGTGAATGTATCTACCTCCTTAATGGAGTGATTTTCCACATCTCTATGTCTAGTTCCACTGAGTGTTAAACATGTTTTAACCATCTAGAATATAATTATCTAGAACCATCAGTTTTTTCTGATACTTAATGTGGTTTGTGTGTGTAATAAGTAGTGCTGTCTCACCACCACAGAGACTCTTACCTACTTTAACATATTGAGTCAATGTTGACCCACACACAATTTTTGGCCAACAGGATATGCTTAATTTTTTACCTTGGTTCCAGCTCTTCCTGGTCTGCTTTGTTTGGTAAATTCATAAACACATAAGATAATGTAATCTGTAGCCACATGCAATTATATAACGTAACAATTGCAATGTTTGCACTCCTATGTTGACACTAAAGTCATGAGCATTATCACTTTCAATGTTAATCTTTTGAATCATTGATAGAATTGGATTCCATTGCCCAAGGGTATATTGCATTTTTGGATTGCATTTTTTCTCAAGCATATATATATATATATATATATATGCTTGAGAAAAAGTGCAATCCACAAGGATCTCCCATATATCTAATATAATAAAATAACCTTTACTGTCTGCAAAAGACTTCCAATTTCTTATAAACAAAATATTGTGTTTTAAACTATTTCTCCAAATTGCAGGTATAACATTCCTTTTGTACATAATTGTTATATTGTTATATTAGTTAAAACATTCATAGACCTCTTTGACCATCAAATTGTTATAATGGTCTGGTCAAACCTGCAGATAACCAAATTCATATCTTCATGCCATGGATGAATTTGTACAACAATAAATTACTGCAACTATGAGTCATCATAACTGGTTCAAATATCACTCTCAACATTAATGAGAACCATGAAGGTCAGGTTTGGGCCACCAAAGCGCCCCTGGCAGCCTCCTGCTACATTTTCATCAGACACTGCCCTATCAGAAAAAATGAGGAACATAAAAGAACATCTTTCCTCATGTAAGTTAGCGAAATACATCCACCGCTCCTACTCTCGGTTTTCCCATGAGAACATTTGAGAGATTGGTGATTTAATCTGGATATGGCCAGATTAATGGTAAGTAACCCATATTACTGACAATGTTTTTCCCCTGATTTGTTGTCTGCGACAACATTGTCTCTTCCTTAGAGATAAACAGCTGAACTAAAACATTTTTAGAATACGCCACATCTGGTTACCCAGACAATCACTTGATAATGATCTTACTTGACTCATGTGATTGATATATGCCACAGCCATGGTATTGTTCACCTGATATGACATGCACACTTTCATAATAGAACAATAGGCATTTAATCCATAAAAACTCCTGATACTCCGATAATTAATACAAATGTTTGGAGAAAATTTCTTAGGACAATCCATTTGCAATTCCCTGGTGTTATTGTCCGTAGTCCCCTAAACAAGGGACGTATCAAATATTAATTTGATAAGAATAGATATTATACTTATCTTAACCCAAATAATCACAGAAGATATCCATCATCCGATAATACTTGCTTCAGCTTGTAACAGCTGCTAAGCTTATATATTTAAAGCAGCTAGTGGAACCTTTTCTATCCACCACTTTAATTCTAATAACATATACTTTGGTATTTGCATAATGTTTTATTTATTTTACATAAGTAGTGATGCCACGCACCAGCTTGAAATACTTTGAAATCGTATTTCCTTATGTCTCCATATAATTGAGACAAGGGTACCATAAATGGATTCATCGTTGATACCTTAATAAAACATAAAAGTGTTATCAATAATTCTGCTGTTTCAACCATAAAAGCTTTGGTGAGAGACCAATTAATTTTTGTTTCCATGGTTACTTTCCATGGCCTCACTCCTTCATTCAGGTATCGTACCTAGTACACCTGTATATATATATTTGTGCTGTGGTGGGTACTTTATGATCAGCCACCACTATCAATGCACCTTTAGGGTCAGTTTTTTCATATTCTTTTACTGCCCTGGTTACTCCTGAGTTTTCCCCCAAGGAGACTACCTCCAAAACAATCTGAGGTAGATATTCCCACATTGATAAATTCCACCATATATATTAATATATGGAAACCCCTCAGGGTCTGTTTTTGGGAATATTCTGGGCCTTTTAAACCCTTTGGTTGAATTTTTTCTTTTTGGAGTCTTTCTCCATTATTTTAAGCCATCTGGAGTTTTTCCTTTTCTTTTTAATTTTTAAACTCCATTTTTCCTCATAGCCAAAAGTTTGTGGAGTCTCCCTAACGGTAATTTTAATGGCCACCAGTATCGGAACCGGCTCCGCACTTAATCTGCCGTCCCGATTGCTGAGTTTTCCCCTAGGACGCTTTTTAAACTCTGTTTTTTCCACCCGGAGTATTTTCTTTTCATTTTAACTTTTATTTTATTTTTTGCTTTCAAATTCCATTTCTTTTTAACTCCTGGTGGCTCTATACACCAGCCACAGAGTTTGGATATGCCCTGTAAGTATTTCAACTGCACTTACCTGCGGGCCCATACCTACCGCTGTCGAGGAGCTGCCTCTGCAGCTCTTGCTCTGCCGTCAGTGTTGACGTAATGCCGATCAAGAGCCAGGCGGGGCTTCTTCACGTAGTCACTCACGTGACTCAGAAGTAAAATTGTTATTTATGGTTATATATGGTTATATTAATACTATTAAAAATAAAATAACGGACCGTTTCTCTTTTTCATCTAAGTTGCCGTCAAAATTTAAAACGAATGGGAATGTATTGCATAAACTGGCATGGAAGAGGATACAGCCCCTCATCTCAGCATGATTGAGCTTTGCCTGGTAACTCAGTTCTAAATCCAGGGATTGAGTGAGAGATTATATGCACTGCAATCTGACCTCCAGTATATTCCTGTCTGCTGTGCTGCAATGCACAGGTACAAACGTTATGGAAGTGGTGACCTGCAAAGAAATTTCACAAGCTGTTTGCTTCCAACGTGCAATTTTGTCCTGGTCGCTAAAGAGACTAGAATTAGTAAATGGGAAATGGGTAAATTTAACCTAAAATGCCACCTATGGAAGTTGAGTCTAAATATTTTCTATTTTTTGTTCTCCCTCCTTCCTCCCGCTTATTTAAAGTGATCCAACAGCTGAGTTGTTGGGACAGTGACCTCATCCCACATCCCCTCCAACCCCCTAAAGAGGGCAAATGAAGAAAAATGACCAACATTTTCTATGAGAATCACTGGGAATTGAATATAATATTATCAAAAAAAATAGAGAGAGTACAGAGGAGATTTACTAGAATGTTGCCAGGGTTCCAGCAACTATGTTACAGAGAAAGGTTGAACAAGTTAGGTCTTTATTCTTTGGAGCACAGAAGGTTAAGGGGGGACTTGATTGAGGTCTTTAAAATGATGAAAGGGATAGACAGAGTTGACGTGGATAAGCTTTTCCCATTGAGGGTAGGGAAGATTCAAACAAGAGGGCATGACATGAGAATTAAGGGACAGAAGTTTAGGGGTAACGTGAGGGGGAACTTCTTTACTCAGAGGGTGGTGGCTGTGTGGAATGAGCTTCCAGCAGAGGTGGTGGAGGCAGGATCGATTTTAACATTTAAAAGTAAAATGGATAGGTATATGGACGTGAAGGGAATGGAGGGGTATGGTCTGAGTGCAGGTAGATGGGACTAGGGGAAAACAAATGGTCGGCACGGACTGGAAGGGCCGAGAGGGCCTGTCTCCGTGCTGTAATTGTTATATGGTTGTATTATCATCTGTGGAGATGATAATGGGGCAAAAAGCCAATTGTAGGCACTGATGATGACTATATGACTTACATGGCACAAGACTAAGTGGTGAGTTGGATTGCTGAATTCCTTCAGAATTTTGGCAACACCTGTGAAGGTTTTTCAAATGGCACATTTTCAGCCATAACTTCAGATAAAAGAAGTCAGCAAGCAGTGTGAAACTTTGGTAAGGCCACATTTGGAGTATTGTGTGCAGTTCTGGTTGCCCCATTACAGGATGAATATGGTGGCTTGGGAGATGGTGCAGAAGAAGTTCACCAAAACTTTACCTGGATAAGAAAGTATTAACTATAAGGAGAGGTTGGACAAACTTGGATTGTTTTCCCTTTGTGTCAGAGACTGAAGGGTGATCTCATAGTCATAGGAGTCATAGAGAGATACAGTGTGGAAACAGGCCGTTCGGCCCAACTTGCCCACCCCAGCCAACATCCCAGCTATTCTAGTCGCACCTGCCCGCGTTTGGTCCATATCCCTTCCCTGCCTCAACTTCCTCTTCTGACAGCTTGTTCCATACATGTGTGAAAATGTTACCCCTCAGATTCCTAGTAAATCTTTTTCCCTTCACCTTAAACCTTCTACATGTAATCTGGTATTCGATTTACCTACTCTGGACAAGAGACTGTGCATCTACCCGATCTATTAATCTCATGATTTTATACACCTCTATAAGTTCACCCCTCATCCTCCTGCGCTCCAAGGAATAGTCCCAGCCTACTCAAACTCTCCCTATAGCTCAGACCCTCTAGTCCTGGCAACATTCTCATAAATCATTTCTGAACTCTTTCTAGCTTTCCATCTGTATATAAAATGATGAAGAGGATAGTTAGTAGATAGTCTGAACCTTTTTCCATGGGTTGAAATATCAATTACTAGAGATATACGTTTAAGGTGAGTGAGAGAATATTTAAAGGAGGTTTATGAGTCAAGATTTTTAGACAGAGAGCGGGAGGTGTCTCAAACACAGTGCCATCGAGGGTGGTGGATGCAGATGTGATATCTATGTTTGGAGAGGCCCACAGGAGCCGTTGGAAGTGAAGGAGGGGGAGGAGCGACACCCGACCGGTAAGCTTTAAAATCGAGCGCGGGGCTTGTTTTTCCAGAGGCCCACAGGAGCCGTTGGAAGTGAAGGAGGGGGAGGAGCGACACCCGACCGGTAAGCTTTAAAATCGAGCGCGGGGCTTGTTTTTCCAGAGGCTTACCAAAATCCATAACGTTCCATTTGGAGAAGTGGGTTTTTTTTTTTTTTTTTTTTTTTTTGAGGAAGCCGCTGATTGGTGGAAGAGGACCCGAGGAAGCAGCTGATTGGGTGCAACCCCGGGTTTACTATTTTACATTTCTGCCTTCTGGGAGTGAGGGATTCTGGGAGTTAGGGATTCAGTATTTAGTAGTAAAGTTTAAAGGATACGTTTTTGTGTTTTTTTTTAAAATATTTAATACAGAGTAATTTGGGAGTAAGGTATGGCAGTAGAGATTGGCCCCGTGGTTTGTTCAGCCTGCAACATGTGGGAGATCAGGGAGATGGTCAGTGTCCCTGGTGACTACGTTTGCAGGAAGTGTGTCCAGCTGCAGCTCCTGGCAGACCGCATTGAACGATTGGAACTGCGGCTGGATTCATACTGGAGCATCCACGATGCGGAGAAAGTCGTGGATAGCACGTACAGTGAGTTGGTCACACCGCAGGCAAAAGGTAGGAGGACAAGAAGGGAACGGGTGGCCAATAGCCAGCAAAGCAGTAGGCAGGTAGTGCAGGAGTCCCCTGCGGTCATCTCCCTCCTAAACAGGTATACCATTTTGGATACTGTTGAGGGAGATGGCTCATCAGGGGAATGCAGCAGCAGCCAGGTTCATGGCACCATGGGTGGCTCTGCAGCACATGAGGGGGGAAAAAAGAGGGGAAGGGCAATAGTAATAGGGGATTCAATTGTCAGGGGAATAGATAGGCGTTTCTGCGGCCGCAAACGAGACTCCAGGATGGTATGTTGCCTCCCTGGTGCAAAGGTCAGGGATGTCACTGAACGGCTGCAGAACATTCTGGAGGGGGAGGGTGAACAGCCAGTTGTCGTGGTGCATGTTGGCACCAACGATATAGGTAAAAAAAGGGATGAGGTCCTACAAGGTGAATTTAGGGAGCTAGGAGATAAACTTAAAAGTAGGACCTCAAAGGTAGTAATCTCCGGATTACTACCAGTACCACGGGCCAGTCAGAGTAGAAATAGGAGGATAATGCAAATGAATACGTGGCTTGAAAAGTGGTGCAAGGGGGAGGGATTCAAATTTTTAGGGCACTGGGAGCAGTTCTGGGGGAGGTGGGACCGGTACAAAACAGGACGGTTTGCACCTGGAATGGAATGGAACCAATGTTCTTGGGGGAGTGTTTGCTAGTGCTGTCGGGGAGGATTTAAACTAATGTGGCAGGGGGATGGGTACAAGAGCAGAGAGGCAGGAGGGTGTAAAATGACGGTAGAAGCATTAGGTAGCAAGGTGAAAGGTAAAAGTGGCAGGCAGACAAAACCAGGGCAAAAATCAAAAAGGGCCACTTTTCAGCAAAATTGTATAAGGGGTAAATGCGTTGTAAAGACAAGCCTGAAGGCTTTGTGTCTCAATGCAAGGAGTATTCGTAATAAGGTGGACGAGTTGAACGTGCAGATATATATTAATGATTATGATATAGTTGGGATCACGGAGACATGGCTCCAGGGTGACGTAGGATGGGAGCTGAACATCCAGGGATATTCAATATTCAGGAGGGATAGAGAGAAAGGAAAAGGAGGTGGGGGTAGCGTTGCTGGTTAGAGAGGAGATTAAAGCAATGGAAAGGAAGGACATTAGCTTGGAGGATGTGGAATCGGTATGGGTAGAGCTACAAAACACTAAGGGGCAGAAAATGCTGGTGGGTGTTGTGTACAGGCCACCTAACAGTAGCAGAGAAGTTGGGGATGGTATCAAACAGGAAATTAGAAATGCGTGCGACAAAGGCAAAACAGTTATAATGGGTGACTTCAATCTACATATAGATTGGGTTAATCAAATTGGCAGGGGTGCTGAGGAAGAGGATTTTTTGGAATGTATGCGGGATAGTTATCTAAATCAACATGTAGAGGAACCAACGAGAGAGCAGGCTATTTTAGACTGGGTTTTGAGTAATGAGGAAGGGGTAATTAGCCGTCTTGTTGTACGTGCCCCCTTGGGCAAGAGTGACCATAATATGGTTGAGTTCTACATTAGGATGGAGAGTGACATTGTTAATTCAGAAACAATGGTTCTGAACTTAAAGAAAGGTAACTTTGAGGGTATGAGACGTGAATTGGCCAAGATTGACTGGCAATTAATTCTAAAAGGGTTGACGGTGGATATACAATGGAAGACATTTAAAGACTGCATGGATGAACTACAAAAATTGTTCATCCCAGTTTGGCAAAAGAATAAATCAGGGAAGGTAGTGCATCCGTGGATAACAAGGGAAATCAGGGATAGTATCAAAGCAAAGGATGATGCGTACAAAGTAGCCAGAAAAAGCAGCATACCAGAGGACTGGGAGAAATTCAGAGACCAGCAGAGGAGGACAAAGGGCTTAATTAGGAAAGGAAAAATAGATTATGAAAGAAAACTGGCAGGGAACATAAAAACTGACTGCAAAAGTTTTTATAGATATGTGAAGAGAAAGAGGTTAGTTAAAACAAATGTAGGTCCCTTGCAGTCAGAAACAGGTGAGTTGATCATGGGGAACAAGGATATGGCGGACCAATTGAATAACTACTTTGGTTCCGTCTTCACTAAGGAAGACATAAATAATCTGCCTGAAATAGCAGGGGACTGTGGGTCAAAGGAGGAATTGAGTGAAATCCAGGTCAGTCGGGAAGTGGTGTTGGGTAAATTGAATAGATTAAAGGCCGATAAATCCCCAGGGCCAGATAGGCTGCATCCCAGAGTACTTAAGGAAGTAGCTCAGGAAATAGTGGATGCATTAGTGATAATCTTTCAAAACTCTTTAGATTCTGGAGTAGTTCCTGAGGATTGGCGGGTAGCAAATGTAACCCCTCTTTTTAAGAAGGGAGGGAGAGAGAAAACGGGGAATTACAGACCAGTTAGTCTAACATCGGTAGTGGGGAAACTGCTAGAGTCAGTTATTAAAGATGGGATAGCAGCACATTTGGAAAGTGGTGAAATCATTGGACAAAGTCAGCATGGATTTACAAAAGGTAAATCATGTCTGACGAATCTTGTGGAATTTTTCGAGGATGTAACTAGTAGCGTGGATAAGGGAGAACCAGTGGATGTGGTATATCTGGACTTCCAGAAGGCTTTCGACAAGGTCCCACATAAGAGATTAGTATACAAACTTAAAGCATACGGTATTAGGGGTTCAGTATTGATGTGGATAGAGAACTGGCTGGCAAACAGGAAGCAAAGAGTAGGAGTAAACGGGTCCTTTTCACAATGGCAGGCAGTAACTAGTGGGGTACCGCAGGGCTCAGTGCTGGGACCCCAGCTATTTACAATATATATTAATGATCTGGATGAGGGAATTGAAGGCAATATCTCCAAGTTTGCGGATGACACTAAGCTGGGGGGCAGTGTTCGATGTGAGGAGGATGCTAGGAGACTGCAAGGTGACTTGGATAGGCTGGGTGAGTGGGCAAATGTTTGGCAGATGCAGTATAATGTGGATAAATGTGAGGTTATCCACTTTGGTGGCAAAAACAGGAAAGCAGACTATTATTTAAATGGTGGCCGATTAGGAAAAGGGGAGATGCAGCGAGACCTGGGTGTCATGGTACACCAGTCATTGAAAGTAGGCATGCAGGTGCAGCAGGCAGTGAAAAAAGCGAATGGTATGTTAGCTTTCATAGCAAAAGGATTTGAGTACAGGAGCAGGGAGGTTCTACTTCAGTTGTACAGGGTCTTGGTGAGACCACACCTGGAGTATTGCATGCAGTTTTGGTCTCCAAATCTGAGGAAGGACATTATTGCCATAGAGGGAGTGCAGAGAAGGTTCACCAGACTGATTCCTGGGATGTCAGGATTGTCTTATGAAGAAAGACTGGATAGACTCGGTTTATACTCTCTGGAATTTAGGAGATTAAGAGGGGATCTTATAGAAACTTACAAAATTCTTAAGGGGTTGGACAGGCTAGATGCAGGAAGATTGTTCCCGATGTTGGGGAAGTCCAGGACAAGGGGTCACAGCTTAAGGATAAGGGGGAAATCCTTTAAGACCGAGATGAGAAAGACTTTTTTCACACAGAGAGTGGTGAGTCTCTGGAACTCTCTGCCACAGAGGGTAGTTGAGGCCAGTTCATTGGCTATATTTAAGAGTGAGTTGGATGTGGCCCTTGTGGCTAAGGGGATCAGAGGGTATGGAGAGAAGGCAGGTACAGGATACTGAGTTGGATGATCAGCCATGATCATATTGAATGGCGGTGCAGGCTCGAAGGGCTGAATGGCCTACTCCTGCACCTAATTTCTATGTTTCTATGTTTCTATGTTTCTATCTATGTTAAAGAGGCATTTGGACATGCACATAGACAGGCAGTGGTTGGAGGGATATATGTATTATGTGTTCACAGTGTACTATGTATACGTTTTCTGTTGTGCTGCTGCCAGTAAGAATTTTATGGTTTTGTCTGGGACATATGACAAGAAAACACTTTTGACTCTTGACACTTGACCATGTGCAGATGGTTGGGATTAATTTGGCACTCTTTGTGCTGATACCAACGCCATTAACATTACTACTTTAAATATTAATTTTTCCAAAGACATAACTGTGATTGGAGTCCATTGCTTAAGTAAAGTAAGTACAATGCTGACATCCCAAATTTCTGTATATCTTGGCTTGGGCGGATTTTTGTTAAAAATTCCTTTCATAAACCTGGATATTATTGGATGAGATCCAATTGATTCATGGTCAGAAATTTGTCCTAAATAGGACGATAAAGCACTACGAGCACTATTAATGGCACTATAACTCAAGTGCTGCTCAAAATACAACTCAGCAAGGAACTCCAATATGTTTGAAATGTTCACAATATGATAACATATATTTGATTGTCTACAAAAAACTTCCCATTCCTTTATAAGTGTCATATATTGTTTCTTAGTGCTATCTCATCATGATGAGGCTATAACACCCATGGTCCTATCCGACAGTCCAAGCCCTTGTAGTGGTCTGGTCAAAACCTGCAGATTAACAAATTCATATGAACATGTAATGGATGAATTTCTTTTGTTACTGGTTGTATTAACAAATCACTGCAGCTAGGATTTGACATACATGGTTCCTTAATCATATTTAACATCAACGAGAACCATGGTTGTGTGGGTCAATTTGGAATCACCAACAGTCCTGTGGCAGAATCTTGTTCTATTTTCTTAAGACATTGCCTAACCAGGCCAAATGGAGGGAAAGCATAAAAGAACATATTTCCCCAATGTAGCGAAAATGCATCTACTGCTACCGCACCTGGATCGGGTTCCCAAGACACATATTTAGGCAATTGATGATTTAATCTTGATGCAAACAGATCAATGTCGGGTAGCCCATAGCGAATAACAATTTTACTGAAAACTTGTAGGTTCAACATCCATTCTGTGTTGTCTTTAAATACCCTTGATCTGTTATCTGCCACCACATTGTCTTTACCTGGGATATAACTTGCTGAAACCCAAATTTGGTGCTCAATACACCAATGCCATATCTGATTGACCAGACAATCACATGATACCAATCTTACTCCACCCATGTGATTAATATATGCAACAGCTGTCTTATTGTCTAATTGTACCTGGACATGCAGATCCTTTTTTGTAGAACAATAGGCTTTTAATCCATAAAATGCCCCCAATAACTCCAAATAATTAATACCATATGTTTGGAGAAACAATTCCTCTTGGACAGTCCATCTGCCCCTACAGCTGGTAAATTTATCTGTCGCACCCCATCCGAGAGCACTTGCATCTGTTTGTAAAAATACTTCAGGCTGCTGTGTTAAAATGTTTTCAGCAGCATGTGGAACATTTTCAATCCACCATTGTAATTCTAATAAAGCTTCTTTTGTTAATTGCATAGGCCTATCAAAATGGCCTGCTCGCTTTTTTAAAGCTTGCATTTTGTCCCTTTGAAGGTTTTGGTAATGTAATGGACCAAATTCCACTGCAGGAAATGCTGCTATTAATTTACCAATAACCTTTGCTACCTCTCGGATGGAGGGATAAGGCTTGTGAATGAGGCCCCAACATACAGTTGAAATATCAACAATCTTGTCCATTGGCAAAGTTACTAACATAGTAACTGAATTAATCACAAAACCTAAATAATTAATTGTTTGTGCTGGCTGCAACTTGGACTTAATAGGGTGAATCAGGAACCCTAGTTTTTCAAATAAAGTTTTAGTTGCTGAAACTGATTTTCCAGCTGATTCCTGACTATTACTGACAATTAAAGTGTCATCCAGATAAGCCATAACAATGTGCTTTTGTGCTCTTAATTGTGCTAAAGCTGGCTTCAACAATTTTGTGAAGAGCCTAGGAGCTGAACTTAACCCATTAGGTAATGCTTTAAATTGTCACAGCTGTCCCAGCCAATTAAATTTTAAGTACCTCCGAAAAAACCAATGTATTGGTACTGAATAGTACGCATCCTTTAAATCGATTGTAGCCATATGACAACCTGCTGATATCAAATGTCTTGCAGTGTTGAACGTTTCCATCTTGAAATGTTTATACTGGACAAATGTATTAAAGTTTGTAAGGTCCAGAATAATTCTACAACCACCATCTTTTTATCTCTTGGAAAGATGTTTGACACAAATTGGTGTGGATGCTCAACAGTTTTTGCAATAACACCTTTTTTAAACAATTTGTCAATTTCCACATTAATTTCTGCTTCCTCAACAGCAGAGAACATGAAACCATGAATAGGTTTATATTGTACCGGAGAATCAACACCTTCTTTAAATGTTATTGTAGCTCCTGAAACCGTTTGTAAAATAAAACGGTCAGATGTGATGCAAAGCCATTCATCATAAAACATTTGTAATCTCCCACCAACTAGAGATTCATCCAAAGTTCCTTCAAGAACAGAATAAAGTTTTTGTACCTCTCCATATGAACGTGGTGGTCTCCTTCTCCCCGTATATGGGTGAACATTAGGCTGTGTTGGATGGTAATATCTCCTTACTATATTCCTGCCTCTGTTTGTTCCAAAATCAGATCCCCTTCTTGATGTATAGTACATTTTTTGTCCAAAAATGAAAGGTCTCACGTAGCTAATAGATTTAGCCTCTTAATCCATTTCTCTTATTTGTTTAGGCAGGTTTTCTCCAAATAGATAACCAGGAGATTGAACACCACTTGATCGGCACAGACCTGCAAATCTAGGATGAAATATGGGCCGAATCGCAATTTTCCTCATACAATTGATTTCATAAAAGGAATTGCACAATAAGCCCAATGTATCTCTTTGGATTTTGATCATTTCTGACCCTTCCATTTGCTTTCCATAATCAGTAATGGCAGCTGAAATCAGTTTGAGGATTCTTCGAAACCTTATTTCTTGTCCTCTCACGACTGATGACATAGGTGTCCATATAGTCGGATTCACCGTAGGTACCTTCAATGAGGTGCAATTTTCTGGTGTTTTATATAATTCTGCTGTATCAGCCATAACAGAATCTTGAAGTTGGTGAGATACCATATAATTAATGCTGGCAGCTAGGTTTTTCTTCCATAGTCTCACCACTTCCTTCAGGTATAGCACATATGGCCTTTTCTTTTTTATTTGTGGTGTGCACTCATAATCCACATCACCACTTTCAGGGTCTGTCTCTTGCAGCCCTGATACTCCTGGGATTTCATCAAATGAGACTTCCTCCACCCTTAATCCTGGGTCTGGTTTCATATTCCCAATTTGGCACATAGCCATATTCTGGATATTCAAACCTCTCAGGGTCTGTTTGGGAAAATTCTGGGTTCTTTGACCCTTGTCTTATAATATTTTGGAGCACTTTCTCCATATGTTCCATTTTAAGCCATATAGCTTTATTATCCGGAGGACTTTCATTATCAGAGTCATCATCAGAAACCACGAGCCTCATGGATTTCTTTTTACTTTTCTTAGGCACATTTTCCTCCGTGGTTTTAGTTTCTGGAGGAATTATAGTCTCACTAACGGGTGAATCAACGGCCACTGGTATCGGACCGGCTCCGCACTAATCTCTTGTCCCGACTCTTAAGCCTCTCCCCGGGACGATCTTTTTACGTGCGAAATCTTCCTCTGAGACTTCTCCATTTTGTTTCAATTTTTTATCTTTGCTGGATCTGTACGCCAGTGTGACTCTGTTTTTTGTAAAAAAAAAAATTACTTTCACTTTGCTGGTTCTATACGCCAGCGTAACGGTTTTTAGAACGCCCTAAAGTAAATCAATTACAATTACCTGCGGGCCGTTCTTACCGCTGAGGGGAGCTGCGCTCTGCATCTCTTGCTTCTGCCGTCAGCGTCGACGTAATGCCGATCAAGCACCAGGCGGGGCTTCTTCACGTAGTCACTCACGTGACTCCGAAGTAAAATGATGATAGACACAAAATGCTGGAGTAACTCAGCGGATCAGGCAGCATCTCTGGGGAGAAGGAATGGGTGATGTTTCAGTTCAAGACCCATTTGTCACCTATTTTACTTCGGAGTCACGTGAGTGACTACGTGAAGAAGCCCCGCCTGGCGCTAGAACAGCATTATGTCGACGCTGACGGCAGAAGCATGAGCTGCAGAGCGCAGCTCCTCGCAGCGGCCAGAACGGACCCGCAGGTAAGTGCAAGGAAAATAGGGGACGTTCTAAAAAAGATGTTACGCTGGTAGAACCAGCAAAAGAGAAAGTAAAATTTAAAATCAGAGTCACGGTGGCGTACTGATTTAGCCAGATAATAAAAAAGAAAAATGGAGAAGTCTCAAAGGAAAATTTCGCGGGTGAAAAGATCGTCCTGGGGTGAAGCTAAAGAGTCGGGACAAGAGTTTAGTGCGGATCCGGTTCCGATACCGGTGGCCGCTGATTCACCCGTTAGTGAGACTATAATTTCTCCAGAAATGCAAACCACGGAGGAAAATGTTCCTAGAAAAAGTAAAAAGAAATCCGTGAGGCCCGTGGTTTCTGATAATGACTCTGATAATGAAAGTCCTCTGGATAATAAAGCTATATGGCTAAAAATGGAACATATGGAGAAAGTGCTCCAAAATATAATGAGACAAGGGTCACAGTACCCAGAAGTTTCCCAAAATGATCCCGAGGGGTTTGAATATACAGAATATGGCTATGTGCCAAATTGGGAATTTGAAACTCCAGACCCAGGATTAAGGGCGGAGGAAGTCTCATTGGATATAATTCCAAGTGTATCAGGGCTGCAAAAGACAGACCCTGCAAGTGGTGATGTGGAGTATGAGTGCACACAACGAATAAAAAAGATGAGGCCAGATGTGCCTGATATGGCAAAAGATTTTGCTATACCTGAAGGAAGTGGTGAGGCTATGGAAGAAAACCTAGCTGCCAGTATTAATTATATTGTATCTCACCAACTTCAAGATTCTGTGATGATTGAAACAGCAGAATTATATAAAACACCGGAAAATTGCACCTCATTGAAGGTACCTACGGTTAATCCGTCTATATGGACGCCTATGACTCCAGGCATGAGAGGACAAGAAATAATTTTGCAAAGAATTCTCAAATTGATTTCAGCTGCCATTACTGCTTTTGGAAGGCAAATGGAGGGGTCGGAGATGGATAAAATCCAAAAAGATACTTTGGGCTTATTGTGCAATTCCTTCTATGAAATTAATTGTATGAGGAAAATTGCGATTCGGCCCATATTTCATCCAAGGTTTGCAGGTCTGTGTCGATCAAGTGGTGTTCAAGCTCCTGGTTATCTATTTGGAGAGAACCTGCTTAGCAAATAAGAGAAATGGATGAAGAGGCTAAATCTATTAGCCACATGAGACCTTTCGTCTTTGGACAAAAAAGGTATTTTTCGTCAAGAAGGGGATTTGATTTTGGAAACAGAGGCAGGAATATGATAAGAAAATATTATCATATGACACAGCCTAATGTTCACCCGTATACGGGGAGAAGGAGACCACCACGTTCATATGGAGAGGTACAAAAAATGTATTCTATTCTTAAAGAAACTGTGGACAAATCTCCAGTTGGAGGGAGATTACAAATGTTTTATGATGAATGGCTTGCCATCACATCTGATCGGTTTATTTTACAAACAGTTTCAGGAGCTACTATTACATTCAAAGAAGGTGTTAATTCTCCGGTACAAAATAAACCTGCTTATGGTTTCATGTTTTCTGCAATTGAAGAGGCAGAAATTAATGTGGAAATTGATAAATTGTTTAAAAAAGGTGTTATTGAAAAAACTGTTGAATATAAACATCAATTTGTGTCAAATATATTTCCAAGAAGTAAAAAAGATGGTGATTGCAGAATTATTCTGGACCTTACAAACTTTAATACATTTGTCGAGTATAAACATTTTAAGATGAAAACATTCAACACTACAAGACATTTGATATCAGCAGGTTGTTATATGGCTACAATTGATTTAAAGGATGCGTACTATTCAGTACCAATACATCAGTTCTTTCGAAGGTATTTAAAATTTAATTGGCTGGGACAGCTGTGATGGGTTAATGGGTTAAGTTCAGCTCCCAGGCTCTTTACAAAGCTGTTGAAACCAGCTTTAGCACAATTAAGAGCACAAAAGCACATCATTATGGCTTATCTGGATGACATTTTAATCATCAATAGTAATCAGGAATCAGCTGAAAAATCAGTTTCAGCAACTAAAACTTTATTTGAGAAGTTAGGTTTCTTGATTCATCCAATTAAGTCCCAGCTGCAACCAGCACAGTCAATTAACTATTTGGGGTTTGTGATTAATTCAGTTACTATGTTAGTAACTTTGCCAACAGATAAGATTGATGATATTTTAATGACCTGTAGGGGTCTCATTCACAAACCTTATCCCTCCATCCGAGAAGTAGCAAAGGTTATTGGTAAATTAGTGGCAGCATTTCCTGCAGTAGAATTTGGTCCATTACATTACCAAAACCTTCAAAGGGACAAAATAAGAGCTCTAAAAAAGAGAGCAGGCCATTTTGATAGGCCCATGCATTTAACAAAAGAAGCTTTATTGGAATTACAATGGTGGATTGAAAATGTCCCACAAGCTGCTAAAAACATTCTGATACAACAGCCTGAAGTAATTTTACAAACAGATGCTAGTGCTCTCGGATGGAGGGCGACAGATTCATTCACCGGCTGTGGGGGCAGATGGACTGTCCAAGAGGAAATGTTTCTCCAAACATATGGTATTAACTATTTAGAATTATTGGGCGCATTTTATGGGTTGAAAACCTATTGTTCTACAAAAAAGAATCTGCATGTACTGATACAATTAGACAATAAAACAGCTGTTGCATATATTAATCACATGGGTGGAGTCAGATTGGTATCATGTGATTGTTTGGTCAATCAGATATGGCAGTGGTGTATTAAGCACCAAATTTGGATTTCGGCAAATTACATCCCAGGTAAAGACAATATGGTGGCAGACAATAGATCAAGGATGTTTAAAGACAACACAGAATGGATGTTGAACCCAGTAATTTTCAGTAAAATTGTGATTCAATATGGGTTACCAGACATTGATCTGTTTGCATCAAGATTAAATCATCAATTGCCTAAATATGTGTCTTGGGAACCAGATCCAGATGCAGTAGCAGTAGATGCTTTTTCACTACATTGGGGGAATATGTTCTTTTATGCCTTTCCGCCATTTGCTCTGGTTCAGCAATGTCTGAAGAAAATAGAACAAGATTCTGCCACAGGATTATTGGTGATTCCAAATTGGCCGACACAACCATGGTTCCCATTGATGTTAAACATGATTAAAGAACCATATATGTCAATTCCTAGCAGCAGTGATTTATTGATAAAACCAGTAACCAAAGAAATTCATCCATTACATGCTTATATGAATTTGTTAATCTGCAGGTTTTGACCAGACCACTACAAGAGCTTGGATTGTCGGATAGAACTATGGATATTATAGTCGCATCATGGCGAGATAGCACTCAGAGACAATATACGACACATATAAAGAAATGGGAAAATTTTTGTAGACAATCAAATATATCCTATCATACTGTAAACATTGCAAACATATTGGAGTTCCTTGCCGAGTTGCATTTTGAACAGCACTTAAGTTATAGTGCCATTAATAGTGCACGTAGTGCCTTATTATCTTATTTAGGACAAATTTCTGACCAGAAATCAATTGGATCAAATCCATTCATATCCAGATTTATGAAAGGAATCTTTAACAAAAATCCACCCAAACCAAAATATACAGAAATTTGGGATGTCAACATTGTACTTACTTTACTTAGGCAATGGACTCCAATCGAAGTTTTGTCATTGGAAAAGTTAACATTTAAATTAGTAATGTTAATGGCATTGGTTTCAGCTCAAAGGGTGCAAACATTACAAATGCTACGTTTAGACTGTATGCATGTGACTGCAGATAACATTGTGTTCTATGTTTACGATCTGATCAAACAAAGCAGACCAGGGAGAACTGGAGCAAAGGTAATGTTTCAAGCTTACCCTATTGATCCAACGTTGTGTGTAGTTAAACATTTGAATCAATATGTAAAAGTTACCAAAACTCTTCGAGGAGATGAAAAAACATTAATGATTACGCATAAGAAACCACACACAAAAGCTTCAGTGCAAACAATCTCAAGGTGGTTAAAACAAGTGTTACTTTTAGCAGGAGTAGACACTGATGTGTTCTAATCTCTCTCCACCAGGGCAGCAGCTACATCGGCGGCGAAGTTACAGGACGTACCACTCGAACATATCTTTGAAACCGCAGGGTTTCAAAGTTCTACAATAAACCTGTTCACACAATGACAGGCTTTGGACACGAGGTGTTGGGTTCACTATAATCACCTGCTTTGTTTCACTATCGATTGATATTATCAATTATGTTATCACTTATATCTTTTATCACTTTGTAATTGTTTCCCTCAGATGTAAAAAGGGGGTTATTATATCTTCTTTTATCATTAAAAGATTTATGGAAAGAACTAAAACTAGTCTGGTAAAAGATTTTTAGTCATGTATGTGTTGACCTAGCCAGACTGTCGTATGGAAGAATTCTACGACATGGAAAACACAGAAGCTTCAAAATCTTCACGTAGTCACTCACGGGACTCCGAAGTAAAATAGTAAGATTAAACGAGAACTTACCAGTTCGAAGTTTGATCGTCATTTTATGAGGAGTAACGATGAGGGATTACGTGCCCTCCACTCCACACCCTCGTTAAATAAATGATCATCTGGTAGTTCTAAATCTATGATGAGCCTTACTATCTTACTCCGGCTATTGTGTTCTGTGTTTTTCATGCCGCTGCTTTGAAGTATGCCGATCAAGCGGCAGGCGGGGCTTCTTCACGTAATCCCTCATTGTTACTCCTCATAAAATAACGATCAAACTTCGAACTGGTAAGTTCTCGTTTAATCTTACTATTCCTTCTCTCCAGAGATGTTGCCTGTCCAGCTGAGTTACTCCAGCATTTTGTGTCTACCGATTTACAGTAAACCAGCATCTGCAGTTCTTTCCTACAGAAATGGTAATGATAGATTCAACATTAAATTAAAGAAAAACAAATGCATAACTGCAGAATGGTGCGAAGATTTTTGTGCAATTTGTGTATAAAAAAATAATAAAATAAAATATCGAAGTGCAATAGATGATTAGAGTGAAAGAAATGATTAGTTCAGAAGTTTGAGAGCCTTGGGAAAGAATCTGTTATTAAGTCTGGAAGTCAGGTCTTTCAACTTTCTGTATATTCTCCCTGGAGATAGAAGAGAGAACAGGGAATAACCAAGGTGGCAGTCATTCTTGACTAGACTTTCAGCCTTCCTGGTGCAACGCAATGCAAATCACCCCCGATTTTGGAATGTAACCCACGATGGTATTTCGGCCCTGCCACGGCTAGCTAATATCTGATTGATTGAATTGAGCCTCTAGATTGTATTGACATTCTCTCTTGTCATCCCTGATAGCCTTAAGGGCCTGTCCCACTTAGGCGACTTTTCAGGCGAGTGCTGGAGACTGCGCTCGCCTCATGATCGCCACATGGTCCCCACATGTTCGCTGGTGGACTCTGGTGAGTCACCTTCATGGTCGTGAGGAGCTCCCGCATTCTGGGAACTAGTCGCGACCTCAGTATAGTCGCAGAAAATGTTTCAACATGTCGCCATGGAGAAAATCGATACTTTTGTAGACGTAGGTGCAGTGGTAGTGGGGTCGCCATGTCATTGTAGGTAGTCGAGGTAGGCGTAGGTAGGTTTAGTTAATCGCCTTTGCTGACTGGGCATTTTCATTGGCTCATTGGGGGGAACAAAACGTAAGTACGAGTTTTCAGAACCAAGGAAAACCGACCGGTAATGTTAAATGCCCGCCAAACTTCACATCTGTGTATCTCTGGCTTATTAAGAAGTTGTCCAGCTTCTTATAAGTGTCTCCACTCCTTCTCCCCCCTTCCCCCCACCTTCTCCCCCCTTCTCCCTCCCCCCCCCTGCTCTTTTAAAGGACTTACCATACACTGTGCTAGCCTTCCTGTTCGTCGCGCTGTGTGTCTGTATCACCTTGGCTTTGCACCGTGTGAATTTCAGACAATGCTCCTCCGCTTTCCTTGGCCCCCGCCTTTGCGATGTGTTGTGTGTGTGTTTGTGTGTGTGTGTTCCACTCTGACGATTGCCGTTCCACTTCCCGTTTTTTCAGCGAGTGCCGCGAGCTTGACACTCGCCGGCTGTCCGCTGAAAAATCACCTAAGTGGGACAGGCCCTTTACAAATATCATATTATGTTTTGTCGGTCAGAGGCGAAAGTAGGGGGGTGGGACTGAGGATAGAGCGCAGTGATTGGAGGAGGGAGACGTGCCCAGGTCATAGGGTCACAACGGCAGCCCTGGACAAAGGTCCTATAGCGGAGCTTATAGCTCGCTATACGATCTTTGGCCCTGGACACAGACCTGCGCCTCATCGGCAGCCAGGATCGATCCCAGCTGTCCGGCGCTGCAATTGCTGCCGAACCTCCACTGAACCATCCCTGTCCCCACCCGAGTGCCCCCCCCCCCCATGCCGGGCGGTGGCCAGATTCATTGGGAGTCAGACGGGCGCGGTGCTCCCAGGCCCACATCCAGCGAAGAGAAGCAGCGCTAAACCCAGCTCAACTCTGCCTGTCCCGCTGGGTTAACCTACAGCCCTTCCTGGACTTAAGGGAAATATGGCGCAGGTTTACAGCCAGCACGGAGAAGCAGCGCTAGCTCCACGGCTCCAGACTGGTATTCCGTCAGTCCAGGCAGGGCTGTAGGTTAACCCGGCAAGACAGGCAGAGTTGAGATGCAACCAGACTGATTCCTGGGACGCCAGACTGATTCCTGGGATGTCAGGACTGTCTTATGAAGAAAGACTGGATAGACTCGGTTTATACTCTCTGGAATTTAGGAGATTAAGAGGGGATCTTATAGAAACTTACAAAATTCTTAAGGGGTTGGACAGGCTAGATGCAGGAAGATTGTTCCCGATGTTGGGGAAGTCCAGGACAAGGGGTCACAGCTTAAGGATAAGGGGGAAATCCTTTAAGACCGAGATGAGAAAGACTTTCTTCACACAGAGAGTGGTGAGTCTCTGGAACTCTCTGCCACAGAGGGTAGTTGAGGCCAGTTCATTGGCTATATTTAAGAGTGAGTTGGATGTGGCCCTTGTGGCTAAGGGGATCAGAGGGTATGGAGAGAAGGCAGGTACGGGATACTGAGTTGGATGATCAGCCATGATCATATTGAATGGCGGTGCAGGCTCGAAGGGCTGAATGGCCTACTCCTGCACCTAATTTCTATGTTTCTATGTTTGCATTTACCGTTCACAGGGCCCACAGTCTCGCATGGGTGAGTGAGTGTGCGCATGCGTGCACGGCCGCCAAGAAATTGTGCCCCCCTGTCCCCCGGTCCCCTCCATATTTTGATAGTGATTTCTGTCACTGAGCTTGTCCTCAATTTTCAGTAATGTTGTGACAAAGTCCGCAACATTTCACTCAATGCTGATTCCAGCTTCTCAGCTTGGTTCACACAGAGTAGTGTTATTATGATAGTCACAATGGCATAGTGTGCAATTATCTCCCAGGCCAGAAGACAGAGTAGAAGAGTTGAAGTCTGAAGAAGAGTCTCGATCCGAAAGGTCACCCATTCCTTCTCGGAGGAGATGCTGCCTGTCCCGCTGAGTTACTCCAGCATTTTGTGTCTGTCTAGATGAGTTTAAGTTGTTTTCACAAGTAAACACAGCAATGCAAGAGGTAAATAATGCAAATAACTCACACCCTTGAGTCGGTTCATCTTTCTGACTTTCTAGAGTTTATAGAAACTATCATTAAAGTAGATAAAACCTTGTTGCTTTGTTCTTTCAAATATTTAGCTATTTTCACATTTGTATTAATAATTGACCAGTCTAACCATGTTCTTCAACTGCTCTGGTCAACACAATTATTTCTGACCACATCCAAAGCCGTGAGTGCATAATGTGACCTAACACCTTATTTCATGAATTTTGAACAGTACTTTGACCCAACAACTTAGTCATAGATTCATACAGCGTGGAAACAGGCCCTCCGGCCCAACTCGCCCACATCGGCCAGCAATGTCCCAGCTACACTAGTCCCGCTTGACTGCGCTTGGTCCATATCACTCCAAACCTGTCCTATCCATGTACCTGTCTAAGTGTTTCTTAAACTATGGGATAGTCCCAGCCTCAACTATCTCCTCGGGTAGCTTGTTCCATACACCCACCACCCTTCGTGTGAAAAAGTTACTCCTCGGATTCCTATTAAATCTTTTCCCCTTCACCTTGAAATTATGTCCTCTGGTCCTCGATTCCCCTATTCTTGGCAAAAGACTCTGTTCATCTACCCGATCTGATTATTTTATCGCCAAAACTAATTTATATAATGATATCAAGACTCAAGCGTCAAATCGGGATTTTTTAATTGTCATATGCACCAGGAAAAACTCAATTAAATTCTTACTTGATGCAGCTTTACATGTAGCTTAATGCAACAATGATATGTCTCATGAATGTAGTTATTCATTTTTGTCTTACGTGACTTCTTCCATATGAAAGGCAATGTCATTTCCCAAGAAATTTGGGAGCACGTTATTTTCAATGGAACATATAAATATCATGTTTTCCAAAGTGTAACAATTACAATTTCGTTTGGATTTCATCTCATCACTCTGAAAATCCCAGCACAAACATGCAAGTGAATTATACCAGATCGCTATGTGTTAATAGAACATTGCCTACCATGCAGCTGTTTCCATGAGGCATTGCAGAGGGTATTAGGCATGTTGTTCATAGCCATGTCTGTTGTTTAGCACTCTCAGGGAAAAATATTGAAAAGATTTGGCTACCTTTACAGTTGCACAATTTGAAGGGGTCCATCTGGAACAAGTCACAACATAGCCCTGGGAACCCAGGTCAGGTAGGTAATATTTAATTTATTCAATATCTTAAATTACTTGTATATCTGGAGTGTCCAAGCAGTTCACAACCCCCTATATGGTTCTCCAACCATTGATCTTTTGATCTCTCTCCATTCACCAATTTACCAAATTTTGATACCATATATTCCAAGATCCTTCCCGGCACCTCTCAGTCTCACCAGTGCTCTCCAGGTCTCATTCTACAATTCTTTTCAACCTAACAGATCGTGATCTACAGCCTTTCAAATTTCAATCCATGACTCCTCCTGACTCAGATCCACAAATCTATGATCTGATGACTTCAGCATCACCCAATTCACCCACCCTCCATGCACCCGTCCATGGCCCCTCCAAAAAACACCTTTTTGAGATCCCTTTCCATGACTCCTCTAACCCATCATCCATATCCTTTCCTGACCCTGACCCATGAACCCTCCAAATTTTAATTCAGCATCCTTTTTGACCCAGATGAACTTGATCCTTGACTCCTCCCATTACCAATACCCCCTCTCACTGTCAATACCACAGCCCCTCTAAATCCTGACAAACCACAATCAATGACTTTTCCAGACCCTGAATCATAACCCATATTGATTTGTACCAAGAGCCCTCGAGAGCACGATCCACAATTCTTTCCAGGCCCTGAACCACAGTGCATGCCCTGACTATTGAACTGTCTCACTTCTGCAGCTCCCCGAACCAGCCTTGCTTCTGAATTTACCCATCGATTTTCTTTGTGTGCCCTGCAAAGCAAAATAAAACATATAAGGGCTACTCTGGATCCTTGGTGACTGGGTCTCAGGTGAAAGGCATCCTGATCTTTCGCCCAGTCCATTTGAGCAGCAGCAGTTAGTGCAACTGACTCAGTGAAGTGGGTTCCAAGTGGGTTCCAAGCTGACTTCCAGAGCTGTCTCTGATCAATTTACATGTTCTCCCAGTGGCTGTGTGACTTTCCCAATGCTTGAATTCCCCCCCACATCCTCAACAAGTGAAGAGGTTACGTGACCACTCTATAGGTGAACGGCATGAAGATCAGAGGAGGAGTCAATGGATATGTGAGAGAGACTAGGTAACAGATATGCGACGGTGAATGGACTGATGTGAATGCTCTATCAGCTGGCATAGATTCGAGGAACCAAATGACTTCCTTCAATGTTGTACTGCATTATATTGAACTGTTGGCCTGTTTCTATGCTATATTAATGTATGAATCTATGCTGATGATCTCCAATCCGTCAAAAGGCCCAGTCCTGAGCTGTCAGGTCCTTTCTCAGATAGACACAAAATTAAACGGGACAGGCAGCATCTCTGGAGAGAAAGAATGGGTGACGTTTTGGGTCGAGACCCTTCTTCAGACTGATGACAGGGGAGCGGGCGGGACAGAGATAGAATGTACTCGGAGACAGTAAGACTGATGGGAGAATTGGGAAGGGGGAGGGGATGGAGAAAAGCAAGGGCTATTTGAAGTTAGAGAAGTAAATGTTCTTACCGCTGTGAGGTACTGTTCCTTCTAATTTGCGCTGGGCCTCACTCTGGAGAGGCCCAGAACAGAAAGATCAGATTATAAAGGGAGGGGCAGTTAGTGTTGAGCAACCAGGAGATCAAGTAGGTTAAGGCGGACTGAGCGGAGGTGTACAGCAAAACGATCGCCGAGCCTGCACTCGGTCTCGCTGATGTACAGTTGACATCTGGAACAGCGGATACAGTAGATGAGGTTGGAGGAAGTGCAAGTGAATGTCTACCTCACTGAAAAGACTGAGCCGAGGGGGGAGGTAAAGTGACAGGTGTTGCATCTCCTGTGTTTCAGGGGAAAGTACCTGGGGAGGGGGTGGATTGGGTGGGAAGGGACGAGTTGACCAGGGAGTTGCAGAGGGAACTGTCTCTGTGGAAAGCAGAAAGGGGTGGAAATGGGAAGATGTGGCCAGTAGTGGGATCTCATTGGAGGTGGCGAAAATGTTGGAGGATTATATGCTGTATGCGACGGCTGATGGGGTGGAAGGTGAGGACAAGGGGGACTCTGTCCTTGTTGTGAATGGGGGGAGGGGAGCAAGAGCAGAGCTGCGGGATATTGAGGAAACCCTAGTGAGAGCCTCATCTACAATGAAAGAAGGGAACCCCCGTTTCCTAACGAATTAGGACATCTCCGATTTCCTGGTATGGAAAACCTCATCCTGGGCGCAGCTGCGGCATAGTTGGAGGAATTGGGAGTAGGGGATAGAGACTTTACAGCAGACGGTGTGAAGAAGTGTAGTCTAGATAGCTATGGGAGTCAGTGGGTTTGTAGTAGATGTCGGTCAATAGTCTGTCTCCTGTGATGGTAACGGTGTGATCTACAAACGGTAGGGAGATGTCAGAGATGGTCCAATTGAATTTGACTACAGGATGGAAATTGGTCGTGAAGTTGATGAAGTCAATGAGTTCTGCATGGGTGCAGGAGGTAGCATCGATGCAGTCGTCAATGTAGTTCAGGGATAGAGCCAGCATATACCTGGAACAGTGATTGTTCGACATACCTTACAAAGAGGCAGGCATAGCTGGGGCCCATGCAGGTGCCCATAGCTATGCCTTGAATTTGCAGGAAGTGGGAGGAGTCGAAAGAGAAGTTAGGTGGAGGAGAGTAATGGTTGACGGAAATTGGCTGGAAGAAACGGAGGGCTTTAAAACCTTCCTGTTGGGGATGGAGGTGTAAAGTGACTGGACATCCATAGTAAAGATGAGGGAGTGGGGGCCTGGAAAACGGAAGTCATTGAAGAGGCAAAGAGCTTGTGAGGTATCTTGGACATAGGTAGGGAGGGATTGGACCAGGAGGGATAGGATGGAGTCGAGGTATGTGGAAATTAATTCAGTGGGACATCAACAGGATGAACTAATGGGTCTGCCATGACAGTTGTTTGTGGATTTTGTTGAGAAGATAAAATCGGGTCGTGCAGGGCTGGGGAACGATAAGGTTGGAGGCTTTAGTGGAAAGAGAGTCGGAAGTGATGAAATCAGAAACGGTGTGTTGTATTGAGATCTGGTGCTTGTCTGGGGGGGTCATGGCCCAAGGATAAGTACGAGGAGGTGTCTGAGAGGTGTTGCCTGGCCTCAGGAGGAGGTCAGCGCACCAGACTACCACGGCACCTCCCTTGTCGGCGGGTATGATTATTGTCATGGTTACTGCAGAGTGAGCGGAGGGCTGTACATTGGGTGGGGGGGGGGGGGGGGGGGGGGGGGGGAGAAGTTAAAGTAAGGGGAGTGGAAAAGTTGAGGTCTGTTCTCAGTCAGCCCCATTTAGCATGGTATTCATACCATTTGACAAACTGAAGAATATTTTCACTGTGAAGATGGGAATTTGTCTCCACAAGGACTGTGGAGTGGCCACATTGACCAATGCTATAATGGACAGTTGCATCTGCGATCAGGAGATTAGTGAGGAAAAATCAAGTAGGTTTATCCCTTTAGTTGGTTCTCTCTCCACCAGTCACAAATCTAATGTCGCCGGCACAAGACCAGATTGGTCAGTAGTGATCATACAGAGCCACTTGGTGAAGGATGTTGATGTCCTCCCACTCAGAGTACATTTGCCACTCTCATTGCTTTCTCCAAGCGGTGGTCTACGTGGAGTAGTATTGATTCATCAGGTGGTCATCAGCAGAAGGTTTCTATGTCCAGGTTTAATCTGAAGCAATGAGTTTTTATGAGATCCAGAGTCAATGTTGAGGACTCCCACACTGTTCCCTCCCAACTGCATACCATTTTACCCATCGATAGAAATGGTGTGTCTTGGACATCATCTGTGAGGTATGATTGCGTGAGTATGACTACAGTATGTCAACCTATTACTTGACTAGTCTGTGAGACAGCACTGATATTTTTGGCTCAAACTTCCAGATATTAGTAAGGAGGATTTACAGGGTTGACAGGGCAGTTGTGTTTCCAGTGTCATTTCCAGTGCTATGATTGATTATAAGTAATCTGTCCAGTTTAGTTTCTTTAAGGTTTTCTGGTGGTTTATTGCAACTGAATAGCTCTTTGAACTGTGCCAGTATATTTGAGGGCCAATGACTACACTCAGAAGTTTGTATGTGTTTTCACATTTTCAATATTCTCCAATTTATTGCCTTTCTGCACCTCCCCAAATATAGTACTTCTCACTTCCTTAGATTAAACTTTATTCTCTGCTTTTCTGCCCAACCACGTATATCTTCTTGCACTCTAAAGATGTCCTACTCACTGCAAATTCTTTACTATCCACTTTACAATTAAATCCAAAATACTCTATATTGAGCCCAATGATACCTGATTGGCAACTGCCTTAAAGGTTGAAGGAGTGTATGGAACCAAATCATCACCCTATCCTTTTTCTGCAGAGATGCTGCCTGATCTGCTGAGTTACTCCAGCACTTTGTGTCCATCTTTAGTGAAATAAAAAACAGCACCTGCAGTTCCTTTTGTCCACAACAACCTTTACACTTCCTGTCACTGACCCATTTCTGGGTTCAATTTGCCAGTTTCTCTTGAATCCCATGGGTTTTTAAGCTTTTGAGATGACCACCTTGCTATCTCTCCCAAAACATTAGATGATATCACATTATTGCCCAAACCTTCCTTCAAATTATTCAAATGTTATCTTCCCCTAACAAATCCATATCAAATGCTGTTGATTAATCTGCCTAAGTGAAGATTTATATTGTCCCTCAGATGTGTCTATCACCCAAGTTAAACGGGGTAGCATGGTGGCGCAGCGGTGGAGTTGCTACCTTACAGCGCTTGCAGCACCGGAAACCCGGGTTCGATCCCGACTATGGGTGCTTGTCTGTACGGAGTTTGTACGCTCTCCCTGTGACCTGCGTGTGTCTTCTCCGAGATCTTCGGTTTCCTACCACATTTCAAAAGACGTACAGGTATGTAGGTAAATTGGCTTGGTATTGTAAAATTGTCCCTAGTGTGGCAGGAAAGTGTTAGTGTGCAGGGATCGCTGGTCAGAGCGGACTCGGTGGGCCAAAGGGCCTCTTTCCGTGCGGTATCTCTAAACTAAACTGAAAAAAAAAACTAAACTCCTGGCCTGTAATTATTTGGTCAATCGCTTCCTTCCTTTTCAAACTGCTGGGGGTTAGCAGCAGTGTTAGACATCCAACCCCTAGCACCACTGCCGTTGTCAGAGACATTTCCAAAATAAAGTTTGCATCTGGGCTCCAAACACTTCATCATTATTAAGTCTACTTCATCCAGTTACTTCACATTCATCCACATTATTGGCTTTCCCTTCTTAGTAAATTCCAATTCAGAAATACAGCCGCATATGGATTGCTGACATAACTGCGATGCACATCATATACCCATGAGATACAGTCGTGCAGTTCCCTAGGTCAGTCAGACGGTCATCTGCATTTGTTTCTCTATTAACCCCAGTTCAATGCAACAGCGCCTTGCTTGCTTAAGCTTGCTCAAGCTTGCTCCTGGTTTGGTGAGGCCAAATACAATGCAAAGTTTTTGCAAGGAAAGTCAAGATTAAGTGGACTAGAGATTAAATCTTTTTCCGAGAGAGATTCAATATCCATACTGGAGTTTAAGGAAATGTAATTTCCAGTGCAAAGCTAACATTAAAGTAATCCGCTTTACCTTGAAGTGATTGGGTTATGAAAGTCTTAAGAATGCAGCAGAAAACATATATTTTCTTTCCCTTTTGTTTTGTAAAATATGTATTTATTATTTAGTTTCCTGACATAACAAGTAATATCCAAGCTCTTGTAGCATTGTTCCCAGCTCTTCATCCTAGCCATCACAGGACATTGGTATAAAATTACAGGAATTATTGTCATAATTGAAAGTTGAGGGAAAGAATGGGTGTTATGCATCATTTGGGGTCTGGATGGGAAAAGGAGATATGCCATATTCATCCCCATTTCCTATCCCCTAAATTTGGATCCAGATTTGTACAGTTTCTATCCCACAATGAGCTTGGAGAAAGGGACTTTAGACTTTAGAGAGACTTTAGCGAGGGACAGGAATCTGAATACAGAGGTGCAGTCAACGACTTTGTTGAATGACGTGGGCTGAGTCACCTGCAGCTCAACACCGGCAAGACGTATGGGCCTGTCCCACTTTTGAGACTTTTTAGGCGAGTGCAGGAGACTCTGCGCTCACTTCATGATCTCCACATGTTCGCTGGTGGTCTCTGGTGAGTCTCTTTCTGGGAACTAGTCGCGGCCTCAGTTTGGATGCAGCAAATTTTCAACATGTTTAAAAAATTTCTGCTTCGCCATGGGGAAAATCAATACTTTTGTAGTTGTAGGTGCAGTGGTAGTGGGGTCGCCATGTTGTTGTAGGTAAGCGAGGTAGCCGTAGGTAGTTTTAGTTCATCTCCTTTGCTGACCGGGAATTTTCTTTGGCTCATTGGGGGAAAAAAAACATAAGCATGAGTTTTCAGAACCAAGGAAAACCAACCGGTAATGTTAAAAGCCCGCCAAACTTGACAGCTGTGTATCTCTTGCTTATTAAAAGTTGTCTGGCTTCTTAAAAGTGTCTCCACTCCTTCTCCCCCCCTTCTTCCCTATCCCCCAGCCCCGCTCTTTTAAAGGACTTACCGTACACTGTGCTAGTCGTCTTAACCTTCCTGTTCATCGCAGTGTTAGTCTGTATCACCTTGGCTTTGCACCATGTGAATTTCAGACAGCGCTCCCCATTTTTCCCTGGCCCCCGCCTTTGCGATGTGCGTGTGTGTGTGTGTGCGTGCGTGCGTGTGTGTGTGTGTTTTCCACTCTTGACACTCGCCGTTCCACTTCCTGGTTTTTCCAGCGAGTGCCACGAGCTTGACACTCGCAGGCAGTCCGCTGAAAAATCGCCTAAGTGGGACAGGCCTTCTTCTTCTTCTTCTTTCGTGTGGCGTGCACAGCCTAAAGTTGTTGGACAACTTGTTCTGTTTGATCTTCCATTTGTGCATGTAGAGTTGATTGCATTAGTCGAAACAGGGCGGACCACGTGAAGGTTGCAATCTTCCACCCCGGACAGTCCTTTAAGGAGTTAGTTACCAAGGAACCTGAAAAGAGGCTACAACAGTGACTGCCATCTGGCAGGTGAGAGCTATTTATAACATTGAGGGCATGACATTCATTGTGGTTCATTGAAATTCCAAGTTATTTGGTTGTACCTTTAAAAGCCCTGTCCCACGGTACGAGTTCATTCCAAGAGTTCTCCCGAGTTTGCCCTGATTTGAACTCGGAGATTTACGGTAATGGCCACTCGTCGGTACTCAGGGCTCTCGTGGACATTTTTCAAACATGTTGAAAAATCTTCCAGAGTCTTCCCGTGCTTTCCTGCTGTTAGCGAGTCTTCCCGAGTACCTGCCGTTAGCGGTACTAGCTGCTAAGAGACGTCCCCGTGCTCCGACGTACCCGCTACGTTCATTCTCCATGCTTACCATGAGTTTGATTTTTTTTAAACTCGGGAGAGCTCTTGGAATGAACTCGTACCGTGGGACAGGGCGTTTATGCATTTTGGGTGCAATCTATCACCCCAGTCAGTACCTTGGTAAAACCTGATATATCAGTGGAGCCAGAATAGTATATCTTGATCTGAGTACAACTACTGCTGAATGCAAATATCAGCAACTTGATGAATATGGGAATTCATAGCAGTTGGAGTAGGAAATGATGTGTGAATATAAATAAATAGACTTAAATTATAAGAAAATAAGGGATGTGATCTAAGTTGCAGTGAGGAGCTGCAAGTGTAACTCAAAATTTAATCATTTATAATAGATTATCAGTGATTCAAAATCATATTTTTTCCAGAATAACATTTCAAAACTTAAGAAGACTTATTATCCACGTAAATATGGGCATAATGTAGCAGAAGATGTATTGTAGTTGAAAATGAGGGAGGTTTTGGAAACACGAGGTATCCCGATAAATCATGTGAAACACAAGTGACTTCGGTTCAGAGTGAAGTCTGAGATTCATTGAGTCTGAAGAAGGGCGTCCACCCGAAACGCCACCCATTCCTTCTCTCCTGAGATATTGCCTGTCCCTGAGTTACTCCAGCATTTTGTGTCCATCTGAGATTCAAATATTGTTGTACATCAGGGAGTGATGATGTTAGTGGACATCCTGCTGCTGGAGTCTCTGCTCCTCCAAAGAGCCGTTGCTTTAACCCAACAGTTGCATGGTTCTGGCAACATGTGTGGATAAGAGAATGCACTGCAGGGAAAATGGTTAACCAAAAATTGCAGTTGGTTTGGCTTGTTTTTTTATTTACGGTCTCTTGCAGAGAGATATAGTGAATTGATTGTTCTGCATGCAATCCAGTCAAATCATACTGTACATGAGTACAAGTCTACAGAGAGATTTCTTGGGCTGAAAGAGCAAAGTGTGAAGGTGACAAAATAGGGACTTACTGATTATATAGAGGGTGTACAATCTGAAGGTGGAATGCATGTAGAGGGTGGAAAGCCTTGGTGTGCTGGCCTTTATAAATCAGAGCATTAGTATAGGAGTAGGGAAGTAATGTAAACATTGGTAAGACATTCTGGAGTATGGTGTACAACTAATTATTGTCAACAAATTAGAGAGAGTGCAGAGGGATTTACTAGAATGTTGCCAGGGAGCAACTATGTTACGAACAAGTTAGGTCTTTATTCTTTGGAGCGCAGAAGGTTAAGGGGGACTTGATTGAGGTCTTTAAAATGATGAAAGGGATGAGGGATAAGGAGGGAAGAGACATTTAAGGGACGGAAGTTTGGTAACGTGAGGGGAACTTCTTTACTCCTGTGTGGAATGAACTTCCAGCAGAGGTGGTGAGGCAGGATTGATTTTAACAACGTGAAGGGAATGGAGGGGTATGGGAGTGCAGGTAGATGGGACTAGAGTAAAACAAATGGTCGGCACGGACTGGAAGGGCAAGAGGAGGTAGTTAAGGCAGGTACTATCGCATTGTTTAAGAAACATTTGGAGGGATATGGGCCTAATACTGGCAGGCGGGATTAGTGTAGATGGGACATTTTGGTCGGTATGGGCAAGTTGGGCCAAAGGGCCTTTTTCCACATTGTATCACTCTATGACTATTATCAGCATTAATGGTGCTAAAATGGAGATGGTCGAGTGCTTCAAGTTTCAGGGCATAAATATTACTGACAGTTTTTCTTAGACTAACCTCATAGAAGCTGTGGCCAAGAAAACACAACACCTCTGCTTCTTGAAAAGACTAAGGAGGTGTGGCATGTCTCCAAAACTTTTCACTATTTTCCACAGATGTGATGTAGAAAGCATCTTGTCGGGATGCATCACAACCTGGTTCTGCCCAAGACCATAAGAAATTCAGTTCTGGATATCCAGTCTATCCACACAAATCAAGCTCCTACCTCTCTCTCCCATCGACTCCATCTATACTTCACGTACAAAATGGCAAAGATTGTGCGGCACAGTGGCAAAGCTTGGTGTAAGTAAAGATTTTGCATGTTGCCCATGTGACTGCATGGGTTTTCTGTATGTGGTCCAGTTTCCCCCCCCCCCCCCCCCCGCCCCATATCCCAAAGACGTGCGAGTTTGTAGGCTATTTGGCCTCTGAAAAATGACCCCTAATATGTAGTGAGTGTATGAAGAAGTGGGATAACACAGAACTAATGTAATGGGTGATCAATGGTCAGCATTGTCCTGTTGGGCCGATCGGCCTGTTTCCATGCTGTATCTCTAAAGTAAAACAATCAAACACCCGGGATCATTCCCTCTTCTCCACTCTCTCATCAGGCAGAATGTAGAAAAGCTTATAAGTATGCACCACAAAATTCCAGAACAGCTTCTTGCCTCCTGATAACAGACTATGGAAGAATCCTCTTATAAGCTAAGGGTGTAGCCTTGATCTCTTAACCTACATCATAGCAGCCCTTGCATTTTTTAATCTGCACCTTCTCTTTAACTGTAGATCTGCCATATTCTGCATTCTGGTATTTTTCTCTTTGCACTGCCTGCATATGGGTCAATTGTACTCTACATGTAAAGTAGATTGGACTGGATAGCATGCAAACAAAGTTTTTCCATTCAGCTGGCTCAAAGGGCCAAATGGTCTACTCCTGCAACTATTGCCTCTATGATAGACGCAACGTGCTGGAGTAACTCAGCAGAACAGGCATCATCTCTGGATAGAAGGAATGGGTGACGTTTCGGTTCGAGACCCTTAGACTGAAAGTCAGGGGAGATGGAGACAGAGATAAGGAAGTAAGGTGAGACATTAAAGGGGATGAAGGCAAGGAAAATGTAGAATAGATAATTGTTCACTAGAAGGTGACACCAAAGCATACAGAGATAAGACTTAATTAGGGGCACAGTCAGACTGGTCGGAGAACTAGGAAGGGAGAGGGATCTAGGAAGGGAGAGGGATTGTTGCCTGTTCCTGAACTTCACTCATCCTGGAAATTGTAATCATAACCAGCATTTGAAATGAGGAGACAGAGGATACAATGTTATGAAAGTTATAGTAAACTGGGTCACAAAATGGATTTATGGTTTACAAATAAAATCAAAATTAAAGGCTCTTTTTCTGAAGTCATGATTCATTCATTGCAAATTGAGTATATTCATTGCACAAATTAAGATAAAATAGCCATTACAGAGGTTTTAAAATCAATCGAGGTTGGGGACAGAATATTCCAGGCTGATTGACATTTTTGAAGGATAGGCAGAATGGAAAGGAGACGATGGAGCTCTGATAATAAAGGATGACATTAGGACGGTAGTGAGAAATGATCCTGGCTCAGGAGATCAGGAAGTCGAATCAGTTTGGCGGAGATAAGAAATAGCAAAGAAATCACTGGTGGGAGCAATCTAATATCCTTCTAGCAGTAGGCATACCAATGACAGAACATTAATCAAGAAGTAATGGGAGTTTGTACAAAAGGTAATGTAATAATCTCCATAGAGACTGGATTAATCAAATAGATAAAGATAATCTTGAAGACAACTTCATGAAATGCATTCAATACATTTTCAGAACAGTGTGGGCCCAACTGGGGCACAGAGATCAGGTCATATTTCATGAGATAGGCTTAATTGGCCAGCTCCTGGAAAAAAAAAATCCTCTGGGGAAGAGTGACCATAACACAACCAAACTTCCCTTTCACTCTGAGGGAAACAAACATTGGTTTGAACCTCTGGTCCTAAACTTAAATACAGGTAGTTGCATAGATTTTTCAGTTGGTTAAATTTGATCTGGAAAATAAACAATTGACGATCTATAGATTATATCTGATGAAATGCTTCATAATTCTGAATTGATCCACACCATTAAGAAATAAGAGCTCTACAGGTAAAATGAGTTCAACTAGAGCGTTTAGCAGTGATTTTCAATTTAAAAAATGGGTGGATCTATGCCAGAAGTATACAGATTTGAACGAGAGTTATGTCAGTCCTGGGGTAACAATGCTTTAATGCTTAGAACACCAAGTGCTGGAGTAACTCAACCAGTCAGACAGCATCTCTGGAGGACATGGAGAGACTATGTTTTGGATCAGGACTCTTCTTGAGACTGAATGTAGAGTGGAGAGAACGCTGGAATAGAAGTGCAGGCGGGACAAAGGTGGATACAGAAGGGGAGGGGGAATTGATTAGCACATGAGTGGACAAATGCTGGAGAAGAAAAGGAGATAAAAGCGGGTGACAAAAGGGGACATATTCAGACAAAAAGGTGATAAAGAAGCAAAATGTTACCAGATAAGTGGAAGTCAAAGGGAAGGAAAATGTAAAGCCAGAGGGAAATATATAGGTTGAAAGGGTAGAAGGGAGGTGAGTGGGAGAAATGGGGGAGGGGCAGGGTTGGGGTGGGGGGGGGGGGGGGGGTCACAAAACAGGGAGGGTGGGGAGGGGGGAAGGAGGGAGGTTGTTGCTTAAAACTGGAGAAATCAATGTTCATACCCAAGCTACACAAATACTTTAAGGCTAACACTGTTCAATTGAACTGCAAAAAAATCAGCTCATGTTCTTTGTTAAGCATCCACAAAACCCCAGTGAACAGCAGCAGCAAAACATCTTCCCACCCCCACAACGGATCATCAAATCAATGTTTGCTATTGATCAAAAGTGGAGTTTGGGAGGACGATTTCCTGGAGTTTGTTTTTTGTATAGAGGATTGTATTTTGTTTTGTTCACCCTTTTATATATGATGTTGTTAAGCTGGACAGGGTGCAGAGAAGATTTACAAGCATTTTGCCAGGCCTCGAGGGCCTGGGCTATAGCGAGAGGTTGAGCAGGCTAGGAATTTATTCCTTGGAGTGCAGGAGGATGAGCAGTGGATCTCATGGATGTGTATGAGATCATGAGAGAAATAGATAGGCTAAATGCACAGAGTCTTTTACTCAGGGTAGGGGAATCAAGAACTGGAGGGCATAGGTTTAAGGTGATGGGGGAAAGATTTAATGGGAACTTGAGGGGAAACTTATCTCTATCGATAGAGCATCTTTGCGATGAAATTCTCCTACATCCACTTGCCCAAGGAGTAATATAATTACCCAATTAATTCACAGGGTTCATTACAAGAAATATAGTATTTCGAGCCTGCTCCACCATTCACATGATGATGACTGATCTACTTACAACACTATCACCACATATTCCCTTCAAGCTCAGAGATCTTGCTATCTCTGCCGTAAATGAACAGAACAACTGGGCCTCCAAGTAGATAATTCAAATGGCCCAAACATTCTCCTAATTTCAGTCTAAAACGGACTATTCGATTGGTCCTCGAGTGTCCAGAGTGCATTCCCATGTGTCGAGCCGGATAAGCCCTATAGGAATTTTAACCTTTTAATAATTTTTCAACTTTTTAAATTTGAAAGAATACAATGCCAGTCTCCTCAGTATCTCTCCATGCAGCAACCCATCATTAACATTGAACACAATCTCAACAAGACTTTCTTACTTCAGTGATCAAATCCACATGTAATCAATGCTCCCATTATTTATCCTCCTGATTGCTAATCTCCAATCCACACAAACAATTATGCAATCGACAGAAACATGTATAATAATAACCTGCGCATCCATTGATTTGAAACCATCTGTTTCAAAACTCTGTGATGTATATTGCAGGGCCCTTGGAATTTATCAGCCTTGTAACTCAAAAACAATTTTTTGACTAATACTAAGTTTCTTCAGTTCAACATTCTCACTGGACACTTGATTATCAAATATAAATATCCAGCAGGCTTCATATATCTTCTCTGAAAGAAGATGCAAAATAAAAGCTTAGTAATTCCTTTGTCATTTTTTTATTTCCCATTATAAATTCTCCTATCTATGTAAAAGGCCCACATTTACCCTCACTACTCTTTTTCTTTTCAACTACCTCTTAAATATCTTAGAGACTATATTTTTTTGCATTTCTCACTAATCTACGTTCAAATATTATCTTTCATTTCTTCGAAGCTAGACACAAAATGCTGAAATAACTCAAAAGGACAGGCAGCATCTCTGGAGAGAAGGAATGGGTGACATTTCGGGTTGAGACCCTTCTTCAGACTTTCTTCGTCAATTTCTTGGTCCTTTCCTCCTTAGTTCTAAACTATTGTCAATCCTCAATTATGCACATTAGCCAAAAACTGCTATTTCTGACAACTATATAAGATTCTCAATGTCGTTAGTTGTGAATCTGACACCAGATTTAAATTAGGTTCGAGAATGGTATATTGATCCAATATTCCATGGTTGTGTGATCTAATGACATCAACATTTTCATAAAAAGCATACTGTTGGGTTGCATCACAGCTTAGTTTGGGAACAGCTCTGACCAAGACAACAAAGAATAGCGGAGCTGTAGATGTAACCCAGTCCATCACACAGACCAGACGTCCTACCATTTGCACCACGCTGCCTTGGAAAAGTGGCAAATATAATCAACGACTAGTACCACTCTGGTCATTACTTTTCTCCCTGCTCCTGTCTGGCTGAAGATGCAGAAGCGTGAAAGCACACACTACCAGGCTCTGGAACAGCTTATTTCCCTCTGTTATCAGGCTTTTGAACAGTCCTTCCTCAAGCTAAAGTACTGTCCAATTCACCTTTACCCCATTGCGGACATTGGACTTTGACAACAACTGATGCACAGCACTGCAGAGAACTACAGTATATTCTGCATTCTGTATCTTCCCTTTCGCTCTATTGTACTTGAGTTTAACTTGATCAGTCACTGAAAGTAAGCATGCAGGTACAGCAGGCAGTGAAGAAAGCTAATGGCATGTTAGTCTTCATTGTGAAAGGATTTGAGTTTTGGAGCAAGGAGGTCCTACTGCGGTTGTACAGGGCCCTGGTGAGACCGCACCTGGAGTATTGTGTGCAATTTTGATCTTCTCATTTGAGGAAGGACATTATTGCTATTGAGGGAGTGCAGCAGGTTGATTCCCGGGAATTCTCTCCCACAGAAGTCAGTGGAGGCCAATTCACTGGATGTTTTCAAGAGGGAGTTAGATTTAGCTCTTAGGGCTAAAGGAATCAAGTGATTTGGGGAAAAAGCAGGGTACTGATTTTAGATTATCATCATATTGAATGGCAGTGCTGGCTCGAAAGGCCTAATGGCCTAGTCCTGCACCTATTTTTCTATGTTTCTATTTATATATGTATAATATTATCTTTTCTGTTTGGATAACATGGAAAAAGCTCTTCACTATACTTTGGCACAAGTGGCAATAATAAACCTAAACCACATTTTTTAAATGTGATTAATGCAGAAATGCTTTTAATGGGTAGTTGATGATTGGTTGGGACTTGTGCCAAAGGGTCTGTATGCTTTCTGCATTTTTCTATGACTCTTCTTTTGACGTAATACCATTTTTAATAGTTTTGGTCAGCAACAGGATAATTTTTCTTTTTTTTGCATCCACAGATCAGTGTCAAAACTGCTCAGCTTTTGGTAATGAAATTGTACTATGTCATTAACTTGTTACAGAGTAGAACTGCGTGCATTGGTGATATCTCTCACGGCGGCATGAGGGAACTAACATAGACTTGATACTCAAGGAAAGATGAATGGAGCATCTCTTCTTTGGGTAGTGAACAGCAGGCAGTGTGAACACAGGGATTTTTGAATTGTCCATTTTATTTTTTAATCATCAATGATTTTGAGCACCCCACACCAAATCACAAGTTTTAGTTTTAGAGATACTGCATGGAAACAGGCCCTTCAACCCACGCAGTCCATACCGACCATTAATCATCCATTCAGACGATTCGATGTTATCCCACTTTCGCATCTCCTCCCAATTCTTTGGTTAATTAATACAGAGACCAAGTACCCTACAAACCCAGGGATTTGGGATGTGGGAGCACCAGGAGGAAACCCATGCAGTCACAGGGAGAATGTAAAAATTCCAAACAGACAGCACCGGACGTCAGGATCGAACCCGGGTCTCTGGAACTGTGAAGCGACAGCATTACCAGTTCTTCAACATCCAGTCAGCAAGTAAATTACTCGGCAACAGTGAATTGCTAATACACAGGGCAGCAACGCAACAGTCTGTTGTGGCTGCTGATTATTAGTCACCATATTAGACACAAAGGGGGACACTTTGGGATAAGGAATGCCACTCAACATCTGAGAAATCGGACTCATTAGCACCGTTTACACAAGCAAACTTTGTCTAAAAGAACACATATTGAACAAGCTGCTAGAGTAAGTGGTAGAGGTGGATACAACTATGACATTTAAAAGATACTTGGACAGGTACATGGATAGGAAAGATATAGAAGAATATAGGCCCAGTGTGGACAAGCAGGACTAACTCGTTCAGGCAATTTGGTTGATATTGACGAGTTTGACCTAAGGGCCTGTTTCATGCTGTGTAGCTCTATGATAATACAACCAGGAAAACATGACATTACTGCTGACAACAGCAGACCTGACTTAAAGTAGCTTTCGAACACATTGATGTTTTACTCAATGTCTTCTGAAGTCCACAGTATATGTTTTAGCTAACGGGCACATTTTCAGCATTTAGCTGCTAAAGGTACTCATGGCTGTCTCAGCGGTGATTGCATTGGTAACAGTCTGTGGCTGGGAAGAAAAGCACAATCTTGCAGTTGCTCAACATCTAAAATAAAAATAGAAAATTGAAGTATTTAGCAGACAACCAGCACTTGTGAGAAAAGGAACAGAGATAATTGTTTTTAGATTCATGACTTGCAGAGAAAAGGGGAAAAGATGAAGTGAACCAAAGGAGGAAGACTAGGAGAAACCAAATGGTGGTGCTGAAAAAAAAGATGAAGGCTTGGGAAATGACAGGCCTGTTGAGGGAAGTGTAAGTGAGTGAAGATGAATGCAATCTCACATATTGTAAGAAGAGAGAAAAAAATTGAACACTGGATGTGAAAATACATCACTCAAATGTCTGATTAACATTGAATATTGAGTCCTGAATGCTATAACATGCTAAGTTAGAAGGGGAGGTGCTGTCCATCAGGTTTATGCTGAGCTTTATTGGAACAATGTAAACAACTAGAGTGCTCAAATTAGAATTGGGATGGAGAACTGGACTGACAGGCCACTGGAAGTTCAGTGTCGCCTTTGCAGACTAAACAGAGGCAATCTGCAAAAACGATCACCCTGTCTGCATTTTGGTTCTCCAATGCAGAAGAGACCATCCTGTGAACACCAGATTGGTAGAAGGGCACTATTTTATTTTGAGTAAGTTTTAGGGTCCTGGGATAAAGAGAATAGAACAGGTAAAAGGTCCCAATGTTGGGCGAGTCCAGAACCAGGGGCCACTTAGAATAAAGGGGAGGTCATTTAAGAATGAGGTGAGAAAAAAACGTTTTCACCCAGAGAGTTGTGAATGTATGGAATTCCCTGCCACAGAGGGCAGTGGAGGCCAAATCACTGGATGGATTTAAGAAAGAGTTAGGTAGAGCTCTAGGGGCTAGTGGAGTCAAGGGATATGGGGAGAAGGCAGGCACGGGTTATTGATAGGGGACGATCAGCCATGATCCCAATGAATGGCGGTGCTGGCTCGAAGGGCCGAATGGCCTCCTCCTGCACCTATTTTCTATGTTTCTATGTCTGATCTTGCAACAATGTGATTGCATGGAATGATGCTGGGAGTAGGAATGAGTGAAGATAGGAGTGAACCAGTCCAGATGCTGTAAAGGGATTTATGGAGAAGGCAATACCTTCCCTTTGGAGATTTGGGGAATCTTTTAGATCTGGGGGAGATAGTGAGAATGATCTAATGAATGTGAAGGTTGGTGGGGCAGAAAGTGATGACAAAACAAATCTTGTCTTGGCCCTGGTTAGGAGCAGAAGGGATTAGAAGGGCAGCTTATGGCACAGTCACAGATAAGAGTGTGTTGGACAATAGTGGGGAGTATGACTGAAAAAAGGAAGGCACATCTCATGCTCTGTTGTGAAAGGTACAGTCAAAAGAACAGAAATGAAAATGTGAGAGTACCTGGGAGAATGGAATAGGGCCCACACGACTACTTAGACCTCTCCGAGCACTCACACTCAACACTCTCAAGCTATTTAATAATATTCTGCCTTTTTATTCTGATTTCTGATATGTTCCGTCTCCCAACTGGTTACCCATTCACTTAACCTGTCTAGATATTATAGACTGTATACCCTCCTTACAAATCACTTTCTCAACTTTCTTTGGGTTGTTGGCTATTTATTTTACATTCATGGAAGGGATGTGGGCTATGCAGGCTGAGCTAGCATTGAATTGCCTGTGCCAATTTGCCTTTTAGTGGTGGTGAGCTGGCTTCTTGAACTGCTGCAGTCCTTGAAGTGTGGGTATACCATGATTCTGTTCGAGAAGGAGTTGCAGCATTTTGACCCAGTGACAATGAAGGAAGTGTAATATATTTCCATGTTCGTATTGTGCATGAACTTCTAGGTGGCGGTTTTCCATGCTTTCACCGTCCTTGTCTTTCCAGCTGGTAGGTTTGGAAAATGTCAGAATTTCCTACTCTAGCACCCTGGAAATACCTTCACAATGAGAAATAAACTATGGTTCCCTACCACCTTGCCATGGCTTTTACGAACAATCGTTATTTGATAATTATTACATCAAGCCTTGCCAGAGACATTATAAGCTGGAGTGAATAAAAATAAAGGAATATTTTTCATTTCATCCCATCTTTCCTTACCTCTGCTGCCAATCTTCTTATCGTCTGCACTGTACCAAATTGCTACTCCAAACTACTTCACACATCCAACCAACAAAAATGTTGGAAAAATCAATTAATCATCCATGTTCGTCCCTTCAGTGCCAATTAATCATGAGCCTTTACCTGCAGTTGTTTCCCCAATAGACAGCAAATTATGCAGTAGCATACCCTTGAGAAGATTCTGGTCTGGAAATATCAACTTTGGACTTTCCTTTCTTGCCTCAAACATCTGAGGTCTGCCTGGCTGCTAGGCAAAGTTAACGGTACTGGTAGAGATGATGCTGTGGGATCTTGAATGATGCCATCCTGAGAGGCACAGAGAGTAGGAAGGAAATGCAGAATTTGGTTTACACCAGAGACAGACACAAAATGGTGGAGTAACTCAGTGGGACAGGCGGCATCTCTAGATCGAAGGAATGGGTGACATTTTGGGTCGAGACCTTTCTTCAGACTCAAGAACTTCAGAAGTGTCGTGACCCGAAATGTTACCCATTCCTTCTATCCAGAGATGCTGCTTGTCCTGCTGAGTTACTCCACCATTTTGTGTTGATCTGAGGCACAGAGATTAGCTCTCCACAGGGTCACAGGTTTCCATGGGTAGTACCTCAACAATCCTAGTGATCTATTGGGGGACAGATTGCTGGTGCAGTGTGGTATCTTTGAAGTGCCTTGAATAAGCATTATGAGCTGTGCCACTGCTGGAGCAGTGTGTGCAGATGCCGGAGCTTACATTGCAAACATTTTTGATTGTGTTTGACAGAAGATAAAATGTCGACCATCTGTGGTGCATGTGTTGAGTCGAAACTGGCCATCAAGTGTGCACTATGTCAGGAAACATTCCAGCAAATTTTGTGTGAGCCCCACACTAAGTTAAAAGTGTGTGAATTAATTTATATTTATTTTATATTCCCGCACACAATCTGATCAGCAACATCAACATCCAAATACTTCTGATTTTCTCCACTTTGTGAAATTCTTAAGGGCTTTTTCAGGATTGATCTTCTGCACGGAAAAAAAATCTTTCCCATTATTTATTTGGATGGGATAGGAGAAATCCCTGAAGCAACACTTAATATAGATGCTGTATAAAGTAACATAATTTCTTCTTCTTTTTTACTTCGCTACTTTTTGTACCAATAGCACAATTATGTTGCTATTACTTTGACCAAAAATGTTGGAAAAGGGCCACAATTATAGGCTAAAGGTTCACTGATGCCAAAAGACAATGATAGTGGCAGTACAATAAATTCTCATTTTAACGGATCCCTTGATAACGTAGTTTGGTTAAAGTGAATCGACCTCCCGATGCCATCCCGGCCCTGGTTCCCGACACCGCCCCGGGAGGTTGCAAGGTACACCAGTGAGCCCTTCTTCACCCACAGAACCGTCCGTTTGACATGGCTGTTATTGGACTCGAGTTGCAGCCCCATGGGGACAGCGATTTCTTCAGCCACTACCACTGACAGGACACGCTCAGTCACCCTGGGGCTCCCTCCCCTCCTACCTGCTGCTGCTTCTTCCTGTTGACCTGTCACTTTGTCCACTCAGCCTCTCCTTCACTGCCGCTATCTCCTCTTCACTGCCACTATCTCCTACTTCTCCCCTGGATTCGTCGACATACTCCACCATGGACAATATCGATGACTGCGGGGAGAGGAGGAGGAGGAGGCGGTGGAACGGACAAAGCAATAGGTGAGAGGGGAGGGAGCCGCACGGTGACCGAGTGCATCCTGTCGGTAGCCGCAACCTGAAGAAAGTGTGTCCTGTTGGGGCCACAAGGTGAACAGCAACAACAGCTACATCAACAGTGATGAAGGGCTCACTGGTGCAGACCAGCAGCATCACCAATTAGTTTTAAGTTGAAACTAAACGAAGTTGGGTCCCATCCCCGAACGCATAGTTGGGGGGAGGGGGGCGGACTTCGGCATCACATGTTCACATTAACCGCACCCCCCCACATACACTAACCCCCCCCTGATATTATATTAATATTATTCAGTTGCTCCTTTTCCCCTTCCCCTGCCCTATCCACTCACGCATAGCCCCCAACTGCGCAGGCGCAGCTAGAGAGGGAGGGGGGGTAGTGAGGGAGGGGGTAGAGAGGGAGAGGGTGAGGGATAGAGAGGGAGGATTGAGGGAGGGGGAGGGGGGTAAGTAGAGAGTGAGGGATAGGGGAGGCGCGTGGCATCACGTGGTAGGGCTGGTCCCCAAACGCATTACCCCACCACTCATCCATAGGTCCCGATACTCACCACTCGCTAGAGAGGGAGGGGGTTAGAGAGGGAGTGGGGGGTAGAGACGCAGGGGGGGGGGGGACAGAGAGGGAGGGGGTGCAGAGAGGGAGAGGAGAGAGAGGGCAGAGAGAGAGAGAGGCAGAGGCAGAGAGAGAGAGGCAGAGAGGCTGAGACAAAGGCAGGGAGGAGAGAGGCAGAGAGGGCAGATAGAAGCAGAGAGAGAGAGAGAGAGAGGCAGAGAGGAAACAAATCGCCCCCCCCCCCCATTGCACCCTTCTTCACGGCGGCCCTGTGATGTCTCGGCTCTGACAATTTGAGGGACCTTCCCGATAACAACATTAAGAGCAGCTCCGGACTGCCACGCAACCTGACTCGAATCGAATCGACTCGAGGCCTAACGGACACGCGCTCTGTTCTGCACTGAGCTTTGTGCTGGCCAGATAAAATCATGTGGCGGGCTGGATGTGGCCCGCGGTCCATAGTTGGGAGACCCCTGTCCTGCAGGAAGAGCTTCCCGCTGCCGTAACCCTGCAGCTCGTGAAGGCCGACCTGGACTTGAAAGGAGGGGCCTTTCCACTCCATGTACAGGTCCTTGCCGTGATTCTCCAGTAAGGTGAGTTTCTCCTTCTGGGTGTAGTAGGCCACGACCAGCACATTACCCAGCGAGACGTTTTTAAACCCCACCGACTGACAGATGTCGTTGTAATTGGGGATATTGATGCCGGCTGGGATGCCGCTGCCAGCGAAGGTGAGCACGTCGAGGGAGGTGAAGTCAGGCTTGAGGAACTGGTCCTTCTCAAAGGGCTGGGGTGTTATGCCCCTGTCCCACTTAGGAAACCTGAACGGAAACCTCTGGAGACTTTGCGCCCCACCCAAGGTTTCCGTGCAGTTCCCGGAGGTTTTTGTCAGTCTCCCTAACGGTCGAAAGTAGTTTCCTCTTCTTCTATGTTCCGCCGATTATTTAAAAAAATTCAAAACCGGCCGCGACTAAAAATAGGTTGCCGTTTTTTAAATCAGTCATTTTTTAGTTGAAGCCGGTTGCGATGCTAGTTGAAGGTGATTGCCGGAGGTTGCAGTTAGTGGAAGGTAAGACCTCCCTGGTGGAATAAAACTGGGTGAAAAAAAGGTCTTATGCCCCTGTCCCACTTAGGAAACCTGAACGGAAACCTCTGGAGACTTTGCGCCCCACCCAAGGTTTCCGTGCAGTTCCCGGAGGTTTTTTTCAGTCTCCCTAATGGTCGAAAGTGGTTTCCGTTTTAAAAATCGGTAATTTTTTTGTCGAAGTCGGTTGCGATGCTAGTTGAAGGTGGTTGCCGGAGGACAAAAACCTCCGGGAACCGCACGGAAACCTTGGGTGGGGTGCAAAGCCTCCAGAGGTTTCCTTTCAGGTTTCCTAAGTGGGACAGGGGCATTACCTTCCTCTACCTGCAACGTCCGGCAACCACCTTCAACTAGCATCGCAACCGGCTTCGACTAAAAAAATTACTGATTTTTAAAACGGCATCCTGTTTTTAGTCGTGGCCGGTTTTGAATTTTTTGAAATAATTGCCGGAACATAGAAGAAGCGGAAACCACTTTCGACCATTAGGGAGACTGACAAAAACCTCCTGAAACCGCACGGGATGGAATGCTGGAGTGCCCCTTGCGCCCGGAGCGTGTGACAGACATTCTCCGAGTTCGAATCAGGGGAAAACTCGGGAGAACTCTTGAATTACCTCATACAGTGGGACAGGCCCTTTAGTATAATAGAGATGACACAAAGTACTGGAGTAGCTCAGCAGACTGAATCAGTCTGAAGAAGGGTCCCAGTGTCACCTATCAATGTTCTCCAGAGATGCTGCCTGCTTGACCCACTGTTACTCTAGCACTTTGTGTTCTTTTGTGTTCTCCTGTAGTTCTTTGTTTCAACTACATACAATAATACCATACTTGGTTGTAGCGTACAATCGGCAATGATGACCACCATTCACCCCCCACCCCCCTATCGTTCGTTATAACGATGATTCACTGTACAGAATCTACAACTTTCACTTTAGCAGAACAAAATAATTATATCCTATCATCAGGGAAATATGCATCAAATTTCATACACATTTGAAAGAAAATTCTCTGGATTTTGGAATGAAAATTTCCAATCTCAGCCCTTGCAAATCAATCCTGAGATAGTTTCACATGCTGATTAAAAATGTCACCTCAAGCACAACAAAAATGCAATCTATGTTCTCTGGCTTTATGGAATTTTTATTCCATACATATACATGCATAGTAACAACATTGTTGAGAAATAATTTCTATCAGAAGTAGAACAATATTTGTTTTATCACCAGTTGCAGTATTGGTACTCTATTATTCAGATTTCATTGTCCCAAAATGACTTTTGTAACAGCAACTGCAACTACTAATTATATTTTCAATAAAATACAGCAGAAGGGTTTCAACCACTGTTCAATACTGCTTCCAGTAATGTTGTTCATATTAAATTTTGCATTTTACAGCAAATGTTTCAAAAGTGAGACAAGAGTGTCAGCAAAGAAAAGTACAGTACAGATACAAGAATGTTAACAACTTCAATAAAACATACATACCTCAGTTTAAGAAAGTGGATAGGAACAAATTGCTACATATTTTTCATCTTAAGCAAAGCCTACTGATTACTGTATAAGCTGATATCTAAGCTGCAATTTAGGACTGAAAATGTTATATTAAATATGAAATGAAAGTTGTACGCCTCTTTAGGAGTTTTGAAGGCCTTCACATCTTCTGATGTTTGCAGTCTGAAAATAAAGCAACTTATATTCTGGCACGTACAGGAAAATTGCAACAAATACAAGGATATTCGAATACACAAGTGCTTTACCTCACCAGTTTACCTACAAATGCTGTCTCTATGTATGTGACTCAGACTCTCTCTACAGTGCACAAGAATAACTATACAATGTTAAAAACAATTTCAGTATAAACTTTAAATAAAATTGAAATTTAACTACAGCTATGAATACTGCTTGGAAAATAAATTAATTCTGGTGAAAAATAGTACTGGCATTTCACATTAATATCAAGACTTATGAACTGCATTATGAAATGTCAGACTAGCCTCAAGCTATTGAACTACACAGCCATCCCTTGATTGTCCTGGTGTAACTGTTCTGATGTAAATCAAGCAGCATTTTTTTAAAAATTATTTTCACATTTTTATACAAACTGTGCAGGACCAACACTATACTACAAACAGGAGCAGTGCATGGCAGCAACTTTCATTTGACATGTTCTGCAGCATGTGATGAGCAGTAGAATTTCTTGTGGGTTATAAAGTTAGACAAGTTATTAAATTGAATGTCACAGAGACGACAGTATTTCCCGCTATTTGTGGGGTGAACAGAACCGCTGGTGCTTTTTGTAGTGTGAACTAATTGCTCTTCTAACAAAGCTTTAGCCGTAGGCAATGGGTTTTCATTTGAAATGACAGGGCACTCAGGTACCCAAGAGGGAGATTCGTGGCCATCTGCGTGCTGGGAACTCTGGGATAAGTTATCCTGATGTGGGTTGCTTGAGAGAGATCTTTCATCTGGTTTTATTGCTCCATTGACTGCCATCATTCCCCGACCCTTAGGAATGAGCGGAACAGTTTCCTTCTTCTGAGAAGAACATCCATTGGAAACAGGCTGGTCTTCAGAAGGCTCACTTCTATCACGTGTGGCTGGCACCAGCTCGTCTATTTCACTTTGTATGAAAACAGCTCCTGAGATGTAGTCAGTCGGCTTAATTCCATAGTATGGAGATAATTGCTCAGTCCCTGTCATTTTTTTTATTGCTCCAGGATAAAGGCAATGTGGATAGACCACATTCTTGTTTTCTTCCTTAACAGAAGTGAGCTGACCCGTCTCATTGAAAGATTTCAGTCCATAGAGAGTTCCTAACTGCGGGGGGAATATATTTCCATTTGGGGAGGCCAATTTTGAATTTTCATTTTTCTCACACTTCACTGTAGGTTTCTCATTGCTCACTTCGGGGCTGACAGTTTCAGATTTCACTGAAGCACTTTCTTTTTGCAGCTCGAGAAATTTTGATTGCTCTAAATGGGCTGTTTCCGCACGGGGGACACCCATACCTCGGCAAAAATTTTGCTTGTGTGCAAGGTAACTCTCTACTTTGTTAAAACTAATCTTGCACACAGTACATTCATGATAGTCCAAAAGTCTCTTCGGAGAACAGCTTGTTTTCTCAGTTTGAGGCAAACATTTTTTGCTTAAATCCATAGGAAGATCTAGGTCCATACTGGCAACAACTGACTGTGATACGTTACATCTGGCAGGAGTAAGGTTTCCAGCCCCTGGGGCAGACACCTCCATTTGCTTTCCAAGAAACACTTCACACCTCTTGTGGGAGCTTTCACCTAGATTCTCCACTGATTCCTGAGAAGATGCTCCAGGGCTACCCATGGCTGATACACTAAAAAAAGCTTGTTGCACCATTTGTGATCTGTGCTCCTGTTCTGGGAGTGACATCTCGTACATCTTCCGCCGTTTACGACTTCGTATGGTCCGTTGCATTGCTGGTACTTTATTTGCTGCCATTCGCTTCATTGGTGGGTCATGTCTTGTGGCGCAGTAATACTGCTTGTGAACGGCGAACGTTTCATGCCTGCTAAATGTTATATTACAGGCTTCACATGTAGTCTTATTTGGATCGTTAGGTGCATCCAATGCGGGAGTGCTAGGACTCTTCACATCCTTTGATTTTCCATCTGGTTGTTCATCATTGCCGCTGGTGGATGGCTCCTTCTTCATTTGCATGGAATGATCTTTGTCTGAACTTTTCCCATCCGGTCCTGCTACATCAAGGACTATAGAGGAGTTGATGCTGGTTGACTGAAGAAGTGGATTTTCCGGATTTGGTGGGTTACAAAGGGCACTCTGGAGGCTAATTGGGCTGGGACCGCTGCTGGGACTTATTGTCTCCGGCATCTTCTCATTAGTGTTGGCAAAGTCTGGGGATTTGACAACATGCTGCCATCGTGTGCTACAGTAATGTTTCTTGTGAATCAAATAATTATCCAAATTATTAAAAGTGATGTTGCATTCAAAGCAAATAGCCCCTTTTGGTATAAGTGGACTGTAAATGACAGGCGGATAGTTGTTCCCACCTTGCCTTAACCTACGGTGTACCAGTTCAGACATTTTAGCTAGAATTTCTGAAGCTTGTGGAACCATTGCAATATCCTGGGAAAGAGCAAACTGAGAGAGAAAGGGGCCCATTGGGACAGTGGATCCTATGTTGGCTTGAATTGGAGACGAAGCAAGTCGTGGACTTGAAGGTTCTGATTTGATTCTGGCAAAGGGAAAGTTCTGCCTGTTTCCTGCAGGCTGGTTTTCATTCTTCTGGTGTGTAACACTCAACTGCACATTTTTCTCTATCTTTTCTCCCTCAGCGTCAGAGCACATTTCCTTATTCTGGCTGACCCCTGGACTCGCCAGTACTTCCTGTCTACTTGCTGCATCTGCTGCTATTGATTGAAAAGTGTCCTCACCGTCGAACGGAGAGTGTTCATTTTCACTTTCCCTTTGCAGCTTCCTGCTTTGACTGTGATGAAGCTCTTGGTGTTGCACAAGCTTCCTGTGGCTTTGGAAACCGAAGTGGCAATGATTGCATTTGAAGGCTGCTGGCGTGAGGTGAGTGAGTACGTGGTGTTGGAAGCTCAGCACATTGTCTGCCATGTACTCACAGATGGTACACTTCAGGCTGGCACCAGCAGTTAGACAGTCTTCAAATTTCAGACCTGTTCAGAGAGAGAACATTTTCACTGTCGTGTTTCCATCACATCCTTACAACAGATTGCCCGAAGAAATCAGCCCTCTATTTTAATCTGCACTTGTTAATTTTCCTTGAATTTTGTTTTACATTATTTCAAATTATTGGTAATGTACATCATTTAATGGATAAAACACATTAAGACATAGCCTTTTACAAAACTATTTTTTTCCCCTTTAAATCATTCTTTTATCAATATTTATTCATTTTGATGACCTTTATTCATAAAGAGGCTAAAAATAACATGGCAATTTTGGCAATTAATTTTAAGAGTTTAACCTTTTGGATGATATTCCTCTGTCCATTTTTATGACATATGATAACTCTTCAATATGACTATTTAAAGAGCAAGCAACACAATGTCATATCAATACAATGAGCAATATATATTAATAGGAATAGTGAAAGGCCTGGACAGACTGGTTGTGGAGAGGATGTTTCCACTAATGGGAGAGTCTGTGAACAGAGGGCATAGCCTCAGAATTAAAGGACGTTCCTTTAGGGAGGAGATGAGGAGGAATTTCTTTAGTCACAGGGTGGTGAATCTGTGGAATTCTTTGCCACAGAAGGCTGTGGAGGCCCTCAATGGATATTTTTAAGGCAGAAATAAATGGATTTGATTAGTATGGGTGCCAGGGGATATGGGGAGAAGGCAGGAGAATGGGGTTAGGAGTGAGATAGATCAGCCATAATTGAATGGCTGAGTGGACTGGATTGGCCAAATGGCCTAATTCTGCTCCTATCACATGACCATTTGAACTTCAGCATGCAAAGATACTGCTTGCAGATGCTTCATAGAAACATGGAACATAGAAATTAGGTGCAGGAGTAGGCCATTCGGCCCTTCGAGCCTGCACCGCAATTCAATATGATCATGGCTGATCATCCACTCAGTATCCCGTACCTGCCTTCTCTCCATACCCTCTGATCCCCTTAGCCACAAGGGCCACATCTAACTCCCTCTTAAATATAGCCAATGAACTGGCCTCAACTACCCTCTGTGGCAGAGAGTTCCAGAGACTCACCACTCTCTGTGTGAAAAAAGTCTTTCTTATCTCGGTCTTAAAGGTTTCCCCTTATCCTTAAGCTGTGACCCCTTGTCCTGGACTTCCCCAACATCAGGAACAATCTTCCTGCATCTAGCCTGTCCAACCCCTTAAGAATTTTGTATGTTTCTATAAGATCCCCTCTCAATCTCCTAAATTCTAGAGAGTATAAACCGAGTCTATCCAGTCTTTCTTCATAAGACAGTCCTGACATCCCAGTAATCAATCTGGTGAACCTTCTCTGCACTCCCTCTATGGCAATAACACCCTTCCTCAGATTTGGAGACCAAAAACTGTACGCAATACTCCAGGTGTGGTCTTACCAAGACCCTGTACAACTGAAGTAGAACCTCCCTGCTCCTATACTCAAATCCTTTTGCTATGGAAGCTAACATACCATTCGCTTTTTTCATTGCCTGCTGCACCTGCATGCCTACTTTCAATGACTGGTGTACCATGACACCCAGGTCTCGCTGTATCTCCCCTTTTCCTAATGGGCCACCATTTAGATAATAGTCTGCTTTACTGTTTTTGCTACCAAAGTGGATAACCTCACATTTATCCACTTATCATTTATCTACTTCACTACTACTGTGCATCTCTGACAATCACAAAACTATTTTGGGTACTTTTGAACATTAAACCACAAATAATGTAACAGATGCCATCTTCTCTTGCAAATATGTCAGTGTATCCTTGTGTTAAAGATCAGAGAAAACTGCCATTTAAACCCACCTGAACACAATGTAGACCCTCCTGCAGTCAAACTATTAAGGCCCAGAAATGTAACGGATCTGGAAAAATATGTACTAATAAAAACCTCCCTGTGGAGCCATCATGCTGATTGGTTGCACTAATTTACATCATGCCTGTGCCTTTTAAGGGGGGGGGGGCACCAAGTCCAGCACTGGGCAAAGTTATTTTTAAAGCATTGTATTCACACAATGTGGATGCGATTGGCACAACTGGCATTTATTATCCATCATCAATTGTCCCAAGCTGAGTGCTATATCGGATGGCAGGTACGAATAAATAATGTGTCTGGGGGGACACATACTGTAAGCCAGAGGAAAGTAATCATGGCAGATTTTCCTCCCTGAAGGACGTAAATGAATCGGGTAGGTTCTTATAACAATCCAAAAGTTTCACACTCACCACAATTGATATTTTTATTCCATTTCTTATTGAATTATTTACTTGAATGCAAGCTTATGTGTCTAGAAGCAGCCCGATCTTTGGACTGTAATACTCATTGGATATCTCATTCCACACACAGTCTGGAAGGCTGTACATTCCCAGGTGAAAGATGAAGTATTTTTCCTCAAAGTTACATTGGGCCTTGTTGTATGGACAGAGACAGGTAGGGCAGAGCAGGAGTGGGCTGAAGCAATAAAGCAGCAAACAGGTGAAAGCTCAGGGTCACTCCTGCAGACTGATTGCTGTTCCGCACAAATCAATCACCCAATCTATGATCCCGAGAAAGTGGGGAGGGTAGAGGTGAAGCATGAACATTGCATCTCTTGAAGTTGCATTGAAAAGTGCTGTAAGGCGGGGTGTAGTCGGTGCTGACGGAAGAGCTGATCAGGTAGTCATATTATTACACAGTACTGAAACATGCACCCCCGGCCCACCTCATCCAATGCTGACCTGGGATAGTCCCATTTGCCTGCATTTGTCCAAATGTATTCGAAAAGTTACAAATGTATCTACTTCCATAACTTCCTCTGACAGCCAGTCTAGGTATGGACTGCATACTAAGTGAAAATATTTGAATGCCACAAAGCATTGTCCATCAGAGCATCTCCTGTACTATCCTCTATTTTGTTAGATCTGGCTTCATAACATCTCTGGTAATCAAGTGAAGACAGTTCCTTCACTGTGACTTTCTACTTTCATACTCAACTTCAGTGTTTTTCATGATTTTTTCATCGAGCTGTCTTCTTCTTCACCAAAGAGCTATATGTCACGGGACGATCAGCCATGATCACAATGAATGGCGGTGCTGGCTTGATGGGCCGAATGGCCCCCTCCTGCACCTATTGTCTATGTCTTTGCACCAACATCTTCCAGATCAGCGTCCAGTCTTTGCTGTAATTCCCCTGGTGCTGTGCTATTTTAAGTAGTATTTATTCCAACTTCAGCTGTTGAAGCTGGTTAAAAATGAACTCTTCTCATCAAGCTCCACATACATATGGCAAAAAAAATCTGTCATTGGCTTGAGAGGGTTGGGGCACCTCTCAGAATTCCATTAAGATCCTTTGGGATCAGGAAAGTTCTTCTCAACTTACTGCTTGATTTCTTCAAGTCCCCTATTATATCCCCTCTTTACCCTCCCATTTGTCCCATTCCTTCCATATTCCTCCCTCAAGCTTTACATTTTATTCCTCTTCTTTCCTTCTTTCACCTCTAGTGTCACCTTTGTCACATTGTACCTTTGTCAGATGGGTGGACTGCACCTGACATTAAGGGACTCAGATGTGTGGAAGCTTCCAGCAGAAGTGGTGGAGGCAGGCGATTTTAACATGGACGTGAAGGGAATGGAGGGGTATGGTCTGAGTGCAGGTAGAACTCAAATGGTCGGCACGGACTGGAAGGGCGAGGGCCTGTTTCCGTGCTGGTTATATGGTTATATGGGTGTAGTGTGGGGGGAGGGTGCATAGGGAGGATTGTTTACTGGTTAGTTACCTAAAATTGGAGAATTCAATGTTCATACCATTGGGTTCTAAGCTACCCAGATGGAATATGAGGTGCTGTTCTTCAAGTTTGCCTCATTCTGCCAATGGATTAAATAGGCCCAGGATAAAATGGTCAGTATGAGAATGTGAAGGGGAGTTAAAATCCTTAGCAACTGGGAAATCCAGCAAATCTTGGCAGAATTAATCAAGTGTTCAATGAAATGGTCACTAATCTCTGTTTGATCTCACCAATAAGAAGGAGGCCACAGAGGGAACACCAAATGCAGTAGATGAGGTTCGAGGAGGTGCATGTGAATGTCATAAATAGGATTGGTGTCAGAGGATCAAAGCAGAGAAGACGTTCTCATCTTTCTTTTCTGCAAATACAGGTACCCTTTTGCACTTCCTGCCAACGGTTCATCTGTGGCTGAGCATCCATCATGTTTGGGATAAAAAACATAAACTCAAATCCCAGTAGCAATGTGCTGCCATGCACAGTCACAATTGTGTATGATTGTACTTTTGATAATTGGGTAGCTTAGAACCCAATGGTATAAACATTGAATTCTCCAATTTTAGGTAACTAACCAGTAAACAATCCTCCCTATGCACCCTCCCCCCACACCACACCACACCCCCACAAATGTTTTCCTCCCTCTCGTCAATAATGTGTTGTTCAATATATATTAATTTAGCGAGACCAATGTTAAATGAGCAAGAAGAGAAAGAAAAAAGATGCTAAACTCATAGCTTATCACTCAAGATCCTACCCCTATGCCTGATCTCCTTCCCACGACCATCCATCCTGCTGCAAAAGTGCCTCTACTCCCAATGTTCTCCCCTTTCTCATTGTTTCCATCTGTTAGAAACCAACATAAGATGCTGCATCTTCCCAGCTGAAGGGTCCTCTTTACAAATGCAGATTGAGATCCTGTTACTCTATTGCTATTTTAACACTATTTTAAGTCTATGTGAAGAGCAGTGTGTGTTTTCCCCATCTGACAAAATTACTGAGAAGCATTCAGACCAGCAACGATTGTGCAAAGTAAGATTTTTTTTTTCAATTTCCTTGTGGGTTCAATTTCCTTTTTCTGAGTCCTGCAAAGTTTGGTCACTGGACGAATGGCTTCTCCTTCTCCTCCTCCTCCTGACTAAAATCCTTCTCCGAGAATGCAGATCGTACATGATCATTACTCCTGGCCCTAATGTTGATGGCTGGGCAGCTGCTTCCCCTTGAGCTTGCAGTCTGTTTGATTAACAATTCAGTGTAAATAGGCCAGCCTTTAAACTTCTCAGACTTGACAGCTGCCATTCCGAAATGGGTGCACCACTCTTCACATATACACAGTACCAAGATCAAGACCAAGATGAATTCCTACTCAGGACGGTAATTTTGGTTTACAGCAGCCCAATGATGCTTAATACCTCAGTGACATTACCAAATGGTTGAAATGCTGTGTCATTTTGTGTGGATGTGTAACTGTCATTGCCGTATGTAAATAGGCTTGACATTTGCTACACTGAAATAATAGTAGAAAATGTGGGAATACTCTCCAAAAATTAGTCATTAAAAATGTTAATGCAACATGTGGAGGCCAAGTCACTGGATGGGTGGAGGCCGAGTCGCTGGATGGATTTAATATAGAGTTAGATAGAGCTCTAGGGGCTAGTGGAATCAAGGGATATGGGGAGAGGGCAGGCACGGGCTATTGATTGGGGACGATCAGCCATGATCACAATGAATGGCGGCGCTGGCTCGAAGGGCTGAATGGCCTCCTCCTGCACCTATTTTCTATGTTTCTATAACATTCCTGAGATGTATTTGTTCCTACTGACTGGAAGCTCTCTCCGGTTTAGCTCAATTTGCAGATGGGAGTAAGAAGTCCATTGTACCCGTTGCTGATCCATTGAAGCACAATGAACTTATCCAGGTCATGTAGAATGTGCAAAAGCAATCCCCTCACCCAACTTACTTTGAAAGATGGAAACCATTTGGCAAAAACATAATGAATACTTGTATGTGGTGAGTGTTCCCTCTGCTCTCTGTTCTCTTCTCTGTGGGTCTCTGGGAGAGCAGCTGCTGATGTATACCATTTCAAAAGCAACCGCTGGGAGCTGTGCAGTTCAGCTTCAAATTGGCTCTCCTACTGATTTTCCTCTCTCTTTGTGAAGAGGCATTTGGTCTCCCCACAGAATATACCAACAGCAACGCTGGACAGATCAGCAATTCAGCTTGTAGAAAATTGAAGGTGTAGCATTCTTTGATTTGCTCTTGATATTTAATTAAATTATTGTCATGGGTTTACAATTGTACCATTTACAGTGCCAATTAAGGATCACTATTTCTTTATTGTTTTGTTAAACTGTGAATAAGCAGTTTAGCTGCAGAAATAACATTTGTTTCATAAAGTATTTTCATGGTGATAGATCACTAATAATTCAATTTATCTTACATGTGCAAAAGTACTAATACACTGATAAGACCTTAATAAAGATTCTGCAGTTTCCAAATTTAGCACAATGCTTCATTTTTAAATGCCTTTTATGATGGCTATTTTTTGTAATCTTACCATTCAAGTTATTTACGATTGTTGAGTCCTGTGATGAAAAGTATCAGATCTTAAATGTTCACTTCAGTGCAGTCTATTTAATTTTGCAGCCATTCAAAAAATTCACAGCAAAATTCAAATTACCCCATGGTGATTCTTACCACTGTGCGAATTCATGTGAATTTCAAGAGCTCTCGTGCTGGGGAAGCTCTTGTTGCATTGCGGGTAAGAGCAGACACATGGTTGCTGAAGAGGTCCACCTTCTTTCTCCTCTGATAGCGAAGACCCTTCCCTTTGTCTCCCACTGCAGTAGTACATGAGATGAGCTTGTAAGTTCCGTTCACTGCGGTACCAAATTCCACAGGATTTGCATGGAAATATGTCTTCTGTATTAAGAAAATATATAATATGAATGAAAGCAGAGTTGTGTTCAGTTAAATAACGTGACATGTACAATCTGAAATAAAATAATGGATCTGCCTCTGTACTCCACAATTTGAGATTTGTAATAGAAAAAAAAAATCACATGTCGTTAAAGTGCACATTGTCAGATTTAAATAAAGGGTAATTTAGGTATACATTTTGGTTTCGCCATGTAAAAGTTACAGCTGTGTTTATACGTAGTTCCCTATTTCAGGGCACCATAATGTTTGGGGCACAGCAAGCCATGTAAATGGAAGTAGTCATGTTTAGTATTTTGTTGCACATCCTATGCATGCAATGACTGCTTGAAGTCTGCGATTCATAGACATCACCAGTTGCTGGGTGTCTTCTCTGCAAGGCCTGTATTGCAGCCATCTTTAGCTTATGCTTGTTTTGGGGCCAAATCCCTTCAGTTTTCTCTTCAGCATAAAGGCATGCTCAATTGGGTTCAGATCGGTTGATTGACTTGGCCACTCAAGAATTGACCATTTTTTAAACTTTGAAAAACTCCTTTGTTGCTTAAGCAGTATGTTTGGGATCATTGTCTTGCTGTAGAATGAACTGCAAGCCAATGAGTTTTGAGACATTTGTTTGAACTTGAGCAGATCAGATGTGTCTATACACTTCAAAATTCATTATGCTACTACCATCAGCAGTTGTAACATCAATGACGATAAGTGAGCCAGTACCTTCACCAGCCATACATGCCCAGGCCATAACACCCCCACCACCGTGTTTCACAGATGAGGTGGAATGCTTTGGATCTTGAGCAGTTCCTTCTCTCCTCCATAATTTGCTCTTGCCATCACTCTGATATGTTAATCTTAGTCTCATCTGTCCAGAAGACCTTTTTCCAAAGCTGTGGTTGCTCTTTTAAGTACTTCTTGTCAAACCATAACCCGGCCATCCTATTTTTGTGGCTAAACAGTGGTTTGTATCTTGCGGTGTAGCCTCTGTATTTCTGTTCATAAAGTCTTCTGTGGACAGTAGCCATTAACAAATCCACACCTGACTCCTGAAGAGTGTATCTGATCTGTCGGGCTGGTGTTTGAGGATTTTTTTAAATTATAGCGAGAATTCTTCTGTCATCAGCTGTGGAGGTCTTCCTTGACCTGCCAGTCCCTTTGCGATTAGTAAGCTCACCAGCTCTCTTTCTTCTTAATGATGTTCCAAACAGTTGATTTTGGTAAGCCTAAGATTAGTTGATGTTTTATTCTTGTTTCAGTCTCATAATGGCTTATTTGACTTTCATTGGCTCTACTTTGGTCCTCATGTTGAGAAACAGCAATTAAAAGTTTCCAAAGGTGATGGAAAGACTAGGTGCTGAAAGATCTCTTATGCCTGCATTAAGGAGGCAATTAAAGACACCTGAGCAGGTACACACACCTGTGAAGCCATGTGTCCCAAACATTATGCTGCCCTGAAATGGGGGGACTGTATAAACACAGCTTTACATGGTGAAACCAAAATGTATAAAAATGGCCTTTAATCAAATTTGACAATGTGCACTAACCAAATGTGATATCTTTTCTGTTACAAATGTCAAATTGTGGAGTACAGAGGCAAATAAATAAACGATGGGTCTTTGTCCCAAACATTATGGAGGGCACTGTATATGGGTACTCCAGTTCAGATTCAGGTCAATAGTAACCCTTAGGATATTGATAAAAGGAGATTCAGTGATGGCAATGCCATTGAATGTCAGGGGGTATTGGGTGCATTTTGTCGGCGGATATTGCCATTGCCTGGGAGTTGTGTGTCTTAAATGGTATTTGCTACCTATCAGCCCAGGCTTGGATATTGGCCAGGTCTTGCTGCATTTGGATGCACACTGCTCCATTATCCCAGGAATTGTGAATGGGGCTAAACATTGTCTCAATCAAAAGCAAACATCCTTTCTCCTGCTCTTAGTAAGGCAAAGTAATCAGTAAAAAATGAACTTGTTCTTCTGTAGGAGAACAAATGATGTATGTGATTTTTATTGATTTGGGTTCAGGCCTGTTTAGCAAACATTAATTTATGCCTCAATTTGCTTCATTAAAGCCAATCTGTGCTACGTTCATAACATTTTATTGCCAGAAAAAGCACAGCATTTGGGCAACAGAAATAGTTCTTGTTTGGCTAACTTCATTAAGCTCACATCAGTTAATTGGGTCATATGAGAATGAGCTGTTTGACATTTCTGATGCTTGGTAATTCAGGTAGCTTTAACCAAACAATTGACACCTGGTGAGTTTTTCTTATGTATAATTTTAGTATGAGAACGCATAAAATACATATCCATTTTAAATCTTGAATTTTTTGACCGAAGACACTCTTGTTCCATATATTTCATCTTTGAAAGACATTAGAATATATTTTTGCCTTTGAATCTATGCACAAAATTGAATCTTACTGTTGACAATTGCAGTAGGTAAAATGGATGCCATGGCTGCTTGTTGAGGAAGCAGCTGTATTGTATCAAGGAGGCGTGCCGGATACATGCCCTCTGTAATGGCCATTTGGCTGACAGCTTGCAGCCTTGAGTCAAATTCCACAGCAAATGCAATCAGTTCCTCTCCTTCCAATAGCATTTTTGTCATGGTGCACCAAAGCTGGCCACCTGGAGAAGAAGAAAAAAAAACGTTTTACAACTTAACTGGAACCTGAGCGTCCAACAAAATCAGTCTGATTTTATATTTATAATTTCCATCGATGTCCAGATAAATATTTATTTAAATAAACTAATACAATTACAAAAGCTAAATTATTCTTGCCACAAATCTAGTTCCCACTTTCTCTCATTCAATTGCTTCTTATGGTCTGTGAATATTATTGTATCAAGCCCACACAAGTGATTTTTACTATGATTCTGGTCAGAACCGTTCTGCTCTCTACTGATTTGAGAGGCTTTAACAGTGAAAATTTATAAATTAAACTAGCTTTTTAAGGTAGTTAAGGCTTCTGGAGTTTTTTTTTCGAAAAGAAAAACAATTTATTTCTGATTATCTTCTCCAACCTGCATGCAGCAGTGACCATGTACTTCCAACCTGGTTGACTCTGAAGTGCAATGGAATACTCTAAGGATGTGGATGACACTTTATAAATGCAAGCTCTTATTAATCAATTCTAGTCTGTGGAAAATTAATTACGTTTTCCCTGTCTACTATAATGAGCAATCTACTGATGGAAGTCAGGTAAAATAAAAAGAAAGCTGCTCCCAGAGTATTCAAAATACAAACTCAATTAATGCCACAGGCAAAGGAGTTTAATATACAAAGGAATTTCAGCAAATGTACACACTTGGATGATATTTTGATTTGGGGCACATCTTCATACTTTGTGTTTTGGTCCAGTGACCCAGATTTAAAGTTGACCTCTGGTGCTGATTGCGTGGAGATTGCGTAAATTCCCTGTGACCATGTGGGCTTCCTGTGGATTCCTCCCACATACCAAAGATATGCGAGTTAGTCACGGTAGAAATAACACTGGGGACAGTTCCTAGGGTACTGTGACTAACTCGCATATCTTTGGTATGTGGGAGGAATCTGCAGGAAGCCATCATGGTCACAGGGAATATGTGCAAACTTCACACAATCAGTACCAGAAGTCAGAATTAAACCTGGGTTACTGGACCAAAACACAAAGTATGATGATGTGTCCTGACCCATAAGTCCTCTATCTATTCCCTCCACACATGCTGCCTGGCCTGTTGAGTTCCTCCACCATTTTAAATTTTGCGTAAGATTCATACATCTGCAATTTCTTGTGTCTCCTGGGTCACTGCAGTTGTAAGGCAGCATCTCTATTAGCTGGACCATTGTACTGTGTTAGCGGTGGCCACCTTGCTTATCAAGTATCTATACGCCTTTATCTTAAAAACATTAACTCTATGCTACCACCAACCTTTGAGGAAGAGAGTTCCAAAGACATGAGCCTCTGAGAGAAAAATCATCTCTGTCCCTGGTAAGCTCTTGTTTTTAAACAGTAATCGCCATCTACTTTTTAATAAGAGTTTGCCCAACATCTTTTTCATCTCTACCCTGTAAAAATCCCACAAAACTTTGGATGTTTGGATCTTCATAAGGGGCCAAGATCTTAAACACGCAGCCATTTTTTAAATGAAGCTTTAGTTTTAGAATTGAGTGATTTTGAGCGTACTTCATGACATAAATAAAGCCATCTCAAAAATTGAAAAACGTTTCTACTTTCTAGTTCTGAAACATGCTTTGACCGAAGTACATGAAAAATGAACAAAGTATAATTTTGACTTTCATAAGACGTGATGTGCATTTGGTATTATCTGCTGATTTTTCATTTGACTGTACAATCTAATATCTCATGGGAAATTGAATATAAATTTCCTTTGGCAGAATGTGGGCATTTCACAGCTAATTTCAATGAATTGGATTCTGGACCCAGGAATAATGCGCAATTCTCCATCCATCTATGTGAGACATCTTATTACTCCAGAGCACTCCTGTTACACTTTTTACCAGTACGAAGCTTTAAAGTCTTTTGAATTCTGCTCGGACAGATTATTTTTAGCAAACAAAAGCATGCCCATACTTCAATCTCTGGAAACAATACACTGTTGGAAATATTATTTGTAAAGTTGGGAAATAATGGTGGTGGAAGTGGTTTCAATAGATAATAGATTTAAAAAGGAAAACAGACATATATATAAAATAGTTTAAAAGATTAGGACAATGTGGATAAACAAGATAATTGGACAGAGTAGTTTACAATTTTAAAGAGTTCCCTTTAGATTCTGTGAATGACTGTTGACTGGTTCTATCGCATAACAAGTGTTCAATTTTGCTCTCTCCACAAGCTACTCGACAATTTATTTTAGAGCCTATACTTAAGAAGCCTATATTATATAACAGCTACAAACATAAGGAGTGGTAGGGGTGTTGTTACGCACTAGGTGTACCTTAGCTTCACAGAACAAGGTCTTCATCTAATAGCAAGAGGATACCAGTACAAACATGATTAACATTATTATAGCCATTACTACTATCTATACGGAATGGCCTTTCACAAATTCTTATATCGCATTCCCCTCTCAATCCTACTTTCTTTACTAATGGCCGAAGTTGCCTGTCAATATAAACTGACATTCAAACCCACAACCTTCTGATAAAACTAACCATACCAAGCACGTATTGAAATCTTGACCTATTACCCAGAAGCATCTTCACATAATTGCTGCTGCACCCCAATTTGATCTTGAATTGTTTTTAAGGAAGAATTAGCATATGATTAAAATGATTTAAATCTTGTAAGTCACCAATCTTAATAAGGATGGACACATTGGGCGAAACAAAATTATCCATGTCAGTTTAAAGAAACAAAAGACTTACAAATCTATAAATGACTCTTCATCAATATCCATATTAAAGTATGAGAATCTTATTTACTTCATTTGTTATTAAATAAAACAATTAAAAGCATAATTTTACTTCGGAGTCACATGAGTGACTTTGTGAAGACCCCGCCAGGCATGCATGCGCGACATATCGTCGATCGCATGCGAGCGACAGGCAGGGAGGAGCGTTGCTAGTTAAGGAAACTAACCTGCAGTCCTTTTTCTTTTCAGGTGACTCTGTTCAGGGTCTCCAGGCCGCCTCGAAACTGACTGCCGCGGGCAGTCAGCGGCGGCACCAACAGACTGGAGTCGGGAAGAGAAATCCTTTGACCAGGATGGAAAGACTTTCTTCACCGTCTCTGGCTCACACACTCGCCGGCACGGGAGCCATGATTCATATTGATGGCGGTGCAGGCTCGAGGGCAGCCCGATGTTTCTCTATGTTTACACCGCCTCCCGCAGGACACCGCGGGCTGACGGCATGTGTAAAGGAGTGGGGCTTGAGGGCTTGCCGTACGAAGCAAGCGACGGCAGAACAGCAGCCCCGACTCTACTCCACAGCCTGCAGGGGTACTGCGGGCTGTTTGTATTAACCAGGTGGGAAAGAAAAGACGCTACCCGGAAGTCGGGAAAGCCCGTGATCCAGGAGGGTCCGGGCTCGGAGAATGCCTTTCGTGGGTAGTGAAGGCAGAGCAGGAACTCCAACTCAACGCCGCAGGTCGCAGGAATACCGCGGACTGACGGCTATGCTACCCTATGGAGGTAGTAAGACAGAGCCGGGGCCCGTCTCACTACATAGGCGGGAGGCTTGCCGTTAGCGGCAGCCTATGGTCCTGTATGAGAGTCTGGTCACCATTGGAGCTGGGGGGGGGGGGGGGGGAGGAGAGTGCGCTTCTCCGCCGGATGCTTCTTAAAGACTCTCAGGTAAGATACTAATGAGTTGCTGAGCTTCTGTTCTAGACTTTGCTTGCAGAAACGATGGATGGAGACCAGAATGAAGGCATCGAAGCATGCCTCCAAGGGCTATGGGACTTCGGATGGGAGTCAGCGGCCACCATTCCCGGAGCTGCCCGCAACACCGGCAGCACCCACTCTGCGGACCGGGATAAGAACGCGGAAATCGGGGAGCCCTGCGCAGCCAGGACCCGCCTCCCCACCATGGCTGACCATGGAGCTGCAAAGTGGTAGGAGCACCGCACGGGAGCAGGGTAAGCAAGACCCTGACTCCCTACCACTGTCACCTAAGCATAGGGACAGTGGAGCAAAGGTGCGTAAACGTGTGACCCGCTCGGCGGCACGTTCTGTCTCCCCTACAATGCAGGTCACCAGAGGGCGGACCAGGGGGAGAGCTGCGCCCAGGTCGTGCCCCGCTACAGCGGAGGCATTGACATGCCGCCGGGGGTAACCTGCTCGATTGCGGGCCGGTGATGGATCTGCTGGGAAGTCGGGGAGCCCTGCAGGAGCAGGAGGTACCGGCTCACCACCGGGTCAGGCTGCCAGAGTGCAGGCCGGCGGCAGCGGATTTCGGTCGTGCGGCCCCGCTTAGGCGGCAGGCGGCGACCATGCACCGTCACAGACTCATGTAGTCAGGAGTGGCGGTAAGCCGGCGCGGACGTCGGGGTACCACGCTTCGGCAGCAGGGACCGACTCATCACCGCTCATGTCTCCCAGACAGGCGAGCCGCCACCATCCGGAAGACTGCGGACCAGCGGCATGTCCGTGCGGGAGTCGCAAAGCCCCGCTGTAGCGGCAGGCAGCGACATTCCTGTCTAGGCACCCATAGTCATCACCTCGACGAGGTGCAGTTCGCTGGTAGAAGCCCCAGTGATTCAGGAGGACCTGAAGAAGTCGGCTTGTCGTCCACATATGCGGCGGCGGTCGCATGGCTCGGAGGTGCGCATGATGGAACGTATCCTAGAGCACAATCTCTGCAGCTGGACCAGATGTCCTCCAGTCCAGGAGACATGCGACTGAGCCACCATGCATGTTCCCGTCATCGGTGGGGAATGCCACGGATCAGCAGCTGGCTGACACGCAAGAAGGGTTGGAGCAGGAACCTACAGTACCTGAGAAAACCCAGGAGGAACTGCTGAATGTGGTCTCCAAGTTCGCCCAGCCGAAGCACTCAGGTCAGCCTTTGCAGCCCAAACCAGTGGCCAGCATAGACTACCTCACCACACACCAGCTGCAGGAACAGGTCCTTACCGAGGCGATCAACATATACCAGGCCCAAACAACTGCATATCGTTGAATGTACCGACAGTCAACACGCCCATCTGGGGCAACATCAGTCCGGGGATAAGGGCACAGGAGCTGAAGTTCCTAAAGATCCTGAAATTGCTGACGTCGGGGATTACTGCCTTTGCCAGGTCGGTTGACGGCACAGAAATGACGGCAGAGCAGGAGGATGCTCTTGCGATATTAGTCATGAAGTTAACGCTTCCCAGAGTATCGCCATCAAACCGACTCCAAACCCCATATTTGCGGGGTTGTACTAGGCAACTGCAACGCCACCACTGAGACAGCTGTTCGGTGAGGACCTGCCCAAACAGGTCTAGGACCTGGATTAGGAGGCGAAGGCAGACGGGTTGATGAACCCACCTCCCTCCAACAGGGCGGCAGTGCGCAGGCAATCACCATATGCAAGACCTCGGGGGCCACCTGAAAGACCAGTAAGGACCTACACACCGGCAGCACCTCAACACAATTCAACGGAACACCAGGAACCAGAACGTCAGGCCCGCCGGTAACCATGGAGTTAAGGGGGTCTGGTTCTCTTGGAAGTGCTGCATGTATTACCTCACAAGTAGGAGAGTGGTTATATACATTCTGGGATGCATGGGATCTGATTGTCACTATCCCAGGGAACAAAGCTATAGACATAATAGACGCATGTAACAGCCTTGCTTGCGCCAGGAAACCGACTATTAGACATACTGCTAAAATAATTGGTAAACTTGTAGCTACATTCTAGCTACATAATTGGGCCATTACACTTTCAAAGCTTGCGAAGAGCAAAACCTCGGCATTAAAAGCGAATGCTGGACATCTTACGGGCCTATGCAGCCGCCAATCAAGGCATAATTGAGCTACAATGTTGGATTAGCAATGTTTGTGATTGTTAAATCCCATCATTACATCAAACCCATTAGTCGTGTTACAAACCGACGCAAGCACCAAGGGCTGGGGAGCTACCGACACCATTTCCAGTTGGGGTGGGAGAGGGGGATCCCCTTGCCACAAGTTTCTGAAAAAATCTCAGTCTATCACAAGGTATAAACTGTTTAGAAATGCTGGGAGCATGTCATGGGCTACGGGCTTAATGCACTAATCTACAGCATATGCATGTCCGTCTTCAATAATACCACTGAGGTGGCGTATTTAAACCTTATGGGTGGTATCGTCAATATCTTGTGATGAATTGGAAAAATTAATTTGCCTCTGGTGGATATCCGCTACGTACCTTCCGGTTAAGCTCAATACCGTGGTGGACACCAGGTATTTATCACAAGTATTTAATAACGACATCAAGTGGATGTTGAACCTCCAAATATTTGCTAAAACTATAGCCTAATATGGAACACCAGATATCGACCTCCTTGTGTCCAGATTGAACCATTGGATACCAACATATGTCTCTTGAGAACCAGATCCTGGGGCAGTGGCGATGAACGCATTCTCGCTACATTGAGGGGAAATGGGTTTTTCTATGCTTTCCCCCATTCTGCTTCATCAGACAGGTGTTGCAGAAAACGCAACCAGATTCTGCAACAGAAAGGACCATGGACATCATACAGCAGCGTGCAGCGAGAGTCCACTAGGAAGCAGTACCTCACCCACACAAGGATATGTGAGGTTTCTATAGTCGGACCTAGACCACCTACATATCTGCTACGATCTCCAATGTGCTGGAATCCTCACGTACCTGCATTATGATGAGTCCCTCAGTTACAGTGCCATATACAGTGCCAGGAGTGCACTGTCATCCTATCTCAACATTGGAGTGGGATCTCACCAGCTGGTATCCACACTGAAGGGTATGTTCTATCCCTCCCCAACCACGATATATTACCAGAGATATAGGGGTGGTGTTGACCCTACTCAGGAGCTGGTCGCCTTTGGCGGATTTACCACTGGACTTATTCACCTTCAAAGTGGTGATGGTAATGGCACTGAACACAGCACAACGAGTCCAAACTCTACAGGAATTACCTGGATAGAATGGTTTCGACCCACAATAAAGTGACTGCGTTATAGAAGAGTTGCTTAAACTACACAGTCCTGTGACTACAGATCTGAAAATGGGCTTCAGGAGACAGGTCTGTTATCAGCCATGTAAACCCACATCACAGGGTGACGGTGCAGACTATCTCCAGATGGCTCAAGGTGGTATTCGGTGCAGCAGGTAAGACGCTAACATTTTAAAATGTCATTCTACCAGGGCTGCATCCACATCAGCGGCGAGGACCATGGAGGCGTTCATGTCCTCGCAATAGTGCGCTGGGTCAGTGAAACTGCATTTCAGCGGTTTATAACAAACCTGTGGCCGCTCCTGCAATGTTGCAGAGTCAGTTATAAGTGCTGTTCCCTAAACGTTTGTCCCCGAGTTCAGGGGTTTATTGTTGTATTAACAAATGTTATTATTTTTCAGCTTGTTCAAGTCTGAAATACGTTAACATACTTCCTCCATCAGTATTACGGCAGTGTGTGAGCATGGACGTGATCCAGGGCATGTAATCACAGAGCTTTGAAATCTTCACGAAGTCACTCACGTGACTCCAAAGTAAAATAGTAAGATTAAATGAAAACTTACCAGTTTGAAGTTTGATCTTTATTTTATGAGGAGTTGCTATGAGGGATTTCGTGCCCTCCGCTCCCAACCCTCTATCATAAGGTCAACTGCTATATTCGAGTTCTTTAATCTTACTATCTTCAGTCATTGTTGTTATCTGTGATTCCACACCGCTGCTTTGAAGAATGTCGCGCATGCGTGCCTGGCGGGGTCGTCACGAAATCCCTCATCGCAACTCCTCATAAAATAAAGATCAAACTTCAAACTGGTAAGTTCTCATTTAATCTTACTATTTTTTCTCACATACACAATGTTCCTGTCTCAGATGTTGCAGCAGGAAATGCAATATGTTATCAGGTTGCATTTGTATATTTACAGGTGAAGTATTCATGTCAAATTCCATTGCCTACCATTTGAGTTAGGTTGATGACAATGTCCTTTATGGTTCATAAACTACTTGTGTTTTCTGGAACTTGTGGACATTTTTTACTCCAAACCAAACTCCAATCATTCAACATGTATTGACTTACTATCGTTTAACATGATCTCCAAATAAGTTTCTTGAAACAGAATGTGCAACACGAGGAATTATTTTTTTATTCCTACTTTAGTTAAACACATATATATTGCAATATTATTGCAAGTGGTTCATTCAATTGATGCTAATTGATTTGGATAAAATGGAAACTTTGGAAGCAAATTTGATTTGGTTTCTCTGTTGGAAACCAGTTAAGTAATTAATTCTTTACTTATGAATCAAATGATCTTGTCGGAACAATTTGTATTCAGCATCGAGAATGATTGGAATAGAGAAAATGTGAAGAAACAAAACCAAACAAGGAAAATAAGGTTGGAAGATAGTTCACAAACTAGGGTAATTCATAGCTCTGAATCTTCAATTCAGCCTCCAATGTATTTCCCATCAATCTTTTAGGGAGGTCCAGGATAAGGGGTCACAGTTTAAGGATAAGGGGGAAATCTTTTAGGACCGAGATGAGAAAAACATTTTTCACACAGAGAGTGGTGAGTCTGTGGAATTCTCTGCCACAGAAGGTAGTTGAGGCCAGTTCATTGGCTATATTTAAGAGGGAGTTAGATGTGCCCCTTGTGGCTAAAGAGATCAGGGGGTATGGAGAGAAGGCAGGTAAGGGATACTGAGTTGGATGATCAGCCATGATCATATTGAATGGCGGTGCAGGCTCAAAGGGCCGAATGGCCTACTCCTGCACCTATTTTCTATGTTTCTGTGTTTAGTTCTACTTCTACCTAAGAAGGTAGATTGGTTTATGATTTTGCGTGTCTCAGTTACTTTTTAGTGCAGCAGCCAAATAGGCATGGTTACGTTTGAGCCTGGATAATAAATGGCAATAGGTTATTTCATATGAAAGCCAAACATACTTCTGAGGTTGAGCTCCAATCTTCACCGGAACACTTTTCAACACCAGCTGCTAGAGATGAAACTCTGGGTGATTTCCCACATTATAACTCAAGGGTATCATTCTTCTCTTTGTTTTAACTGTGGTCGGTAAATCAGAACAAGGCATGCACTGTCTATCATGTCTCTAACAGAAAGTACAAAATTACAAACTGAGCAAATATTCAACTCGATTTTTCAGCCAACTCTTTCGTATAGATCTTGGAAGATTTAGAATGCTACTCCTGGTACGTCTTTTTAACACAACAGTGAATTCAGTATAAACTATGTTGTTCATTAGTGAAGCAAACACTGGAGTCTTTGATAAGTAACTGCAGTGTTTATCTTCTAATATGACAACGCTTTTACCTACAATTCATTTTTTCCTCCTGCAGATTAAAATTTAGAAATGACTATTTGCAAGAATCTGGCAGAAGAGATAAGGACAAATAAGATATGCTAACACTCTGACTGAATTAGGACATTGTTGTACAGGAACCCAGGCCAATTAATTAAGCCTGTCTGTTACTTTTCAACAATGTGCAAACAAACCTATGTAAAACCCTTCATCATTTTCATCATTTGTTTTTCAAATGCAAAGCGATTGTGACAATTGGTTTCTACACCCTGGTTACATATGCAGATTAATGATTTACTCATCGCCTGCATATCTCATCAAGGAAAAAATAAGTCATTTTTCGTTTTCAAATCATGTCTTATACATTACGATTTGGAAAATGAGAAATCAGGCAGCAGTGTTTCTAGCTCTGGTGGTCTGAAAGTAAGTGGATAAATCAAAGCTGAAAAAAGTAGATGGAAAGACAAATGGATCTTGTGTGGTGCTAGTTGGCATTGTCATTGGAAATGGTTGGTATTAAATGGTAATGAAAAAAATAGCTGATGGCAGACAAAGAAGGTGAAAGAACAAAGTGGAAAAAATGTAATAAAAATGAGAGTAAACAGAGGGGAGGCAGAAATTACTGCATTTGGGAAGATACGGAAGATAGAAAGTGAAGCTTATAATGTCTCTTTGGAAAAGAAGAAGTGGAAGGCTATCTGGTTTTAGTATGAGAAGAAAAGAAAATGGTTAGCATTATCTGATGGGAATGGCGATGGAGAGAATAGCAAGGGGGAAGCAAAGGAATGGAAACAGCACATATGCCAAGGGAATTGAAGAGTACCAGTATGAATGGAGAAGAGTGGAAGAAGAGTATGAAAGTAATGCAGAGTTTGAAAAAGGGACAGTTTGTGAAAAAGACGGTGCAGATAGCATTTTTCTGAAATGATGGAGAGTTTGAGTGACACAGGTTCACTGTGAAAGGATGGAAGTTATATTCATACTGTTTATATTCACTGTTTCAGGAAAGTGGGGCAGTAGAGGAGCACAACAATCTGTCCATTGGAGGGAACGGGATTTCAATGAATGGGGAGTGGGAGGAAGTGGATTAACACATACAACTGTGCATTGGTAGTGAGTTGGAGTTGAAGATGCATAGGTAAGGGACAAGATTGTTAAAATTTCATCTTATCTCTGGAAAAGACAGTGTTTTGAGCACAGTGTCTCAGTGAAAGTGTCAGATGCGTTTGATCTTTCAGTGAAAGGGTGGGGTGCTGGATGAACACTGTATCTCTGTGAGAGAGACAGAAGAGTACAGTGTTACAGTGAAAGAAATTGGGGTAAACTAGAAGGAAAAATAAAGCAATACATGAGAGGTACAACAAATATATTAGAAGGAAGGTCCATAGCACAGTTAAAGCAAACTTTTGGTCATCTAGAAACCAAGATGATCATACAAATAATGGTGAATAAATCTGATAGGTACTTTGTATTAGTCTTCATGGAAGAAGAAATTAAATGTACATGTGTAGTTGCTTCAGCATCAATTTCCCGCAAGAGTTAAGGGCCTGTCCCAGTTACCCGACTTTTTCGGCGACTGCCGGCCGGCGCACCCGTACAGGCCACACCCTGGCGATGTCGCCGGTGAAAATTTTCAACATGTGGAAACATATTTCTTCGACCTGTAACACCTACCCGACAGTCACCGCTCCCAGGCCCTCCTAAGGGAATCAGAGCCCAGGGTACTGATTTTGTATGATCAGACATGATCATATTTGTTTTCTATGTCAACCTTGTCCTGGTCAATCTTGTCCTGACCCGTAATGTCACCTATCCATCTTCTCCAGGGATGCTGCTTGACCTGCTGAGTTACTCAAGCACTTTGTATTTTTTTGTAAACCAGCATCTGCAGTTCCTTTTTTCTTTGTTGATTTTGGTGCGCAAAAACAGAATCAGCAATTTTATTTGAAGGTGGGAGGATGCCAACCTCCCTGGCGTCCCATGAATCTTCTCTGTAATCTCTTCCAATCCAATTGCATCCTTCTTTTAACTAGAAATGAACAGCATACTCCAAAGTTTGGCATTGAGAGACGGTTGGTCTCTGCATAAGAACTCACGAATGCATACCAAGTAATTTAGTGAGGAAAATGTAATGCTGCAATGAGGATGGACTGTAAAGGTAAGAGTGCTGCCCTACAACTATTCACAAATAGCGTATTGCATTCTTTACAAATAGAGAAATAAATTTGACTTGTACATTTAAGGCTCACCTGAATGATATGTGGGACAAGGGTTTGGTTAATGAGGAAGGATTGATTCACATAGAAGTTGAGAAAGATGGCAGGTTAGAAGAATGAGAAGTAACCGGATTGAAATATATTTTAAAAGTTGCCCGAGTTGGACAGGAAACCGCCTGAATATTTTGCCTCGGGATAAGAGGTCAGCAAAACGGAGTCGAGAAAGAATTTAATTGCGAATCTTTGAAATTCTCTACAAAAAGACCTGTGGAGGTGGTCATTAATTAGTTTCAGGGCTACTGTGTTAGATTTTGGTTCAATAGGTAGTTCAAATACAGTGAAGATTCAGCACGAAAGTGGAATTGATATCAATAAAATCAGTCTAAAACACAGAATGGTGAAACAGACGGGAATTGTTTTATGGACCATTTTTTGCTCCTTATGTAATATCTTAATGTTAATTTTCTCATTATTGTTTAGTCATCTCTGCAAGGTATCTCTATATCCTCCTCTGGACCAACAAACAGGTGAAAGCTCTCCTCCGATTCTGGTCTCAGGCATCTCCAATGTTCCTTGCTGAGTTTTCTCTCTAAATCTTTCCTCATTTTTGCCTCTCACTCCTTTTAGGATACTTCTTAAGTTATTTATTTGACCAAGCTTTCTGTAAATTGTTCTAACAAGTCTTTTTGTGGTTAATTGTAAATCATGCCTGATGATATTCTTAAGAAAGGCTTTTGGTAACTTCACTATTTAAAATCCAAGTTGTTGTTGGAGACAACTTTTTCAAAAAACTTCCACATGCTTGTGTATCCCTTTGCTCCCAAGCATCAATCAATCCCTGTCTGATAGTGTAGGACAGTCTGTTCCAAATTTTCCTTTGAAACTACTTTGTAATTAGCTGATCCAAAGCGTACCAAAATGACTTAGATAGAGAAAATCAATGAAGAACTGTGTCTATCTCAGCAATGTTTCTTCAAAGTTCAGCCAGAAGTTGTGTTATGTCCCTAGGCTAGTTACTCCATGACGGCCTGAAATGTTTCCTGATTGCCTGACAGATGTAACACCATAGAGTGAATCAGGTTCTATCTCCATGGGACAGTTGGGCCATCTCGTGGTTTAATCAACTGGTACCGAAACCACTTGCTGAAATCAACAGAGAACCCTGTCTGAACTCATACAAAGTGAAAATAGTTACCTGAACTCTCCAATGTACAGTAAGTTGCAATTATTTCCACATTTTATTATGTGCTGGAGAATAATGCATATCTTCCTGCTCAGTTCTTCTATGCCTCTCAAAGTCTGACTTCAAACTCCTATTCATTCTTCCCACCCTGACCCTAAATTTATGCAGACACTTTAGCAAATAAATTAGATTTTACTTATTGTTGGTATTCTAAGCCATTTTATTGCAACAAGCACTCTTATCCATTTGGATGCTCTCACAAAATAAAATCTGAATTTGGCCATTCATTTAAAGTAACATCTGGGTTGATTTATAAGGTCATAAGTAATGCGAGCAGAATTAGACCATTCGGCCCATGAAGTCTATTTCGCCATTTAATCATGGCTGATTTATCTTTCCCTCCTAACAACATTCTCATCCCTTCTCCCCATAACCTCTGACACCTGTACTAATCGAGAATCTATTTATCTCTGCCTTAAAAATATCCACTGACGGCCTCCATAGCCTTCTGTGGCAAAGAATTCCACATATTCACCACACTCTGACTAAAGAACATTCTTTAATTCTGAGGCTATGACCTCTAGTTCTAGACTCTCCCACTAGTGGAAACATCCTCTCCACATCAACTCTATCGAACTATTCTATATGTTTCAATGAGGTCCCCCCTCATACTGCTAAACTCCAGCGAGTACAGGCCCAGAAATGCTCATCATAAGTTAACCTGCACATTCCTGGGTTCATTCTTGTAACCTCCTCTGGACCCTCTCCAGAGCCAGCACATCCTTCCTCAGATATGGTGCCCAAAATTGCTCACAATATTCCAAATACGGCCTTACCAGTGCCTTTTAGAGCCTCAATATTGCATCCCTGTTTTTGTATACAAGCCCTCTTGAAATAAATGCTGGCATTGAGTTTGCTTTCTTTACTACCAATTCGACTTACAGATTAAGGTTTTGGGGATCCTGCACTCCCAAGTCCCTTTGCACCTCCGATTTCTGGATTCTCTCCCCATTTAGAAAATAGTCTATGCCTTTATTCCTACTACCAAAATGCATGACTCCACACTTTGCTACACTATATTCCATCTGCCACTTCTCTGCCCACTCTTCCAACCTGTCCAAGTCCTTCTGCAGAGTCCCTGCTTTGTCTACACTATGTGCCCTTCCACCTATTTTCGTATCATTCGCAAACTTGGCCACAACGCCTTCAATCCCCTCGTCCAATGATTAATATACAACTGGAAGAGTCACCGACCCATGTGGAACTCCGCTAGTCACTGGCAGCCAACCATAAAAAGGCCCTTTATTGCCACTCTTTGTCTTCTGCCATCCAGCCAATCTGCTGTCCATGCTAGTATCTGCCCTTTGATACCATGGGCTCTCATCTTCTTTCGCAGCCTCACGCGTAAGAAGATGAAGACACCTTATCAGAGGATTTCTGAAAATCTAGGTAAAAACATCTACTGACTCTCCTTTGTCTGTCCTGCTATTTACTTCTTCAAAGAATTCCAGCAAATCTGTCAAGCAAGACCCTTCACAAAGCCATGCTGACTTCAGCCTATTTTATCGTGAATTTTGAAGTACTCCATAACCTCATCTTTTATAATGGACTCTAAAATCTTACCAACCATCAAGACTAACCCATATAGTTCCCATTATTCTGCTTTGCTCCCTTCTTCTGCAGTGGGGGTAATATTGGCAATTCTCCAATGATCTGGGCCCTCTCCTATCTCTAGTGATTCTTGAAATATCACTGTCAATGCCTCCACAATTTCTAAAGCCACCTCCTTCAGAACCCTTGGGTGCAGTCCATCTGGTCCCGGTGATTTATCCACCTTCAGCCCTTTCAGCTTCCCAAGCACCTTCTCCCAAGTAATAGCCACTTCACTAACCTCAACCCCCTGATTCTCTTGTTGGTGTCTTCCACTGTGAGGACTGATGCAAAAAAGGTATTTAACTTCTCTGTCATTTCTTTATTCCCCATTATTACTTCTCCTGTATCATTAAAACGCAGAAATGTGTATTAAAATGGGATCCGTGCAGTTGCCAATGGGACCACAATCAGTCAAACACAGCTTCCAACAATGTTTTCTTCATCTTTCTGAGAGAGGGAGAGACCCTCTATACTGAATGAGAGAGACTCCTCTTCTTATCAGGGCAATAAAACATTGCAAGTAATCCTGACTGCTGGTAAGGGTGGGGGTGGGTAGGAGTGTCACTGTGGCCAACATTATAAGGGTCTGGCAGGGAGCTGGCTCCAGCTGTCTCTAACAGAGGTGAGAACTCTCCCTCAATTCAGTGATGCAGAATGAAACATCATCTCATCCAAAATGCAAACTATAGTTATAAATGGAGAGAAAAGCAACAACTAGTGCACACATTGTGGGTGCTCGTCTTAAGAAGGGTCTCGACCCGAAACGTCATCCAATCATTCTATCCAAAGATGCTGCTGAGTTACCCCAGCATTTTGTGTATAACTAGGCCACGCATTCCTGGTTGCACAGAGACTTGCATGATAATCATAGGGGGCACATTTAACCTCTGATTTACTTTAGGGAAACCAGAAATGGGTATCGTGTGAATAGTAATGCCTTTTGCCTACAAGAGCGATGCAGAGAAAATGTCAGACATGACCAAGTGGATATGCTGGAAGTGCCCAGTCCATTTCACAATGGGTGCAATTTCACCTGGAGCTTAATGTTAGCATGATCTAGTGTGGCCCACAATGATTTTGTTTTGTGAGTAATGCCTAAAAGACAATTGTTAACTGACACAAATCCTTTGTTTCTGTCTCCAGTTTCTCTGACTTAAAGCATTGTCACTTGTTTGTAAGACCTGAACTGAATTGAACTGTTTCATCCACTGTATTAATTATTTCATTTTATTCCAAGAATCACTTTCATGAGCAACAAGATTATGAAAAGCACTGAGTGAGAAGACCAGCTTTATATCGATCCATGTTAGCAATAATACTGATATAAAGACCAATGAACTGCCAGAACATGCACTTATCTTTCATCCAAAACATTTAATTATTCTATGTAATAGCATGCTACAGTTGATGTATTTATATGTAAAGACAATGGTAACTTTAAAAAAAAGAAGCATTCCATCAAAGATTTTCAGAACATTCACAAAATAATAATCAAATGCATTGTCAAAAATTGACATACATTTTCCTTTTCCTTTATATCTGTTTTTTTTGCGGATAAAGAGATCGGATGTTGTGATGCATTGCATTAAGTAAATGCCAAGAAGATCAGATAATGATAAATATAAAATAAAATAATAGGGGATCAAAAACAGCTGTGGTGAGCAGATCATACCAAAGCCATTTACCTACAATCTGATTAAAATAAAATTCAATTGAATTCTAATGACAAGATCTAAATGAAATTCCACATCCTTAGTGACGTAGTATCCCTGCCCACTGTCAAGACTGTGACTGGGAATGTGTTCTTGGGAACATTTCTGGAATCTAAAATAAGGACAATGATTGAAATCTGTGTTCATTTGATCTATGTCAGGAGAGTCAAGGTCTACTCTGAAGTTTGATGCTAATAAAAATTTGAAAACAATCGTATTATTACTAATACATAATTCTTGCATGCCACAGTAAAAATGGGACAGAGGTAGAAAAGCTGTCGTACAGAATAGGTATCCCAAGAATTAATTGAGGGTGAGATATTTTGTTGCTTCAATTGGAGATAATGCTTCTATTAATCCTTTTCTGATATTGACACCGGAGACCTTTTAACCCATCGGATCCATACCGGCCCCATTCCTTTGCTTTATAAATTATTGCCAGGTATCTGTCGATTCCTTTTGGAAACCCCTGATTGATTCTGAATCCACGATCTCGACAGATAGTCAGTTCCAAATGATTACCAGCCTCTGCGTGAAGAGGTTTCTCCTCACATTCCTGCTATTAGCCAAAATTTTATCAGTAATTAGTAAATTTTCCCCTTAGTGCAGGTAAACCGCAAAAAAAGGATATTTGTCAGAGAGTATAAATTATAGGGTAGCTGGGAAATAAGGAGGGTTGCCTGGAACTGGAGGGATTGCTGTATTGGGTGTGGATTTGAAAGGCTTAATGGTATATTTTATTGTTGTTTTAAGTAAGGAACAACTTCAGCTTCTCCAGTCTGACCCTTTTATTAAAATCCCTCATTCCTGCAGACAATCTAATGTATTTTATACATACTCTTGATGACCTTCACAACCTTCCCAAAATGTGAGGAACAGAATTGGATGTAATACCCTATTTGTGGTATAACCAACATTTCCTTCGTTCTTTTACTTCATTACTTTAAGCTTTTGTTGTCTACATCTCTATTTACAAGACCACAGATACTTTACTAACCATCTTCTCAAATGACCTGTCACTTTCCTGGATTTAATCTGATGTACATATAGGTCTTTCCAATTACTTTATGCCTAAGTCTTCATGTCTAGGTGGTCCTTGCATTTGCCTCAGTGGGAATGAGCACTATTCTGAAAAAGTGAATTGTCAAACATAATGATCAATACAAATATTTATGGCACCCCGAAATAGGCACAACATTCCTCTACTGGATTTTCTGGATCTACAGAACCAGACCTAGCACACTATTACTTTTGAAATTGTGTGGCCGAATTTGTAGCTCATGATCTATGTGCTGGAAACCAAGTTGTTCTCCAGGCATCGAGAAGATTTGACAGTAAATGCTGTAATGGACAATGTCATAGATTGTATTTTCAAATGCCACCACCATTTACACCAAATGCAACAACCTTATAGTGATTAATGTACCTTATTCTGATCAATCACTTAATGTCAAATTCATTCCAAACATCCATAGGTCAGGTAACCCTAATACAATTCAAATCTGGTACAGTCTGGTTGCAGGCAGCAGAGAAATCGTATTTGCAAAGCTATACAGAGAGAACACCCAGACTTTTATGCCCCATGTCCTGTTAACAATAGAAGCAAGATTATTGTTTCTCTCCTTGGAGGCAGAACATCTTCCAGATAACACCCCTGCCATCAGTAGGAATGTTCTGAAGTCAGTACAAGCCGTTTCACAATAAACAAACTGCTAGAGGAACTCATCAAGTCAGACAACATCTGTGGAGGCAAAGGGATAGTCAATGTTTCAGGTCTTAATCCTGCATCAGGACTAATTATCAGGACAAATCCTTATGCATGATCCTGAACTAAAATGCTGACATTTCCTTTGCCTCCATACTGCTTGGACTCTGGATCCCAGTATCTGCAGTCACTTGTGTCTCCATTTTACAAGCAGATTAGCCCCTGGTTTATGTTGTACTTTATGTTGTAATAATAGCTTCACAATCAAACTTGTTCTTGTTACAGTAATGGTAAATATTACTTTCAATATAACATTGACATTTTGGGGATTTCTTAAAAATGAAAACCTAAATAAAACCAAAGAATGTAATAGACAGTTTTCGTGAACATCCCTCAATTTGAACAAAATACAAGATTTAAACTAACATATTACTATGAAATATGAACAACCAATGGACATGGACATAAAATAGAAATTTACTACACTCCTGAACATGGCTGCAATTTGCAAATTAGTTGTTCCATGTCCTTTACACAACAAAAAGTGATGTGAATGTCTGCTTTAAGAAGGAGGATTTGCCAATACATGCATATTATAAGTTCAAATTGGCTATTGACGATTACCACCACACAGATTTATCATCAATGAACAAACACATGAACCCATTGTCAATCAGCTCTTCTCCAGTGATTGCTATTGTTGTTGGTGAAACTCATTTGCTGGGTCCTCGCGCTGCCACAGAAAACCATTTAATCTGAATGTGTTCATCACTTGTGTTTTATGTGGCTTGCAAACTTCTACTCCAGTGAAAATGGGAAGATTGTTGAAATCCTTCTGCAAAGTACCTGATAAAAGAATGAAGGCCTTTTACATATCCTCAAAACAATACTGGAATTAAGGGGAAACAAAAGGCCAGCTGCTAGAGAAAAGCACTCACAAAACAACCCTGCTGCAGCAGACTACAGATTATTCAACTATGATGTTCCGTGTTTCTGTTATATGTTAATTAAAAGCTTGTTTGTTCAGTAAAAGTCTAGCTAGGAGTTTTATAAAACAACTTGAGATTCTATGATACTGTTAGAAATCTTTCTACTTGGATTTTTTTGGTTGGAAGTCCGAAATATTTGCTTTAAATGCTCTCTCTCTCTCTCTCTCTCTCTCTCTCTCTCTCTCTCTCTCTCTCTCTATATATATATATATATATATATATATTTTTTTTTAAATATATATATATATACATACACACATATATACACACAACTGTGTATATATACATACATATGTATACATATATGTGTGTCTGTGTCTGTGTATATATATACACATATATACAAATTGCTCTCTCTGCTTACATGCTATGCTGCATGGGGTTTTTTCTATGTGCTTGAGTGTATGTGCTGCTCTTTGGCATTTGGAATGTCACATATAACACTAGGGCCCAATATGTTAAGAGGAGGAGGAGCCATCCCAGAGAGATTACAGCAATGCAGCATCTGAGAATTAAGTGAATAAGAGTAGAAAATACGACAAGAATCACAGAGAAGGTCAGATTTTGCCACATGACAACACTTTAAAGTTGGAGGTGAATCTTGACAACCGATTACAGGTGCACTTTCGTGCAATCAAAGAGTGTTTCAGTACTGTGGGCTGGATACACAACGGGGCAGAAGTAACAAAGTGGAGCATGTTGCAGGAAGGAAATTGGAGACTTGGGTGTTTTAAGGGATTGGGAATCAAATGAATAAAGTGTGTTCCAGAGATCAGAGAGTAACTATTATAGAATGGAGTGTAAGTGGAAACAGTATTACTAGTATCTGTCTGTCTATCTATCTAATGTATGTCTGTCTGTCTGTCTATCTAATGTATTTCTGTCTGTCTGTCTATCTATATATCGATCTATATTGCATATACAGTATGTGCCCATAGAGCTGCTGCAAGTAAGAATTTATTTTTCCTTTGTTGGTACATTTGAAAATTAAACACTCTTGACTCTCTTGAATGCATCAGGAAAGGATGTGTATTAAACCACCATAATCATTGCAGGTCATTGCAGGTTTATTGCAGGTCATCCTCCAGCGAGGGGTAGAAATTAAGTGGGACAGGTGAAAGGGGGGTAAATTACGTGACAGGAGTCAAAGAGGAAAGGACGGGACAGGGCATGCGTTAAGAATATATAGTTTATTATAGGACACTGTTGGGGGTTGGGTTCTTTGTGCCTTGCAATACAGGAATAACACAATGTAACTGGATGAGAGAGTAAAAGGCTTGACATGACAACCCCGATCGATGGCACCAAGGAGGCCTTGCAAAAACGGAAATCACTGGAAATGAGGACAAAAGCTTTCTCATGTCTCGCACTCTGAAAATAATAGAAATATATGACTACAGATGCTGGTTAACAAAACAAATCACAGCGACCAAGCAGGTAGCAAGCAGACACAGGTGAAGTGGGTTATTTGATAGGCAATGGTAGGACAATGGCCAGAGATGAAAGCGGGAGAAGAAATGATTGAAGAGTTGTGAATTGTGAAGCTAGAGGAAGGAATGTCGGTGGAAGGGGAGAAATAGGTACAACTCCTGGTGGGGGTGGGGTGGGGGGGGGGGATAGGAAGACTGGTAGAAGGGAGAGGAGTGGGGTAATTGGAGAATTCAATGTAAAAGGAATAGGAGGTGTTGTTCCTCCATTTGGCAGTGGAGGAGGACCAGGAAAAAAAGGTCCATATGTGAATTGGAAGCGGAGTTAAAATGAATAGCAAACGGGAGATCCTGCAGGCTTAAGTGGACCAAGTGTAAGTATTCAGCAACACAGTTGCTGAGTGTACGCTTGGTCTTCCTGAAGCCATATCGGGAACACCAGATGCAGTAGGTGAATCAGTACTAAAGGACTTTGGTTACGTCCCATTTGGAATATTGCATGGTCTGGTTGCCCCATTACAGGAAAGATTTGGTGGCTTTGTAGGGGATGCAGAGGTGATTTAGAAGAATGCTGCCTGGATTAGAGGTTTTCAGCTACAGGGAGAGGTTGGTTACACTTGGCATGGATACGATAGGCCAAATAGCCATTTTCTTTGATGTATGTTTCAATGATATCCAGCTCAATCATTCCAAACACTTCATTTTTCTCTACTGAAGAGATGACTACAGTTAGATGTAAAAGTGAAGTCGGGTACCAGCTCAAATGTAAATAACAACAGTGCCCTGTTGGTGTTTGTGCTTACAAATTACAATATATATTTTTAATAATACTTGGCAATCATTTTGTTTATTGATGTCAGGGAAAAGCTTGAGAAAAAAAGATTTAGTCTACAAACATTTCACAATGACATGAGATATAAAACTCAATTTTAGGAAAGTTTGTTTTCCCTGAAAGAGAGCTAAGGCAATCGATTGAGGTGTGAATTAAATCTGGGAATGTCCCCAAATGTGGGGAGAGATACAGCTCCTAATAAAAGATAACTATAAAATAACTTCCATAAGTTGGAACAATACAGAAGCTAGATCCAGCTACTCACATTTAGAGTACTGGACAAATATTTTTCATTATCTACAAGTAACTGATCCCAAAGTGATTTAATATGCATCTCGTCGGTGCCCTCGTGACTCATTTTGAGATCTTCCCCCTTTGTAAGAAAGATGGAAGCATAGAAAACGGGTGCAGGAGTAAGCCATTTGGCCCTTCAAGCCAGGACCGCCATTCAATATGATCATGGCTGATCATACAAAATCAGTACCCCGTTCCTGCTTTTTCCCCATATCCCGTGATTCCTTTAGCCCTAAGAGCTATATCTAACTCTCTCTTGAAAACATCCAGCGAATTGGCCTCAACTGCCTTCTGTGGCAGAGAATTCCACAAATTCACAACTCTCTGGGTGAATACGTTTTTCCTCATCTCAGTCAATAGACAATAGACAATAGGTGCAGGTGTAGGCCATTCGGCCCTTCGAGTCAGCAATGCCATTCAATGTGATCATGGCTGATTATCCCCAATCAGTACCCCGTTCCTGCCTTCTCCCCATATCCCCTGACTCCGCTATTTTTAAGAGCCCTATCAAAAGAAAGAATCCAGAGAACCTGCCTCCACCGCCCTCTGAGACAGAGAATTCCACAGAGTCCACAGATATAGCTCAGTAGTCCTAAATGGCCTACCTCTTAAGCAAAATATTTCTCCACATAACTAATCATGAACATAGTAAGGGGCTGTATGGAATCCACAAGATCAAATTAGAACTGCCAGCATTTAGCTATAGCTTCCTTGCATGTCTTGTGTGTGATGGCAGGTAGTCTGAAATGTAGTGGCCGATTCAGGAGCACAAATCCATTGCTAGGGCTTATTTACAGTGCTGGAACCCAGTTCTGTATGGATTCACCAGATTTGGCACAGGATTTCAGAATAATAGATTTAAATGGAGCAAACCTAAATTGTAGAAAGTACTTCAGGAATTTAAATTATGTTATTTTCATGTTTTGAATGTGGATTTTATATGTTTCTACAAACGATACTTCATTTTTTTTAATTACACTAATTGGTTCTATTTTAATGTATCTGAATGCCAGGGATATTTAAAAAATGTTGAAATCAATTTAACAGTTTTAGAGCTGACAAAACCCCACCCCGCCAGCTGTCAAATGCACTTTCGAGGCTGACTTCTTCATTGCGCTGCCTGAGGCCCAGTCACAGTTGGATTCAGAACTGCAGAAGGCCAACAAGATAAGCCCTCTGCACAAGGCTCAAGTAAGTACAGGCATGGACAGAGAGAAGGACAACACAATCTGCCAAAGGAATGCTTGAATGATGTAGCAGGCAAGAACCTCAGAATTACTATGTAAATTCAAGGACAATTTTATCTCTGGGGTTCAGCTTTCTCTACCGAGTTTTGCAAAAACGCAAAGTAAGCTTCAACTTCTCCACCACTAGATGGAACTAAATATACATCGGAACACGTTTCATGCCAACTATCACATTTACAACAATTCTGCTCTGTGCAACAGAAGTTTTTTTTACAAGTTATGACCATATCTGTTTGTTTGCAAATGCAAAGAACATATTTAGTAGAGGCATGACTAAATAAAGAAGTGAATGTTAAAGACTGAAGAGTCTTTGAGAATATTTTGCTTGTGAAAATGTATCATTTGTTTGAAAAGCTCTCCGGAAAGGTTTGTGCTGATGGAGAGAAGAAAACATTTCTGGTGAAAGATTAATTACTCTGGTCAGAGTATTATGGGCAGTTACCGTACAAAAAAACGTTCTTATTGTGACATTTTTCTTCTTCTTAGCCAGTCGTTCAGAGTCAAGAATTATTTAGTTCTGATCTAATAAGTGGCTTGGCTGGCGGCTGTTAAGGCTAACATGAGACTCACAGACTTGGACGGGGCTGCAGCAGGAGGTGTTTCACAGAGTGGGAATGTGTATGTGTTGTTTGGGAGATGGTGTGCTCCTGCTCTTTTTACTTGAAAATAATTGAAATGCTCAGTGTGTTCCCAGGTGCTCCATCTCCACTTTAAGTACCACAGCCAAGGATTGCCATAGGTCTTGGAGGGTGGTACAGTTTAGTTTATTTCTACAGCTTGGAAACAGGCCCTTCGGCCCACCAAGTCCGTGCTGGCCAGCGATCCCCGCGCACTTACACTATGCCTCGCACACTAGGGACAATTTACAATTATACCAAGCCAATTAACCTGCAATCCTGTATGTCTTTGGGGTGTGGGAGGAAACCGGAGATCCTGGAGAAAACCCACGCAGGTCATAGAAACATAGAAACATAGAAATTAGGTGCAGGAGTAGGCCATTCAGCCCTTCGAGCCTGCACCGCCATTCAATATGATCATGGCTGATCATCCAACTCAGTATCCCGTACCTGCCTTCTCTCCATACCCTCTGATCCCCTTAGCCACAAGGGCCACATCCAACACTCTTAAATATAGCCAATGAACTGGCCTCAACTACCCTCTGTGGCAGAGAGTTCCAGAGACTCACCACTCTCTGTGTGAAAAAAGTATTTCTCATCTCGGTCTTAAAGGATTTCCCCCTTATCCTTAAGCTGTGACCCCTTGTCCTGGACTTCCCCAACATCGGGAACAATCTTCCTGCATCTAGCCTGTCCAACCCCTTAAGAATTTTGTAAGGTTCTATAAGATCCCCTCTCAATCTCCTAAATTCCAGCGAGTATAAACCGAGTCTATCCAGTCTTTCTTCATAAGACAGTCCTGACATCCCAGGAATCAGTCTGGTGAACCTTCTCTGCACTCCCTCTATGGCAATAATGTCCTTCCTCAGATTTGGAGACCAAAACTGTACGCAATACTCCAGGTGTGGTCTCACCAAGACCCTGTACAACTGAAGTAGAACCTCCCTGCTCCTGTACTCAAATCATGGGGAGACTGCATAAACTCCATACAGACAAGCATCCGTAGTCAGGATCGGACCGTCACCATGCCGCCCTTTTTGAAACCTTCAGAAAATCGTCAAATAAGTTTATTCGTACCTTGCACATCTCTTGCTATAACAGAGCTGTGGGCCACATTTATACTGTATTTTATGAGTTTGGTCTTTGGCAGGTGGATGATATGGCGTTACCCTTCGATATTGGCTGATATAATTACTGCCTCAATGTTGGCCAGGGAGACAACACTTAGCATATCCCTTCAGTGCGTTGATGTGTAAGTAGTGCACGTCCCCCAAAGTGTTCTTGGATTAAAAATGTCATCACACTTCAAAAAGGAAAAACATCTATAGACAATTGAAGGCCAAAGTCTAATAAAATAATCTCGACCTTAAGAACCAATGACCAGTGGAAGAAATGCAGAAGATCTAACAAAAAGATGATAACCAAAATATGTATAGATTATTTAGCACTGTCATGACAATCAATGGCCCAGTCATCCTCGGACGAACTGTGATGAAACCCCAAAACAGAGTAGACAATAAGAAGAAAAACCAAGTACAGAAAATTTCAGTGCTGGCTGAAAGATCCACTTTAAAGAATTGCTCAATATGTTTTGTCCTTCACTCTTCCTCTACTAACATTCCTCTCTGATGCAATCCCTGTTGATTCAATAGAGAAAGAAGCAGCCTGTCTGATCAATGCTTCGACAGTTGGGACAGTCTTGCTAGGCAACCTCTTAAGTCTGAATCGCAGGAGCATCATGTGCTCCCCTGCTCTAGTGCAGGCCTGATCAGTGCACTGAGACAGGGAGCAACATATGCAATTCATACTCACGTGAGATTCACAACCGATGAGAGAGGTAAGTATTTTAATCGCACATTCAGCCTTCATGACGCCTCCCACCATCATCTATCACGTGACTCTCTCAGTTAGGACTGAGCCGATCCAGACCTTTGGGGTGTCAGTGCGCCAGTTCTGAGCGCCCGACTAGGATAGAGACAAAGGAGACTGCAGATGTTGGAATCTAGTGCACAAAGCAATCTGCTGGAGGTATTCAGCAGGTCAGGAAGCCATCTATGGTGCAAAATTGATAAGTAACGTTTCAGGTCGAGGCCCATCCTCTGGGCTAAATGATTGAAGGGGAGATCATCACGATAAAGAGGGGTGGGGAGCAAGAGCTGTCGATAGTCTATCCAGATCAGGATGGATGGATTGGTGGATGGTGTCACCTGACAATCCACCCCTCCACACCTGGATCCACCTATCATGTGCCAGCTCCTGCCCTGCCCACCTTATACTGGTTATGTCCTCTCTGCTCTTTTGAACCTGAGGAAGGGTGCCGACCCAAAATATTGACTGTCCATTTCCTTCCACAGATACTGACTGACTTGCTGAGTTCCTCCAGCAGATTGTTTAGCGCAGCAGATTGGGATATGTGCATTGTATTAAATAGGGCATTTGCAGTTTGAAATTCTTTGCAGAGGGTCTGTACTCTATCACTAGATGCCACATTTGATGTGGCATGATGATGGTTATTATTTTCACAGACAATTCAACATAAAGAAGGCCTGTGAGATAACATGGAACAGTACAGCACAAGAACAGGCTCTTCAGCCCACAATGTCTATGCCAAACATGATGCCAAGACCAACTCATATCTGCCCGCACTTAATCCATAACCCTCCATTCCCTGCATATCCATATATTTATCTAAAAGTCTACAAAGTGACACTGTTGTATCTGCCTCAACCACCACCCCAGGCACCTCAACAACAGTACAGTGCAACCTAAAAATGTCTCAGAACTACCTGGCTTCATCTGCCTTTTCTTTTTGTCTGCCTCCATCCACCATCCGCCTGTCTCTGTCTCCCAACTCCACCCCTCCTACCATCCTACCTGGCTCGATCTGCCCATCAATCTTCACCCTACATCACTGTCAAAGTATATTTATAGTACCTTTGACAATTTGAATACCTTAAATACTTAATGGATAATGAAGTACTTAATGGATAATGAAGACCAGAAATAAATTAATTGCCACTGTCGGATTATGCTAGGCCTTTGGACCGGGAGTGTGAAGTGAAGTGTATAGACGTGACAACGTAACCTTCCTCTCCGCCTTTGAACCCATAAAAACTTTGGCACACAATGTCATGAGTTTCAACTCACATCTGTTTTATGGGATCCAGTTGATAGAAACATAGAAAATAGATGCAGGAGTAGGCCATTCGGCCCTTCGAGCCTACACCGCCATTCAATATGATCATGGCTGATTATCCAACTCAGTATCCTGTACCTGCCTTCTCTCCATACCCCCTGATCCCTTTACCCAGAAGGGCCACATCTAACTCCCTCTTAAATATAGCCAATGAACTGGCCTCAACTACCTTCTGTGGCAGAGAATTCCACAGATTCACCACTCTCTGTTTTCCTCATCTCGGTCCTAAAGGAATTCCCCCTTATCCTTAGACTGTGACCCCTTGTTCTGGACCTCCCCAAAATCGGGAACAATCTTCCTGCATCTAGCCTGTCCAACCCCTTAAGAATTTTGTAAGTTTCTATAAGATCCCCCCTCAGTCTTCTAAATTCTAGCGAGTACAAGCCGAGTCTATTCAGTCTTTCCTCATATGAAAGTCCTGCCATCCCAGGAATCAGTCCGGTGAACCTTCTCTGTACCCCCTCCATGGCAAGAATGTCTTTCCTCAGATTTGGAGACCAAAACCGTACGCAATACTCCAGGTGTGGTCTCACCAAAACCCTGTACAACCTCCTTACTCCTATACTCAAATCCTTTCGCTATGAATGCTAACATACCATTTGCTTTCTTCACTGCCTGCTGCACCTGCATGCCTACTTTCAATGATTGGTGTACCATGACACCCAGGTCTCGTTGCATCTCCCCTTTTCCTAATCTGCCACCATTCAGATAATAGTCTACCCTCCTGTTTTTGCCACCAAAGTGGATAACCTCACATTTATCCACTTAATACTGCATCTGCCATGCATTTGCCCACTCACCTAGCCTATCCAAGTCATCTTGCAGCCTCCTAGCATCCTCCTCAGGAGGCTTGATGTGCTTGGTTCCAGATAATTTGTTGAGTCAAGTTTTGAAGAGAACAGAGACTGGCCAGGATTCTGGGCACTGTAATTTTGATGGTTTTTGGCTTTAGCTATTCCTCCATTGAGTTTACGTAGTTCCCCATTTGAGCTCAACTAAAGATGTCTGCTTTTATTCCAACACCAGGTCAGTTATCTTTGTAAATTCATGTCACTTTGTTTGCACTCCTTTAGATATTGAAGAGCATTGGTTTAAGTATTCTGTGGCAATATGTTGCCAAAGAATGTGGACTAGATTACTTTATTGTCTAAGTGAAGGTGTAGCTGCCATAGCTCAGTGCTTTCTGTAGCCAGTGTCATTTTTTGAGAAGAGGATGACCATTGTGAACAATAATGTAACCTACCACAGATAGACACAAAAATGCTTGACTAACTCAGTGGGACAGGCAGCATCTTTGGATTGAAGAAATGGGTGACGTTTCGGATCGAGACCCTTCCTCAGATTTTGGGGATTACCTAGACACTGTCCACAATGGTCAGCTTGAGCCTCCGGTTGCATGTTATTTTAACACGCCTTCCCATTTCCACACCAAGTTGTTTGTCCTTGGCCTTTCCATTGCTAGGGAGAGGCCAAATACTAACTGGAAGAACAACATTTCATTATAAGCTTGGATAGATGACAACCTAATAGTAATGAATATTGAATCTTCCTATTTCAGATAACCCACACCTCAAATATTCTTCTCACATATACACCCTCCAATCCATCTAGTTTTCTTATTTTATTGTAATAACCAGGATGTTGGGTTATACCAAACATTGACACAAAATGCTGGTATCTCAGAAGGTCAGGCAGCATTCCTGTACAAAATGGATAGATGACGTTTTGGATTAAGAGTTTAAGAAGGAACTGCAGATGCTGGAAAATCGAAGGTAGACAAAAATGCTGGACAAACTCAGCGGGTGAGGCAGCATCTATGGAGCAAAGGAAATAGGCAAAGTTTCGGGTCGAAACCCTTCTTCAGACTTATTTTGGATTACGACTCTTCTTCTGACTGCTTGAGATGGAAGAAACCATTGGAAGTCAGTCAGGATTCATGGAAATGGTGTGGATGGGGGGTGGGGAGGTGATGGAGAGAATGTAAGTTGTGTGGGGGGGGAGGAGGAAGGGAGGATTTTGTAGAAATTACCTACATTTGGAGAATTCAATGTTAATACTGTTGGGTTGTAAGGTACACAAGTGGAATATGAGGTGCTGTTTCGCCAGTTTGCGTGAAGCCACACTCTGGTAATGGAGGAGGCCCAGGACAGAAAGGCTAGTATGGGAATGGAAAGGCGAGTTAAAATGGTTAGCAACCGGGAGATCCAGTAGGTTTTGGAGACCGGGTGTTGGTGTTACCAAAGCTGTCGCGAGCCTACGCTTGGTCTCACCGATGTCCAGGAGCCCACATCTGGTGTTCCCCTTGTGAGCTCCTGCACATCAACGAGACCATGCATAAACTCAGCAACCACATTGTCGAACACTTGGGCTCACACGGGCTCCTATCTCTAGCCTCTGTCCAACAACCTGCCTATCACCAGAGGTCATCTTTTGCTGGCTGAGATTTACTCATCACCTTCTCGCTTTCTGTATCTTTTCCTGCTCCCCCTTAAATCAGTGAAGAAGGGTTCTGACCCGGAACATCACCTATCCTTTTCCCTTCAGAGATGCTGAGTTGCCTCAACATTTTTGTCTATCTATCTTTAGTTTTATTTTTTGTTTGTATAGCTTCTCATTCCACACCTTCACTGGGATCTATCTACCCATCTTTCCGTCCCCATCTAGTTAAATCTATCACATATCTGCTTTTGTCCCAACCCCACCCCACCCCTCCACCATTTTTCATCTGCCAATTATCCCATGCCCTTCTGATTTCATCTGCCAGCTACCAGTCTCTGTATCTTCTCATCCCTGTACTGCTACTTACATTTTTTCCTCATCCCCCTCAGTGCAGTGCAATGTCTCGACCTGACATTTAGTTCAGTTTAGTTAGATACATCATGGAAACAGGTCCTTCAGCTCACCGAGTCTGTGCTGACCAGTGATCCCCACACATTAACTATATTACACATACAAGGGACAATTTATATTTATAGAAACCTACAAACTGAAGATTCCAGAGAAAACCCATGCGGTCACTGCGAGAATGTACAAACTCCATACAGACAGCACCTGCAGTCAGGATTGAACCCGGGCCCCTGGCGCTGAAAGTGTTATAAGACAGCAGTTCTACCGCTGCGCCACCTAAATTGAAATGCTGACTAAATTTTTTTTTGAAGAAGTAACAAAGAGAATTGACAAGAGTGTTGAGGTGGACATTGTGTACATAGACTTTAGCCAGGCCTTTCATAATGTCGCCATGGTAGGCTGGTTCAGGAGGTTTGATCATATGGGATCTAGGGTGATCTAACCAATTGGATATAAAATTGTCTTGGTGGAATGAGTCAGAGGGTGGTAATGGATGCAGTGGTGGTCGTGGCATTTTTCAGATTAGATGTCTGTGAGCAGTGTTGGGCTACAGGGATTGGTGCTGGGTCCATTGTTGTGTGTCATCTATATTAACGATTTGATGTTAAAGTTGTGAACATAGTACATTTGCAGATTACACCAAAACATGTGGTATAGTAGCCAGACATAAAAACAGTTTTTATCCACGAGTAGTTGCTCTAAACAGCCAAAAATGTGTAGCCTCCCTTTGATCTGGTATGTTGTTGGTTCTCATGCTTGATCAATGGTTTTAATGTTTTATTATTATTATTATTTTATTATTATTAATGTTTAGTGTTTTCTGAGTCTTTTGTAACTGTCACTGTATGTCATGTTGTTACTTGTGGGCAGAGCACCAAGGCAAATTCCTTGTATGTGAATACTTGGCCAATAAACGTACTTACTTACTTACTTACTTACTTAGATGATGAAGAGGGCTTTATGAGATACAATAGAATCTAGATAAACTAGAAATGGGCCAAAGAATGGCTAATAGAATTTGGAAGTTAAAGCAGGGCAGAAGGTATACAGTAAATGGATGCGCCTTGAAAAGTGTTGTATAACATGGCATTGAAGGCTGCAGGATAATGTTATAGAGATATATAAAGTTAAAAGGTATAGATAAGTTTCTCCCCCCAGATCATGTTTTTTCCCCATGTGTTGGGAAGCCTATCAAATCAAATAAAATCAAATTTAGTTATAAAGCGCATTTAAAAACAACCCACGTTGACCAAAGTGCTGTACAGACCAGAGCAGGTAGCTAAAATAACAAAAAGAAACAGACATGCACAGGAATGCACATAGCACATGGGTTCAAATAATCAGCTCAAAGACGCAAAACAAAGAGCCACGTCAGGGGGATTCAAATGCTAGTGAATAAAAATAAGTTTTGAGCCTGGACTTAAAAGACTTGATGAAGGGGGCAGATCTGATAGGGAGGGGGATGCTGTTCCACAGTCCAGGGGCTGTAACAGCAAAGGCACGGTCACCCCTGAGCTTATGTTTAGATCGCGGGACAGCCAGAAGCCCCAAGTCAGCTGACCTGAGGGACCTGGAGGTAGAGTAAGGGGCAAGGAGGTCTGTGATATAGGGGGGTGCAAGCCCGTTTAGGGCCTTACGGACAAACAGGAGAATCTTAAAATCAACTCTGAACCAAACTGGCAGCCAGTGGAGAGAGGCCAGAATGGGGGTAATATGGTACCTCTTCCGGGTACCTGTCAGGAGCCTGGCTGCAGCGTTCTGGACCGGTTGCAGGCGCGACAGGGACGACTGACTGATCCCAGTATACAGGGAGTTGCAGTAGTCCAGGCGAGAGGATATAAAAGCGTGGATGACTTTCACCAGATCTTTGAATGAGAGGAACGGTTTTATTTTGGAAATGGTACGAAGCTGGAAGAAACTGGCTTTTACTACTGAATTGATTTGCTTGTCAAACGTAAAGGCAGAATCAAATATCACAGCAAGGTTTTTGACAAGAGGTTTGACAAGGGTGGAAAAGTAGCCAAGACTGTTGGTAATCACTTTGATTGAGTCAGGGGGACCAAATAGGATGACTTCAGACTTGTCCTCATTCAGCTGTAGGAAATTCTGTGCATTCCAACATTTTATGTCCTCAAGGCAGTTCATGAGATTGATTAAATTTGACTGGTTGTTTGGTTTCAGGGGGAGATAAAGCTGTGTGTAATCAGCATAACAGTGGAATGAGATGTTGTGTTTTTAAATGATTTGATCAAGGGGAACCATGTACATAGAGAAAAGGATGGGGCCCAGGATGGAACCTTGTGGGACCCTGCAGGAGAGACTGGCTGGGGAAGAGGAAAAGTTCCCTATGTTGACGGAGAAGCTTCTATTTTTGAGGTAGGATGTGAACCAGTTCAATGCAGTGCCATCTACACCAACCCCAAACTGGAGACGACCAATTAAGATGTTGTGATCCACTGTATCGAACGCCGCACTGAGGTCAAGAAGAACCAGGATGGCAGATTCATCGGAAACGACATAAAGGAGCAGGTCATTGTATACTTTCAACATAGCAGACTCTGTGCTTTGGTAAACCATAAAGCCTGACTGGAATCTTAGGGAATGGGTTTAAAGTATAGGGAATGGGTTTAAGTGGTAGAGGAAAGATTTAAAGGTGACCAAGTGGACATATTTGTCACACAGAGGGTGGTATGTGGAATGACCCACCGGAGGAACCTGGTAGAAGCGTGTACAATTGCAAAGTTTAAAATAAATTTAGAGAGGCACATAAATGGCAATGATATAGAATGTTATGAGTCAAATGCGGGCAAATGGAACTACCACAGGTAGAAAACTTGGTTAGCATAGACAGGTTGGGCTGAAAGGCCTATTTCCGTGCTGTATAACTCTATGGATCTATGAATCCGAGTCTGAAAAGGCAGAGAAGCCCTAAAAAATCTCCATTCAACAGTTTGTGACATTTCCCCCCTCAGCACCTCCCCGCCTTCCTCCTCCTCCCCCCCCCCCGATTTTCAGTTAAAAGTTTACTAATTCTAAGCTTTTGACCTTTCTTGTTTAAGTACCTGCAAGGTTTTGGAAGCTACTGTATGTACTGGTGATTTTGATAACACCATTCTAATCTAATTTTAAAATTGCATTAAATTAAATATCTTTCCAATTATTTGCAACAGTAATCTACCATTTTTCTTATATAGCTTTGAATACATTTCTGAAGCCATCTCTTCTGAAGTCCATTTGGTTCCCTGTTCCAGCAATTTCTTTGCACATGAAAATGTGATGGGAAAAAAATTATTAATGTATATCACATTTCCTTAAGGCTCTGATCTCGATTTAGCTTGGTCTGCTCTATCAGAGATGATTTCCGGTAAGGAAGGTTTGTGAAAACACCCCAGGGTAGTGCCACATAAGCCAACAGTGTGATGTTCAAAAGGGAAAATATGTGGTCTGAATCCCAAATTGAAGTTTTCATGTAACCTATTAATGACCTTATGGGCATCACTTCCTGAACCTAATATACTCCTTTAATTAAATAATAATGCATTTGCTATTACTTTGAATATACTTTGTTGGTGCGGTATCTGTACAGCCTGATATTAACCGTAACAGTAACTGCTCTGCAGAAAACTAAAATCTACATTTACCGTTAAGTAAAATTAAAGAGTAAAGTTGGAAAATAGTGAGTCGATAGTGAATTGTGTGATAGGAGTTTGTGAAAAACAAATGGTCAGCTGTTATAAGCATGTTGTATCTTCTGGAATTACTGAAGATTTTTGAATTGGTTATCACATTATAACTTTCTACAATGACAGCATTGAGAAATCCTAGCTTATCTGTAGATTCCTTACCGCACAGAATAAACCTAGGCCATGCCCAGAAAATGTCAGCATTGCTGAGAAACAGAACAGCCTGATACTTAGATAAACAAGAATTATTAAAGAGGCAGAAGTGTGTGCATGTTTTTTATTTAAAAAGGAATATGTCCACTATTCAGTTGCCTTCTTCCGAAAAGGGCACTGGCGGTGTTTTGTTGCATTAGAAATTACTCTCAGTACTCTTTGGGAGGATTCAGGGGTTGGCAGATATACACCTGGGCACCTGGATATAGAGAGCACAGTGACATTTTTTTCTTCTCTCTGGCAGGAGGAACAAATCCAGTTTAGGGCAGCAAGGTGACAGACCTAATGATAATGGATGAAAATATAGCCAATATTTTCATGCTGATCGCTCTAATGTCAAGAGGCATACACCTACTGTTCTGATGCATTTCTTCTCAAGCTCCATGTTGTAAAATTCCTATTTCTTCTCTGCTACAACCCTCAATTTAACTATCCTCTTGTTGCTCAATAGATGTGCAGACACATGGCTATAATTCTTATAGATAAATAGTTTCTCTGGGGCCTAAAATAATTTAAGCATGCACGTAGAGAGATTCAAATTAGCAATTTTGATTCTTTCATCTCCCAAATTATGGCCAAACCAATGTAGTTAATGCAAGCCTTTAATTCCTTCTCCTCTAAATGTTTTGAGATTGCTCTGTGGTTATTCGTAGTTATAACATGGTTCAGGTACACATACAGGTGTATAACTCCTGCAAAGCACATGATGTAAGTGTACCCATCTCACTCTATGTTTAAAACATCCTGAGTGAGAAACAAGGTATCATCTTTGAAGAAAATACTTTTTTCCAAAAATGCTTAACTTTGGAAGAAATTTAGATATTGCAGCATCAGGAAACTGGATAGTTAGGTGTTCAGATTTCATGGCATTTTGAATCAGCATTCCTGGCAGAGAGCTTTGTTCACAGCCCTGGAGGGCAACTGATTCAGATCTTTAAATATATTCAGGATATTGATAATGCATAGGAGGATAGATAAGGTCAGGTATTGAGGAGGAATTAAGAGCAATCAATTTAAATTGAAAAAAAAGGAAAGAGATTACATATGCATACATTTTTCATGCAAGATGACTAATTTATAGGACAGCGATCCATGAATTCTTGTGAGGACTGATTCCTTTCAGCCTCTCAAGAAAACATTAGGCATTTTATGTAAAATTACATGCAGCAGTAGATATTTGGTTGCGCCATAACAGAAACGACGTGGAGGTTTTGGAGAGGGTGCAGAAGAGGGTTACTGGAATACTACCTGGTTTCGAGGGTTTCAGTTGCAGGGAGGGGTTGGATCGACTTGGATTGTTTTTTTCTGAAACGTCGGAGGTTGAGGGGAGACTTAATAAAAGTATATAAAATTATGAGAGGCATAGATGGGAAAGAAAGTCAGAACCTCTTTCCCCAGGGTGGAAATGTCCAACATTAGAGGACATTGCCATCAGATGAGAGGGAGAAAATGTAATGGAGATGTGCAGGGCAAGTATTTTACACAGAAGGTTGTGAGGGCCCCGAAATGCATTGCCAGGTGAGGTGGGCGAGGCAGATACGATAGTGGCATTTATGAAGCTTTGACATGGGCAGATGGATTTGCAGGGAATGGAGGGAAAAGGATGACTTGCACACAGATGAGATCGGTTCAGCTAGGCATCCTGTTCGGCACGAACATTGTGGGCCAAAGGGGCCGTTCCTGGGCTGTGCCGTTCTATGTCCGCTCGGTCCGCAAAAACCAACCCGACCTCCCGGTGGCTCAGCACTTCAACTCCCCCTCCCATTCTGTATCCGACCTCTCGGTCCTGGGCCTCCTCCACGGCCAGTGTGAGCAACACCGCAAGTTGGAGGAACAGCACCACATATTCCGCTTGGGGAGTCTGCATCCTTTGGGCCTGAACATTGAATTTTCTCAATTCTGTTAACCCTTGCTGTCTCCTCCCCTTCCCACCTCTCCCTCAGCCCTCGGGCCCTGGCATTCCCTCTATCTCTATCTCCCTCCCCCACCCTAGTCGCACCAGCTTCTCATTTTCACACCACAAACAGCTTACAATGGCTTGTTCCCTTTATCATCGATACTTTTTTGCATATCTTTCATTCATTGTTCCTTATCTCTCCACATCACCGTCTATATCTCTCGTTTCCCTGATCCCTGACCAGTCTGAAGAAGGGACTCGACCCGAAACGTCGCCTATCTCCTTCGCTCCTTAGATGCTGCTGCACCCGCTGAGTTTCTCCAGCTTTTTGTGTAACTCTATGTCCTAAGGATGTTGCGTTGATAAACGTGATCAAATTTGGAGAGGAATGTCTAACAGAGATTCTCTCAATCCTATTACAACCCGAGGAAAGTAGAAATGGAGATCCAGAGATGAGTCCAATAAAAATGGGGTGAGCAAAATGGTCCCGCTGGCCATTAAATCATCATAAGAACATAACATAATCTATGCCTGCAATGTTAAATCACATAATTTAACCCACAGGAAGCTGGAAGTAAACTAGATTATAATTTATCGTGAGAGAACATCTCTCAATCACCAGAAGCCTGAAGGGTCTGGCCCACTTGGGCGACCTAATCTGCGAGTTCTGGCGAGTTTGCCCTCGACTCATACTCGCAGCATGGTCGACACAAGCTCGTAGGAGGTCTTTGTAACTCTCCTTCATGCTCGAGAGTAGTCCCCGTTTACCCGAGGCCTCAGCTAGGTCGCGGTGTATTTTTCAACATGTTGAAAAATGCCCGCGAGTATATAGAGGGCACCATGGAAAAAATCGATACTTTTTTTAATCGTAGGTTTAGTCGTAGTAGGTCGTAGGTAATCAAAGGTAGTCGTAGGTAGTCTCCACCATAGTCGAAGGGAGGTTGAAGGGAGGTCGAAGGAGATTGTCTTCACTCTCCACTATTCAATGTCCAATTTTCCCTAGTCGTAGCTAGTCGAAGCTAGTCTTCAACATAGTCGAAGGAGGTCTTCAACATGACATTTTTTTCAAACTCTCCTAAACTCTTCTAAACAAGCAAATTAGGTCGCCCAAGTGGGACAGCCCCTTAAAGTGTTATACAAAATACTCATAAAGGTGCAATAAGAACGACCGACACAAAGTTCAATGTTAATAGGCAAGAATGCAAAAATTCTTGCACACCTGAAAAAAGTACATCACATACTTTGCGTGAGGGCCTGCTATTATAAAATTATATTATGCACAAAGCTCAGGAAGCTACCTAATGTGTATATGGGGCTTACATCTCCAAGTTTGCGGATGACATAAAGCAGGGTGGCTGTGTGAACTGCGAGGAGGATATTATGAGGCTGCAATTTAACTTGGATAAGTTGGCTGAGTGGGCAGATGCATGAGAGATGCAGTATAATGTGGATAAATGTGAGGTTATCCACTTTGGTGGCAAGAACAGGGGGACAGACTATTATCTGAATGATGTCAGATTAGGAAAAGGGGATGTGCAACGAGACCTGGGTGTGCTTGTACATCAGTCACTGAAAGTAAGCATGCAGGTACAGCAGGCAGTGAAGAAAGCTAATGGCATGTGGCCTTCATTGTGAGAGGATTTGAGTTTAGGAGAGAGGAGGTCCTACAGCAGTTGTACAGGGCCCTAGTGAGACCACACCTGGAGTATTGTGTGAAGTTTTGTTCTCCTAATTTGAGGAAGGACATTCTTACTATTGAGGGAGTGCAGCGTAGCTTCACCAGGTTAATTCCCAGGATGGCGGGACTGACATATGATGAAAGAATGGGTCGAATGGGCTTGTATTCACTGGAATTTAGAAGGATGAGAGGGGATCTTATAGAAACCTACAATTCTTAAGGGATTGGGCAGGCTAGATGCACGAAAAATGTTCCCGAAGTTGGGGGAGTCCAGAACCAGGGGTCACACTTTAATAATAAGAGGTAGGCCATTTAGGATAGAGATGAGGAAAAACCTTTTCACCCAGAGAGTTGTGAATCTCTGCCACAGAAGGCAGTGGAGGCCAATTCACTGAATATTTTCAAGAGATAGTTAGATTTAGCTCTTAGGGCTAACAGAATCAAGGGATATGGGGAAAAAGCAGGAACGGACACTGATTTTGGATGATCAGCCACAATCTGAGTGCAGGCTCGAAGGGCCGAATGGCCTACTCCTGCATCTATTTTCTATGTTTCTATATTTCTTTCCTCCACTTGTTCTTCTAATGTAGAGTGGGTCATGGCTATGAGTGGGGCCTGCGTATTGTAGTTGGAATGTTTGGCCATCGGTGAAAGTGATATTGAGGTGTTACAGCCCTGATAGAACATTGTGACAGGATGAAATTGGCTACTAAGGAGATCAAGTGGTCTAGAGGTCATGTTGTGGGGTACGTTAAGGTCATAATCAGGCTGAAGTGTGCTTGTAGGAAGCCTGACAGAGTTCCTCATTAACCAGGTGGAAAAGCTGGTGGTGGAAGATCAATTAGCAAAGAACAATTAAGGCCTGTCTTTGGAAGCATTGCATGTTGATTATAAGAGTAGAATTACAGTTGACAAACCATAAAAGTAAAACATGAGGAATCCAAAGTGTGGAGTTAGGGATGGAAGGAGAGAGAGAGAGATTGGACCATCTGAACATAAGATTTGATTGAGTGACTGGAAGGAGCAGTGCTCTTCATGGTGGTCAACCAACTGCACTGTTAAAAACATTTCCAGTCAGCCAAAGAATCATAGAAAGGTTAAAAACACAAGGGCAGGTCATTCAGTGCAACGTGTGTTCACCAGAGTTCTAACAGAGCACCTCTCCAGTTTCACTTGCTTCCTTCTCCACAGCTTAAGACATTTTTCGCAACCATATTTTTTTTCAAATTCCCTCATGAAGACCACATTGGAACCTGCATCTACCATATATACAGGCATTGCATTCCAGATATCACATTCTGCTGTAAAATGACCTTTTCTCATGACCCTCTCATCTTTGACTTATCCATGAAAGGGGACGGCCTCCCATTATCTCCCTTCATTTTTCACACTCTTATCAAATTTCTCCAAATAAAACAGCATCAGCCTGTTTAAAGTATCCGTGTAACTGTTGTCCTTTATTCTCAAAATCATTCTTGTAATACTTTTCTGGATCCTCTCTAATGCTTCAGATTCTTCCCATGATGTGGCAACCAAACTGAAAAAATGCCATTGCTTTGTAAAGTTTCATGCAAAAACAATTAGGACTAGGGTATTGGAAACTGTCAAAGTGTTGAAGAACATCCAAAGAGTCAATGATATAAGAAAAAAGGGAAAGAAATGTATCAAGGTAGGATTGGTGGGAAAACAGCCAGCAATGGACCTACTCACACAGTCCTGGTTTGGGCAAAAAGACTGTATGAGGCTTGGGTACTACATGGCTGGAAACTGTGAAGGAAAGATTTTCTGAGGAAATTAGGTCTCTGACGGTGTGGGGTGCATTTATAATTACAGTATGAGACAGATAGCATAAACGTAAGAAAGAGCACAGCATTAGGCGGGAATGTCATGTTCCACAATAGCTTTACAGCACAAGGACTTGACATTTGAAAAGTATGTAACAGCAGAGATAAAAGACAGCTCCGTGCTAGGTGGCATATTCTATCATTTAAGAAGCTCACGACACCACACTTGTTAGAAATGGCCTCGCACTCATAAACACGCGTAATGATCTTTCCTCTCCAGTTTCTGGAGTGGGGATGTCAGGAGGAGTCAGATACATTGAAGGCAAAGACATTGGGAAAAGGGAGATATCAGGGAGTAGGACATCAGGGAATGGAGCTCTGGGAATCAGAGAAACGGTAACATATGCTGCCAGTCTCCAAGGATATGGATAAATATAAAGTGTGTGCAGCTCAGCAATGAACACAGAAAGGCAGGGCATTGTTTAAATGGTATTAGATTGGTAAGCATTGCTGTACACAGAGACTTGGGTGTTCTAGTATACCAGTCACTGAAAGCAAACATGCCGGTGAGTAAGCAGTTGAGAAGACAAATGGTATATTGGCCTTCATTGCAAGAGGTTTTGAGCACAGAAACAAGGATGGCTTTATGCAGAGCCTTGGTAGGACCACACTTGAAGTGTTATGTGCAAGTTAGGTTTCCTTATCTAAGAACTGATATACTTGCCCTATACTGAGTGCATCCTAGATGGGTGTGCTGCATATAATGGCAATACGAAGAGGTCACTGGACATGAGAAGAATAAGAGGACACCTAAACAAGACATAAAATTCTAATAAGGAAGATGTTTCTCCTGGCCTTGTGTCTAGAATGAGGGGTCATAGTGTCAGGTTGGAGACAAGAAATTTAAGGTTGAGTAAAGGAGAAATATTTTCATTTTCAGCGTGGAATTTGCTACCAACACAGAGCTGCAGAGACCGTCATTAAAAATGTTTGCAAAGGAAGCAAATAAATAGCTGGGTGCAAAAGGGATCAAAAGTAGATAAAGAAAGCAGGAAAGTTGATCATTCGTGATTATACTGAATGGCAGAGCAGGCTGGAATTGTCAAATGGCCAGTTCATGATCCTATTCTCTCTGCTTTTATATGTTTCTATGCATCTCTTATGAGTTGGCGGGACCAGATTTATTGAAGCAATCATTGTGCACACTAAGCTCCTGTCTGTTTAGCAATTACATCTTAGATATAGTTCACTTATGTTACACATGAAAATGTGCCAAATGCAAGAATTTCTAGGTCTATCTATGTAAATGCAGGAGGTAGTATAAATAAGGGAGGTGAGCAACTGACATAGATTTCCATGAGATTATAACATGGGAGAAAAACAGAGACCAGCAAAAAATAAATTGGGTACTAAATATTCCTGTAAACAAGGCTTCAAAGAAAGTTGGGGAAGGAGGAAAGGAAAGGGTGTGTTAGCGTTGATTACGGAAAATAGTGTACAGAGTGAAGGATGTATGCTTAGAGTTAACTAAGAACAGTGGTACTTTCCATTATGTTCGAAAGGCCACCAACCAACACATGGAAAGGTGCACATTTTCAAGAAATGTCTTGAGAAAAGTAAGACTAACAATGATAGGAGACTTCAACAATTGCAGTTGTAATACTGTGAGAAGGGTCAGGAATTGGGGCGGAGGGGGGAGGTGGGATGGGGTGAGGGTGGGTGTGGGCTGGTTGGCTGGAGGAGTATAAACCCATTTTGGTTCAATGCTTTATTTCCAGTCCAACAATGACAGGGACAATGCTGGATTTGTCTCTGTTTAATATGGTTGGTCAAGTGATGCAAGAATCAATGGGAAACATTTAGAGACCAATGGTTATAATTTAAATTAGGTGTAGAGAGAACAAAAAACAATTGACTGCTTGAATTAAAGATACAGCATGGAAACAGGTCCTTTGGCCCACTGGGTCCATGCTAACCAACAATTGCCCACACATCCTAGTTCCATATTATCTAACTTTTGCATCCAGTCCTTACACACTAGAGGCAATTTACAGAGGCCAAGTAACTTACAAACCCGCTCATCTCTGGGATGTGGGAGGAAACCGGAGCACCCAGAGGAAACATACAAGGTCAAAGGGAGAAAATGCAAACCCCACACAGACAGCACCTGAGGTCAGCTTTAAAACCAGATCTCTGGTGCTGTGAGGCAGCAATGTTACTAGCTGTGCCACTGTGCCTACTAGATAGAGTCTTGTAGTATGAACATAGGCCCTTTGGCCCAAATTGCCCAGGCCAACCTACATGTCCCATCTACACTTGTCCCATTTGCCTGCGTTTGGCCCATATCCCTGTAAACATGTCCTATCCATGTACCAGTCTAAATGTTTCTTAAACGATGCGTTAATACCTGCCTCAACTACCTTTTCCAGCTGCTTGTTCCATACACTTACCACCCTTTCCCCCCTTAAACCTATGCCTTCTGGTTCTCTATTCCCCTACCCTGGGCAAGAGACTCTGTGCATCTACCCAATCTATTCCTCATGATTTTATACAACTCTATAAGAACACACCTTATCTTCCTGCACTCTAAGAAACAGAGTCCTAGCTTGCTCAGTCTCTCCTTATAGCTCAGGCCACCACCCTCAGAAATCTTCTCTGTACCCTTTCCAGCTTGACAACACCTTTCCCAAAACATGGTGCCCAAAATTGAACACAATACTCCAAATGTGGCCTCACCAATGTTTTATACAACTGCAAAATGACCTCCAAACTTCTATACTCAGTGCTCTGACTGATGAAGGCCAATGTATCAAAAGCCTTTATGACTACCCTATCTGCCTGCAACTCCACTTTCAAGGAACCATGTGCCTGCACTCCTAGATCCTTCTGCAGTACAACACTACCAAGGGCCCTACTGTTCACCGTGTAGGTTCTGCCCATGCTAGTGCTCCCAAAATGCAACACCTAACATTTCATTGTATTAAATTCCATCAACCATTCTTCAACCCACCTGCCCAACCGATCAAGATCTTGCTGCAATTTTGACAACCATCTGGAAGAAAAATGGGAGGAGGTTGAATTTCAATGTACTGAAAGCAAATCTGGCCAAATTGGAAACAAAGACTGAAAAGCAAATTTGTAATCAAGCAATGACAGGTGGGAAAGGCTGACAGCCAAGTCCTGAACTCGCTGGATCATGAAAGAGTGAAATAAAGCAGAAAATATTGTGCATGGCAGGCGTCGGATTAATAATACAAGTGAGAACAGGTTGAATGCAGAAAGATCAGAGTGAAAGTATTAGGAAAATTTAGAGGTAAAGCGATAGCACAAAAACATAAAAAAGGGAAACGGAAAAGACTAGCAGGAGTAGTATGACCACCAATAGGCAGGAGAATAATGCATGGATCAAAACATAAAATGTTGAAGAGGTTGAAATTAAAACGCTGAATACTGGCCTTGCATTTCTTGCATTTGTGTTATTAAATTATTATTAATGAGGAAGGTAGAGTGTTTGAAATCAATTTTATCAGAGGATAAGTTGTCAAAATCATAAAATAAGATGAAGCCACTGAAGAGGAGGAGAAAGCAGTAACATTACTTAACTTAACACAGGTAAATTTCCAGAATTTAATGGGATACACAGGAGCCCTGCTAGAATCGGCAACAGGAGAAATTTAATGGCGAGTTGGACAAGTGCAGACTAATAAAAGGAAGGCAACAATAATTAGTTGAAGGCAAATCAAAACTTGTTCAAGTGACTGTTCATTTTTTCCTTACCATTTGATTATAGCAGTATCCCACCATCAAAGTTTAAAATGATTAGTTTCCAGTGCATCCTAAGCTTACCTATGAGTGGGTTGGTGAGACCAACAAGCTTACAAAAGGAGTTTTACAAGATGATGCACAGGACAAAAATGTCAGGAAAAACTGATGCCTGTGGAATAAAAGGGAAATTGGCAGCGTGGAAAATAAATTGTCTTCGGGACAACAATCAGAAGTATTTCTTAAAAGTGAGTTCAGGTAGACTTAGACAAAGATTTGTTTATAAATTCAAAGTTCTACAAAAACAGGCCTTTCTGCTCTGAAGAAGGGTTTCGGCCCGAAACGTTGCCTATTTCCTTCACTCCATAGATGCTGCCTCCCCCGCTGAGTTTCTCCAGCATTTTTGTCTACTTTCTGCTCAATATGTCGATACATACCTTTTGGCCCATTAATTTCACTTGGTCACTATTTGTTGAGGATAAACAAGGCACAATTTCAAAATCTATACATGAAACAAAAGTTTGACTCCAGTGTAGTGAGGAGCACAGTGGTAAGATTTCACAGAGACAAATACTTTTTTTGTAGTATGTCATGGAACCATAGCAAGATATAATATGGAAACAGATCCTTTGGTCCAGCGAGTTTATGCTGACCTTCGAGCATCCAGTGAGAATGTTCAAATCTGACATAGTCAACAACATTGGAGGTCAGGATTGAACACAGGTCACTGGAGCTGTTGAGACAACAGCTCAACTAGCTGTGCCACGGACATATGGCAGGTGAAAATTAATGTTGGGTCATGTATTGTGATATGATCTGGTAGGAATAAGAAAAATAATGCAAAATTCTAAAAAAAGACAGGAAGTGCTGGAGTAACTCAACGGGTCAGGCAGCATCTCTGGATGACATGGATAGGTGACATTTTGGGTCAGGCTCTTTATTCAGCCCGCAGAAGGGTCCTGACCCAAAGCTTCTCTTATCCATGTTCTCCAGAGATGCTGCTGGACCAGCTGAGTTACTCTAGCATTTCCTGTCTTTTTTAGTAAACCAGCATCTGCAGTTCCTTGTGTCTCCATAACTCCAACGTTATGCCCTGAAATCTAGAAGCAATAGGGGACGGAAAAAGAAAAAAAAGTGTGTTTGTATTGATTACAGAAGATCTTTGAAGATTTTGAAGATGGCAGAGTGGATTTAAAAATAGTTTAAAAGTCACATAGGATCTCAGACTTTATTATTAAAAGAGACATAAAGTACAAAAGAAGTAAGATATATGTAACCTCCAGTCAGGTGACCAACCTGTCTAATACTGGGAACTAGATTTTTGAAAGGATTTGAGGGATTTAAAGAGGGTTCTGAAAGGATTTAATCAAATAAACTAGGGATAAGGGATTAGGGATTCTAATTATCTTGAACGACTGGAGAAACTGGAATTATTCTCCTTTGAACATTAAAGGTTAAGAGGTGATCTTATATGTGTTCAGAATCATGGCCGTGGGAAAGTCAAGGAAGAGAAATTGTTTCAACTGAAAGTAGAGCTGAGAAACAGGGAGTCAAAGACCATTTGTTAGAATTAGGAAAGGCAGAAAAGTTCTTGACAGCACCACCAGTCTCCACATTCAACAAATCATTCTACACAATATCCGCCATCTTAAAAGATATTCCACCAGCACACATATCTTCCCCTCTCCTCCCTTTGCAGCATTTTGCAGGAAGCTATTCCCTTTGTGAGTCTCTTGTCCATTCTTTTGGACTCATCAACCACCCCTCTTCTTATAGAACGTCCCTTTGCAATTGTAGGACAGTACCTGTCCTTTCACCTCTCCTCTTCCCATCAGTCAGGGTCCAAACCGTCTTTCCAGGGATAGCAGCAATTCACTTGCACTTCTTCTAATCTAGTTTCCATGTATACAATGTGGTCTTCTCTGTGATGGAGGAACCAAATGCAGATTGGGGAATGGCTTTGCAGAGCCCCTGCATTCAGTTTGCAGGGGCAACTCTGAGCTTCAGTCGCATGCTGCTTTAATTCTCCATCCTACTTCCACTGTGAAATTTTAGTCTATGTCCTCATATACTGTTACAGTGAGACCCAATGTAAGCTTGAGGAATGTTATCAGAGACGCTTCCTCAGCCATTACATAAAAGGTCCTGCAAAGGAGAGGGCAAACCTAAAAATTGGAAAGGGCAAGTGATTGACGAGTTCCTGGGTAAGCCTTTTGGGAGCAGCGACCACTGTTCTATTAACTTTGAAATAGTTATGGATAAAGACAGGACAGGCCTACAATTTAAAATTCTGAATTGAGGCAAGGCCAACTTTCTTCTTCTTCTTCTTCTTGCATATGGGCATGCACAGCCTAAAGTTGAATCTTGAATCTTGAAGTTGTAGGACGACTTGTTCTATTTGATCTTATTTGATTGTGCACACCAGGTTGATTGCATTCGTCAAAACAGGGCAGACCATGTGAAGGTTGCAATCTCCGACTCTAAAGGCCAACTTTCGTGGCATGAAATAGGAATTTGCTCAAGTTGATTGAGTAGTTTGCAGTCAAAGGAATGTCCCAAAAGTGGGATGTTTTTAAAGGTGTAATGACAAGAGTTCAGGGCATGCACATTCTTGTTCGTGTGTAGGGCAAGGTAGATGGGATGAAGTGTATCCCTGAATGAGCTTTGGGAACTGAGAAGCATAATTAAGATGGAAATAAGGAGGACAAAAAAGAGGCAGGAAATGGGCAGATACTATTAAGGGAAATCCAAAGAGATTTTGTCAGTACATTAAGGAAAAGAGGGTAAATAGAGAGAGCCTTTGGCCTCTTAGAAATTCAAGCAGTCATCACTGTGAATGGCAATGTCCTCAATGTGTATTTCTCCTCTGTCTTTACCTTGTTGAAAGACATGAAGACTGGAAACTTGGGACAGTTAATGGAACTGTCTTAAGGATAGTCTGACTTCCGGTTGAGGAGGTGCTGGATGTCCTCAGGCATATGAAGGTAAATAAATCACCCGGGACTGATTATATATATCTGAGGACACTGTAGGAAGCTGTAGAAGATATTTTGGTTGCCCTGGCTGAAATATATGAATCATCATTAGACATGGGTGAGGTGTCGGAAGACTGGAGGATGACTAATGTGGTATCTCTATTTAAGAAGGGCAAAGCCGTAGATAATGCCTATATGGACTTGTAAAAGGCATTTGATAATGTTCTGCCTGGCAGGCAGCTCTTGAAGGTTAGATCGCATGGTATCCAAGGAGAGCTAGTTGACCGGATAGAGAAGTGGCTTCTTGGAAATAAGCTGAGAATGGTGGTGGACAGTTGTTTTTTTGGACTGGAGGTCTGAGACTAGTGGGCTTCAGGGATCACTGTTGGGCCCATAGCTGTTTGTGGTTTAAATCAACGATTTGGATGAGGACTTACAAGGCATGATTAGTATGTTTGGCAATGACACTAAAGTGGGAGGTATCAGAGATAGCAAACATGGTTATTGAAATTTATTGCAAGATCTTGATCAGTTGGGCAAGTGAGCTGACAAATGGTTAATGAAGTTTAATACAGATAAGCTAGAGATGGTGCATTTTGGGAAGTCACACCAGGGCAGGACCTTCACAGTGAATGGCAGGGCCTTGGGCAGTGTTGTGGAGCAGAGGGATCTAGGAGTGCAGGCACATCATTCCTTGAATGTGGTGTTGCAGGTAGATAGGATGTTCAAAAACACTTTTTGGTACATTGACCTTCATCATTCAGGGTATTGAGAAAAGTCATTGGGGTGTTATGTCACTGTTGTAGATGAACATTGGTGAGGCTGCTTTTGTAGTATTGTGTTCCGCTTAGGTCATCCTGCTGTAAGAAGAGTTTTGCTAACCTGGAAAGACTGCGGAAAAGATTTACAAGGGTGTTGTCAAGCCTTGTGGGCCTCAGCGATAAGGAGAGGCTGGGCAAGCTACAACTTTATTCTGTGAAGTGCAGGAGGCTGAGGGGTCATATAAAATCAGGAGGGTGAATGCACTGAGTCTTTTACCCAGAGTTGGGAAATCAAAAATCAGAGGACATAGGTTTAAGGTGAGAGGGGAATGTTTTAAAAGCTACCCAAGGGGCAATATTTCACACTGAGGGTGGTGGGTATATGGAATAAGCTGCCAGAGGAGGTAATTGAGGCAGGTAGTATAACAACATTTAAAAGACATTTGAACAGATCCATGGATGGCAAACATTTAGAGGGATATGGTCCAAACAGAGGCAGGTGGGACTCGTATAGATGGAGCATTTTAGTCAAGTTGGGCCAAAGGGGCCTGTTTCCATGCTCTATGACTGAGTATACCATTGATAAAAATAGAACAAATGCAAATTTAAAATTGTAGATTCAAAGCACTCATGTAAATACTAAATGCAATTCAAACTGCAGTGAAAATTATAGCACACCACATTCAGCATAACAATTGCCTTCAAGGGAAGCCTGATTTGATCTATTACACCTACAGAATAACCGCATAAACAATCCTCTGTCAAATATAAATGGCTAGACAACGCAACATGACTAGGCAAATAGCTACAAAATTCCAAATATGTTCAGTTATTTGTAGTCAACAGCATCTGCTGAATCATATACTTTCATATAGACAATGATCACTCTTTTTTTAAACCCATATTCACTTTTTATTAATACATGGTCACTTGTATTTGCACTACCTACAGCACATTTACACAATAACAACCATTTGTCTGTACATATTTTGGTATCAATTGTTGACACTTCTAATTGTTCACACTTGCAATTACCCGCCTACAGGCAACCTATGTCTCATTCTTGCGTTAGTTCTCAGATTTACCATTTAGTCATAGACAATATAACTCACCTCTGTCCATCTTACCTACCTTTATATTAGGCATAAAGTTCAACCAGTTGCAAGAAAATTATGCAGTAACTCACAGTTTAACCCTTGCCATATCTACAATTTGTATTATTCAGCTTGCTGGCTCCCTGGGGTTATTTTAGTGAAATTACTAACAGTTGGTCTTCTGTTCATATCATCCAGAGGTTGATTTATTGACCAGTTCTTGTTTTTATGTGCATTTAATTTCAAGAATTTCCAAAAACAGGCTAATAGCCAAAATAATGTCACTGTTTACAATTTATGATGGGAGGAGATGGTGCTGCAGTTTATATTTTCATTTGGCCTAATTTCACTGGATTATGCATTTCATTTTGGTCTGTTACAAGAAACACAAGGTTAACATAAAAAAAAGCAATCAGCAAATTCACGTTTAAAAAAACAGCTTTTTAACCCTCACTTCAGAATAGAAGAAAAGAAAAAGATTTCAAGATCACAATATGCATTTAATAAACTTAGTAAAATATTACAGAAATGCAATGAACTGAAATGTAGATCTATGAAAGATTAATCTTATGAATGACAACCTTATTTCCCATCAAAGACTGATATTATTTTGCTTCAAAATTAAATTCAATAACAGCCTGGAGCAGGATAAAAACCCATTCACTGCACAATTCAAATACAAAATGTGATGGACATCATTAAAAAGCAAGCTGTTTAGTTGAAATGAAGCAATTTTTCTCATGCATGCAATTGTTCTTCTTTCATAGCAATCGTTTAGGAAAAATACAAGAAAGCTTTGCTGCGAATATTTTGACAGTAAATTGTGTCTTATTTGTTGTCATTCTTTATTTAAGCTGCACCATTTACCGCGATAATGCACAATTGACTTTTGTCACATTTTATTAAATTGTGGTGCTAAGCTGAATGGTCATTGTCCTTTCTGTTGTCACTTGATTTCTTCACTAGGCCTAATTTGCCCTAGGTATCACAGTATGCCCATCTGGCACTGGCATCTGTCTCTCCATTGATCATAAGGGCTTAGTTAGTTGATCAAACAGATCAGTACAGGAAATTGCTCTTTTGTGTGCAAGTAAACAAATCGTCTGAGATGAAACAAGGAATATGTGAGCAATAGACTTCTGGCACTCCCATGCTAGCAGCCTCTCTTATTAAAGATTAAAATTATACAAATATTGCCCCCCAGTGAAGCAGATTTTGTAACTTCATTGTTTTTAAATCATAATTTAGTTGAGCTAACCAAACCCTGTAAATTGTCACATCAATGGCTTTCAAACTATTTCAGATGAATCCCCAATAATTTCAAAAAATGCAATTCACTTTAATGAATTAATCCATGGCTCAATGCTTTCATTTTCCCCCTCTGCTTGTCTACCTCACAACTGGATGATCGAATAACGGGATACAGTGCCAAAAGGTACAGCAAGTTTTTTTGGTAACTTCTTCAAACACTACGATGTGATGAACTCATTTGATAGGCAGAATGACATTTCCTTTCCATGCATTTTTCTTCTATTCATAGATAAAGAAGAAGATTGAACAGCTTTATGCTACAGTCTCACGATGCTGTATATGAACATTTGTTTCCTCTGGTAAAATAACATGGTGACATGCAACCTATACTTGCATTCACTTTTTCATCTAAATTGCTTGAATGTATAAGCGAGTTCGGAATTACAACTGTGCATGCCCAGGTCATGGGTCATTTGGGATAAACATTCTCGCCAGCTGAGCTACTGTGTGTGTACAGACCTGCGTATTCATTTCAATGAGATTTATAAATAAATGTATCCATCAAATATGTCAGCAGTAGGCCACAGCGTACTACAGGCTGCACAAAATCCACATTTGTATCTATTTAAATGATTGACTCAAAATACAGCACCAGCCTTGAAAACACAAGAATGCCTGGAACGAACCTGTCAATTATCAAATCCTTGGCATTAGCCTGAGTCACAGCCATTCAAATATTGATTTACACAAATTACAAGTTGTGTGGTCAACCAATTTGAGACAGTCCCTACATTCCTATCTAAACAACCTTCCTGGATTGAAGGAAACGAGGAGAATGTGCTGTGTGGGGGTAGGTTGGAAAGTTCGGATTGGATTCAAACAGGCTGGTTAAACCTTCGAGGTGAGTTGGCTTAAATAAAAATGTTGTCACTTTAACCTCTGAGGTTGGTTCCAGTCTGTCAGGGCACACAGTTGGGAGCCGGGTCCGGGTGACCGGGCGGCGATAATTATGAGAATTTGCAGCCATTTGAACCACAGCCAAACTAGAGGCTTCATTCAAGAGTGGGTCGGTCGCAGCTCCCCAGCTGATGGGACCTGTTCTCGCTCTCTTTGAAGGAGGCACCACTGCCCACCCCAGCGAGTGGACAAACGCGGAGCCAACCTGTAATATGAGTGGAGCATTTTCTCAGTTAGACTTTGTCGACAGTTGGGGTGGGGGGGTCTGGGAGAGAGAGAGAGCTGGTGATGCCATATAGACAGAACAGTTTAATAACGACCCATTAAAATTTGCCCTTTGGCCACTCGGCAACCTGGGCTGATCTGATCTGACAGCCTTCTCTCTAGCTCGCTAGCTCGCTAGCTTGCTGCGTACCTGATCCTAACGCAGTACCTCCACAAAACCTTTGGACTTTGGGTAACACCTGCACAAAGAGCCTCTGCTAACAGGGGCTGGCGAACTGTGCTGGTCAACGTGCTGGGGAAAACGCACCGCAACCACCGCAAACTTGGAACAGCACAGACTCTCCACTCAATCTGGCCAATACTAAAGGGCAGGCCTTTCGCAGTTAAATGTCTTATATCGGATTGGCGGCTCAATCACAGGACCAACCCTGTACTCAGTTTTCCTCGGAGATGAATCTTTGCCTTAACGGTACATTCACATCGCCTGTAGGTAAAGCATCAGCCCACATACTGATACAGTCGCTGCCTGCCTCAGATTAAATATATTTTTACACATAAATTATGAATAAAGATAAGAAAATGTTTCAAACACAAGTAATATTTACTTATTCTAATAGCAAACACATTAAATGAAAATGAAAAATTCTGAAACTTTTTGAATATCTCATAATTGCAGATTAATTAATTGAACTAGAACTGGGACTGTGTAAGTAGTGTGTGAGCAGCAAAACAAGAAAGGAATCTATTGAGTTGACAGAATTCTAGATTCATTCCTTGGTGGAATAGTTAACAATGTATACATAGTTTATACGCTGCGCTGTGTTCGCCTTTTTTAAAATCCGAATGACTTTTGACAAATCCCATGATTCCTTGCGTTTATGGAGTTACCGAACTCACTTATTCGAATAATATCCTCATCCTATAATTTTTGAGCTAGGAATAAAATTAGATACTAAAATGCTAACAGGAACGGGGTACTGATTGGGGATGATCAGCCATGATCACATTGAATGGCGGTGCTGGGTAGAAGGGCCGAATGGCCTACTCCTGCACCTATTGTCTATTGTCTATAGGTCACTTTGTGTTTTATTCTAGAAACATAGAAAACAGGTGCAGGAGGAGGCCATTTGGCCCTTTGAGCCAGCAACGCCATTCATTGTGATCATAGCTGATCGTCCCCAATCAATAACCCATGCCTGCCTTCTCCCCATATCCCTTGATTCCACTAGCCCCTAGAGCTCTATCTAATTCTCTCTTAAATCCATCCAGTGATTTGGGCTCTATTCCTTTCTGTGGCAGGGAATTCCACAAATTCACAACACTCTGGGTGAAAAGGTTTTTTCTCACTTCAGTCTTAAATGGCCTTTAATGGCCTTCTTTAGCATTAAAGAAGGCACATTTTAACAGAATAACAATTGTGAGAAATATCAAATGATTCACCACTTAGAAAGCTACAGTCACAATGTGCAGTTCTGGAGTCATACGTATTCTCAACTACTTTATAATTATCCTTAGAATATGGATATGATAGTGATCAGCAGCCTGTCTATATGATAGTATAGACAAACTGCCTTTCCTGAAGATCAGTTAAACTGTTAATGGCGATCAAAACAATTTGTAGATCCTTGAAATCCGAAACAAAACCAGGAAGTGTTTGAAGCACTCAAAACAGGGGTCAATCAGCCTCTGTGGAAAGAAAAAAGTTAACATTCCAGGTCACGGACCCTTTTTCAGAGCTGACTTCTGCCAAAGGATCTTTGACCTGAGATGAATTGACCTGAAATGTTAACTCTTGTTTCCCTTTCCACTGATGCTGTCTGCCCTGCCAAACATTTTTGCTATGGTTAAACAGTTACTTTTCTTTCAATGAACATGTTTCAACAGTTACTTTTACAAATATGCCTGCCATGGGAAAAATTGAATTTCTAACCATTGGGTTTTCATTCTCTTTATAAGCATTGCAAATCAAGTTCTAATTATTATCAGCATCAGCCGATTGTCGTCTATTTGCTGCATGTCAGTGGCATGGAAACATATTAGAAAGATCTTTAAGTAATAATTAGGGAGGCAGAGTGTTGAGTTAAAACATTTCCGTAACATTTTCTACAGTGTATGAAGAATTGAGATATTAATATTTAATATTCAATTTCCTAAATGTATATAATTTCTACTCTGCACTTCATGTTTTGCAGAGATGTAAATGGCAGGTATTTTTGCATTGTTGGACTTTGTTTGAATGATTGTGCCTTCATGACTATGTTATAGAATTCCAAGACTCTGTGTTAATGAAAGATCAAAGACGAAGAGGAAGATGCATTGCTTAGAGGTGACAATTTCCACAGTCTATGTGTAGGAAGGAATTGCAGATGCTGGTTTACATCGAAGATGGACGCAAAATGCTGGAGTAACTCAGCGGGACAGGCAATATCGCTGGAGAGCAGGAATGAATGTGTGACAATTCAGGTCGAGACCGATCTTCAGACTGAGTCAGGGGAGAGGGAAACTAGAAATATGGATGGGCACGGTGTGAAAATGACAGATCAAAACAGACAATGACAAGGAAATGTAGAATGGTTGGCTGCAATTGGCTGAAGGGAAGGTAATAACAAGACATACAAACGGTAAAATTAATCAGGAGGCCAGAGAAACTATTTGGAGAACTAGGGTGAAGGCGGAACGGAGAATGTGGGAAAGCAAGGGTTACTTGAAGTTAGAGAAATCAATTATTATACCACTGCCCAAGCAAAGTATGAGGTGCTGTTCCTCCAATTTGCTGTTCCTCCAAAACAAGATCATGTCTTGTGAATCTGATTGAGGTATTTGAGGAAGTAAATCCATAGATATTGTCTGTATGGACTTCAGCAAGGCATTTGATAAGGTTCTGCATGGTAAGCCGCTCTGGAAAGTTAGATCACCCGGGATCCAAGGAGAGCTAGCTGACTGGATAGAGAATTGGCTTCATGGAAGGAAGCGGAGGGTGCTGATAGAAGGCTGTTTTCAACTGGAGGCCTGTGACCAGCAGTGTGCCTCAGAGATCGGTCCTGGGCCCATTGCTGTTTGAGGTTGATATCAATGATGAGAATGTAGGAGGCATGATTAGTAAGTTTGTAGATGTCACTAAAGTGGGTGGTGAAGATTGGCAAAGATTGTTGTAAACAAATTCTGCAGGATCTTGATCAGTTGGATACTTGTGTTGAGAAATGGGTTAATGGAGTTTAATGCAGATAAATGGGAGACGTGCATTTGGAAAGAGATATCGGGGCCTGACCTACACAGTGAATGGCAGTGCTCTGGAGAATATTGTAGAGCATAGGGATCTAGAAGTACAGGTAAATAATGCCATGAAAGTGGCATCACAGGTCGATAGAGTCAGGATACTGAGTATAGAAGTTGGAATGTTATGTTGCAGTTGTCCAAGGTAACGGTGAGACTGCATTTGGAGTCTCATAAGGTCATAAGTGGTATCAGCAGAATTAGGCCACTCGGCCCATCAAGTCTACTCCACCATTCAATCATGGCTGCTCTATCTCTCCCTCCTAACCCCATTCTCCTGTCTTCTCCCCATATCCCCTAACACCCGTGTTAATCAAGAATCTATTTCTCACTGCCTTATTCATTGACTTGGCCTCCACAGCCTTCTGTGGCAAATAATTCCACAGATTCACCACCCTCTGACTAAAGAAATTCATCCTCATCTCCTCCTAAAGGAACATCTTTTAATTCTGAGGCTATGACGAGTCCTAGGCTCTCCTACTAGTGGAAAAATCCTCCCCACATCCAGTCTATCCAAGCCTTTCCCTATTCAGTACTTTTAAATGAGGTCCCCACTCATTCTTCTAAACTCCAGCGAGTACAGGCCCAGTGCCGTCAAACGCTCATTATATGTTAACCCACTCATTCCTGGGATCATTCTTGTAAACCCCCTCCAGAGCCAGCACATCCTTCCTCAGATATGGTGCCCAAAATTGTTCACAACACTGCAAATGCACCTGACCAACGCTATATGGAGCCTCAGCATTACATCCCTGTTTTTGTATTCTAGCCCTCTTGAAATAAATGCTAGCATTGCATTTGCCTTTTTAACTACCAATTCGCCGTGCAGATTAACATTTTTGGGAATCATGCACCAGCAATCCCAAGTCCTTTTGCAACTCCAATTTCTGGATTCTCTTGCAATTTGGAAAATAGTCCTACTATGACATTGCATGACTCAACACTTTGTTATACTGCCAATTCTCTGCCTACCCTCCCAACCAGTCCAAGTCCTTCTGCAGTCTCTGCTTTCTCTATATTACCTGCCCCTCCACCTATTTTCATGTCATCTGCAAATTTGGCCTTCAATCTTCTCAACCTCCAGTCCATAAGAATACCCTGGAGACCATAAGAACCTTGTGAAATTTCCATATATCTATATTTCCTTACAACGTGGAACGAAGCCATGAATCTGTGCCACTCACAGATTAATCCTATTTCCCCAACTATTTTTTCGCTGTAATCTACCCTATCCACATTTCTGTTAGCTCTTGCTACATTCTATCACTCACCTACACATACATGCGGGGCATTGACAATGGTCAATTAACCTATAAACCTGTACATCTTTTGAATATGGGAAGAAGCCAGAGCACAGGTTGTGAACCTATAGAGACCCACGGAGAGATTGTGCCAACTCCAGACAGACAAATTGCAGACAACACTTAAGGTCAAAACTGAACCACATCACTTGCGCAGTGAGGCAGCAGCTCTACTAGCTGCACTACTGTGCCACTCAAAATAGTAGGAGTAGACTTTCACATTCAGATCAGTTTATTGTCATATACCTCTGGGTGCAATGAAATCGCTTGTTCACATGCAGCTCACAGAGTGAACTATATATACATTGATGATAAATACAACAATGACTACAATGACAACTGTAAAATAGTGGAATGATACAAGATTGCAGTTCAGTCTGAAAGTAGTGCAAAAAAAAGTACAATAACGGAATAACTGAATGAGGCAAAGGTATAAGTATAATGATGTAACAGCATCTCCAGGAAATGGGTGTGAAATAAAGGTGATTGGTTCAGGAGTCTCAAAGTGGTGGGGAAGGAACTATTCTTAAGTCTGGATGTTTGGACTATCAAGCTCCTGTCCATTCTTGTTGAAGATTCTTGTTGAAGGTAGAAGAGAGTAAAATAAATGGGCTGGGTTGCAGGCATCCTTCATGAAACCTCCACTCTTCCTGATGCAAATCGCTGTGAAAATGGACTGAATGGAAGGAAGTGCGAAGACTGGCTGTACTTTGGCCTCCTTGCAGATTCAAGTGGTCAAGAGGAGGGGAGTTGTCATTCCAGGCTGAGATAGCGCATCTGTATATATTCCGGATCTCCCAATATACCTTGATGCGGACCTTGCACTTTGGTTTTATCTGTACTTTCTCTGTATTTGCTATAATGTGCACTTTGTTTCCTGTCTCCTTTTTTTGCATTATTTGTAGTATTCATATACGGTTTGATTGTACTCATAAACAGTATGATTCGTCTGCATGGTATGTACATTTTTTTGAACCTTGTCTTTGGATATTTATCCCAAATAGCCCTTTTTGCCTATAAACAATTGGTGTACCTAATTCCCCAAAGAATCTGCAATCATGAATCATAGGTTTCATGGATTTATTTTGCAATAATTCGATTAACTTTACAATCGGATTATTTCAGTTTAACAGTATTTTAAAATCGAGTTTTGTTAGAGGTTTAAAATATAAAGTATTTACACGTAAATGCAAGGAACTGCAGATGCTGCAATTCTGCAAAGATTGTGTAAAGTGTTGGAGTAACCCTGAGGGTTCGGCAGAGCTGCTGTGTCTTTACACATTTTTTTCATTGTATATTATAACCATATAACCATATAACAATTACAGCACGGAGACAGGCCCTCTCGGCCCTTCCAGTCCGTGCCGACCATTTGTTTTCCCCTAGTCCCATCTACCTGCACTCAGACCATACCCCTCCATTCCCTTCACGTCCATATACCTATCCACTTTACTCTTAAATGTTAAAATCGATCCTGCCTCCACCACCTCTGCCGGAAGCTCATTCCACACAGCCACCACCCTCTGAGTAAAGAAGTTCCCCCTCACGTTACCCCTAAACTTCTGTCCCTTAATTCTCATGTCATGCCCTCTTGTTTGAATCTTCCCTACCCTCAATGGGAAAAGCTTATCTACGTCAACTCTGTCTATCCCTTTCATCATTTTAAAGACCTCAATCAAGTCCCCCCTTAACCTTCTGCGCTCCAAAGAATAAAGACCTAACTTGTTCAACCTTTGTAACATAGTTGCTGGAACCCTGGCAACATTCTAGTAAATCTCCTCTGTACTCTCTCTATTTTGTTGACATCCTTCCTATAACTAGGCGACCAAAATTGTACACCATACTCCAGAATTGGTCTTACCAATGCCTTGTACAATTTTAACATTACTTCCCTACTCCTATATTCAATGCTCTGATTTATAAAGGCCAGCACACCAAAGGCTTTCTTTACCACCCTATCTACATGCGATTCCACCTTCAGGGAACTATGCACAGTTATTCCTAGATCCCTCTGTTCCACAGCATTCCTCAATTCCCTACCATTTACCATGTACGTCCTATTTTGATTTGTCCTGCCAAGATGTAGCACTTCACACTTATCAGCATTAAACTCCATCTGCCATCTTTCAGCCCACTTTCCCAAATGGCCCAAATCTCTCTGTAGACTTTGAGAATCTACTTCATTATCCACAAATACCACCTATCTTAGTATCATCTGCATACTTACTTATCCAATTTTCCACCCCATCATCCAGATCATTGATGTACATGACAAACAACAGTGGACCCAACACAGATCCTGAGGCACCCCACTGGTCACCAGCTTCCAACCTGACAAACAGCCATCCACCATTACTCTCTGACATCTCCCATTCAGCCACTGTTGAATCCATCTTGCTACTCCGCCATTAACACCCAAAGATTGAACCTTCTGAACCAACCATCCATGGGGAACCTTGTCAAAGGCCTTACTGAAATCCATATAGACAACATCCACTGCTTTACCCTCATCAATTTCCCTAGTTACCGCTTCAAAAAATTCAAGAAGGTTTGTCAAACATGACCTTCCAGGCACAAATCCATGTTGACTGTTCCTGATCAGACCCTGTTTATCCAGATGCTTATATATATTATCTCTAAGTATCCTTTCCATTAATTTGCCCACCACTGACATCAAACTAATAGGTCTATAATTGCTAGGTTTATTCTTTGAACCCTTTTTAAACAATGGAACAACATGCGCAGTACGCCAATCCTCCGGCACTATTCCCGTTTCTAATGACATTTGAAATATTTCTGTCATAGCTCCTGCTATTTCTACACTAACTTCCCTCAATGTCCTAGGGAATATCCTGTCAGGACCTGGAGACTTATCCACTTTTATATTTTTCAAAAGTGTCAGTACTTCCTCCTCTTTGAATCTCATAGTTTCCATAGCTACTCTACTTTTTTCCCTTACCTCAGAGTTCAATATCCTTCTCCTTGGTGAATACCGAAGAAAAGAAATTGTTCAATATCTCCCCCATCTCTTTTGGCTCTGCAGATAGCTGTCCATTCTGGTTCTCTAATGGTCCAATTTTATCCCTCGTTATCCTTTTGCTATTAATATAGCTGTAGAAACCCTTTGGATTTACTTTCACCTTTCTTGCCAAAGCAACCTCATATCTTCTTTTAGCCTTCCTAATTTCTTTCTTAAGATTCTTTTTACATTCTTTATACTCCTCTAGCACCTCATTTACTCCATGCCTCCTATAATTCTTGTAGATATCTCTCTTTTTTTCGAAACAAGTGTCTAATTTCCCTTGAAAACCTTGGTGCACATGAAAAAAATAAACCAATACCTGTGGAAGTGTGAGAGAATTCTCATTGGCGTGCAGAATCTTTATAGCCTTTGTGCTGACTTTGCTATTCATCAAGATCAAGATGATCACCTCATTGCCTCAACAGATTGCATGACACCAATAGTGTGCTATCCTCTGTCTCACAGAACAAGGTGGTACAGGAGAAAATTAGAAGTGGAAAGGTGTGCATCCATGTATTAATCTCCAGGCAGCAAATGATGGTGGTATTATCACTGAATGTATACATGGTTCCTACTGAATATGTGTCATGTCCCTGTTGCTTATCAGAGAGAATCAACCCTATGACAGGTGGATCCCCTTTGTTGCTCTGAATCCATGAATTGGTTTGCAGTGCCCTTTACTCATTTTCACCGTTCTGACAAACAAAGTGAGTGCAAAAGCCTTAAAGCAACCAGTCTCCACACACCTGCATTACCACCCCTGAAAAAATCTGAAAAAATTGTAGACCGTGCCAAATACTTACAAAGTGGTAGCAATGCTTAAAATAAATAAACCAGTGATTGGTGCATGGTGAATGATTCCTTCCCCTGTCCCACTTAGGAGACCTAAACAGCAACCTCTGGTGACCTTGTTCGCCACCTAAGGTTTCCATAAGGTCACCGGAGGTTTTGGTCACTCTCCCTAATGGTCGAGTGGTTGCTGCGTGGTCGAGGCTTCATCTAGGTTGCTGCTATTTTTTCAGCATGATTAAAACCGGCCTTGACTAAAAATAAGTTGCCGTTATAAAAATCGATAATATTTTAGTCGCAGGTCTAGTCGAAGCCGGTTTTCCTCGTAGTCGAGGAAGGTTTTCAACATATGCGTGGGAGGTGGTAGGAGGTTGCAGGTCATCTCGACCTTGATTTTTTTTTGGGTGGCAGGCAAGGTCACCAGAGGTTGCTGTTTAGGTCTCCTAAGTGGGACAGGGGCTTTATTAGTACTGATGTGGACTTCTGGCTGCTGAACACATATTCAGCTATGCAGGGATAAGAAAGAGCATTTCTGGAATGTTGAAATAGCAATAATACTGTCAACTTAGTATGTGTGGAAGTGCCCGGTGCAACATTAATGCCTGCAGCAACTTTTTACAATTTTTGTGAAGCTAAATCTGGAAAACAATTGCAGAGTTGTAATGGAAATTCCAACATGCTTTGCCCCAGAAAAAAAGTCAAGAAACTTGTGAATGAACCACATCCTCATTTTAAGGGTGGCGCTCGCTCAACTATTTATTTTGATAATTATCATTATAATTATAATCATTATAATGTTGGAGTAGGGTCTGTGAATAAATAATTGTAATATCGAGACTCGAACAATATGGGCGAATCCCAAAGTTGTTACACAGCGGAATGTTGGCAGATGCATTGGGAAGTGGTAACATTCTCCGCAAAATCTGGGCCAAGGTTTCTAAAAGTTAAGCACAAACGGATAGCAGTAGATCATAAAATTCTGTGAGGTATGGCTTTTCATCTGCTGCACTTGTTCAAAAAATGCAATCATTCGCCAATTAATATTTCCTTTTGTCCGCAAATGGTACGCCATTTTCCGAACTCCTTCAGAAAGCCTTATTTTAATCCAATTTCTCATCCTCCAAATAAGCCAAAGCACAGAATTTTGGCTGCAAGTGTACAGGGTACGTTATAGCCAGCATTGGTATTCCCTGCACTGTCGTTATTTGCTTGAGATCAGAAGCAGCAGTTTTAACGTCTGCCCTGCCAGATGTCGAATGGGTCATTCACTGCTAATGAACCTCAAGTCTGCATTTCTGCATCAGGTCCAATATGCAATGCAAATATCTTCTTCTGCTTAAGGCATTCATGCACGCATTTACCTTCTGTTTCATCAGAAGCATCATTCCCTGCTGGATTTTAAAGTGCCAGTCCAGTTTATTGCAATTCCATGTGTCACGTTGTTTCTCTACCAGATTGCGTCAGCCTGCTGAATGCACCACAGCATTTCTTTCTCAGTTTGCCCTTCAGCGAATCCAGTGAGCTCACTCAGGTTTACCAAAATTATGTGTAAAGACACAGCAGCTCTGCCTCATGGGTCTGTCCCACTTAGGCGACTTTTTAGGCGACTGCAGGAGATTATGCAGTTGCCACATGTTCATGGTCGTGAGAAGTTCCAGCATTCTGGGAACTAGTCGCGGCCTCATTATGGTCAACATGTTACTGACTGGTGAATTTTGACATTTGCTGACTGGTGAATTTTATTGGCTAAACAGTAGTTTTCAGAACCAAGGATAACCGACCAGTAATGTTAAATATCCGCCGAGTTTCACAGCCGTGTATCTCTGGCTTCTTAAAAGTTGTCTCCACTCCTCCTCCCTCCTTATTCCCCCTTCTCCCTCCCTCTTTTAAAGGACTTACTGTACACTGTGCTTTAGGTACCTTAATTACAGCGCCAACCTTCCTGTTCATCGCGGTGTGTGTCTGTATCACCTTGGCTTTGCACTGTGTGAATTTCACTCAGACAGCGCTCCCCCCGCTTGCCCTGTTCCCCACTTGCATAATGGGCTGGTGAAGGAGGCGATGTGTGTGTGTGTGTGTGTTCCACTCTGGCAGTCGCCGGTTTTTCAGATGACAGCCGGCAACTTGGCAGTCGCCTGAAAAATCACCTAAGTGGGACAGGCCCATAACCCTCTGAGTTACTCCAGCACTTTACACAATCTTCGCAGAATTCCAGCATCTGCAGTTCCTTGCGTTTATGTGTAAATACTTTATATTTTAAACCGCTAACAAAACTCGATTTTAAAATACTGTTAAACTGAAATAACCAGATTGTAAAGTTATACTGCAAAGGAAATCCATGAAACCTATGATTCATGACTGCAGATTCTTTGGGGAATTGTACACTAACTGTTTATAGGCAGAAAAGGCTATTAGGGATAAATATCCAAAGACAAGGTTCTTTATCTGAATGCTTACAAGATTCATAACAAGACAGATGAATTAATGCCACAAATAGAGATAAATGCATGAGATCACAAAGCCATTACATAGTGGCAGTTGCAAAATGACCTAGGTTGAGAACTAAATATCCCAGCACACTTAAACATTTGGAAGAGATAGGCAAGATGGAAAATAAGGGGGGTTAGCTGTAATATAACATCGGTAGTAAAGAGAAATGTTCTCAGGAGATCAGGAAGTAGAATAAGTTTGGGTACAGCTAAGAAACAGCAAAGTTCAGAAAAGCACAGTGGGAGTTGTCTATAGCCTGCCAAGCAATAGTGGTAAAGTGGGACAAAATCTGAATCAGGAAGTTAGAGGCACATGCAATAAGAATAATATAATTATTGTAATTTTTAAAAAAAATCTACATGTAAACTGTTAACTAAATTCGCAAAAATAGTCTGGAGGACAAATTCAAACAGCAAGAGATATTTCCTTATACGCCTGTATAGGCCCTCAAAGACGTCCATGTAAACCCAAAATGAAAAGACCTTGAAGCAGTAAGTCTGCAGCCATGCAAGGGACACTACAACATAACAACAAAACATCAAAATCCAGATAGGCTTTGTGAAATGATAAAGTATTGAAAGTATGTACTTTATTCAAAGATTCCTAAGATTTTTCATTACAGTGTCATTTAATTTGACATGGTTATTAAGAATTTTCAAGACCGAAGCTCTGAAGAAATGCATTTTGTGTAAATAGCATACTTTATGTTGCAAAAATAAACCTATAGTATTGCTGAATTGCTGCATGTCTCACCTAGTAAGGTTGCTGATCTCACGGTGCGAGTCATCCCACGAGTGACCCCAAGTGAAAGAAAAAAAACAGACTCGTGGTTATGTACGAGATTTCAAGTTTATGATCAAGTGTTGAACCGAGTTCCCACGGGTATGTCATTGCTGCGATGTTCCAAGTTCCTCTCCCGATTTACCAAGTTCCTCTCCCGTTACTCTTGAGCCAACCGTGAATGAAGGTAAGTGTGTGAGGGTGTCTGGGTGCCGGCCGCAGCCGCTGTTCTTTCACATCAGTTGCACATCAGATTGTTGGGAGACGGAGCTCAGGGTTCGCCTCCTGAGCTGCTTTGGTGCCCAGGCGTAAGTTGAGGTGGAGGGTGGTTGGGGGTGGGGGGTGACAGACAAGGCTCTTGGGTGCTGGGATCATTCTCTGCGGGATGGTTAGCGCGGGAGACATGTGTAGGAGAGGTGCGCTGTCTGCAGGCAGACACTTTGGTAGTGATTGCCCACCAGCCTCAAAAGCCACTGTGTCTCCCTGTCCCTATGATAGCAGGGGGCAATCAAGCAGCACAATACCCCCCTCCCCTCCACGCCAACACAAAGGGCAACGATCCCAAGGCTTTAGGGGCAGAAACAGCGGACAGGCGACAATCACCCGCCATAACGCGAGAGAGATCATGCGCTATTGTAGGTCTCCTTTGCACATCGGTGTTTCTGTCTTTCTCCATCTCATTGTTGGCCCTCACTGTCACCAACCCCACCCCCACCCCTCTGCTTCCCGGCCATGTGTGTGACCCCTTCCCTCCCCTCTCCAGCTCCCCGTCCATTGCACCGGGCGCGAGGGCTTTGCACCGTCTTCATGTTGGCGACGATCCCAAGGCTTTGGACGGAAGGCAGACACAACAAGCTGGAGTAACAACGCGGGCCAGGTAACATCTCTGGAGAAGGTGACGTTTTGGATAAGGGCTCGTCTTCTGAAGAAGGATCTCGACCCGAAAAGTCCCTATTCCTTCTCTCCAGAGTTGCTGCCTGACCCTCTGAGTTACTCCAGCTTTTTCGTTGAATGGGTGACGTTTCGGGTCGAGACCCTTCTTCGGACTGAAAATAAAACTTGCCTCGCTTGAAGCAGCTTGTAAATTAAAACATAAAATCAAGAAATATTAAAGGTCGACTCATTTATGTGCTGCTATTCATTCACCTGGCCTATTGCTGTCCTCCCTCGTCCACCGTGAGCGCTGGACAACTCACCGGATGGAAACCCCCGCTGCATCCCGGGCGGAGGGCGATGCTCACTGGACTGATCAGCAAGTAGAGGCGGCGTGTCGGCCAAGCCCGGCTCCCCGCTACCGGGATAGACACCAACTACTGGAGTAAGCTCAGCGGGATCTCTGGAGAAGTCTGAAGTAAGGTCTCGACCCAAAATCTCACCCATCCCATCTCTACAGAGATGCTGCCTGTCCCTCGGAGTTACTCCAGTATTGTGTGTGTCTATCTCCGGTGTGAACCAGCATCTGCAGTTCCTTCCCAATCCCACACTCTCGGACCCGGAGGGTGGATGGAGCATCACACGTGGACACATCCCACCCACCGCCCCAGACTTGCCCCTTCGGCAGGTCTTTAACCGCGTCCTCATGAGACAGAGTGACGAATACGAAGCCACGGGGCAGGCGCCTCAGTAATAAAGGACAAGTGGCAGATCATCGCAGAAAGGATGAAGATAGACACAAAATGCTGGAGTAACTCAGCAGGACAGGCCGCATCTCTGGAGAGAAGGAATGGGTGGCATTTCGGGTAAGTCTGAAGAAGGGTCTCGACTCCATTCCTTCTCTCCAGAGATGCTGCCTGGTCCGCTGAGTTAGTCCAGCATTTTGTGTCTATCTTTGGTTCAGTCTTTACTCGAGCAAAAGAACAGATTATTAAAGTTCCCACGGTAGACTCACGAGACACTAAGATAAACGCACGGGCCACTACGTTATTACAACGAGTTTAAATGTTTCCATTTTTAACTTGAACAGTTAATTTGACTCGTGGAAAAAATCAAACATGTTTGATTTTTTTCACGAGTTAACAAGTTTCCCGAGTACCTGCCGTTAGCGCCACGAGTCGATAAGTTGCTCGTGCGAGTTCCGACGTTCCCGCTACGTGATCACCACGAGTGAAAACTCGGGGTCACTCGTGGGCCAACTCGCACAGTGAGACAGGGCTCACCTAGTAAGGTTGCTGATGTCATACCTGCCAAATTAACTTCCTTAAACTAAAACTTGGCTGTGTGAAGACAAAGAGTGATACATTCCTTTAAAACACACATCCTCATTGCAACATACCACATGGATTGTAACACTTACTCGCAATGGCTGCCATTTTATTCTCTTATTGCAAAAGTGGATGACAATCTTGCAATTCTTATCCCTGATTATTCTGCTTAAAAAATGGTTTATCATGCCATTTCTTCAGAATCCAATGATAAACAGAGTAATGCGAGGCAGTGTGTTGAGCAGAAACACGCCTGTTCCACATTGTCCCTTCCACCACTATTTTGTAGAAGATTGAAAGCAGAAGGATTAAGTGAGAGAGCATTAGTGAAAAATGTCAGTCTGTGCAGAAATGCATCACATCACTTTGATCAAATCCAATGGCTCTAAGCTGAGTTAAACATGGTACTTCTACCAGTGACACTTCAGATGTGCCCCATTGTGTACCTGGAAATTGTCAGTTAGTGCAAAGGCTTAAAATACAACGCAAATGGAGTCGCATCATGAATCTCGCAGAGCTGAATGATGGTGGACTACATTAGCTTTCAGGGTGGGGTCCAAACACATGATTCAAAATTGGCTTGGTACTGGTGAGCAGCTGGTGGTAGTGGGGGGTTGTTTTTCCCATTGGAGGTCCGTGACCAGTGCTGCCGGGATCAGTTCTAGGTCCCCGGTAGACAAAAATGCTGGAGAAACTCAGCGGGTGAGGCAGCATCTATGGAGCGAAGGAAATAGGCGACGTTTCGGGTTGAGACCCTGCCCACTCGTAACAAGGGCAGAGTTCCCCTTGTCCTCACCTTCCACCCTACCAGCCGTTACATACAACAACTAATCCTCCAATATTTTTGCCACCTCCAACGGGATCCCACCACTGGCCACATCTTCCCATCTCCTCCCCTTAAAAAAAAATTAAAAATTTGAAGAAGTTCTAGATCCCCTGTTGTTTGTCTTATGAGTTGGATGAGAACGTATGGTATGATTAATAAAATTGCAGATGACACCAGAATTAGATGTATAATATACTGGTGGGATATTAAAGTGAAGGGATCCTTATGAGGCAGTGATCATATGATGATAGAATTCAAACTGCAGTCTGAGAGGGAAAAGGTTAAATCAAATACAGTATATCAGTATGATTGTTGTGTAAAGGTAACTACAGAGGCATGATGGAGGAGCTGGCTAAACTTGATTGGAAAGGGACTCTTGCAGGAATTATAGTGGAGCAGCAATGTCAGCAGTTTTTGTGCGTAATTCAGAAGGCAGAGATGCCAACCCTAAATTTAATTCACAGTAACATTTAACCCATTTGTCCGTAACAAATGGGGTTAAATGCACTTCTCTCCGTAACTCACCTGGAGTTGTTGCCGGCGGGTCTGCGCCTGCGTACTGGTGCAGATCGGCGGGCGGGTGCGGCACATGCGCACTTGGCATGGTTGCCAGGGGCCGCCTCCTGTGACGAGAGAACCAGGTCTCGGCCGCCTACCCCTCACCGGCTCAGAGACCGGGCCGCCTCCCGTCACGGGCCTGAGTCGCCACCCACCCGCTCGGCGGCGGAATGGAAGAGGGGGGCCCTGATCTAGGCCACTCCCCCCCCCCCCCCATCCCCCAATAACAAAGCCGGGACCTCCCCACCCCACTCCCCGTCACGGGCCCGGCCCGGGCCGCCTCCTGTCACGGGCCCAATCCCTGGGATGCCTCCCCTCACGGGCCCGAGGCCGCCCCCGACGGGCCCGGGCCTCCTCCACATCACCATGAGCCGGGGCCGCCTCCTCCCCCTCACGGCTGCGTCCATCCCTCACGGCCCGGCCCGGCCCTCCCCTCATGCGCAGCCCGGTCCCGGTCCCGCTCCCGCTCGGCAGCCGGTGCCCGGGGCCTGACTCTCGCTCTCTCGCTCGCTCGCTCGGCAGGCCCGACAACCCTCTCCCACTGCGCACGCGCGGCCACTAGGGCCCGGCAACCCTCCCCCACTGCGCACGCGCGGCCACTAGGCGGTGTTCCGTAACAGCATGTTTGGCTGCCGGAACACCGTAAAAAAGTTATTTCGCCGGGATAAAATACGGCGAATCCGGGACACTTGGCATCTCTGCGTAATTCAGAAGGCACGGGAGTTTTTCATCCCAACGAGGAAGAAACATACTAAAGGGAGCATAGTATGAGGCCCACAGGAGCCGTTGGAAGAGGAGGAGGGGGAGGAGCGACACCCGACCGGTAAGCTTTAAAATCAAGCGCGGGGCTTGTTTTTTCAGAGGCCCACAGGAGCTTGCCGAAATCCATAACATTCCATTTGGAGAAGTGGGTTTTTTTTTGAGGAAGCCGCTGATTGGTGGGAAGTGGATCAGGGTAAGCAGCTGATTGGCAGTCGGATTCAAGAAGTTTGTTGTGTACTTTGTATTGTGTTGCTATTGTATCCTGTGTAAGGGGGGCAGTATGAAGGCCAGGGCAGTGTACTGTTCTGGATGTCAGATGTGGGAGGTCAGGGAATCTGATAGCCCTCCAGACATCCACATCTGCGCCAGGTGTGTTGAGATGGGGCTCCTAAAGGACTGTGTTAGGAACCTGGAGCAGCAGCTCGATGACCTCCGTCTGGTCAGGGAGAGTGAGGAGGTCATAGAGAGGAGCTACAGGGAGGTAGTCACTCCCAAACCACAGGAGGCAGACAAGTGGGTCACAGTTAGGAAGGGCAAGGGGCAGAGGCAGGGGCTAGAGAGTACCCCTGTGACCGTACACCTGGAAATAGGTACTCGGGTTTGAGTACGATTGGAGGGGACAGCCTAGCTGGGGGCAGCAACAGCGGCCGGGCCTCCGGCACAGAGACCGGCCCTGATGCTCAGAAGGGTAGCAAAAAGAGGAGGGCAATTGTAATAGGGGACTCTATAGTTAGGGGGTCGGATAGGCGATTCTGTGGACGCAGTCGGGAGACCCGGATGGTAGTTTGCCTCGCTGGTGCCAGGGTCTCGCATGTGTCAGAACGTGTACAAAAGATTCTGATAAAGGAGGGAGAGAAGCCTGATGTTGTGGTACACATAGGTACCAATGACATAGGCAGAAAAAGTGACGAGGTCCTGAAGGGAGAATTTAGGGAGTTGGGGGGAAAGTTAAGGAGAAGGACCAAAAGGGTAACAATTTCAGGATTACTGCCTGTGCCGCGCGACAGTGATAGTAGGAATGAAATGAGGTGGAGGATAAATGCGTGGCTGAGGGACTGGTGCAGTGGGCAGGGATTCAAGTTTCTTGATCGCTGGGACCTCTTTTGGGGAAGGCATGATCTGTACACAAAGGACGGATTTGAGCTTGAGCCCGAGGGGGACCAATATCCTGGCAGGGAGATTTGCAAAGGCTACTGGGGAGACTTTAAACTAGAAAGGCTGGGGGAAGGGACTCGGGTAGAGGGGGCTAGGGGTCAGGGTGTGGGGCAAGAGGCAGAGAAGGGAAGCACTCGGATCCAAAATGTAGGCGAGAAAGATGAAAAAGATAATAGACAGAGAATAAGGGATGGTGGGTTTTTCTAAAATGTGTATATTTTAATGCTAGGAGCATTGTAATTAAGGTGGACGAACTTAGAGCCTGGATTGACACCTGGAAATATGATGTTGTGGCAATCAGTGAAACATGGTTGCAGGAGGGCTGTGATTGGAAACTAAATATTCCAGGATTTCGTTGCTTCAGGTGTGATAGAATTGGAGGGACCAGAGGGGGAGGTGTTGCATTGCTTGTCAGAGAAGATATTACAGCAGTGCTTTGGCAGGATAGATTAGAGGCTCATCTAGGGAGGCTATTTGGGTGGAACTGAGAAGTGGGAACGGTTGTAGCAACACTTTTAGGGGTGTATTATAGACCGCCAAATGGGAGCGTGAATTGGAAGAGCAAATATGTAAGGAGATAGCAGATATTAGTAGTAAGCACAAGGTAGTGATTGTGGGAGGTTTCAATTTTCCAAAAATAGACTGGGAAACACATTCTGTAAATGGGCTGGATGGTTTGGAGTTTGTAAAATGTGTGCAGGATAGTTTTTTGCAGCAGTACATAGAGGTATCGACCAGAGAAGGGGCAGTGCTGGACCTCCTGTTAGGAAATGAGGCAGGTCAGGTGACGGAGGTATGCGTTGGTGAGCACTTCGGGACCAGTGATCACAATACCATTAGTTTCAACATAATTATGGAGAGAGTCAGAATGGGACCTAGGGTGGAGATTTTTGATTGGAGAAAGGCTAACTTTGAGGGAATGCGTAAGGATTTTAAAGGAGTGAATTGGGACACTTTGTTTCATGGGAAGGATGTAGAAGAGAAATGGAGGACATTTAAAGGGGAAATTGTAAGTACAGAATCTTTATTTCCCTGTTAGGTTGAAAGGAAATAGTAAAAATTGGAAAGAGCCATGGTTTTCAAGGGAAATTGGACACACTCGTTTCGAAAAAAGAGAGATATCTACAATTAATTATAGGAGGCATGGAGTAAATGAGGTGCTAGAGGAGTATAAAGAATGTAAAAAGAATCTTAAGAAAGAAATTAGGAAGGCTAAAAGAAGATATGAGGTTGCTTTGGCAAGAAAGGTGAAAGTAAACCCAAAGGGTTTCTACAGCTATATTAATAGCAAAAGGATAACGAGGGATAAAATTGGACCATTAGAGAACCAGAATGGACAGCTATCTGCAGAGCCAAAAGAGATGGGGGAGATATTGAACAATTTCTTTTCTTCGGTATTCACCAAGGAGAAGGATATTGAACTCTGTAAGTTAAGGGGAAAAAGTAGAGAAGCTATGGAAACTATGAGATTCAAAGAGGAGGAAGTACTGACACTTTTGAAAAATATAAAAGTGGATAAGTCTCCAGGTCCTAACAGGATATTCCCTAGGACATTGAGGGAAGTTAGTGTAGAAATAGCAGGACCTATGACAGAAATATTTCAAATGTCATTAGAAACGGGAATAGTGCCGGAGGATTGGCGTACTGCGCATGTTGTTCCATTGTTTAAAAAGGGTTCAAAGAATAAACCTAGCAATTATAGACCTATTAGTTTGACGTCAGTGGTGGGCAAATTAATGGAAAGGATACTTAGAGATAAAATATATAAGCATCTGGATAAACAGGGTCTGATCAGGAACAGTCAACATGGATTTGTGCCTGGAAGGTCATGTTTGACAAACCTTCTTGAATTTTTTGAAGCGGTAACTAGGGAAATTGATGAGGGTAAAGCAGTGGATGTTGTCTATATGGATTTCAGTAAGGCCTTTGACAAGGTTCCCCATGGAAGGTTGGTTAAGAAGGTTCAATCTTTGGGTGTTAATGGCGGAGTAGCAAGATGGATTCAACAGTGGCTGAATGGGAGATGTCAGAGAGTAATGGTGGATGGCTGTTTGTCAGGTTGGAAGCCGGTGACCAGTGGGGTGCCTCAGAGATCTGTGTTGGGTCCACTGTTGTTTGTCATGTACATCAATGATCTGGATGATGGGGTGGAAAAATTGGATAAGTAAGTATGCAGATGATACTAAGATAGGTGGTGTTGTGGATAATGAAGTAGATTTTCAAAGTCTACAGAGAGATTTTGGGCCATTTGGAAAAGTGGGCTGAAAGATGGCAGATGGAGTTTTAATGCTGATAAGTGTGAAGTGCTACATCTTGGCAGGACAAATCAAAATAGGACGTACATGGTAAATGGTAGGGAATTGAGGAATGCTGTGGAACAGAGGGATCTAGGAATAACTGTGCATAGTTCCCTGAAGGTGGAATCGCATGTAGATAGGGTGGTAAAGAAAGCCTTTGGTGTGCTGGCCTTTATAAATCAGAGCATTGAATATAGGAGTAGGGAAGTAATGTTAAAATTGTACAAGGCATTGGTAAGACCAATTCTGGAGTATGGTGTACAATTTTGGTCGCCTAGTTATAGGAAGGATGTCAACAAAATAGAGAGAGTACAGAGGAGATTTACTAGAATGTTGCCAGGGCTCCAGCAACTATGTTACAGAGAAAGGTTGAACAAGTTAGGTCTTTATTCTTTGGAGCGCAGAAGGTTAAGGGGGGACTTGATTGAGGTCTTTAAAATGATTAAAGGGATAGACAGAGTTGACGTGGATACGTTTTTCCCATTGAGGGTAGGGAAGATTCAAACAAGAGGGCATGACATGAGAATTAAGGGACAGAGGTTTCGGGTAACGTGAGGGGGAAACTTCTTTACTCAGAGGGTGGTGGCTGTGTGGAATGAGCTTCCAGCAGAAGTGGTGGAGGCAGGATCGATTTTAACATTTAAGAGTAAAGTGGATAGGTATATGGACGTGAAGGGAATGGAGGGGTATGGTCTGAGTGCAGGTAAATGGGACTAGGGGAAAACAAATGGTCGGCACGGACTGAAAGGGCCGAGAGGGCCTGTTTCCGTGCTGTAATTGTTATATGGTTATATAAGATGACTATGGCTGACAAAAGAAGTCAAAGATAGCATAAAAGCAAAAGAGAAGGCATATAAGATGGCAAAAAGATTAACAAAAAACTAGAGGATTGGGAAGCTTTAAAAAAAAGAAGGCAACCAAAAAAGCAATAAGGAGATAAAAGATGAAATATGAAGGCAAGCTAGCCAATAATATAAAAAAGTGCAGTCACTATTACTGAGGAGAAGGTGTTTGGGAAGCTGAAAGGTCTGATGGTGAATAAATCACTTGACTAGATGGACTACACATTAGGATTCTGAAAGAATGTGGAGATGTGGAGGCATTAGTAGTGATCTTTTAAGAATCACTAGACTCAGGTATGGTTCCAGAGGACGGGAACAGGTACCTCCACTGTTTAAGAAGGGAGCGAGGCAAAAGTAAGGAAATTATAGGCTTTTTGTGAGTAGCTGATTTGTTATGAGTCACCTATTTCTGCTCTTATGTCTAATGAAAGGTGAGGAAGGTTCACAAAGATTACAACAGGATTTGGATTGACTGGGAAAGTGGGCCAAGGCTTGACAGTGGAATTTAACTCTGAGAGTGTGAAGTGATGCATTATGGGAAGTTAAACCAGGCCAGGATGTCGACCGTGAATGGCAGGGCCCTAGTGAGTGTTGTTAAGACATTTAAAACACATTTTGACCAGTGCGTTGATTGTTTCCGTGGTGTGTAACCCCATGAACCTACGCCTTGAATAAGGCTATGATCATTGTGCTCTGATTTGCACGACTCTTAGTTATGATGTTGGCTCACCACCATCGGTGTTGAACAGCAGCCCAAAGGGCTCTAAGATCTTGGCCAATATTTAAACCTGCAATAAGCAGCTGATCCCAGGAACATGTATCTTGCACATAGCTGTCTGAGCAGGTTCATATTCATCAGGAGATCCAGAGAATTTGTGTCAGGCGACTACATTAAAACGTCAGGAATCATTTACTGAAGTGCTATCTCAAATGTAGATGGACCTGCAGCGCGGAACCCGAGGGGATCTTACGCATCATCAGTGGTGTGAAGAGCATTTATTGGGAAATTTATTTTGCAGACTCTTTATGCTAACTCACTGTAGAGCAAGCTACTCAGTCACATGTTTCTGGAGTAGTAGTATATGATTGCTCTACAGGCTTATTTTTGTGATAATAAAGTGCCTATCCATTTTATTCTAAAATCATTAATCATCTCCACCGCACACCTCTGAAGGTAGTAAGTTTCAGGTCGACATGACACATGGTGTTAGAAAAGTTCTTCACATCTCACCCTTACCCTCACCCTCAAATGTCGCCTCAGCCCTTGTACCATCAGCTCATGGGAACAGCTTTTCTTTCTCTACCTTATCCATGCTTGTCATAATCTGGTAAAAATCCATCAAATCTCCCTTTGATCTGTTTGCTCAGTGATGGCAGGTTGCCTTTGAAGTCTCTGCGGGAAGCTTCTCCCCTGATGTTCATATTTGCCTCCTTCTACAAATTCCCTTATCCATCTGAACAGCCAACCATGGACAAATCAACACCTCAATAATGGAATGCTGCCAGCTGTGTCATCTCTGATGCACTCGCTGAAAGAGTATCCCAGCAACTAAATGCCGACAAAAAAACACACTATTAGTTTTAGCAGACTCAGTAGATTTTGAAGGTGTTTGAGCACTCGAGAGTCACTTATGAAGTTGCGCAGTCAGGTCTCCTAATGTCAGTAGAGCACATTTTGACAGTTAAAAAACTCCCCATCAAACTGGGGCCATGTTATCCTAATTTCTGTTCCAATTATCTGCCAATATAGTCAGAAGTGGATTTCACAGAACGCGTGATGGCTGCTGATGTGTACCTAATGTCAGATCGATTTTAGGCCCAAGAATGTCAATAAGGCAAGAAAGTGTGTCTCTTACAATTTCACCCAGGAATACTTAAACAAATTATGTCCCCAAACAGTCCATTTAATGATCTAATTTCTAGGCTTACTTTTCCTGCATTTCTCTCTGTGGAGATTTATTTGGTCTCTTTCACCATCTATAATGAAACAACATCACAGCAATCTCTTCCTATACATCTTGCTCATGCATATTTTAAACTGTTTTTACAAATAAAGGGTTTGGATGTTCATATTACATTGTGACATTGTCAGCTGATACTCAATAGCATTTGTACTCATTTGAATTACTTCAGTACATGCACTGAAATACTGAGAAATCACCAAAAGTTTGCCTGTTTGACCATATTTTACATCTGTGACAAAACAGTGAGTGTTAGCAGGCTCTGCGACTGCAGTGGGAGTCACAGTTGAACGTAATCATATCTTTGATCACTATCATCAATGGTCAGTGTGTGGAAATTCTGGCTGAATTTCACCTCTTGGAATTTGACGTGTTGAGACCAAAACCACGTACTGTTGGCACTTTCAGTTATGGATTGAACTAGTGATTAATTTTTGCATTACACAATGTGTCTAACAAACATTAAACTTTGATTTTAAGCCATATTTGTTCTTCTACATGAGGAAGCTATCTCAGCTTTCTCTGTTTACTAAGGAGAGACCTTCAGGAATAGATAACACTCTGGTTTGGGGACTGGGATATTTTTTCCCAAATATATTAAGTAATTTTTCAATTATGATTTTTGACTGCAGAAACAATCAATGGCATGGAATTTATGCCAGGAGTTTAAAAAATTGCCACAGTATTTCAATGTTTTTCCCAGCTTCCACAGGACTTACATTAAATGTGTTTTACATTCTGACACTCAAAAGCAGGTTTTGAATCTCTGAACATTATGACTTCAAGCCTAGGAGTTTGCAATAGCAAGTTCACGAGCTGCTTTTAAATGATTAATATTCAACAAATTATTTAAAACTAAGATTAAAGTATATGGCTCGCAGTTTCAAATCAAACTTTAAATACAATCTATAAAAAATGCAGTTTAGCCAGGTTTGGTATATTAACCTTTCTGCTTTGACTTACATTTGCAGGTTTAAAATGTTGTCATGTGGCTTTAAACATCTTCAGTACAGTAGTAATTAATCATCCAAGTCCTTTCAGTTCAATACTTCATCATCCAGTTTCTGATATTCACCCCCAAGAGTATCCGTTGCAAGTTTTCAATTAACCTAGATTGCTTTGGCAAGATTTAGAACCATGCACCTTTTAGAAGGCGAATAAAAAGAACGAAAAATCACTCATTGAGCCCTTACCATGTATAAATTAGTAAATCTGACACCAATTTATTTGTATTTAAAATCTGAAATCATCTATTTAATTTAATCAAGTGTGGTAGCTATTCACCAGGTGGCACGTCAGCGATGGCAGCCTCGCCAACGGCCTGTCTGTCTTTTCGTCTTTTTTGTTATTTTGTTTTTTGTTATTTTGTTATCGCGGCCTGCAGATTCCAACATTGAGGAGCTCGCAATCTCGGTTAGAGACTGATGTCTAGAAGTTCCAAAGCCGCAGGAGGTTCGACTAGCCCCGACCCGAGGTCAGATCGCCCGGCGCGGGGAGCTGAGATCCCCCCAATGATCGCCCCGACAAGGAGGGTCCAACCGCCGGCTAGGGGAGCCATGATTGTCCCGTCAATGGAAGGCTCGAGGCCCCCGACCGTGGGAGAACAATGAAGGAAAGAGATCAAACTTATTTTTTTCGCCTTCTACCACAGTGAGGAATGTGGGGGAGTCACTGTGGTGGATGTTTCTGTTAAAATGTATTTTGTGTGTCTTGTTGCTTTTTATTGGTCTGACGATATGGCAAATCAAATTCCTCATATGTTGCAAAACATACTTGGCTGATAAAGTATGATTATGATTATGATTCTTATTATGATTATGATTCCAAAAATATTGGAATTGAGTGATCAATGCAGTCTTTTCTTCAACTCTGGCCATCAATGCTGATACTTCTATTCAACACTTGGAAAGATTGAAAGGTCTCACCTATGTCTCTTAACATATATGTTACCTAGTTCTATTCTAGATGTAGCTCTTCACATTGGCTGAACATTCAATAAAACTGTTCTTTATGAATTAAATTACGGATAAATATTGACAAAGATTTCAAAATTGAAATCACTGATATCTGAAAAAAGTTTGGAATCGCGACAAAAATCATCACATTGATGTTACTCATCTTAAAAGACAAATGTGTGTTGTTTGCTTACTGGCAAATTATTACAGTTGATGTTAGGTCACTATCTAGTCCAGAATAGTGGAAATATAAAAAAGCAGTGTTGTTAATAGAAACTCGCTAATGAAATTATAAACTATCTGAATAATGAAAGTGGAAAATAGTCAAACACAACCTGGATACAAAGAATAAAACCAAATGAAGAGATTGATGTCTGAATTATTTTTAATCTTCTCACGTTAACAAACTAGCAGAAATTGTGAGCCGCAAATTGCTGAGACAAATGTAGTATTTTGACATATGATAAACTCGGAAATTTGTTATAAAGAGCCATCTCATGAATTATGTTACTCAACATTCACAATGCACCTTTGAATAGAAAGAATAATATCTATAAGTACTAAATAGAGTGCACTAGGATTGGGAAGATATATTGGATCAGCAACAAAATAAGGGGTTTGGAGGTCAGAGACCAGGAGAATGTTGTGTACATGTCAAAGTACTTTGGGTTACAAAGGTGAGGCTGTGGATAAGAGAGTCAAAAGGGCACATCTGAAACACAAGGTAGGAGAAGTGTAATGGTGTTCCTTTCCATGTAGGAAAGGGTGGGTGGGAAAAGGTCTACGAATGAAGCAAAATAATTTACTTAGATTGCAGATCTTCCAATTTGGTCCAACATTTATTATCTCAATGCTAGCTACCTCCAAGATATAGAAACAGAAAAATAGGTGCAGGAGTCGGCCATTCGAGCCAGCGCCACCATTCAATATGATCATGTCTGATCATCTAAAATCAGTACCCCGTTCCTGCTGTTTCCCCATATTCTTGATTCCTTTAGCCCTAAGAGCTAAATCTCCCTCTTGAAAACATCCAGTGAATTCTCCGTGGCAGAGAATTCCACAGATTCACAACTCTCTGGGTCAAAACGTTTTTCCTCATCTACCCCTTATTCTTAAACTGTGACCCCTGGTTCGGGTGACAATTTGATCCAAATTCCCCTTCAACAGGTGGAGAAGGAGGAGCAGTGCCTGGGAAACAAGGTTTATCGTGTGAATTTCCAACATGGAAATCATACCAGGCTTACAAGAATGACTCATAAGGAAATGCCTGACAAAAGTTTCCAAGAGGTGCAAAACAACCTAGTAATAGTTATGACTGTGTTTAACTAGATCCTATGGGTTTTCAACTTCATAATGCTGGAAAAACATTGTTAAGCAACTGAATTTCCTGGCTGAGGTTTCCTGAAATGACATTCCCCTTTGAATTTCTCTTCCTCGTTTATAGTAATTTATTTTTCATAGATTCTTGCACATGGAGATAGATGCAGGGTATTGTAATATATGATGCAAGGAGTTATGACTTTATCTGCATTAAAAAAAAACTATAGCCCAAGGAGGAACAAGTTTAAAGTATAAAAATATATCCACAGGATGGGATAAAACTATCAGCCAGTGTGTTTTCCTGTTTGGTTTTAATCTACATTTAATTAAATTCTTATCTTTGGTGTGCTTGTGGCAGCATTTGAATGGAAAGATTGAATTTATTGTGAATGGTGTAACTAAACTCGTGAGCACGCAGCCTTTTAGAAACATACAGGACTAACAGAAACAATCTTTACTGCACACAAATATTGTAATCTGCTTTTCCTAAAATCTAAAAATGTAAATAATTAGAACAGGTTGATTATAATGGCCAGATCTAAATTTAAATTGATTCAATACTTAGTTGGAATTGTGATTATGTCTGGAGATTCATTAGCCCAATCTACTCCAATCATTTAAACCTCCTCACCTCCAAACCAGCAGGAGGTTTGTCATCAATATATTGTCGTTTTTCTCATTAATATATTTTTTTGTGCTTTAACATTTTGCCAGAGAAAGGATTTGTTGCATTCATTATTTCTCCACAATTAACAGATTACATTCCAAAGGAAAAAAATCCATTGTTATAATTAACATACCATTCTGCCTAGAGTGGAATGTATCCTAATATATTACCTGCATGAGCATATTTGACACTGGCCGTTACGATTTCTAGTTGTACCATGGAGTACATGTGCTTTGTAAGGTTATTTTGCTTATGGGTTCCTATTGAGTATAAATATATATCTAGAAATTGTTCAAAGTTTATTTGAATGTGACTGAGTAGGGGATCCATGGGAGATTCACGCGAGGCACAAAGTGAGTGTAACTCCTCCATGCCATGTGCATATTGAATCTTGCACATTAGCATTCCCAATCTTGACCCATTATGCATAAAAGCACAGAAATTGAACATTAGTTCTAAGTATCAGAACCATATGAACATTTGCTGTGCTATCTATCACCAAGGTAGCTAGCAATCGCAATTGACTTTTCTTGGTGCACTAAAGTATTGGTCTGTGCAGTGCATGTGCTGAATCAAGCTTCAAATGGCTTTGGAAATTGGTTCCAAACTAGTGAATAAAATAACACCTGAGTGGTTTCCACCCAAGAAGCGGTATTAACTCACTACCTAAAAGGGTCTCAACGTGTAGTGTCATTTTTATTCATTTGATGGCAATCTGCTGTGAAGGCAGGGCAGGGGCAGCAACTTCATACTGTAAAGCTGCCATGGAACAGAGTGAAGCATGAAGAGGGTTCATTAAAGAGCAAGATACTTAAGATTCTCAGAAATTAGATATACCTGGGGAGAGGAATTGTTTTGGAAGGGAGGGGGAGTTGGGGGGTGGGGATGGATGTAAGGAGTCTTGCCAGGGTTATGAAAAGAACAGAAAATAGATGACTAGAGTGGTCCTGTCTCCCTGAGCTAGAGAAAGAGGGCACCAATAAGAAAATAAGGCAAGTTAAGGTAAGCACTATTGGACTTTTCACCGCTCATCTTTGATACCTGTATCTGAACACACACATTCAGACAAATGGTTATAAGGGCAAACGGTTAGGGGACAGACATACAAAAACAATGAGCTACCATCAGGGATTAAATAAAGGGAATTAATAGTGGAGATGCACTGGATGGATTATTCATACTGGAGGATTTCATAAAAAGACTAATATGATGCACAATGAAAAATGTTGGTGCATTGCTATCGAATGAAGCAGTGGGAACCAGTCTACCTAACTCTTGCAGGAGGAAACATAAATTAACAAGAGTATCACTTGACTACTGAGATGATGAACATGACCTTGTAAGCAGCAAATAATGGATCAAGTATGTGATAACACGGAGGCACAGGCAAATGCCACACAACAACCTTCTGCCTGTGTGTAGACTCTTGCAGATCTAGGAAGAACTCTGACCTCTGCCATTCATCTCTCATCTCCAGGAGAGCATCTTTTTACCTTGGCAATGCACTGAGATACTATTTGCGAGCTGGTCACAATGCTGCAACTTGTGAGCAGCTCAGGGTTCATGAGAAGCAATAGGATGCCAGCAGTTATCTATTCTCGTCAGGTAAACATTACACTTAAAAAACTGCAAAATTACTTTTAATTTGGCTGGTCAGAGAAATATTCTTTTCAAATACAAAATTAATCCCTGCTGTAATCTAAATAACAAGGAAGTAATTAAGACTGCTTCTAACGTTGCCTTGTAATCTGACCAATGAATGAGTGTGACCTCTGAATGCGTTGATTCTTCTCTCTCAAATCTTATCTTCTGCTTGGTATGTTCCACAATGACTTTCATTTGAATCTTCTGAAGGGGGATCTGCTCTGAAAGCAAAGCAGCTTGATCAGGTGCTGCATCTACTTGTTACTGTCTCTCCTCTAAGGCCCTTCACTTTTGTTTCCCTTACCTAAAATGAGCAGATCAGATTGTGCAAATGAAAAGTAATGTTTTGACTAGATGCGGAATTGTAAACTAAGTCCATTTGATGGGTCAAATAAAATGCTAATCAAGAGCCCCAACATTAATTTTCTAATGTGTATCTTGGAATGTTAAATTGATGTAGTGATTTAAACTGAGCCCCCTGACAAATTGAGTTTAACAATTATTTTGTTAATTATCAATTAAGAACCACTTCTGGAATGTCTACTCTTAGTGTAGCTGCTTAACATCTGCAAACAACTCTGCTGTAGGGCCCTTTGATCTCAACTGTGTTACGTCCAATGTTAAATTATCGATTATCAATGTAGATCGGCAATCCAAAGTGTTAAGATTTCAGTGGGTCAGGCAGCATCCTGGAGGGAATGTAAGGACGATGTTTCAGGTTGGAACTCTTCTTCAGACTGATGTCGTGGGGGTGGGAGTGGAAGCTGTATTCGTCCAGCACTTTGTGTTTTGCTTAAGATTCCAACATCTGTGGTTCCATGTGTCTCCATGACTTATATCCTTACTGCCTAGGTAATAGAGCGTGTTTTAGGCATTTTGAACTATATCCCTGAAATCTTAGCATGAGAAGGCTATTGTATTTGTAATCCCATATATTTTCATTGGAGTGATTGCAGTGTGCACACATGTCAGAATCTATAAAAGCAGAGGGTACCTTTTGTGTCCCAAGATACAACCCTCAGTGTAATGCTGTTCCCTAAATATGTCAGGCCAAATTTGTTTCTCAGTGTGCACACAGGCAGGGATCAGTGTCACTCCACCACAATTTAGCATGAAACTATGGTGGATGCTTCAGGCAACATTGTTTTAATGTTTTCTTTTTAAGCAGAGATGGATCTCCATATTTTACATATTTAATTTTAACGATTACACAAACTACTATAAATAAAATCCAACTGGAACATTCACGCCAGCATGTTCTAATGTCTGAAAAATACAAAAATACCCATGATAATCCAATGTAACCTGAAGATTTCAAGTGATAGCAAATGTTGAAACAGCAAAGCTTGGTGAATTCATGATGGCCACTAAAACCCCCAAATCTGATTAAAACAAACCCTTTAAATCACTGTGTGGTTAGTAGTTTCCTTGAAAAGACTATCTGATAATTTACATAATACTGTTAATTTCAGTTTTTCATGTTTCCACTTTCATCACACATTCTAACATTAAAAATCAACAATTGATTTCTTGAGAAATATTTGCAATTTAGTTAGATATTCTAAAAAAAGCAAAGGAAATTGCAAGCATGTACTCTTCAAGAAAAAATAATAAAAAGGAGAAAAGCAGTATAATTAAGAGGGTGAAAGTCACTAGCGCTGGAAGCTTCAGCACAGTCTCCTCTGTCTCAGGAATTCCACTAACATCAACAGAATAAATTTCAGATAATATAGTGTTTGTACTGCTGATTGATGGTACATTTCTCAGTACAAACCTTTTTGTTTTTTTTAGGTGATTCTACTTTAAGAATGTCCATTGCATCTTTTGTAACTGTTAACTGTTGGTCAAACCTTTCCTCTGGATGTTACCCCCGAGTGTATTCACAGCATTTTAACCTATGGATTTTTCAAGGCCTTGTAATGTTCCTACCAGCTCCACAAACAATCTGCTACTCCATGATGATTCACAAAGAAATGTCCGTCATGTAACTTTGTGTTCATGCATCCTTCTTCCTGTGAAACATTATGTGGAATATACTTACATCCCTGCCATGGGAGGAGCTGAAACTGATACATTGGCATGTGTCTGGACAGAAAATGAGCTTGGACACAAGTATATAAGTGAGAAAAATATTTTAACAAGGGCTAGAAAGACAAAATCAATTCGGAAGATTATCTTGAAAAAACTGTAAATGGACTGATGTCCTTCACTGAAGAATGGTCTCAACCTGAAACGTCACCCATTCCTTCTCTCCAGAGATGCTGCCTGTCCTGCTGAGTTACTCCAGTATTTTGTGCCTATCTTCGGTTTAAACCAACATCTGCAATTCCTTCCTACACTCGAGCAACTAAGATGTTATGTACTTCAGAAATTCTTAGCACTCATATACATGAACTGATCCAATATGGAGTAGAAATTGTGGAGAGTAGAGTGGCAGGATAAATGAATAGATATTGTTTTGAATTAAAAAAAAATAGATATTGGTAATATAAAATATAGATAGGGAAGACTTACTTATTATTAGCTAAAGTTGTATTTACCTACCTTTGCACTCATTATTTTCTCTGCCCCCCCCCTCCCCCCCCCCCTCCCCCCCCCCCCCCCCCCCCCTCCCCCCCCCCCATCACTTCCCCTAAAGTTGTTGGCTATTTGCCAGGTACTGTCTTTGGGTATGATCATCCTTCACAACTTGTCCATCTAGTCATCCTTTAATTATATACTAAATTCTTGTGAGGCCAGGCAACAGCAGAAAGTTTCAACACGATCTGATTTTGTACACGTGTACAGATAGGAATGGAAATCCAAGCTTTGTGTAACTGATGACAAATGCAGCACACCCCCTACCCATCTGCTTGCCCACAACCAACACGCCCTCCCACTCCCCTTCCCCAACCAGAAGTAAAATTGATCAGAATCAGCTAGCTTAGTGCAGTGGAGAATGAGTTTATTCCTCACTTGATAATGATTGGGTTAAATAATCAATCATTCACTGGAGTTAGAATTGAAACTAGATTTTTTTTTAATTTTCAAAGCCTGTGAAAACAAGATGCATTTTTTGTAGTTCTTGTTAAAATTAGCATTCCACTTTTAATGTAGTTTGAAAGAGACCAGAGAGAGAAAATAAAAAGATTTGCTGCATTCTGGGAGATCTGATGTCTTCTGTTAATGAGAAACAACATCCCTGACTTGCTAACCGATCCAGACCTTACTGATATAGACTTGGGCTGTTTATTAATAATGAATTTGAATGTTCACATGTGGAATGTTATCAGCCTGTGCACAATTCAACCAACAGTTAGCCCTGATGGGGGTAGCTGGGTTCCTCATTAGCAGAACATATTTAATCCAGAAGTTTCTTATCAAATGTCACACCTGCATCTTTAAATGGCTTTTTCACATTCAGTTGCAAGTATTTCTGAGATGAGGCTCCAAGGTGCTTTACGGAGATTAAGAACGAGAGAGTGCAAGCTTATTTTATCATTTAGCAAGCCTGGAAAGAATCCAAGGAGTTTTTTTGTCTTGTTGTTGTAATTAAAAAGCCTTTTAGGCAACAGCGTATGCATTGAAATATGAATATTCAATGGAGCAGTGCAAACTGGAATGCTGCCCCTTTGGATCTGCATACCCCTTACTCCACTGAAAAAGACTTGCTGGTAGATCAAAAATGGAAGGCATTTATAAAATAAGGAATTATTACATAGAAATTATATCCTAAGCTGCACATTAAAACATGGATTTGAATCAGTGTAAATTTACAAATAAAAATAAGTGGTTTCTAATGAATGTATTGCGTTTTTTTCCCAAATGATTATTTTGACAGCCTTTGTGATAAATGTGCTTAATCAATTTTCAAGCAATATTCCAATATGAGAAACTATTAAAGAGGATTAATGCTATCATGCAGAGAAATGTGCTAACATTGTATGTTCTTCGGTTTCTTCTGGTAAAGCATTCTGCTTCCAACTAGAATGGTGGAGTCACAAGGTGCTTTGCCACTGAAGCTTGCTTTGAGCAGTGGAGTGAGTGGGAAACAAGTCGAATCTGCCAGTCTTCATTAGATTGCAATACGACAATTTATTTCATTCTGATTAGATCATACTTTAAATCTGTTGAGACAGTGAAAGACATGAGCAGTGGCACAAAAAAGTGTGTTTGAAACCAAACATTTCCCTCTGCTGCCTGGGATGATGCAGGTTGGCTCCCATGTGGATGAAATATCAAAGTGAAAGACAAATGTCGCAGTGAAGGCTAACTTGGCTGCAATGGTAAAGACGGAAGAGGACAGATGCCTTGTTTGGCAGCAAGCAGAAGCTTATTAATTTAGATCACAGAGAGTGTGTGAGACAAAGAAAGGGTGCAAAATAGCCTGCATAGGCTCTGAACAAAGACTTAAATGATGCGGCACAAGGCTTACAATCATCGGCTGAGTGCCCATGATGCTCATTGTTTAAACTCATCAAAACTTAGAAATGGTGAAATTGAATAACGTGTGTTTTACAATCCTGCTAAGGAACCAATTATTATAACCAAAAGGTTGTGAGCTCAATGTGCAGATTTATCAAGTATTTCAATGTGGAAATCAAGAATGTAATATTGCCTCTCGAGTGTCAGTATCTAAAGTACTCAGCTATCTCATAACCAGAAGTAGATGAATAGTTTCTATATACTGTATTAATGGAGCTCAATTCTCCTTGACCATATGGGGATCATTCAGCTCTTTATGTGAAAGAATGAACACAATGAGGAGAAAAGTCTGCCTGCTGGCTCCAAACTGACCATTTAATATTGCCCCAGAATTCATGAGGGGGGGTCTACATTTGTAGAGACCAGACCAGATATTTACGTGGTAATGTTTGAAAAAGCTCAAGCTAAACGTTCTGTTTTCTGAGGTAAAACTGACAGCTCAGAACTGGCTGTGCCACTACTTCTTCTTAGGCAGTCCTTCGGGACCAAGGATGATTTGATTCCACTCTGGTTTTGTGATGTCGGAGATGGATAATGTGGTAACCACTGATTTTTCTCCAGATAGAGAAGGAGGCGGCTGACAAGGTGGATGTGTGTGAGATGGTGCGCTCGTTCTGTTCCCTACACCGGCTATTCATCATGCATCTGCAGAGATTGATGTACCCCAGTTTCTCAATACCAACCTGAATGCTTCTTCTCCACTTTAGCGAGTACGGACTAGAGATTCGTAGGTCAGTGAGGACCTTGCATTTTGTTAGAGGCTTTACTTTTTAAATCATGTTTTTTTTTCCTTTTGTCCAAACCCTTCTCATGAGAGTGATTGTTTCAGGAATCTAGTGTCAGGAATGGAAATAACAGGGGCTGCACAACGTAGAGATTTTGTTAACTTGTATCACTGAATGCAGAACAGTGTAATGGAGGGTGGCTGATAGAAGACTTTCACCTTGAAGATGTTCAGCATAAGACTCATTCTCTCATACAGTATGGTCAGTGAATTAGTTGATGATAGCCTGAAATGCAGTCTCCGAGTGCATGAAAACAAGCATGTTCTATATGCTACTGCTCAGCTACTGAGGTTCAAGTGAACTTGGTTCTAAAGTATAACTACTAGAGGTTGAACAATTTTCCCCAATAAGCCGTTTGGTGAATTAAGCTACTTATTGGATCTGAAAAATGGAGGCCACCAGATTTTCTGATTGATTTTGGAAGACTTCTGCAGTAACATCTGGCAGACAATCATACTTCAAAACCTTCAAAACATTGCTACACTTGTTAATATTCTTCATTAGCAGCTCTTCAGAACAGAACATAAGGCCAAGCAAATAAAAAACATTAATCTTGAATTTTACCATTGCAGTGAAGAATAGTCTTGTGGCACAAAGGATTTTAAATGTCAAAAATATTGAGCCAACACGTGCCCTTATGCTACAGGTAGCCAGGGAATTTAATCTGGAGATCAAATTTAGGTGAATGAGCAAATGTGAAGGAGCTGCATTCAGGGACAAAACCTGTACCGTTCATTGTGAAGTATCAGAGAGGATTCTAATTACCAAGCTTTTCCAATATCAGATGTGTTGGTGATGGTTTGGGGGTCAAGGGATGTGGCGGAGAGAGGTGATGAATAAAGAAAGAAATATTGTTAAAAATTGACTGAAGGGCACCCAATGTGTAGGGCATGCAATAGATTCTATGAAGCACCAATGCAACCACAACACCGGCCTTGTGCGATGCTGACAAAGAGGTCATTAACATTAGGTGGTTAGGCAAAAAATAATCAAGGTTGCAATCCCTTCCAGAATTAGCAGATATCCTGCTCTGGATATGAATGAATTGTTAACCTATTTTGCTCATGGAGAAGAGAGCAGACACTGATCCAGAGATGGCCCTTGGAATCCCATATTTTGGGTGTCGATGTCTACTTGAAAGGTCCATTCGGTTAAGTGTGCCCCCATTAATAGCATAATGCCATAATGTTCTGCAGAGCTGAGTAAACTAATAACTTGCAATTTAGGAACTGTTTTTCTTAAATGTAAATTACTTTTGTTTATTCAAACATGCAAATTTTCCTCGGTTAACTGTGACAATCTTTTTCAATGATCTGCTTGTCACTTTCGGGTCAATTTCATGAATTCCAAATGAACAACACTGTGATCTCCATACACTTGATTTAGATATAGTCCTCTCGGTAATATATTACTGCTGTAATATGCAAACATTTTTTAAAGGTGAATATTCAACAACAGTATTCCAACAGCTGGCTTGAAAACCTAGTCCCAATTTTATTAAAGCTCCTTTGGATATGTGGAACTTACTGAGGGGATCTATGGGTTAAAAACTGATATAGGGCCTGGCATAAATCCAACTTCAACAATGGAATTAAGCAAATCATGGTATTAAGACAAGCCTTACACATGCAAAATGGGGCACAACTAACCCATTTTTAAATAACTGCTGCTATTCCGAGGATGTTTATTATTATATCTAAGAAAGTGAATTCCTGCTTCATGCAGGTGAAAATACATTTTCTGACTGCGTGCTCCTGGCATATTCCAAGAGTAGAAATTTACATTTACAGCTAAACTCTGCCTCATCTTTATGCGCAAGTTGTATTGGGGCAAAGTTGGCATCGCCAAGGAAACCAATTGGTTTGTGTATCAGGAAGTATGTAGCATGTAAATTTCTGGCCATTAACACTCCGTCTCCAATATGCAGAGCAGTTCAGCACTGGTTTAATACTTATTACCTGAAATATAACAGCTAACTGTTTGGGTGGCATGCCAGCACAGCGGTAGAGTTGCTGCCTTACAGTGCTTGCAGCGCCAAAGACACAAATTTGATTTGGGAGAAATTGAGGTGACAGTTCTGAACTGATAGGCATGCAGTGTTAAATGAAAGGAACAGGTAGTATGACATTACATCAAGAGGGCACAGAGTTGCTAGGGCATAAACAGAGTCATGATTAAGAAGATCACTACCACTTGTTTCAAACATATTAGTATTACAGGTTATTCAGTCATATCTTATTTGAATATTGAAATGTCTCTTGATGATTTTCTCTCAGTGCCTGACATAAACTTAACAGGGACTCAGTTACAGTTACTGAAAAAGTTGACTTGAATTGCCACTATGTTGAAAATGTATTTCTCAGAAAGACAATGTCCATACGGGTGGCGCAGAGGTAGATTTGCTGCCTTACAGCGAATGCAGCGCCGGAGACCCGGATTTGATCCCAACTACGGGTGCTGTCTGTACAGAGTTTGTATGTTCTCCCAATGACCTGCATGGGTTTTCTCCGAGGTCATTGGTTTCCTCCCGCAGTCCAAAGACTTACAGGCTTGTAGGTTAATTATCTTGGTATAAGTGTAAATTGTCCCTAGTGTGTGTAGGATAGTGTTAATGTGCGGGGATCGCTGGTCGGTGCAGACTTGGTGGGCCAAAGGGCTTGTTTCCACATTATATCTCTAAACTAAACTTAACTAAATTGATAAACTGCAAATGCATTTTTTCTTCTTCAGTTTTAAGGCCTTTTATAAATGCTAAATTAATTTATTTTTTTAGTCTTCTACCTTGGGTTCCAACTCTGGAAGGCATCAATGCAGAGAATAGAGAAATGTGGATTATGTGCGGGTAGATAAGAAATGGACGGCATCAATTTCAGCTCAGACCTTTTGAGCCAAAGGGCCTGTTCTTGTGAAGTGCTCTCTTATACTCTATGTATCTGAAGCCTGAGGCCTCAGTCCTTGTTGCACATGATTGGGTGTTATTATGCAGGTAAATTTGCCTCCTTGGATTCTTCTCGCGAGGCTGAGCTTGAAATCAGCCACAAACACAGCTATTCCTCCGGTCAGCGGGTTGGTGAACTCAAAGCGTAGCACTGAATGGGTGAAGTGGGATTATGAAGGCAGCAGTGTGGGGGAAGCCGGGCCCTCGATTTGAGGAAAATGAGCAGCAAAGTAAGAAACAGCAATGGGGTTGGGATTGAGCGAAGGCAGCACATTTTTGAAGTTGGAGGAATTTGGAGAACAGAAACTTACGCACGGGGTTTGTTGGAATAGAATGGTTGAAAGCAGCAAGATGTGGGGAAAGAAAGCTGGGGGGGGGGGGGGCAAAGCTGTGGGGGTTGTGGAACTGGCTGGAGACCAAGCGTGTCAGGAATGTGATCAGTGCAGTCAGGTTTGGGAGAAGTGTGAGAGGAATTAGGATTTAGTTAAGTTCCTCACTTAATTGCTCTCATCACTGCAGGAATAGAACCATGTTGTTCTGGGAGTTCCTCATGATGAGCGTCTGCAGGACAATACAGTCACCTGCAAAGAGTCAGGTGTGATGGCAATGGTGACTCATGGTTGGAAATGCCTGGTCAAGTTTTTTTGATTCGTATGATTTGGAATGGAAATTAGCTCAATTGTGATTATTTTCTGGCTAAATTGACATTCAACAATATAGCACAAAAAAAGGCAGTGCTCTGCACTGATCCCTCATGATGATAAAATTTAACCCCAATATCCTTTTTTAAATCTAAGTTAAAATTGATACGCATTCACTCTCTGAAGCTTAGACTTGGAATCTTCTTAATGAAGACGAATCAGTACTGCATCCGGTGATTACTGCCATGAAAAAAATCAAAATTCAGAATATAAAATAATTATCCTGGCACAAAATACACTGCTTCACTGATTCAGTAACCATCAAAATTGTCGGAAGAGTGAATAAAAGGGTGCTCAAGACCAGGCGCTATGTCATATATCTGACCGCAAGCAATAGCAAAGGCTTAGTCACTGATAATGTGATGCTGAACTGCTTGCAGAATTAAGATATCTGCATGCAAAAGAGAATTCTGCAATGTAGGCACATGTTAAAATAATGATAAAGTCAACATATAAGACAAGATGGAACCTCATAATGTATTCCGGGGGTTTCTAATTTGCAGTTTTATGGTTATTTAATATAATAAATAATCACAAAATGTTTAGCAGAACATTATCAGACAGAAGCAATATTAGAACTGGTACGGTGGGTTTTAAGGAGGGCCTTAAAGGAGGAGAGTCAGAGCCAAAGACGAGGATAGGTTTAGGTCAGGAACTACAGCCCTTAGGGCTTAGGTACGAAAGTACAGTGATGAAAATCATGGACTGCAAAACATCAGAAATGAAGAAATCCTGAGATCATTTAGGCAGGAATGCAGAGAAACAAGCCGCAGTAGGTGAGTCTAAAACTAGAGGGCATAGGTTAAGGTGAGAGGAGAAAAAGACCTGAGGGGCAGGTCAGTCGCACAAAGGGTGGTGGATATGTTGAACAAGCTGGCAGAGAAGGTTGTATAATGTTTAAACATTACTCGCATAGGAGAGGTTTAGTGCGATATAAGCCAAATGCAGGCAACAGCATTTAGATATGCATGTTTAGATATGCACCTTGATTGGCACAGACATGTTGGGCTGAATACTTGTTTCTGTATTGCATAACTCTATGAATCTATGAATCTTAGGTCCATCCTGGTCAATTATCCTGATGTGGTTTTCTGAACCTTTATGGCTCTTAAACTCTTAGTTCAGTAACCTCCGGATTAGGTGAGTGGATTATCAAGTAGACTTACACAACAAAATAAGTTTTTTCAGGATCAAGCTATAAAAATAGAAGTGCATTTTCGTATTCACTGTTTGCGTCTCCAATATAAGCCAACATCTGAAGTGTGACATTTGTACTAAATGGGCTTTCCTCAAAATAATAGATAAAGACGGTGCTTTTGTGGCAGTACACACTGGGTACAGCATACTAAAAATGTAAACTTCATTATTTCACGTTCCAGCCGTGTGACACGTATGTTTATGAATCATGTGTATCGGCACCTTTTTGTCTACATAAAAACATTGGATAATAGATTTGATAGCCAGAATGAACATTCATGTGAGGAATGCAGTCATAGAGAGCACTGATCAAAAAGTAGGAGAGTTACATGCCCTTAACTTGAAAGTGAATTGATACGTAAACAGCATCAGTGATGCCTGAAATCAAAATCAGAAAAAAAGTTGTCACAATTATTTGAGGGTGCTGACACTGCTAAATAAACAAGGGTACACAAAAAGCTGGAGAAACTCAGTGGGTGCAGCAGCATCTAAGGAGTGAAGGAGATAGGCGACGTTTCGGATCGAGACCCTCGATTCTCCAGCATCTGCAGTTCCTTCTTTAACACAACTGCTAAATAAACAATATGTTTTGTTCAAATCTTTAAATGTATTGGCATACCTTCTCATACAGACATAAAATGGAAAGATCAATGTGGGATAAAAAATGTCTGCATACAGACCCATGCAAAATATTCTCGTAATAGCCATTTGCATGGAACAAATTTTCACTTAAGGACAGGATCTGGGTGAACTGTCGGATATAGGAAGCGCCAGATGAAAGTGAAGCATGCCTAAAATGTAAAGCCTAAAATGTGCAGGAGTAGTTAGCATTAGGAGTAGTGCAGCAGATGCAGGTGTTTATGGCACAGAAGCTCAGATCCTTTTGGTCAGCAATACATTTCTAAAAAATATGTTCTATTGCATTCTGGAATAGAACATGATTGTGATTATTTCCAAGATATCATGTGGAGAGGCCACAGTTGGAGTTTTGTTTTCAGGTTTGGTCACCATGCTATAAGAAAGATGTTGTTAAGCTGGAAAAATTGCAGAGAAGATTTACGAGGATGATGCCAGGACTTGATCACCAAAGCAATAAGGATAGGTTGGGCAGGCGAAGACTGCAAACCTTGGAGCGTAGGAGGATGAGAGATAATCTTCCAGTGAGGAGAAGAGATGGGATTGGTGCACAGTCTTGTACCCAGAGTAGGGGAATCAAGAACCACAGGTCATGGCTTCAAGGTGAGAGAAGACTCCTCCAACTTCAAAAATTTGCTAGCTTCGCTCAACCCCAACCCCATTGCTATTTCTTACTCAGAATCTGAGGGACAACATTTTCACACAGAGGTGGTGGGTATATGGGATAGGCTGCTGGAGGAGGTAGCTGAGGCAGAAACTATAACATTTAAAATACATTTGGCAGGTACATGGATAGAAAAGGTTAAGAGGGATATGTGCCAAAGTCTGTGGAATTCTCTGCCTCAGAGGGCGGTGGAGGCAAGTTCTCTAGATGCTTTCAAGTGAGAGCTAGATAGGGCTCTTAAAAATAGTGGAGTCAGGGGATATGGGGAGGAGGCAGGAACGGGGTACTGATTCGGGATGATCAGCCATGATCACATTGAATGGCGGTGCTGGCTCGAAGGGCCAAATAGCCTACTCCTGCACCTATGTCTATTGTCTAAATGTGGGCAGGTGGGACTCATGTAGATGTGGTACCTTGGTTGGCATGGGCTTGCTGAGCTTAAGGGGCTGTTTCTGTGCCGTATTACGCGATGACTCTATGCCATAATGACTACGGTCCAGTGGCTCTGACATTCACCACCATGATTACAATCTAGCCATTCACAGACAAATGATGAAGGGAATAACATGAATGACATTCAATGCAAGATAAAGCCAGAAAGTCCGATAAAAGATAGTCAGTCCAAAGGTCTCCAATGAGGTAGATGGTAGTTCAGGACTGCTCTCTCTTTGTGGTAGGATGGTTGCCTGATATCAGCTGGAAGAAACTGTCGCTGAATCTGGAAGTGTGCATTTACACACTTCTATAACTTTTTGCCCGATGGGATAGGGGAGAACAGGGAGTGGCCAGGGCGTGACTCATCCTTGATTATGCCGCTGGCATTGCTGAGGCATCGTGGGTATAAATGGTGTCAAAGGAAGGGAGATTTTTTTGGAGGTTGGATGGTCTAGACTGTGTCTATAATTCTCTGCACTTTATGGCAGTCTTAGATGGAGCTCCTCCCAAACATGCTGTGATGCATCCTAATAAAATGCTTTCTATGACCTATCTGCAGACGTTGCTGAGAGTTGTTGGGGACATACTGAACTTCCTAAGCCATCTATGGAAGTAGAGGCGTTGGTGTGCTTTCTTGGCCATTGCCTCAATATGGGTTGTCCAGGAGAAGTGGATGCTGATATTTACTCCTAGGAATTTGAAGTTTTCAACCATCTCTACTTCAGTGCCATGTTCACCATATCTACTTTATGCTGCCTTGGGAAAGCAGCTAACATAATCAAGGACCATTTTCACCCGTCATTCTCTCTTCTCTCATCTCCTGACGGTTAGAAGGTAGAAAAGCTTGAAAGCACATTTCACCAGATTCAGGAAAACCTTTTGTCCCGTTTTTATCAAATGATTTAGTGATCCTCCCATCAGCTATGGTGTAGTTCGATCTGCCAACCTGCATCATTGCACAGCTCAATTGTTGTTAATCTACAATTTCTCCGGAAATGTAATCTATAATGCAATAGCACCATAGTCTGCACTTTGGTATTTTTCTCTTTGCACTACCTATTGTACATGTTTTGCTCGATTGTACTCGTGTAATAGTATGATTTGCCCAGATAGCATGGAATAAATGTTTTTCACAGTATCTGCATTATACAGGTGACAGTAATAAACCAATACCAATGTCAATATGCCATTCACTCTGTTGTTTGTTTCTTTGTCATCAGCAAACATTTTAGCATTTATCCCCTTTATTTGTAATAGTTGTATATTACATATAGCCACTTCCCTATTCCTGGTCTTCCCTTTCAAAATAGTCTGTCATAATTAACACAATATAATTGTTTTTTTTAAGAATATTTTGTAAAGTTTAGTTTATTACTGCCAAGAAGACCTCGTACCATCTAAAACTTATTTTATGTCAAGTGTCGCCAAAAATAAATAAGCTATCTTAAGGAATTTTTATGTTTAGTTTAGTTTAGTTTAGTTTAGAGATACAGTGCTGAAACAGGCCCTTCGGCCCACCGAGTCCATGCCGACCAGCGATCCCCGCATAGTAACACCATCCTCCACCCACTAGGGGCAATTGTTACATTTACCAAGCCAATTAACCAACAAACCTATGTGTCTTTGGAGTGTGGGAGGAAACCGAAAATATTGGAGAAAACCCATGCAGGTCACGGGGAGAATGTACAAACTCCGTACAGATAGTCGGGATCAAACCTGGGTCTCCGGCGCTGCATTCGCTGTAAGGCAGCAACTCTACCTCTGCGCCACTGTGCCGCCCTTATGGACATTATCTTTCTGAGAAATAAATTTTCGACATCGTGGCAATTCAAGTCAACTTTTTCAGTAACTGTAACTGAGTCCCTGTTAAGTTTATGTCAGGCATTCTGAGAGAATATGTTTGAAACAAGTGGTATTAATATGTTTGAAACAAGTGGTATTGATCTTCTTAATCATGACTCTGTTTATCCCCTAGCAACTCTGTGCCCTCTCGATGTAATGTCATACTACTTGTTCCTTTCGTTTAACACTGCATGCCTATCAGTTCAGAATTGTCACCTTTGCAATTCAGCTGCCTGCAGCTCACTTTACATGTCTAACTCGTACCAGGAACACTGTACATTTGGATAAATTCTGTTCCTTTTGAAAACAAGCCGTTGTTAAAAGTTCTCTCTGAGCAGAACTAAATCACTGGCTGGGTTTCTGCAGCAACCTTTTAGAGGAATGACAAGACTTCATTTTGAATTGTAATACATTATCATGCAGGCACAGCCAACCACATGACCTCTGGTGGCTCGGTCAAAAATCAGCCATGTTAGCAATTCAGTTGTTTCTCTTATATGCTCACAGCACATATTTTCTGATGGAAAGATATTCTTTCCACATTTAAGTCTAATGCATTTGTGGAATACATGCCTCTCAACTATCTTCCATTAGGTAGCACTTTGCCATGGGTCATGTTTCAAGGTTGGAATGATAAAATAACTTTTGCACTTGATCAGATAGGGATTTACCCCTTTCAACTGATGCAAGCATTCATTTCCAATCAAATGAAGAAACCTGTATATGTTCATGCAATTGTTCTCAATTTCTTTGTAATTATTGTGGTGGTTGCAAGTTAAAGATATGAGGAAGTTTTACATTTCATGCCAGAATTTCTCTCTTGCAAATACAAATGTTAATTGCAGACAGTCAAGAAAGTGCATCAGCATCCTGATATCCATGTTGATTTCTGTGAATTTAAAAATGTACATTCATTTAATTACAGAGCCTTGCATTTTATATGTAAAAAGCTTTCTATGAAGATGGTCCATTGCAAATACTTGAAAATATGTTTATAATAAAATCACAGCTCCACCCCAAATTTTCATCCCTAGAATAACGGCTTGGACTTTCTCATCACTTGGCCTAATTGTGTCATCCCTACACCTTTCACACGCCTCGGCTGAACAACATGGGAATAATCAGCTGCTTTACTATGCTGGATGCACAATGAAAGTATTAAGAGCAAATTTCTATACCATACTCGATTAACAATCAGTCCTTTTCAAAAAGACAATTGGACTTGTTCCAAAGCAATTTTTTTTCCCAAGCAAGTAAGACAATAGAGGCTGATTTTTGCAGAAGTACCATCATTGATCAGACAATACCATGACAGGCCTCTCATCTATTTTCCTTCTGAAGTATTTAATGTCTGCCACTGTTACTCCAGAAATGTTTTTGGAATGATTGCCTAAAATGCAAATGATTTTCAAAGTAAACTAAATGTAACACCGGTAATAATAAAACATGATTTTGGCATATTATGATCACTTTCACAATCACAATCGTCAAAAACAATAATCAAACGCCAAAAATGCAAAATTATATCAGAACACAAGTATGTTATTGCTTATTCTCATAGTAAGATGAAAGTAGAGCAAAGGTCATTGACAGAGCTGCAAGAAAGCTTTATCCCTGTTCCCTATTATATATTCCCATTTTATTAAGCTTTTACCAGCAAAGGATTGTGATTAGCCCAAAAATTTGCACCATAGAAATACATGCCATTGTTCTACAACATCCAACAAACCACTGGTCGCCCCCGCAACATTCGCAGAAGCCGTGCTGGGAGCCGCTCAGTGAATGTTTGTCCCCGAGTTTGGGGTTATTTGTTTTTTATTATTTGTGCAATAAATATGCATTATTTTTCAGCCTGTTCCGACTGAACTGCATTAACAGCCTTCCTCCATCAGGATTGCGGCAGTGTGATAGCATGGACGTTGTCCAGGGCGTGAAATCACAGAGCTTTGAAATCTTCACGAAGTCACTCACGTGACTCCGAAATAAAATAGTAAGATTAAAGGAGAACTTACCAAGTTCGAAGGTTGATCTTTATTTTATGAGGAGTTGCGGTGAGGGATTTTATTGCCTCCGCTCCCACCCTCTATCATAAGGTCAACTGGTATGTTCTACGTTCTACATCTTACTATTTTCAGTCATGGTGCGTTCTGTGATTCCACACCGCTGCTTTGAAGGATGTCGCGCATGTGTGCTGGCGGGGTCTTCATGAAATCCCTCACCGCAACTCCTCATAAAATAAAGATCAACCTTCGAACTTGGTAAGTTCTCCTTTAATCTTACTATTATGGTCCATTGGGTTACACATGTGATCTCAAATGTAAAAGTACTCCTCAATCTTCGATTTAGATACTTCAACATTTACTTAGTCCCTTCAGAACAATTAGCACATGCACATTTGGTTTTTGTTGTATATTGGTTAAAATGGATCTTACTGTTTTCAGCACCGTAATAGATGACAAGATTATCAATGAATTTGCAATTTCATTGCATTGTCTATAACCTTATAACAATTACAGCACAGAAACAGGCCCTCTCGGCCCTTCCAGTCCGTGCCGACCATTTGTTTTCCCCTAGTCCCATCTACCTGCACTCAGACCATACCCCTCCATTCCCTTCACGTCCATATACCTATCCATTTTCTTCAATACCCGACTGATGCGGCAAAATGGGGGAAATGCGTAGCAAAACCATTTCCCCCAATGGATAGAAAAAGCATCCATAGCTATTGCCCCAGGGTTTGGTTCCCAAGACACATTCGTTGGTATCTGATGGTTCAACCTGGATGCAAAGAGGTCAATATCTGGTGTCCCATAGTGAGCTATAATATCAGCAAAAATTTGGGAGTTCAACATCCACTCGATGTTGTCATTGAACACTCGTGACCTGGGGTCCGCCACTGTATTGAGCTTCCCTGGCAAATAGGTCGCTGTAATCCAAATATTTCTCTCGATGCACCAGTGCCAAATTGTGTTTGCCAATTAATCACAAGATAACGACCTGATACCACCCATATGATTGATATAAGCCACCACTGTTGTGTTATCTATTTGGAGGCGGACATGTCAGTCCCGTGAGTTAGTACAGTAAGTCCATGGAAAGCCCCTAACATCTCCAGATAATTTATCCCTTGTGACTGGAGGAGCGTAGACTCGTGAGAGTCCCATCTGCCACCACAACTGGACATGGTGTCAGTTGCACCCCAGCCTTGTGCACTTACGTCAGTCTGCAGCACGACGGATGGGTTGCTAACAATGATGGGTCTGTGACACTCGATAATATTGTCAATCCACCATTGTAGCTCGGCTCTAGCCTGTTGTGGCAACCGGATTGGTCGATCAAAGTGCCCAGCATTTGCTTTTAATGCTGCGATCTTTGTTCTTTGTAAATTTTGGTAATGTAACGGGCCGAATTGCGCAGCTGAGAATGTAGCTACCAGTTTCCCAATCACTTTTGCCGTTTGCCGGATAGTCGGAACCCTGGCGCAAGCAAGGCTGTGGCAGGCTTCTTTTATGGCGATAGCTTTGTTGGTTGGGATAGTGATCATCATTAAGGTTGTGTCAAGGGTGAAACCCAGGTAATCCATAATTTGAGAGGGGTGCATTTTGGATTTGTCTGGATGGGTTACAAACCCTAGCTTCTCGAATAAAGATTTGGTCGCTGTAACTGTCAGTGTAGCCAATTGGAGGGTCTGACACACCATAAGGATATCATCTAAATATGCCATGACGATATAATTTTGTTGTCGGAGGAGGGCCAATATAGGTTTCACTAATTTGGTAAATAGCCTGGGGGCTGTGGTGAGCCCATTAGGTAATGCCTTGTATTCCCACAACTGTCCCTTCCAGACAAATGTCAGAAACTTTCTGTGCGATTCAGTGATGGGCACTGTATAGTATGCATCTTTTAAATCGATACAGGCCATAAAGTACCCCGGGTAAAGCATCTGCTTGGCTGTTTCGAAGGTATCCATTTTAAAGTGGGTATATTGTACAAAAGTGTTCAACTCGGTTAGGTCTATGATAATCCGATACCCCCCATCTTTTTTGGTTTTTGTGAAGATGTTGGACACAAACTCAAGGGGTTCGCGCGTTGTTTTGCCAATCACCCCTTTGGCTACGAGCCGTAAGATTTCAGCATGTCCTGCCTCTATCTCATTTTGAGAGAGTGTAAATTTTCGCTGAGGTGCATGCTGGGTAGGGGAAGTTGACCATCAATGAATTCTATGACATAATCTTGAACACTTTGTAGAATAAGCGCGTCAATGGTGATGGTGTCCCAAGCTCCCCTAAATGCCTGCAACTGTCCCCCAATTTGTGCAGGAAGTGATGCTATTGCCTGGGAGGAACCAGACCCCCTTACCTCCATAGTTAGCGGCGGGTCCTGGCGTATGGTGTTTTGGGGGGGGACGTTGCGGTGGTTGTCGGGACGGCGGCCGCATCTTCCATGCGGGCCGCTGCAGGCCTTGCCCTAAAAAAGGCCGCTGTGGTTGGGGAAGTGGAGGGGGATAGGTCCTTGGCGTCCTATCCGGCTGGCGCTGCTTCCAAGTAGTGTGTGGTTGTTGACAGTGATATGGGTGGGGTTTAGCCGGAGGAGGTTTCATCAGGCCCACAGTTTTGGCCTCCTCGTCGAGTTCTTTGACTTGTTTGGAGAGATCTTTTGCAAACAGTTGATGAGGTGGTGGAGCGGTGGAGGGACGGCACAACCCTGCAAATTTCGAGTTGAGAGTCGGCTTGATGGAGCTCTTGCGCAGGAAGTTTATTTCAAACTGGGCGTTGCATAGAAGTGCCAGGGCATCCTGCTGCTCGCTGGACACATTATCCCCATCGAGGGTACTGGCATACGCCGTAATGCCCGTCGAGAGGAGCTTCAGGATCCGCTGGAGACGGACGTCCTGCATCTTGGTGGTCGTGCTCAAGTGTCCCCAGATCTGGGCATTGACCATAGGAACACTGAGATTGATGCAGTTCTCAGGTGGTTTGAATTTATCCATGGTCTCATTAAGTACCTGACGCTGAAGTTAGTGAGAGGTCAGGTAATTAATGGTGCCCGCCAGTTTGTGGTGCAGGGGTTCCCCAGTGTGTGTGGCCGTGGCAAATTTGCCCACCACGTCCAGCATGTCCTCATCGTGCACTGGCTCTGCGGTCTCCGGCAGTCCCGGGTCATCTTCGAAAGCAGCGGCCGGGCAACTGCTGGCACTCCTGGCTGGTGAAGACGAGAGGCTGAGTGGACTCCTGGCGTGGCTAGTAGAGGCCCGAGAGTCCCGTTCATCCCGGTCCCTGTCCCGCTGGAGGAATTGCTCCATCAAGAGCTCCAACTGCTCAATGCGACCGTCCCCGCTACTCGCAGCGGACAAGCCGACTTCCCCAGGCTCTGCAAATTCTCTGGGGCTTCCACCATCGGACCACATCTCCGTAAGGTGCAGACTAGGGTCCGAAGGCAGGTTGTCGTGGCCTACCGCCCCTGTAGGCTCATACGACTCCCGCACGGACTCTCCGTAGTCTGCCTTCGAGCAGACTGTGGCGGCCAACCTGCCTGGTAGGAAGGCAGGTGAGATGGATCGGCGCCGGCCCCCGGAACCTGGCTCCCCGGAGTCCGTGCAGGCTTACCTCCACTGTCGCCCAATGTTCTGCGTGGAGGTGCATGGTCGGCAGCTGCCAGAGCTAAGCTAACCGACCGTCTACTGCTGCCACCAACGCCCTTGACCGCAGCCTGACGAGGTGTTATGCCGGCAGCACCTGCTCCTGCAGGGCTGCTCGACGCAGCAGTAGTCCTGCCAGACTGCCCTACGGCAGATATCCCTGGCAGCTGTACGTGGCAGCATGCGGCTGCTGGGCTACCCTGTAGCGCAGCCGTTCCCTGGCCCGGTCCCCGTGGATCCACTGCAACTCAGGGTGCGGTCGCTGGCGATGAGCGAGGCTCCTGTCCACGTACCTGTCTGTTCCCCCGCTTCCTGGGGGATGGGGGCACGAAGTCTGGGTCAGCAGTATCCAACTCCTGTGCGGTGAGCCATTCAGGTGATAAGTCGGGCGGTGGTGTAACGGGAGCGCCCGACTTCCGCACTCTTACCCCCGACCGTCCCGATGCTGCCGGTGGTGCTTGCAGCTAGGCGTGATCTGGGCCGACCAATCAATGCCGATCTGGGTGATCAGGTGATGGGGTGCAGCAGATGATGGAGGTAGACTTCACTTGGCAGCCAATGCTTTTGTACCAATATTAAACTGAGATTTTAAATATGAAATGAGTGTTTATACAACACGTGAACCTCTTCAGTGGTGACCCCGACGATCCAAAACGGCCTCTTTTGGATTTCATCATGCCTGGAAGAGACAGCCCAGATCAGCATTGATCTGATTGCACTCCAACTGCTCACCTTCTGGACACCACTGCCCCAGGTGTGTTTTGAACAGGCTGAAGCCCAATTCCACACACTTCAGAGTACTACAAAACAACGCCACGGCTTTCATCATCGGCATGGGTGGCAGAAAAGAGACAGCCTCCGTGGACCATCTTAAGCCGGCACACTTGGACATTGACCAACCAGTGCAGATGGCATAACCCCGCCACAGAGGGCATCTACCGTCACGCCCAAACCTGCCCTCAACTCAACCAGTTGCAACCCCAAACACAGGAGACACATACACAAGATCAGGCTGCCTCACTCAACAACCTAACTGCCTCCAATACTCCGGTTCTGGGGGGGTTGTCAGGTGGTGCCATCTTGTGGCTGAGCCACTTTGGTCTTGAACCTTCGTTTGTCGAGCTTCAGCTCTCGGGTGAACTGGCGTGATCTGGACTGACTAATCAACACCAATCTGGGTGGTCAGGTGACGGGTGCAGCAGACGATCAAGCTGAATGGTTAAATATTAAATGTGTTTATACAACATGTGAACCTCTTCAACCACATATTATACGAGAGGGGCAAGTATGATATCTGTAAGGCCATCAGGGATGCCAAGACAGAATTCCAAGGCAAAGTGGAGGTTCAATTCAATTAACCAATTGTCAAGTGATTGTGGCAGGGTCTGAATACCGTGAAAGGTTACAAGCAAATATCAGGGGCACTCTCTGGTAACAATGCATCTCTGTGGGATGAGCCCAATGCCTTTTTTGCCTGTTTGGAACAAGGTTCCATCAATGTATGTGTCCCCCATCCCCCACTTGCCCTTCCCATATATCTCGGTGGCAGAAGTCAAATCTGCTTTCACCTTGGTGGCCATTTCCTTCACTGACATCTTCAATCTCTCACTTCAAGAGTCTTGTATCCCCATCTGCTTCTAAGGAAACAGCTACAATTTCAGATCACAAGAAATGTAAAGTAACCGTTCTCAATATCTGCTGGCCAGAAGCTCTAACATTAATCATAATGAAGTGTTTTGAAAGATTGGAAATGGCCCACATCTGCGCTAGTCTCCCAGATAAACTAGACCCGTTGCAATTTGCGTACAGGAAACATAGCCCTCGGGATGAAGTCTTGCGCTGCATTCAGCTATGGATCACCTTAACAATAAGAACAGCTAAGTCAGAATGCTGTTCATTGACGAAAATCAGCCGTCAACCCCATAATACTCCTGAAGGTGCCGCTGGGTACCCTTGCTCTGAACTCAGCCTTATTCAGTTATTCATTTATTGCACTACCCCAGAGTCCACGACTATCTGTGCCCCATTATGTTGTTTTGAATTAGTTATAATTACTGATGTCTCTATCAAAACCATTGTTATTGTTTATTCCACGAGCTTCATGCAAACACGACAATAAAGTAATCTGATTCTGTATTTGGGTGCCATTGTACCCTAAGGTGTGCTCTAGAAATGTTTCAGGAAACGTATTTTATATCAAAAACAGCCAATAATATATCACCTATTCATATGTAAAGTTACTTATTAAAGATCACCAACAAAAAATATGAAACTCAATTATAATTTGGAAAAAGCGATATCAGCCATTTGAAGAAAATCAAAAAAAGGTAAAAATTAAAATAGCTTAATTTGTTTTCAAACTGTTTCATTAATTACAGTGCAAAATGTAGGAATAGAGTCATGTTGGAAACAATGGCAATCAGGTAAAACAGCACTAATGCTTGATAGATTCTGATAACTGAAGTAAAATGTGATGAGAATGCCATGTACACTAGTTAGGATTCATGTTGGTAATTTAGGAGCTTGTGCTGCACTTCATAGCTGGGAAATTATTCCTCGACCACTCTCAGTTTTTTAAGCAAACTTCGCAGCTTTGTGTTGCATACGGAAACAATACAAAATATCATTCAAACCAATACAGTTTCCTCACCAGAAGCTTTGAAGCTTTAAAACCATACTTTATCTAAAGTACACATTTGCCACTTGGATTATCACATATGGATTAATACTAAGCATTTGATTATGCATAAAAGTTCAAGAGGGAAAATGACAATTCCAGAATGGACGATAATTCTTTAAAATGCTGGCAATGGTGAAAGTGAGGAGGGCACAGATATGTTTCTACCCACTGAATACTGAAAATTTAAAGCATGTAGGTAAAAGATTAAACTATAAATTACAGGATGTAAATTATTGCAGTCAGCTCCTTTTATGGATAATACATTTGCTGTTAGCTTCGAATACTCTTGGCAGCATTCCACCTTTGCACCATTAATAACGGCTTTGGACCTATGAAGGTGAAGGCAGAAAATGTTCTTTATTACTGAATATGTGTATCATCACTGTGAGGCAATTTTCTTAATATGAGTTATTATTTTGCATATTTACAAAATGAGCTAGAACAGTTCTCTCTGCTATTTTTCAAAAGTGAAAATAACTTGATGATGATCATAAACACTGCTCAGGAATAGTATCTCCATCCAAGGCCAGAAGATCCACCAGCTTTCGGAAGAAAGCTCAAAATTGCATTTATTGCACATGTATAATTATCGTTCATAGCCAAAAAGGCGAACGTGTTGTTCAGACATTGCAGTAATGCACATAAACACTTTATGCACATCAAGATCCTAAAATGAGAAAAAGAGTAATCTAGTTTAAATTAGTTTAGTTTATTGTCATGTATACTGAGGTACAGTGAATGGCTTTTTTATTGCCTGCTATCCAGTCAATGGGAAGACTACACATGATTACAATCAACCCATCCACACTGTGCAGATTCTGGATAAAGGGAATAATGTTTAATGCAAGATAAAGTCCAGTAAAAATCGATTAAAGACAGTACAAGGGTCTCTAATGAGATAAATGGTAGGTCAGGGTCGCTCTCTAGTAGGTGATAGGATGTTTCAGTTGTGTGATAACAGCTGGGAAGAAACTGTCCCTGAATCTGGAGGCGTGCGTTTTCATACTTCTGTACTTCTTGCCTGATGGGAGAAGAGGGAATGTCTGGAGGAAGACTTGTCCTTGATTATGCTGGTGGCCTTGCCGAGGCAGTGTGAAGTGTAGATGGAGTCAATGGAAGTGAGGTTGGTTTGTTTATGTGATAGTCTGTGCTGCGTCCACAATTCTCTGCAATTTCTTGCAGTCTTGGATGGAGCTGTTCCCAAACCATGCTGTGATGCATCCCGATAAAAATATTTTTAAAGAGATGTATGAAATGTGACCAGGTCCCCTGGACAGTTCCTCAATGCTCCTTGAATGGCATGGTTGGATTCTTCAAATGAGTGTAAAAGACTAGATGGGATTGTAGTTTAAGCACCAATCTGAATGTTAGCACAGCACTAACGTTTCAAATTCATAAATTTTGCAAATGCATAATACAGTACAATTGTTGCCATTTTCATCTGCCCTCACACCATAATCCCATCCAAACTCATTTCCAAATACCTGGAGCTAGGAATAAGCACCTTCCTCTGCCACAGGATCCTGAACTTTGTGACCCATAGACCACAGTGAGGAAAGGTGACAACACATCCTCCACAATAATTCTCAACTCTGGTACCCTGCAAGGATACATTTTCAGTCCTCTACGATACTTCCTATGCACCCATGAGGACGCGGCCAAATTCAGCTGTCACCATCTACAAGGTCAGAGTATGGGAAGGAGATGGAGAAGTTATTAACAGGACCACAATGTTAGCAAGACAGAGCAAGTTATCAACTTCTGGAAGCCGTGGAGTACATTCCCCAATCAGCTTCAAGGTTCAATGGCGCTGAAGTGGAAATGGTTGAGAACTTCAAGTTCCTTGACGAAAATATTACCAACAATCTGTTGTGGACCAAAACATTGAAAGGACAGCCAAAAAAGCAGACTAAAGGGCCTGTCCCACCAGAATGCGACTGCATGCAGCTAGCGCGACCTAACGTGGTCGCTTGAGCCGTACGGCCTCGCGGGGCCGGTACCACTTCGATCGCCGGAGGCGTATGGTGTTGTGTGGGGCTGTTCCCGACATCGCGCGGGGCTCCGAAAAACTGAAACTGTCCAAACATTGCGCGCGCCAACGGCCTGTCGGCCCGCAGCCGCATTGAGGACGTACGCAGCGTCTCGACGTCGTACGCAGCGTCTTGACGGCGTACGTCTAGTGCGTGACATTGCACGATGAACGCCACCGCCCGGCGTGCCGTTGCGTGATGACGTCACCGCCTGACGCTGTGCGACGTCCAAATTCAGTCGGCCTGCCTCCTGCCCAACTGATTGGTGAGTATGATGTTGGGACCAGCCCCGTACAACTCCATATGCCTCTGTGGTTCGAATTGGGACCGGCCCCGCGAGGCCGTACGCCTCAAGCGACCACGTTTGGTCGCGAAAGACGCATGCAATCACATGCTGGTGGGCAGGCCCTTTATGCCTCTACTTCCTCAGGAAACTCTAAGGAAATCTTCTACAGGTGCACCATAGAAAGCACACTGTTGTGTTGCAATACAGCTTGGTATGGCAACAGCTCTGCCCAAGACCACAAAGAACCTCCCTCAGAAAGGGTGCTTCTCAAGTATTTAGTTATCTTGGCGGTTCTTGTTTAGATTCGCTCCTACTGCCTCTTAACAACCTTACCTGGCCAATCACTGATTGACCTAACCACACTTGCCTCACTGAGGTATTCTCTCCACACACTGATTCCCAGCAGCTGATGCTCGACTTGGCAATTCTAATCGACTGACCTCGATATGGCCTTATTGCAATAACCCCTCATGACCTTTGGATAGACACATTCTTACCACCCATCAATCATAAGCAGCCAATACCGGCCACAATTCCATATGAGCACAATATACGACCTTCGCCCTGACCATGCTCACAAAACAAACCTCTGGGCATGGCCCCCTATTAGTCCTTATTCCAATGTCCTTACTGGTCCTTGTCAACCAACTGTAATGACACTGCATTACTTGCCTGTTCCTGATTCTCCCCTCTTACTGATATTGACCCACCCTCCTCCAACATTCCTCAGCCTCTCCCATTGCACATGAACGTTGCAGCAGTAAGCCCACAAACAAAACACTGTCAGCCTTTACATACGTCACATGAATGCACCTAAAGAAGTGCTATTCTCTTTTCAGGATCCCAGACAAATGACATTTGCAAAGCAAATCTATAGATCAAATGTAGATGATTTATGCAGAAGGGAAACAGCGTGAAAGGACAGAGGGTCACCTTTGATCAGAGTTGTGCAATGCAGCAGAGGAAACTTTTTTAAAAGGAAAACACAAGCAGTTTAAGTTATATATATATATATATATAACATTGTAAAAGGACAGATATACTTTATGCTGATAACTTGATCTTAAACAAAACTTGCTCTAACATTCTTACAGCTTTCAAAATTAAAGAACATCATGATACAAATAAAAAGATTTAAACAACTGCAGTCTTATATAATGCAGTCTTAAATATGTTTATTTTGTTTGATAATGCAGGAACATTAAAGAATCCTGGGATGGCCTATGTTGGAATATCTCATTGCAGCTTTCTATCAACCAATAAATACATACGTTATAAACAGTTTACAGACTGTAATTACTTTGAAATCTGCATCTTGTTCAGAATTTGACAGCACAATGGAATTATTTTTATCAAATAGAATCCCACACGTACCAGAGGAATCCACGGGTACACTGCACTGATTAATCCCTGCATTCCAAATGTTCTTAGTCATTTGTAATATCAGTGAAAACATAATCAAGATTGGACTTAGCATTGCTGCCAGCGAACCTTATCGTTCTTAACTGGATAGGAAAATGATGTCTTTGACCTTGAAAGATTAAGTATGATTTCGTGATGAGTTTGTCCTTTCAGTTTTTATCTTGTCAGTTGTATTTTTTGGGGAGGGGTGCATAATGAGACTTGTATCAGCAGAACACATTGTTAGAACATTTGACACTGCAAGATAATGCAGCTTTAACATCAACCACAGTAGGTCAATCCACCATCAGTGCAATATGATTGCTTCATTCCCATCTCCTCCTCTTCACCTTCTGCCCCTATGGAATATTCCTAATTTAGGCCTTTCAAAGCTGAGATATCCAGATACACCTGACTGAATTGATTTTGTGATCCAGTTTCTCGGTTATTCAGGTGCACATCAGAATATCACAAAATGTGAGTGATGCAGCCTACCAGGCACTTAAGCTTCAGAGCAGCAGGCTGTTTAAGTCATAGCACTTTCAACATGCATTTTCTAAGTTAAAGCAGAAATAAATCCTTCGATGTGCAAACAACGGAAGATCACAGAATTACATGGCTACAGTCAAAGCTGCAATTAAAGCAGAAGGTTTCTGATGACATCAGGAACCATGAGAATGCAGTAATTGATAAAGTAAATTAGACAACAGCATTTAGAAGTTGTTAAAAGCACATTATGAACATATATCTTGTGACTTTTTTGAACAGTAAAATAATCTTATTTCTATTGCAAATTGTAGCTTTGTGTTTACAGCTGTGAGGCTTAAGGATGTTGTGATGGAGGAGAAAATATTTGGCAGCCCGCTGCAAATATGAATTACCTAATGCCAAGCACTGTGAAATTAAAGTGCATTAATTTGAAGGCTTATAACCTGTACAGTCCTGTGCAGGGGCCACATATGTCACAGAATCATTTTTGTTTTAAGATATGGGTCAACATCAGATGGACATATATCCAACCTGAATCCAAGAATGCCAACCTAACAAAAATGATTTGTTCCCTCATTATGGAGAATCCATTTATGATGCCTTAGTGGTGCATTATTTAGTTTCCAGCAAAACACTATCTCCAATTATTCATATTTTAATGTTTACCCCAGTGGCTATTGTTTCTCTATTTGCTTGAAGACAATCAATGTGTTGGAAACATAACCTTATACACATTAGCAGTTACATTTCTAAAGATAATGTTAATTAGTATTTTATCAGAGAAATGCACCTCATGTTTTTGCATGTTCCTCTCAACACGCTTTCTATAGCTCTTTCTCCCCTTCTTTTGGAACCCCTTGTGTCATACATCCTTTTTAGACTGAATGGCAAAAATAAAGCAACCTAGTGCTGGGTTCTTCTGACAGTGAAAGAATGTAACAAGGCAATTTGAATTAAGAAACCCACTTCTTCCTCAGTTAATGTACAATTTCCTTTGCTATGGTCACTATTTGAACTCAGTTAATGTCCAGTGAGAGAAATTAATTACAGGTAAATTTCCGAAAAGATAAATCTTTGTCGAATTTAAGTGAGGAAAATTGCAAGATGTGAATCGAGTTTTGAAAACCAGAATTATAAGTATTGTCGTTGCATTCAGTAACCTCCGTGATTTCAGCAGCATACTTTTTTTATGCTAATAGATTATATTATTTTTTGAAATAAATAAACCCAATTACCCTTGAAGCCACTGTAATTTCCAAATTATTAAACAGTTTGTTAATCTCTGCTAGCAACTTAAATTTGGGAACATTGAAGTATTTTATAAAATAGGATAAAAAGGACTAATCAATAAAATTAGACATTCCTGCTAATGTGTAGGATAGACTGAATTACAGAACACAAAGCAAATGAAATATTTGTGCAAGAAAACTACCATACAATATCAAAATGATCCTGACTGGTATAGTTGCTGTTACACCATAAGGAAAAAAATAGAAAATAAACTTAAATTTGGAAATTAGTTATAAGCCGCTATATACCCCTTATTTAAAGTGAAGATAGACACAAAAAGCTGGAGTAACTCAGCATCTCTGGAGAAAAGGAATAGGTGCAGTGTTGGTTCAAGACTCTTTTTCAGTCAGGGGAAAGGGAAATGAGAGATATAGATGGTGATATAGAGAGATAGAGAACAAATAAGATATGCAAATAAGTAACGATGATAAAGGAAACAGGCCATTGTCAGCCGTGGGCTAGTTGAAAACGGGTTACAGACAATGTGACTGAACAAGACGACTTTTAGTACCATGAATTGGGTGGGGAAGGGATGGAGAGAGAGGGGATGCAAGGGTTACTTGAAGTTGGAGAATTCTTGTAGCCACAGCATACAGTATATGTTGCTGATCTTATCCACTATCTAGTCCTAGTCTACCAGAAGTTTACCGCAATGTGATTCATTAATGAGGTGATGACGAGGTGTTCTTTTGCTGAGGATAGTTATTGGCTAGCACCTACGTGGTATAACTGTACTGCATTTCATGGATAAGGCATGACTAGAAACTATTTCAAATGGCTAAATACTCTGTGAATGTTGAAACTGACACAGGCACAATGTGTGGGGTTGCTTCTGATGCACAAATATTTGGCATTACAGCAACAATTATTTTTTTAGCCACAAAACCTTTGCTATCCAGGACATTTGCCCTCGACTTGATATCATGTTGATTCTGCAATAATTGGTAGCACGGGTGAAAAAAGAAAATACTTATATTTACATAGTACATACATTTACATAATGTCTTTTCTGTCCCTTTCTTGCTAATGAGGGAGTACAGCGTAGGTTCACAAGGTTAATTCCCGGGATGGTGGGATTGTCGTATGTTGATAGAATGGAGTGGCTGGGCTTGTATACTCTGGAATTTAGAAGGATGAGAGGGAATCTTATTGAAACATATACGATTATTAAGGGATTGGACAGGGCTAGAGCCAGGAAACACATTCCCAATGTTGGTGGAGTCCAGAACCAGCGGCCACAGTTTAAGAATAAGGGGTAGGCCATTTAGAACGGAGATGAGGAAATTTTTTCTCCCAGAGAGTTGTGAATCTGTGGAATTCTCTGCCTCAGAAGGCAGTGGAGGCCAATTCTTTGAATGCTTTCAAGAGAGCGTTACATGGAGCTCTTAAAGATAGCGGAGTCAGGGGATGTGGTGAGAAGGCAGGAATGGGGTACTGAATGTGGATGATCAGCCATGATCACAGTGAATGGCGGTGCTGGCTCGAAGGGCCGAATGGCCTACTCCTGCATCTATTGTCTATTGTCTTTCAGTAATGTCCCAAAGTACATTTCAGCCAGTGAAGTATTTTTTGAATGGCAATCATTATTGCAATGTTGGAATTAAGGCATCTAATTTGAAAACAACAACCTCCAATATCCAGGAATACGATCTTGGTAATATAAAATGTTATCTTTAATGGTATTGATTATGGGCGAAAATGTTAGCCAGAATGCCAGAGATAATTCCCATGCATCGCATCATAAATGTACCAAGGGCCGTTCACATCCACGTGGAAAAGCCAGAAATGTTCAAACTCTCAACTAAAAGTGGCTAAAATGGACTATGCATTTGGCATTTCTGGGTCAAATGATTGTGACCTTTTCAACTCTGTGCTCTATTATCACTGAGGATGGATATATCCATCAAGCCTCCTTTACACTTTAGTTGCTTAATTGTCTATTACAATTCTCATTGGATGATGTGCGTACAAAATTCTGAATGCACACTGAATGCAAAAAATGCAAAATTAAATCCTTTTACTTCAATGCTAGAAAATCACTACAAGGAAAAATGAGATAATTTGCACTGGAAGAGGAATGTGCACTTCTGCACACTTAACTTCACTACTATCTGAGGCGCAAATTACAGGGAATTGACAATACTTTAAATTATGCGCATGTCTAGAACACTATAATAATTGTCCTCTATTCAATCACTGAGCACGAGTGTGCAGCAGTGACAATACTGGCAGCAATGATCCGAGGTCATAGGCATTCAGTGCAAAAACAGACTCTTCGGCCAACTTCCTTGCCAAATGAGATGCTTCACCCAAGCTAGTCTCATTTGCCCACATCCCTCGAAATCTTTCCTGTCAATGTACCTGGCCAATAATATTTTGAATGTTGCTATTGTACATAGCTCAGCTACTTAGAAACATAGAAAATAGGTGCATGAGGAGGCCATTTGGCCCTTCGAACCAGCACTGCCATTCATTGTGATCGTGGCTGATCGTCCCCAATCAATAACCCGTGCTTGCCTTCTCCCCATATCCCTTGATTCCAATAGAAACATACTTCCAATTCAAGTTCAAGTTCACATTTATTGCCACATGCACCAATTGAGGTACAGTGGAATTTGACTTACCATGCAGCCATACAACAAAAGAGCACAATACACAATGGAATATAACATGAACATCCACCACTATGGAATCAACATTCTTCACTGTGGTGGGAGGCAATAACTTTGTCAGTCCTCCTCCTTTGTTCATCCATGGTCGGGGCCATGAACCATCCGCAGTCGCCACTACGGATGGCCCGATGTACAGGCCCTCTCGTCGGGATGCTCAAAACTCCAACGTCGGGACGGACGGACACTCCGCGGCTTGGAGGTCCCAAATCGGCCGCTTCCTACCCGAGACTGGGGCTTCACGATGTTATAGGCCGCAGGCCGACGGTCGGAGCTCTTCAAGTCCACACCGCGCCCGCGGCTAGAAGCTCCGCAGACCACAGCTTCAGGATGTCGTAATCCTCGGATCAACGATCGGAGCACTTCTTCTAGCGACCCCCGGCAAGGGATTGCCCGGCTCCGCGATGGAAAATCCGTGCTGCGCCCGCTGCTGAAGGTCTGGACCCAACTCCGGGAAAGGCTGCACCAACCCAAGTTATTAGGCCACGAGGGAGGGTGAAATGCAACTAGGAGAAAAGTCGCATTCCACCGAGGTAAGTGACTAAATAACAGTTTCCCCAAATTCCCGCCCCCACCACCCCACACTAAAACACACTTTTAGACATATTAAAAACAAAAAAAAAGTGTAAAGGAAGAACAGCTGCAGGCGAGGCCACCCCTCCACCCATCAGGAACGCTGGTAGCTCATTCCATATACGTATCACCCACAGTGTGGAAAAGGTTGTCCCAATTAAATCTTTCCCCTCTCACCTTAAATATATGCCCTCTAGTTTTTGATTCCCCTAGACTGGACCTTTCTACACCCACTCCTCCCCAATCACCATTTCACACCTACTTAAAGCAAGACTCCAGTTTGAAAAGACTGGACCTGTTCCCACTCTACAATCACCACTTCACACCCAATTACAGCCTGACTTCCAAAGACTGCGGCCTCTTCCACCACCCACCCCCTCCGTGCTGCCCACATCAATCTGGCCAATTCTCCATCATCAACAATAAAAATAGAGGTGGAGACAGAAAAGCCAGAAATCTCCAGGACTGGACAATGATTCTCCCTCTACTCTCAAGCTCTGTGCCGAACAACTGGCACCGGTCCACACAGACATTTTCAACCAGTCCCTGCAAACCTGTAATGTCCCAGCCTGCTTCAAAGTCTCCTCTATTGTCCCTGCAGCCAAAAAGGCAAGGTTTACTGGTTTTAATGACTACAGGCCTGTCGCACTGACCTCTGTAGTCATGAAGACCCTTGAAAGGCTTGTGCTGGCCAAGCTGAAAAATATCACCAATCCCTTGCTGGACCCTCTGCAGTTTGAATACTGGGCCAATAGATCAGTGGATGATGCAGTCAACCTGGGCCTGCACTTCGTCCTCCAGCACCTCGACACCAGGGGACCTATGCAAGGATTTTGTTTGTTGATTTTAGCTCTGCAATCAAACACCATTGTGCCAGAGCTACTACACTCCAAACTTTCTAAGTTGACTGTGCCTGAACCCCTCTGTCGGTGGATCACCAGCTTCCTGACAGATAGGAAGCAGCATATGAGGGTGGGAAAGCACATCTCAGAAACGCAGACCCTCAGCACTGGAGCACCGCAAGGTTGCGTACTCTCCGCTCTCCTCTACTCTCTCTACTACAATGACTGCACCTCCACTGACTCCTCTGTCAAGCTGCTCAAGTTTGTCTATGACACAACCGTGATTGGACTGATCCAGGATGGGGAGGAATCTGCCTACAGACAGGAAGTGACACAGCTGGCTTCCTGGTGCCATCACAACAACCAGGAGTTCAATGCTCTTAAGGCAGTGGAATTGATTGTAGACTTTAGGAGAGCTTCCCCTCCCCTCACCATCAATGGCACCACAGTCACATCTGTGGAGTCTTTTAAGTTCCTGGGAACCATCATCTCCAAGGACCTTAAATGGGGGGGCCACCATTGACTCCACAGTCAAAAAGGCACAACAGAGGATATTCTTCCTGTGGCAACTGAGGAAGCACAATCTGCCACAGGCAATGATGGTCCAATTCTATACGGCCATCGTAGAGTCTGTCCACACCTTCTCCATCATGATCTGGTTTGGCTCAGCCACCAAGCACGACATCCGGAGGCTGCAGCGAAACATCCGATCAGCTGAGAAGGTTATTGGCTGCAACCTTCCCTCCATTGATGAACTGTACACTGCAAGGGCCAGGAAGCAAGAGGGTAAATATCTGACCCCTCTCATCCTGGCCACAAACTCTTTGAATCACTTCCCTCTGGAAGGTGACTCCGGACTGTCAAAGCTGCCACAGCCAGACATAAAAACAGCTTTTTTCCAAGAGTAGTAGCTCTACTCAATAACTAAAAATCTGTAGCCTCCTTTTGCTCTGGTATTTTGCTCATTTAATTCACATGCTTAATCAATAATGTTTTATTATTAATGTTTAATGTTTTAAGTGTCAATCTAACCGTCACTGTATGTCATATATTCACTTGCTTGCGGAGCACCAAGGCAAATTCCTTGTATGTGAATATACTTGGCCAAAAACATTCATTCACTCATTCAAGACTCTGTGAGTTCGTTCTATCAATTAACCCTAATGATTTTATACAACTCTATAGGATCACCCTCCAGCCACCTGCACTCCAAGGAATAAAGTTGTAGCCTGCCCAACCTTTCCTGTCAGTTCAGGTCCTAGAGTACTGGCAACATCCTCATATATCTTCTGCACTCTTTTCAGCTTAATGACACCTTTCCTATAGCGGAGTGAACAAAACTGTACATAATACTCAAAATGCCTTGTACAACTGTAACATAACATCCGAACTACATGGCCTTCTTCACAACACTATCGTGCTGCGATAGAACTGTCAGGAAACTGCGTACTTCTATTCCTAGATTCCTCTGTCCTGCGGAACTACCCAGGGCCCTACTGTTCACTGTGATGATCTTGTCTTGGTTAGCTTCCCGAAATGCAATACTTCACACTTAATTGAATTAAACTCAATTAGCCATTCCTCGACCCACTTACCACACTGATCCAAGATCTTGCCGTCATTCTTGATTAACCATCTTCACTGTCTATTGCGCCCCAGTCCTTCAGTGACAAAGTCACATTAGGGGAGTTCAGACAATTTAACAGTGATTGGTCAGGAGTAATGGCTTTGTTCTGATGATGTAGAGATTGCTCACATTACATTTGGCAAGATTGGTCAGATTGTGATTTATTTGATTGATGGGTTTGTACTGAACCAGTATAAATATTTAAGTAGCCTTAAGAAGTTCAAAAGTAAGGTTTTTGTCTCAAGCTGTACGTAATCTCCAGCCATATATTGTTACCATTTTCTACATATGGATAAACCACCTCAATAAATATTAAAATAAAAATGTATCACTGAGGGGAGATTGCAGCATGTCTGCCTTTAAAGCATTTATTTTATTCATTAAGGTTTAACGATTCAATCAATTTTCTAGAACAAGCCGGCACTCAAATAATTTGCAGATCAATTAAATATTTATTGAGTCTAAAGCTTCTGATGCCCTTCCGTGTTGGTTTATTTGGCTGTGGTATTTTTGCACTCGACAAACTAGATCCCATCATTGAGATCCAACCCATTCAATCATTAGAGGCAGTCAAACACTCAATTTAAGAAATCTAATTTAACAAATTCAAGCATAACATGTATATTTCTGCAAAAGGTCATGGTTTTAAAAGCTTATTTGGATATAGTTGTGCAATAACTACAAACACAAACACTTTCAATAGTAACTTTTATGTAAAAAATGAATTCCCAGGCCAATATTACTTCTCTCAACTAGAGGAATCAATGCTATACAACAGGCACTGTCATCCTGGGAGCCATAGTCATAGAAAAAGGCCCTTCATCCTACCCAGTCCATGCCAACCAAGTTGACATCTTGCCCTAGTCCTATCTGCCTGCATTTGGCCCATAGTATTCTAAATCTTTCCTATCCATATATCTGTTCAAATGTCTTTTAACTCATAAATGTATCCACTTCTATAGCTTCCTCTAGCAGCTCATTGCAGACACTGGCTACCCTTTGAGTGAAACCATTGCTCCTGAGATCCCATTTAGATATCTCCCTTTTCAGCTTAAGACAGTGTCCTTGAGTTTTGGAATCTTCTACCGGGGGAAAAAGTCTCTTAGCATTCATTTTATGCATGCCCCTTTGTACACCTCAATACGCTACTGGACAAACTTGGATTATTTTCTTTATAGTGTTAGAGGCTGAGGAGATAAGTTTATAAAGCCATGAGAGGCATAGATAGGGTAGATCAATAGATTATTTTGGTAGACACAAAATGCTGGAGTTACTCAGCGGGACAGGCAGCATCTCTGGAGAGAAGGAATGGGGGGCGTTTCGGGTCGAGACCCTTCTTCAGTTTATCATCCATTCCTTCTCTCCAGAGATACTGCCTATCCCGCTAAGTTACTCCAGCATTTTGTGTCTACCAAAATAATCTATCGATCTACCCTATGTATGCCTCTCATGGCTTTATAAACTTCTATCAGGTTTCTCCTCAGCCTCTAACATTTTGTATCTACCTTCGATTTAAACCAGCATCTGCAGTTTTTTCCTACACAAATAGATAATTTTTCTCAGAATGGAAATGTGAAAGAGTACAGGGAATAGATTTAAGTTAAGAGTGGGAAAGATTAAAATAAAATCTTTTATAGCATTTATTTTAAAGGAGATGTGCAGCGCAAGGTTTTTCACACAGAGACGTGTGATATTGCCAGAAGAGACAATGCCAAATAATTTATTATGGGGAACAAGGAAATGGCAGATGAGTTGAACAGGTACATTGGATCCGTCTTCACTAAGGCGGACACAAACAATCTTCCTGATATACTAGTGGCCAGAGGATCTGGGGTGACGGAGGAACTGAAGGAAATCCACATTAGGCAGGAAATGGTGTTGGGTAGACTGATGGGACTGAAGGCTGATAAATCCCTAAGGCCTGATGGTCTGCATCCCAGGGTACTTAAGGAAGTGGCTCTAGAAATCGTGGATGCATTGGTGATAATTTTGCAATGTTCTATAGATTCAGGATCAGTTCCTGTGGATTGGAGGGTAGCTAATGTTTTCCCACTTTTTAAGAAAGGTGGGAGAGAGAAAACAGGGAATTATAGACCAGTTAGCCTGACATCGGTGGTGGGGAAGATGCTGGAGTCAATTATAAAAGATGAAATAGCGGCACATTTGGATGGCAGTAACAGGATCGGTCCGAGTCAGCATGGATTTACGAAGGGGAAATCATGCTTAACTAATCTTTTGGAATTTTTTGAGGATGTAACTAGGAACATGGACAAGGGAAAGCCAGAGGATGTAGTGTACCTGGATTTTCAGAAAGCATTTGATAAGGTCCTACATAGGAGATTAGTGGACAAAATTAGGGCACATGGTATTGAGGATAGAATGCTGACATAGATAGAAAATTAGTTGGCAGACAGGAAAGAAAGAGTATGGATTAACGGATCCCTTTCAGAATGGCAGGCAGTGACTAGGGGGGTACCGCAAGGCTCGGTTCTGAGACCGCAGCTATTTACAATATATCTCAATGATTTAAATGAAGGGATTCAAAGCAACATTAGCAAATTTGCAGATGACGTAATGCTGGGTGGCAGTGTGAATTGTGAGGAGGATGCTATGAGAATGCAGGGTGACTTGGACAGGTTGGGTGAGTGGGCAGATGCATGGCAGATGCAGTTTAATCTGGATAAATGTGAGGTTATCCACTTTGGTAGCAAAAACAGGAAGGCAGATTATTATCTAAATGGTGTTAAATTGGGAAAAGGGGAAGTACAGCAGGATCTGGGGGTCCTTGTTCATCAGTCAATGAAAGTAAGCAAGCAGGTACAGCAGGCAGTGAAGAAAGCAAATGGCATGTTGGCGTTCATAACAAGAGGAGTTGATTATAGGAGCAAAGAGGTCTTTCTGCAGTTGTATAGGGCCCTAGTGAGACCACACCTGGAATATTCAGTGCCGTTTTGGTCCCCTAATTTGAGGAAGAACATTCTTGCTATTGAGTGAGTGCAGCATGGGTTTACACGGTTAATTCCCAGGATGGCGGGACTGTCATATGCTGAGAGAATGGAGTGGCTGTGCTTGTATACTCTGGAATTTTGAAGGATAGGAGGGGATCTTATTGAAACATATAAGATTATTAAGGGTTTGTATACACTAGAGGCAGGAAACATGTTCCCGATGTTGGGGGAAGTTCAGAACCAGGGGCCGCAGTTTAAGAATAAGGGGTAAGCCATTTGAGAACGGAGACGAGGAAACACATTTTCACACACAGAGTTGTGAGTGTGGAATTCTCTGCCTCAGAGGGCGGTGGAGGCCAGTTCTCTGGATACTTTCAAGAGCGAGCTAGATAGGGCTCTTAAATATAGCGGTGTCAGGGGATATGGGGAGAAGGCAGGAACGGTGCACTGATTGGGGATGATCCGCCATGATCACATTGAATGGCGGTGCTGGTTCTAAGGGACGAATGGCCTACTCCTGCACCTATTGTATATTGTCTATTGTCTATAAAGTTGGTGGTGGGAGCAAATATGATAGTGGTGTTTAAGATGCTTTTAGATTAGGAACATAAATATGCAAGGAATGGAGGGATATGGATCATATGCAGGCAGAAGGGATTAGTTTAATTTGCCAGCATGTTCAGCGCAGATATTGTGGGCTGTTGGACCTGTTCTTGCTGTACTTTTCCATGTTAATATAAATTATAATTATGTGATTCTGGAGTGCAATATTAAATATCAGGAATGCCTGCAAATTCCAAGGCATCTGGTGCAGCCTGTGGTTTTCACCAAAGTTACAAAGTCTCATCAGTGTGCATGTACTAGTGTATTATATATGGAGCCATGAATAAATGCCATTGTTCATGTTGAAAGATGCAATCCAGAAGCGAAATGCAGAGTAGATATTTCAAAATAGATTGTCAACGCATTGTTTTTTAGCGTAAAACAAAAAGAACAATTGTAAGGAAGTCTTCAGAGATACTTTTCAATCAGTCTTTTGTAGATCCTCCTAACCGTGGATACCCAATCTAAAAGTACACATCCTGATTTTATCAGCTTAATCCATCTGACCTCTGTGCCTGCACATTGGAGCAGATAGGCCAGAAATGAGACAAAGGTCATATGCTGGCACGTCCAATCTCCTGCGCCATTTTTGGAATCAGCACTGAATCCAGCGGTTGAGCACAAATAACATGAGTTGAGGAGTGGGATGCTTTTCCCGTCTGACCCCTTATCTTCAAGTTCGGGATGGCTGGCTTATGGAGCATGCTCCCCATTAATTTGAATTAGTTGGGAAATCTCATTCAGTACAAATTGGCAATAGTACTTCCTCCCACTGACCATTATCACAGAGGCACCTTAAAGGGCCTGTCCCACTTGGGCGTCATTTGTGCGTCATTTACTGTCGCCCGATAATCATCTTGCGGTACGACAGGCCCTGCTTCTTTTGGGATCCATTTGCGATGTCGTTCGTACTTGGTCCGATCTCCGTGGCAAAGGATTTCCCAGTGAAAATGTTTTTATAACTACACGCGCTTTATACCGGGGTGGTCACTTGGTGCGGCGCTCAAATGACGCGCAAATGGCATTATGGGCGGCGCATGGTTACGGGCGTTGACGCACGGTGACGCATAATAAATTAGCACAGGCAGTGTTCGTCTGTCACCTTGCGTAACCGTGCGTCACCACGCGCTACACATTTGCTGTCATTACATAAGCGTATGCCATCAGTACGTCAGCGTGCACAAGGGATACGTCATGCAGATGGCGCGTGGATTTTGAGCAGTACAAAATCCTGGGGCACCGCGTGTTACCGTGCGCCTCACTGCACCACCACGTCGACCAATTTTTAGGATGTTGCGTAAATGACGTGATAATGATGCCCAAGTGGGACAGACCCTTGAGGCTGTGTGGACAGTCTAAAAACCCACACTTCCCTGCCCTCACTCTTATCTCGCTTTTACCACCGGGAATTACAGTACCTTGAGAATCCTTATCCTCAGGTCACAAGCAACTTCTTGAACCACCTTGCACCCAAACCACAACTCTACCTCAGCTCCAAACCATTATTGACAAACCACTTCTGCAACTGTTTGCACTTTGGCTTGCATTATCTTGGCCTGGTTTACTAGAATTACTGCTAATTTATTGCATATACAGTATATCTGTTGTAATGTTGCTTTTAGTGTTTTTGTAAGGCTAAATCAAGTAGGAATTCCATGTGTATGACAATTGAATCGACTCTTGAATGAGATCACGACATTGATAAAAGGAGGAAGCGCAAGTTTGTAGTTTGTTATTTTTAAAAATGTAATTTGATGCTTCTGGCCACAAGGCCATCTCCTGGCACTTGATGCTCCTGCCTGGTTTCAAGTTTCAAGATCCATTGTTACAAAAAAGCCACCAAAAGAAACAGAGCAGAGCTAGATCAGAGATTACAGGCCCAATCACGGACAATGTATTAGTTTCAGGGAACCCTGTCTAAAGATGGTTAATTGGCCACAGTAAATTACCCCCCTAGTGCAAGTAAATGGCAAACAAATCAAAAGGAAGAATGATGGGCATGTGAGGAAGAATAAACTACATGGCTACAGGGAAATAAAATTGATGGGATTGCTCTGTAGGAGCTGGCATGGACATGATGGGCCAAATGTTTTCCTCTGTGACATAGCAAGTAAGACTGCACTCAAATTAAACTATTGCATGGTATAAACACATTAGAATCAGCAAAACTAAAAAGTAAGGTATTAAATAAATGGTTAACTGGTATAGTAAAGGATACTAGATGGAACTCTTTGTTGCTTTTTTTTGTTAAACAGCCAGATAAATATCACATTGCAGATTTCTTTGTACTTGGGTGTCTATACAGAAAATCAATTGGAGACACTCCATTATGATAAGCCTCAAGAGCATCAGACTTAACATTTGTATTGAAATGTGCATGGAAGCAAAGAAAGCAGAGAATAGTTATGGCAACCCAAATAAAGCCTGCAATTTTCCACCACCCAATAAACTAGTACTGATGACGACTAGTAAATTTATTTTGAAACTAGTCTGAAGATCAAAAGAAAATGCTTTTAGTGTGTTATAGTGATTTATATCTAAATTTATATGGACATATATATTTTAGTTGTTTATGCAGTGCAATACAGGCACAAATACTATACTAAACCAACTTAGTTCTGCATGAACTTACATATCCCAGGTTGATACACAGCCCTTGTATATGACTGGACTACTAAAACATTTTTTTAATCAGAGCAACAATACAATTACTTTCAAAATGCATTGTGTTCTTTTAACGAAAATTGTTTTTTTTTAAAGGTATTTTACCCTTTCACTTTCTCAGTGTTTGCACCTGGATGTAATCTCATAATTGCATCAGTGTAACACTGAAACTAGCCTATATGTCAGCAAACTCTAGGTACATCCACCTGTGATGTTTCCTGTGGCAAAGTCTCTGAGATCCTGTACGCAGTTGTAAAGCAAGTAGATTCAAAACGATTTGCTATGACTTTCTCTCTCTATGCTGGAGATTTTCTGCAGGCTACTATACGTGACATTCAGGTTACTTTTGTTTGCAATATTTTGTCCTGATGATACTAAGAAAGTAGCAAAAATATCATCAAAGATGGCAGACGAAGGATCAAGTGTACTGCAAGTGCAGAAAATCGTAAGAAATTAATTCCTCAAATGCATACTTTCCCCACAGACTTAATCAAGGCATGCAATTAATTAATAGTTAATTATATCATGCACATAAGGCAGCTTGAGGTTTTGGTGTGTAGTCTATTCACCTCCATGAAACTAGAAGCCAAATGACTATCATACTGTATACCCATATCTATATCTATATATCTATATTAGAGTGGATAAGGGAGAACCAGTGGATGTGTTATATCTGGACTTTCAGAAGGCTTTCGACAAGGTCCTACATAAGAGATTAGTATACAAACCTAAAGCACACGGTATTGGGGGTTCAGTATTGATGTGGATAGAGAACTTGCTGGCATTCAGGAAGCAAAGGGTAGGAGTAAACGGGTCCTTTTCAGAATGGCAGGCAGTGACTAGTGGGGTACCACAAGGCTCAGTGCTGGGACCCCAGCTATTTACAATATATATTAATGATTTGGACGAGGGAATTGAATGCAACATCTCCAGGTTTGTGGATGACACGAAGCTGGGGGGCAGTGTTAGGTATGAGGAGGATGCTAGGAGGCTGCAAGGTGACTTGGATAGGCTGGGTGAGCGGGCAAATGCATGGCAGATGCAGTATAATGTGGATAAATGTGAGGTTACCCACTTTGGTGGCAAAAACAGGAAGGTAGACTATTATCTAAATGGTGGCCGATTAGGAACAGGGGAGATGCAACGAGACCTGGGTGTCATGGTACACCAATCATTGAAAGTAGGCATGCAGGTGCAGCAAGCAGTGAAGAAAGCGAATGGTATGTTAGCATTCATAACAAAAGGATTTGAGTATAGGAGCAGGGAGGTTCTACTGCAGTTGTACAGGGTTTTGGTGAGACCACACCTGGAGTATTGCGTACAGTTTTGGTCTCCAAATCTGAGGAAAGACATTCTTGCCATAGAGGGGGTACAGAGAAGATTCACCAGACTGATTCCTGGGATGTCAGGACTTTCATATGAGGAAAGACTGGATAGACTCGGATTGTACTCGCTAGAATTTAGAAGATTGAGGGGGATCTTATATTCTTAAGGGGTTGGACAGGCTAGATGCAGGAAGATTGTTCCCAATGTTGGGGAGGTCCAGAGCAAGGGGTCACAGTTTAAGGATAAGGGGGAATTCCTTTAGGACCGAGATGAGGAAAACATTTTTCACACAGAGAGTGGTGAGTCTGTGGAATTCTCTGCCACAGAAGGTAGTTGAGGCCAGTTCATTGGCTGTATTTAAGAGGGAGTTAGATGTGGCCCTTGTGGCTAAAGGGATCAGGGGGTATGGAGAGAAGGCAGGTGCAGGATACTGAGTTGAATGATCAGCCATGATCATATTGAATGGCGGTGCAGGCTCGAAGGGCCGAATGGCCCTTCACCTATTTTCTATGTTTCTATATAACTATTAAAAGCCTGATCTTACATATGGATGTATTTATTTGTGTGTGTATTTGTTTGTGTATAATCACATCTTATCGAAAAAACGAGGCCCTAACGGTAAAATTGTTACATATTCCGGTAGAGATTTATCCCGTGGACTCCGAAATCGCCTCATCTGAAAAATTCATGTTTTATTTCTTGAGTTATAAGTCAAAATGTTCAAAAACGGAAAAAACGTAGAAAAAAAGACTGATGACATAACAATGGATCTGCGTGCTCTTCTTCCTCGCGCTGCGAGTGCCTGTACCCGAGAGCTCCCGAGATCCCCTCTCTCTCTGTTCAAAAATGTTCAGAAATCTCAAAAAACGTTGAAAAAGAAACGACTGTCTTCTTGCTCGCACTGCAAGTGACGTCATCCCCCCCCCCCCCCCCCCCCCCCCCCCCCACCCCCCGACCACTCCCCCCATACTTGGGCCCCGTCTGTAACCTGGAGCCTGGAGCTGGGAGCGAGGGAGTATTGCGTTCGGAAACCAGCCTTCTGCTGTGACGACGCCCCCCCCCACCACGGCTCAAACTCCTCCCTCCCTCTCTGTCTCCCCCACCCCCCGCTCCCTCTCTGCCCTCCTCCCACTCCCTCTCTGCCCCCCACGCCTCCCGTGGGGGCTATGGGTAGGGGGCGGTTGCATTGGGGGAGCAGACCTAACGGGTGTGCACTTGGTCTATATAAATATAGTACAATATAAACTTCTCATTAGCAGGTTCTAAATTTGCATTGAAAGTTTATTGCTCAATAAATGTTTTACCATTATAATTTAGGAATTTAGTTGAAGAGGAATTAAATAAATGATTTGTCAGAGTATACTTTAAATAAGTGGAAAAGTTATAGTCTTATGAAACAGACAACTATTAAGCAGAGCACAGCACACAGCTCGTACTATGTACGCAGTACATGTTTATTGCATATTCCAATGACGTAGAGTGCAAAAGCAAAGAAAATAACCTCTGTAAAACATTATAGGTAGATAAAAATGCTGGAGAAACTCAGCAGGTGAGGCAGAATCTATGGAGCGAAGGAATAGGCGACGTTTCGAGTCGAGCCCCTTCTTCAGACTGTTGTGGGCGTGGTGGGGCGGGAAGATGAAAGGAAGTGGCGGAGACAGTAGGCTGTGGGAGAGCTGGGAAGGGGAGTGGAAAGAGGGATAAAGCAAGGACTTCCTGAAAATAGAGAAGTCAATGTTCATACCACTGGGTTGTAAACTACCCAAGCAAAATATGAGGTGCTGCTGCTCCAATTTATGGTGGGACTCACTCTGGCCATGGAGGCGGCCCAGGACAGAAAGGTTGAATTCTGAATGGGAAGGGGAGTTGAAATGCTGAGCCACCGGGAGATCAGGTTGGTTATTGCGAACTGAGCGAAGGTGTTGGCGAAGCGATCACCAAGCCTCCGCTTGGTCTCACCGATGTATAAAACATTGGTTTGCTGGAGGATTGTTTCCAGTTCTGACCACTGCAGTCCTGGAAGGATCTACAAACATTATTTACTGGAATAGTCCCAGGCTGGCAGACTTCAGGTGCATTGACTGGAGAAGCTGGGGCTGAGCAGAGAGAACAAGAGGAGATTTAATGTTCTAAATTGTGAAAGACTTCAATAGAGTGAATTAAAAGGAACAGTTTCTATTGTTCACAAAGTAGAAACTCAAATACACAGATGTTAGATGATTAGCAAAAGAACCAAATGAGACACGTGAACGATTTTTTTTCCGAACAAAAAGTAATTATGGTCTTGAATTGACTGCCTGAAAGTATGAACGAATGAGATTCCATTGTTGCTTTTGCAAACTAATTCGATAAATACATGGCAAAAATTTGCCGGTTTCCAGAGAAATAACCAGGACTAACTGTTGGTCTTGCATGATGCTGGCAGTGCCTTGATGGGCCAAATGGTTCCATGGTGCTACCATTAATCTTTTATTATATATTAACCAATTTTACAGATGTATGCAGTCTCTCCTGATGAAGATGCCTATTCAAGTAAATGATCTGTGTTCTAATTGGCTGGGCTGTGTTTTACTGAGCTGCGCAGCAATGAGTAATTTTATAACACACAACTGAGGTTTGAAAAAGAGCGAACATTTTATGTTTATGGCTCTCCCAATTGCTCAGCTGGGTAATGCAGCGATTAGTTGAAACATAAAAACCACAAAGATTGCAGGTTTGATCCCATATATATGATGAATTAGATATTGGATTAATGTCAGGGCAGGAGACAATAGTAGCCCCCTGGGCTCCTTCCTTCATTGTGCACACAGAGAAACACCAACTAGACTTTAGTCACTGCCAGGATAGACTGAGCTCTTTAAAAGCACTGTTCTGACCTCATCTTGTGTTCTCAGTCTAGTGATGGGTACAATTATTATTTTTAAATAATCTTTTTGATACAACAACTTATTATATTCTATCTGTGTGATATTCAACTGTTTATACCCTCTTTGCAAACTGTGGGCTGTTCGATCTCAGTTAAATTATTTTTAAAAAAAAACACAGACCATATTTAGTGGAGTTGAAATTATTTTTTCTCTTTTACTGATTTTAACAATTTAATTTGTACACAAAGGTCAAGTGTCCATTGTAGAGTTTATTCAAAAAGGAAACTGAGATATGTAGCAAAAATAGAAATCAATTTTTTTGCCCAGTTAACTATCATTTCAGAGAACATTTTCAACCAAAGTATAAAAACTAACATTGCATTTGTTGATTAGACAAAGGCCACAGGATGGAAATGTCCATGCCCTGAAGTCACTGCACTGAGAACTCTTTATGAAAATGCAGAATGATGCTGTTACTATCGCTGTGTAATATTATTTTTTTTTAAGATGAAAACATTTAAAACATATAAGAAAAATACATTTTTACCTACTTATCAACAAGTCCAAAGAAATGAACTTTATATCAATTTGATTATTTCAATTAACAAAAATGAAAGCTAGCTGGGTAATACCCATTTCATGGATAGCATATCTGGGATGGTTTTCTGTGGACAATAGTAGTCATGGTAGAGTAAGACAGCAATTCAAACACAATAAACTCAACATAAATTCTATTCTTTGATTTGTCTCCAATTAAATGCCTGCAATTATACAGTGCCCTCCATAATGCTTGGGGCAAAGACCCATCATTTATTTATTTGCCTCTGTACTCCACAATTTGAGATTTGTAATTAAAAAAAATACACGTGGTTAAAGTGTCAGATTTTATTAAAGGTCATTTTTAAACATTTTGGTTTCACCATGTAGAAATTACAGCTGTGTTTATACATAGTCCCCCCATTTCAGGGCCCCATAATGTTTGTGACACATGGCTTCACAGGCTTTTGTAATTGTTCAGGAGTGTTTAACTGCCCCCTTAATGCAGGTATAAAAGAGCTCTCAGCACCTAGTCTTTCCTCCAGTCTTTCCATCACCTTTGGAAACGTTTATTGCTGTTTATCAACATGAGGACCACAGTTGTGCCAATGAAATTCAAAGAAGCCATTATGAGACTGAGAAACAAGAATAAAACTGTTAGAGGCACCAGCTAAACCTTAGGCTTACCAAAATCTACTGTTTGGAACATCATTAAGAAGGTAGCGAGCACTGATGAGCTTACTAATCGCAAAAGGACTGGCAGGCCAAGGAAGACCTCCACAGCTGATGACAGAAGAATTCTCTCTATAATAAAGAGAAAAACCGAAACACCTGACCAACAGATGATAAACATTCGTCAGGAGTCCGGTGTGGATTTGTCAATGACCACTGTCCGCAGAAGACTTCATGAACAGAAATACAGAGGCTACATTGCAAGATGCACACCACAGGTTAGCCGCATAAATAGGATGTCTAGGTTACAGTTTGCCAAGAAGTAGTTAAAAGAGCAACCACAGTTCTGGAAAAAATGTCTTATGGACAGATGAGACGAAGATTAACTTATATCAGAGTGATGGCAAGGGCCAAAGAGGAAGAAAGATTCCAAGGGGAGTAAGGGGCGACCATGGCTGACAAGGGATGTCAGGGACAGTATAAAAATAAAAGAGAAGAACTGCAACGTACCAAAGATGAGCGGGAAGCAAGAGGATTGGGTAATGTTTAAAGAGCAACAGAAGATAACTAAAAAGGCAATTGGGGAGAAAAGATGAGGTACGAAGGCACGCTAACCAAGAATATAAAGGAAGATAGTAAAAGCTTCTTTAAGTATGTGAAGAGGAAAAAATTGGTTAAGACCAAAGTTGGAGCCTTGAAGACTGATAAAGGTGAATTTATTATGGGGAACAAGGAAATGACAGAGGAGTTGAACAGGTTCTTTGGATCCATCTTCACGAAGGAGGACAGAAACAATCTTCCTGATGTACTAGTGGCCGGAGGATCTGGGGTGACCGAGGAACTGAAGGAAATCCACTTTAGGCACAACAATGGTGTTGGGTAGACTGATGGGACTGAAGGCTGATAAATCCCCAGGGCCTGATGGTCTGTATCCCAGGGTAGTTAAGGAAGTGGCTCCAGAAACCGTGAATGCATTGTTGATAATTTTCCAATGTTCTATAGATTCAGGATCAGTTCCTGTGGATTGGAGGGTAGCTAATGTTTTCCCACTTTTTAAGAAAGACGGGAGAAAAAACATGGAATTATAGACCAGATACCTGACATCGGTGGTTGGGAAGATTCTGGAGTTAATCTTAAAAGATGAAATAGCGGCACATTTGGATAGCAGTAACAGGATCGGTCCTAGTCAGCACGGATTTACGAAGGGGAAATCATGCTTGGCTAATCTTCTGGAATTTTTAGAGGATGTAACTAGGAAAATGGACAAGGGTGAGCCAGTGGATGTAGTGTAACTGGACTTTTAGAAAGCATTTGATAAGGTCCCACATAGGAGATTAGTGGGCAAAGTTAGGGCACATGGTATTGGGGGTAGTGTGCTGACATGGATAGAAAATTGTTTGGCAGACAGGAAATAAAGAGGATTAACGGGTCCCTTTCAGAATCGCAGGCAGTGACTAGTGGGGTACCGCAAGGCTCGGTGCTGGGACCGCAGCTATTTACAATATACATTGATGATTTAGATGAAAGGATTCAAAGAAACATTAGCAAATTTTGCAGATGACACAAAGCTGGGTGGCAGTGTGAATTGTGAGAAGGATGCTATTAGAATGCAGGGTGACTTGGACAGGTTGGGTGAGTGGGCAAATGCATGGCAGATGCAGTTTAATGTGGATAAATGTGAGGTTAGCTACTTTGGTAGCAAAAACAGGAAGGCAGATTACTATCTAAATGATATCAAGTTGGGAAAAGGGGAAGTACAATGGGATCTGGGGGTCCTTGTTCACCAGTCAAAAAAAGTAAGCATGCAGTTACAGCAGGCAGTGAAGAAAGCAAATGACATGTTGGCCTTTATAACAAGAGGAGTTGAGTATAGGAACAAAGAGCCCCTTCTGCAGTTGTATACGGCCCTAGTGAGACCACACCTGGAGTACTGTGTGCAGTTTTGGCCCCATAATTTGAGGAAGGACAATCTTGCTATTGAGGGAGTGCAACGTAGGTTTACAAGGTTAATTCCCGGGATGGCGGGACTCTCATATACTGAGGGAATGGAGCGGCTGGGCTTGTATACTCTGGACTTTAGAAGGATGAGAGGGAATCTTATTGAAACATATAAAATTGTTAACGGTTTGGACACGCTAGAGACAGGCAACATTTTCCCAATGTTGGGGGAGTCCAGAACCAGGGGCCACCGTTTAAGAATAAGGGGTAAGCCATTTAGAACGGAGACGAGGAAACACTTTTTCTCACAGAGAGTTGTGAGTCTGTGGAATTCTCTGCCTCAGAGGGTGGTGGAGGCCTGTTCTCTGGATACTTTCAAGAGAGAGCTAGATAGGGCTCTTAAAGATAGCGGAATCAGGGGATATGGGGAGAAGGGAGGAACGGGGTACTGATTGGTCAGTCATGATCACATTGAATGGCGATGCTGGCTCGAAGGGCCAAATGGCCTACTCCTGCACCTATTGTCTATTGTCAAAGTATGAAGGAGAGAATGAGCTGCCCAAGATCCAAAGCGTACCACCTCATCTGTGTAACACAGTGGTGGGGGTGTTATGGCCTGGGCATGTATGGCTGCTCAATGTACTGAGTCACTTATCCTCATTGATGATACAACTGCTGATGGTAGTAGCATAATGAATTCTGAAGTGTACAAACCTATCTGCTCAGGTTCAAACAAAGGCCTTAAAACTCATTGGCCAGTGGTTCATTCTACAGCAAGACAATGATCCCAAACATACTGCTAAAGCAACAAAGGAGTTTTTCAAAGCTAAAAAATGTTCAATTCTTGAGTGGACAAATCAATCACCCAATCTGAATCCATTTGAACATGCCTTTTATATGCTGAAGAGAAAACTGAAGGGGACTAGCCCCCAAAACAAGCATGGGCTAAAGATGGTTGCAGTACAGGCCTGGCAGAGCATCACCAGAGAAGACATCCAACAACTGGTGATGTCCATGAATCGCAGACTTCAAGCAGTCATTGCATGCAGAGGATATGCAGCAGAATACTAAACATGACTACTTTCATTTACATGACATTGCTGTGTCCCAAACATTATGTGCCCTGAAATGGGGGGACTATGTATAAACACTGCTGTAATTTCTACAAGGTGAAAGCAAAATATGTTAAAATGTCCTTTATTAAAATCTGACATTGTGCACTTTAACCACATGTGATTTTTTTTCTATTACAAATCTCAAATTGTGGAGTACAGAGGCAAATAAATAAATGATGGGTCTTTGTCCTAAACATTATGGATGGCACTGTAGGTCAACACATATGTACTTGTTGCTTTTTTTTTGTATGGCTGTATGGTAATACGAATATCACTGTACCTTAATTGGTAAACGTGACAATAGAAGACCTGTGAAACCTTAGAGAAGTAGCATGTCCATTCTACTCAATTCATTCAACATCAAACAATAGAAAACAGCCTCAATCTCAGTGCTTCTGCAACTTTGCTTGACCTTGGACAGTGAAACACTAAAATTGATTTGGTCGTAATAATAAAATGAAGCCTGCATTATCTGTATTCTAATTCCAATTAATAAAACTGGTATTGCTGTATTATTTATGATTAGGTTCATGAAGAGAGAAATGCAATAAAAATCTGCTATGTAATTTTATTGATATACTGATGTATGGCTTTAATGCAGAAAGATATTATACAATGTACAGCTGCAAAATCACTTATGGCATGCAGAATATCATGGTTAATGTCTTAAAAAATGTCTGTAAGTTGTAAATAACAAATACAGTTGAGAGCAGTCTAAATTGATTGGTCAAATGTATATCTTCACATAATATCTGAGAATCAAAGCGTCAATGGATTGCACATCACAGCAACAACTGAATACACTTGAAGATTTCCTATATTAGTGCACTGTGAAAAAAAAAAAATCACTCCCATTATTTTGCTGAATATGCATCATTTCCCCCGACAGTCCAAACATGGGTAAACCCAGCTATCTCAAATCATCCCTTTCAGGAATTCTATTTTTCTCTTCTCCCATCTTTCATTTAAAGCCAATGTTTCCAGAGTCAATCTGGCATTTAACCATTTGATAGCCTATTCTAGAATTTAAAAGCCTTTGAATTTGGAGGGAATTTGTTTAATTTTTTGTTACCTTAAGTTGTCATCTTCTATACATTCTTCGTATTCCTTCCATCAACCCACTTCATGTCCAGAAACCCAGAGTTAAAAATGCACATAATATTCTCCAAGAAAATTTGTTTGATCGGTTTTCCTACTGAGACATTCTATCAAGATTCTAATTTTTGGTGCCTGCTTCAATCTATATTTAAGGAGTTATCTTTTTAATTAAAATTAAATTCCAATATATACATATGCCCTGAATTTCTTTTGATGTACTGCTGCTCTTCCACTGCATTCCAAAGTAAAATTAAAAATCTAGTGTAAACTGTTTCAAATGTGTTTTCCGGGCAGTGGTATGAGAAAGAGAAATCTATCACTTCATGGATTTCCAGATGTACTTTTCCCAACACTTTTTATCCAGGTCGTGCCCACTAATTTCTTTCCATGACAGATGAAGTGATTGACAAGTCAATCTATGCTCTCATAGAGGATCAGGAACACTTTCCCCAGTGCAATCCAACGTCCAATTCAATCCAATTCAGGTGGATCTGAAAATGATCACATGAACCCATCCCTACTGCTGCTAAGTTAAAATCATGCAAATCTCTTTGGAATTCAAGGGAAGCATAAATCGTCTAAAACAATCATGCCCAAGAAACAAAATAAGTACGTGTTATATTCATCATTTTTCATGAAAATTTGAAAAATTTGGTTTGACTCCTTTGACTCAGCATGCTTAACAGTAGAGTACAGCTAGTGCTACACGCAAAACATTTTGTACCTCTTGTTACTTGCCCAGAAGCAAACATACAGATAGTCTGGCAGCTTGTGACAGACTGGGGTGGTGGAGTGGCGCAGCGGGTACAGCGCCAGACACCCGGGTTCGATCCTGCCTATGTGTTCTGTCTGTATGGGGATTGTATGCTCTCCCTGTGACCGCGTGGGTTTTCTTCGGGTTCTCAACTTTCCTCCTACACTCCAAAGACGTACAGGTTTGTGGGGCAGTTGGCTTCTGTAAATTATAAATTGTTCCTAATGTGTAGGACAGTGTTAGTGTACGTGGTGATCGCTGGCCAGCGTGGTCTCAGAGAACTGAAGGGCCTGATTTCACGCTGTAAGTCTAAAGTCTAAAGACTGTAAAATGGCCTATGCTTTGGGATGCTGCTGCTTTAGGAAGCAGCAGGAAATTGATTGCGTGCTTGGATCAAAGGTAAAGTCTCCATAGGCAGAGTCGTGCTTATGACCAGCATAAGAAACAATGCGTGTATTGGTATTGGTTTATCACGTGTACCGAGATACAGTGGGGAGCTTCCAAAGACATGAGTAGAGCCAGCCTTTTGCCATCTACTAGTGGAAATGCTTATGAGGGCAAATAATATGATCAGCGTTGCGGAGAGAATGTAGAATATAGAAATGCAGCACTATACTGGAAATGAAAGCAATATATGTGTCCAGGGGTAGGGCTGATGAGATACCGGCAAGTTTATCAGATTCAGGTTCACAAATTATGGGCAAGGTTTCGAAAGAGGATGTGGTGAAAACCTTGCAAGAACATTTTAATCTAGCACTGTTGGAGATCTGGGAGCTGCAAGCCTGGCATGTACGACCAGGAACCAGAGGAATCTACTGTATTAGCAGATATGTTAATAGGCTAAAATCACTGACTAAAAAAAAAACATTTTCAGTCCTTTGTGAACAGGGCATTGCACAATTTCTCTGTGCAAATTAGTAGATGAGAAAATTCAGATGAGACTATTTAAATGTAAGCGACTTGACTTGCGAGGGATCTTGCAGAATGGCCATGAGTTTGGAGTTAGTGCTTAGGTGTACGAGGCAGCTTAATCCGGACCAGTGCTTTTCTTGTGGATGAAAAGATGCTACATTAATTAACATTGACTAACATGTTTAAAATTGTATGCATAACTATTAAAAAATAAGATAAATTGTTTAATAGGTTTTTTCCATCAATGTGCCCCTACGTATAAGATCAATACGTTAAAAATTAAACATATTATTCTAATAATATACAACAATGCACTAAACATTTGAAAAATGTGAAAGTCTAGTTTTTTTAACTTTTTAGAGGTGTTGGTGTGACTGTCTCAAAAAAACCTCACTGGTTCAGAGGTGTGAGAAAGAAATAATCCCCATGGAGTTAGTAAAGGCAGCATGGTTTTCCTCTTTGCAATGTAAAGACAACAAGTAAGTTTGGCAGGAAATTAATAGGTCACATGAGTGCAAAAGGCAGCAAAACTGCAAGTTATTTGGGTGCAAAAGGCAAAAGGCCTTGCATGGATGTTATGGAAGCCTCCAAGTCTCGGAATTTAATATGATTCAGCGTAACATTTATCTCATGTCTCAGAAGAAAGCAACAGACAATAAAAAATGGAAGTTCACATTATGAGGAGATGGAAACAAGAATGATGATTGGAATTTATAGTGTGCTGGAGGAATGTGTCGAGAGCTGTATGTTTAAGGCTGTAAGCAACAGCCATAAATATCCACATTGATACAATGAAAAATTGGTCCATTGTACGGCAAGATGTGTATCTAAAATACCAGAAGCATATTCTGTTTTGGTAATTGAGTTACAGTATTTGTCTAAAATTAAAAAAAGATCTGAAAACATTTTGTTACTGGAAATACTTGGCCGATCAAATTCATTCCAGCAGCATGTATTAGGCCAATCATTCCCATTCCACATGTCTTTTGCCCCCCCTTCCCCTCCTTCCCCCAGCTGCTCTTTCTTCCCCCACCCGCTCTCTCCCTTGTGTCCCATCTATCTATTTATCCTCTCCCGCTCCCCTTCAACGAATGTTCATTCCCCTAGCTTCACAATTCGTAATTCTTCAATCCTTTAGTCTCATACCTTCTGCCTTTTCATCTCTGGTTGACAATCTGCCTATCTAAAAAAATCTTCACCTGTATCTTACTTGTCAGTCTTTGTTCTACCCCGTGTTCTCCAGAGATGCTGCTGAGTTACTCCAGAATGTTGTGTATTTTTTGTCCTGCCCCTCCTCTCTTCCAGCTTTCTTCCCCCTGCTGTCCACAATCAGTCTGAAGAAGGGTCGCGACTCGACACATCACATCCATGATCTCCAGAGATATTGCATAACCGGTTGAGTTACTTCAGCACTCTGTGTCTTTTTTTATAAACCAGCATCGGCAGTTCCTTGTTTCTACTCTGTTTTTAGAAACATAAAAAATAGGTGCAGGAGTAGGCCATTCAGCCCTTCGGGCCAGCACCGCCATTCAATATGATCATGGCTGATCATCCAAAATCAGTAACCCGTTCCGCCTTTTTCTCCATATCCCTTGATTCCCTTAGCCCTAAGAGCTAAATGTAACTCTCTCTTGAAAACATCCAGAGAATTGGCCTCCACTGCCTTCGATGGAATTCCACAGACTCACAACTCTGTGTGAAAAATTTTTTCCTCATCTCAGTCCTAAATGGCCTACTCCTTATTCTTAAACTGTGACCCCTGGTTCTGGACTCTCCCTGCATCTGGAACATTTTTCCTGCATCTACCCAGTCCAGTGCTTTTTAAGAATTTATATGTTTCTATAAGAAACCCTCTCATCCTTCTAAATTCCAGCGAATGCAAGCCCAGTCGACCCATCCTTTTATCATATGTCAGTCCCGCCATCCCGGGAATTAACCTCGTGAACCTACACTGCACTCCCTCAATAGCAATAATGTTCTTCCTCAAATTAGGAGAACAAAATTGCACGCAACACTCCAGGTGCAGTCTCACCAGGGCCCTGTACAACGGCAGTAGGACCTCCTTGCTCCTAAACTCAAATCTTCTCACAATGAAGGCCAACATGCCATTAACTTTCTTCACTGCTGTGTCTGCATGCTTACTTTCAGTGACTGATATACAAGCACAGCCAGGTCTCATTGCATCTCCCCTTCTCCTAATCTGACACCATTCAGATAATAATCTGCCTTCCTGTTCTTGCCACCAAAGTGGATAACCTCACATTTGAATAGCTGACCCATATTATTGAACTATCTGCCAATTTGGAACAGCTTCTTTAATAAGTCTATTAAATCTCCTTTAGTTTTATCTTGAAAATGAAGTAATTCATCTCAACAGTCATGAAGTTCATCTCTTCTGCACCATCTCTTGTACCCTCACATCCTTTCTAAAATGTAGTGATCAGGGCTGCACACATTACTCTCTTTATGACCTAACTCATGTATTTAAAAGGTTCCGTATATTTCCCTGGCTTTGCAGTCTATGGTTTGATTTACGCAGAATCCCAAATTATTTGCAAACCTTTCAATTAATATATCATATAATTTTCAAAGATTTATACAGATAATGTCACAGCTTCCAATGTGCCTGTATATTTTTGAGCAAGGTTCCAGCAAACCAAAATCATAGATCGTACAGCACGGAAATGGGCCATTTCAGCCAGCCTGTGATGCTTATCTACACTAATCCCATTTGCCTGCATTGGGCCCATATTCCCCTACGACTTTACTACATAAATACCTGTCCAAATGCTTTTTAAAGGTTGTAATTGTACTTTCCACTATCACATTCTCTCACAGCTATTTCCAGATAACCACCACCCCCTGAGTGAAAAACGTAGCCCTCAGACCGCCTTTAAATTTAGACCCTCTCATCCTAAACCTGTGCCATCTAGTTTTAGACTGCCCTGCTCTTGGCAAACAAAACCTCTGATGATCTGTCCTATAAACTGCCCTCATTATTTGATAAACCCCTATAAGGTCACCCCTCAGCACCTATGCTCCAGTGGGAATAAACCCACCCAATGTAATCTCTGCTTTTTTACCACAGCCCTCCATTCCAAGCAACATCCTGGTGAATCTGTTCTACGTTCTCTCAATTGTGACCACATCCTGTGGTGACCAGTCCTATGCATGTGCAAGTCTAACTAATGTTGCTTGGTAATTAGGTTCCAGTACTTATTTGTTCTCTCATGACTGGGTTACATCATACATCCAGAAAATACTGTATATACTCTATTTCCTGGTAAATAGTGATTTTTTAAAATTATATTTTAGCCATTTATTGAGTTAAGGGCCTGTCCCACTTTTGCCACCTAATTCACGACCTCTGCCGAGTTTGCCCTTGACTCATACTCGCAGCATGGTCATCACGAGGTCGTAGGAGGTTGTAGGTAGGTCGTAGGAGATCGTGATGCTAGTCGTAGGTGCTCGTGGCATCAAGTAGGTCGGGGTGTTTTTCTAGCATGATGAAAAATGTCCACGAGTAAAAAAGGTCGTGAATTAGGTCGTGAAAGTGGGACAGGCCCTTTAGAATATTTTCCTGTTCCCTAATGATTGCATTGCTGTGTTTATCTATTCCCTACTGATTAAGTTGTATTGCCTCCAATGTTCCAACCAAGTCTTTCGTCCATTGAAGAAAAGGATAGTTGAAGAGCAAGACCTCAGATCTGGCACAAAATTCAGGGCCCACTGGTCAACAGTGATCCCTGCCTGTTTTTATGACTCTGAGGCTGTTTACTGGAGATTGAGTTACAGTCTTCATCAGATTGCTTGGTGATTGAGTTATTGTATTAACCTCTTCCCATCTGTTAAATGGGAAAAATATTAAGCTTGGTTTAGTCACGTGTACTGCGGTACAGTGAGAAGCGTTGTTTCACACGCTATCCAGTCAATTTAGCTAATACTACGCAGAAATACAATCAAGCCAAACTCAAGTACAACAGTCGTGTGAAGGGAAATATACAGAGTGCAGAATATTGTCTGTTCCCAGGTGACTGAATTACAGTATTTTTCTGCTTGCTGCGACTTTGAGTTACAGTGTTAAACAGGTCACAATTGACTGAGTAACCACATTTATCTTTTCCCTGGTGATCAAGTTACAGTATTTATCTGGTTTTAAGGTGATTGATTTACTGTATTTATCCTTTACCTGCTGAGTGGGTTACAGTGTTGTTCTGTTGCTCTGGTGATTGAAATATAAAATCCTTAACACCCTCCCTCCCTCCCTCCCCCCTATTGGATTGCATTATTTATCTGTTGTGCAGTTGTGTTACAATATTTAGCTCTTCTTGGTGACCAAGTTGCATTATTTAACAGGTTGATTTACAGTATTTCTCTGTTTACTGATGATTGAGCTACAGACTTTATCAGATTGGTTGGTGATTGAGTTATAGTATTAATCTATTCCCATGTGATTAACCCACCACAGTTATCTTCACCCTTGTTGGTGCTGAGTATTTATCTGTTCCCTGTTGACTGAGTTACAGCATTTCTCCGTTCCCCAGTGATTCAATTACTATATTTAAATGTGCTCTCATGTTAAGTTACTGTAATTATTTGACTGCCTGATGGTTGCTTTTGCAGTATTTATCTGGTCCCAGTTACAATGTTTGCCTATTCCCTTGTGATTCAATTACAATATTTATCTGCTTACCTTGTGATTAAGTTACAGTATTTATCTAATTCCTGGGTGATCCAGTAACTATATTCAACTATTCCCAGGTGTTTATTTAACTATTTCCTGATGATTAAATTACAAAATGTATCTGTTCCCTAATAATTGAGTTAAAGTATTTATCTGGTTCCATAGTGATTGAGTTTCAATAGTTTTTAACTGCCCAGTGAATGAATTACTGTATTTACCTGGACACTGATAACTGAATTACAACATTTTTAAAATGTTGGTGGTTGTGTGATTGCATTTCACTGTTCTTTGTGATTGAGTTGTAATAGTTATGTGTCCCGGGTGTTTAACTAACAGCAGTTATCTGTTTCCTGGAGTTAGTGGTGGAGTGTTCGTTTATCTATTCCCTGGAGCATGAGGTACAGTATTTCACTCTTGCCTGGAGGGTAATTTACAGTGTTTATCGGCTCACTGGTGTTACAGGGTATGAGACTCACAGAGCTTAAATAGTTCACTAGTGACAATGTTACTGTCATTGTCAATCGACTCATTTGATACTGTATTTATTTGGCTCCTAGATGATTGATTCACAGGAAAATGTCCTTTCCCTGGTAATAAATTACAATATTTATTGGTCCTCCAGTGATTGAATTATTGCATCTTATCACCCATGCCTGAATTATATTAGTTATCTGTTTGCCTGTAATTTGGGTTACAGTCTTTATCCATTGCCTGTTGCCTGTGTTGCAATATCTCATTCTTGCTTGGTAAATAAGTACAGTATTGATCTGGTCCCCTCGTGATTGATTTACAGTCTGCACCTACAATTGGTGATTGAGATACAATACATAAACGGTGCACGAGTGATTAGCTTCATTTCTCCCTTCACCACTGATTGAATTACAGTATTTATCAGTTCACCAGTGATTACGTTACAGTCTTTATCGCAATGCCCGGTGATTGAGTTATTCCCAGATAAACATTGTGAATAGTTCCCAGGTATTGGTTGCGCAGTTTTATCTGTTCTCCGCCGATTTTGCTACGATGTTTATCTATTCCCTGGTCATTGACAATTGCAGTATTTATTTGGTCCCTGGTAGTTATGTTACTGATTCCTGAATGGCAGAGTCACAATCTTCAACTGTTCCCTGGTGATATAGTTACAATATTTACCAGTTCTCAGGTGATTGAGCTGTTGCATTTGTGCATGACTTCTTGTATTAAAATAGTTACTTGCTGAAGGAGTTACATTAGCTATCCTTTCCCTGGTTATTCAGTTACTATTACCTGGCTATGGTATTTATCATTTTCTACCAGTTATCAGTTACAGTACCTCCTGTTTCCCTGGTGATTCCACTGCAGTATTAATCTGGTTTCTGTTACAGTACTTACCTGTTCCTATTGGTTGAGTTATCACATGTATCAGATTGAGTATTTATTTGGTGAATGAGTTACAATATTTATCTGATTGAGTTATGGAGTTATCTATTCTCTGGTGCCTGAATTGCAGTATTTATTTGATTCGCTGGTGACTGACTTATACTATTTATCCGGTTTGCCAGATGATTGAGTTACAGTGTTTATCTGTTCCTTGATGGCTGAATTGCAGTGTTTTTCTGTACCCTGATGATTGATTTATGGTATTTCCCTGACCTCTCATGGCTGAATTACAGTATATACTTGACTCCCGGGTAATGGTGTTACTGAATTTGTATGATTCACAAATGATAGAGATGCAGATTTTTCTGATTCCCTGGTGGTTATTTGGAGTTTTGTTTTCTTCCTTAATGGCTAACTTGTACCATGTTACAAGGATGGAGTGTTCAGACTTAATAAAGGTGGCCTCACGTGTAGGCTGCTTCATTGGTTTATTTGAATGCTAAATGGTCCTCATCTGAATTTAGCACTTAAATCAAACTATATTTCCTAAACTTCTAAATTCAATATATTTGGATTTGCATCTGTGACAATAAGTAATTTCCTTGTTTTCATTTCTCCAAATACTGACTTTACAAAACTGAAAGGTGACATGCAGAAATAAAAAATAAATGACTTTAATATTTCCTCAATTTAATAATTTTATTAATGAGTATAAATACTCCAAAAGTCCTTGCTCTATAATCTTAATCCAACATGTCTAATTTAATTTGAAATGAAGGTTAAAGCAATAGGGAGTTAAATAGAAACTATGGACCATAGTGCACAGTTTATTTTAGTGCAATGCACATGCATTGCGCTGCTGGCCACGTTCTAAATTTACGATGTTTACCTATTTACATGAGTCTTATTTACAATTAGCACACATGATTCTCATTTATACACTTTCTGTTCTTCTGCAATATAAACTGAACCCTAATTGACAGCAATAGAGAGTAATTTGTTCCCAAACTGGTAGCTGGGCTATCCAGGGACCCACGACAGTCTGTTCAGGTGAGGCAGAGGTTCACTTGCACCTCCTCCAACTTCATCAACTGTATCCGTTGTTCAAGATGTGGCGAGACCGCAGACTGGGCGATTGTTTCGCGGAACACCTTCGCTCAGCCCGCCTGAACCAACCTGATCTCCCAGTTGTTGGACACTTTAAATCTCCTTCCCATTCCTGCACAGACCTTTCTGTCCTCAGTCTCTTCCATTGTCAGAGTGGGGCTAAACGCAAATTGGAGAAACAGCATCTCATATTTTGCTTGGGCAGCTTAAGCCCAATGGTATGAACATTGATTTCTCTCACTTCAGGTAGTCCCGGCATTCCCTCTCTCGCTATGCTTCCCTCATCCAAGTCACACTAGCTTCTCATTTTCAACCTACAAGCAGCTTACAATGGCCTGTTTCCTTTATCATCATAACTTTTTTTGCATAACTTTCATTCATTGTTCTTTATCTCTCCACATCACCGTCTATATCTTTTGTTTCCCGTATCCCTAACCAGTCTGAAGAAGGGTCTCAACCCAAAATGTCACCCATTCTTTCTCTCCAGAGATGCTGTCTATCCTGCTGAGTTACTCCAGCTTTTTGTGCGTATATTCTATCAATTACCTACCAGCCTCATTCTACCCACCCCTGCTGCCTGCCACCTTCTGTCTCTTCCACCTGGTTCCATCTACGCATCATCCCCTCCCCATCTGGTTCCACCTATCACTCCCAGCCTTTGCTCACACACACCCTCTGCTCATACAGCGATAAAACGGCACTCTTTCCTCTTCCCTCTCAGTCTAGGCGCAGCGCCCTGACCCGATACATCGACACACCTTTTGCCTTTATACTTGACCCTCTGAGTTCCTCCAGTTGTTCTGTTTTGGTTCTAGATTCCAGCATATGCAGTCTCTCTCACCTTTAAACCCAAGAATAGTTCACTGTTCTCAGATTTCATGCTGCACTCATGTGAATTCAAAATGTAGAAATATATATTCCTTTATGTTTTTTTATGGCTAAATTATAAACTCTATATTGTATAATGGGTGTGGACGGTTAGTGATTTTGTCAGTGAGATTTAACAGGGCATATCTTACTGGTGATACCAACAGTTCTCTGGTGGCACTTATGACAGTAAATGCAAGCAAATTGAGACCTTTGGCATGCATGTCTAAACATGGAAGTCCTGAACTTGGTGACAGATTGCAGCTCTTGAATCTGTCAGCGTGTTCTGCACTGGATACTGCATGGATATTCATTGAAGATTTTAACAATGTGGGGAAGAAATATATGTAAAAATGCAGTGTAATTATTTTTACATTATTTGAGCTTGTAGTAAAACCAGCACGCACAATTAATTTTAGATGATTTTTAATTAGTAGTCTTTAAAAATCATTTTTAAAATTTTCTTTTTGTCATTTTTGAATGCTTCCAAATACTGAGCAGCTTTGACAGGTGGCGTGGTCGGAACTGAAGTCATGTTGTCAACCAAATATTCTCTCAGCATTTGTGTGGGCTGGGTTTATACAGATTCATCCGTGTAATCTAATTATATTACATGAGGCCCTGGTGCTGAGCATGGCACTGGTAATCAGGTTCAGGAACACCTCAGCAAATAAATTTGGTTAGAAACATAGAAACATAGAAATTAGGTGCTAGGCCATTCAGCCCTTCGAGCCGCATTCAATATGATCATGGCTGATCATCCAACTCAGTATCCCGTACCTGCCTTCTCTCCATACCCTCTGATCCCCTTAGCCACAAGGGCCACATCCAACTCACTCTTAAATATAGCCAATGAACTGGCCTCAACTACCCTCTGTGGCAGAGAGTTCCAGAGACTCACCACTCTCTGTGTGAAGAAAGTCTTTCTCATCTCGGTCTTAAAGGATTTCCCCCTTATCCTTAAGCTGTGACCCCTTGTCCTGGACTTCCCCAACATCGGGAACAATCTTCCTGCATCTAGCCTGTCCAACCCCTTAAGAATTTTGTAAGTTTCTATAAGATCCCCTCTTAATCTCCTAAATTCCAGAGAGTATAAACCGAGTCTATCCAGTCTTTCTTCATAAGACAGTCCTGACATCCCAGGAATCAGTCTGGTGAACCTTCTCTGCACTCCCTCTATGGCAATAATGTCCTTCCTCAGATTTGGAGACCAAAACTGCACGCAATACTCCAGGTGTGGTCTCACCAAGACCCTGTACAACTGAAGTAGAACCTCCCTGCTCCTGTACTCAAATCCTTTTGCTATGAAAGCTAACATACCATTCGCTTTTTTCACTGCCTGCTGCACCTGCATGCCTACTTTCAATGACTGGTGTACCATGACACCCAGGTCTCGCTGCATCTCCCCTTTTCCTAATCGGCCACCATTTAAATAATAGTCTGCTTTCCTGTTTTTGCCACCAAAGTGGATAACCTCACATTTATCCACATTATACTGCATCTGCCAAACATTTGCCCACTCACCCAGCCTATCCAAGTCACCTTGCAGTCTCCTAGCATCCTCCTCACAGCGAACACTGCCCCCCAGCTTAGTGTCATCCGCAAACTTGGAGATATTGCCTTCAATTCCCTCATCCAGATCATTAATCCAATATTGTACATATCCAAACAACAAAGCTGTGGTCCAATGAAGAATTCAAACTTTAATTACAGGTTGTATGCCCCTTACTTCAAAGCTTGGACCTTTATACAGGAAAGCTTTAAACTTACACCTTTACATTATGTATATCACTCAGGGTTCTCTGATCGGGGACACAATCAAGACTTTCTTGAAGGCTTTATCAGTACATGATCTAGAAATACTTTGTCAACACATTGATGCAGCTGGTGGTGTTATTTTCTCTCTGCGGCAGAGACCCAGGTTCAATCCAGTGTGTGTAGAGTTTGCACATTCACTCTGTGACCCTGTATATTTCCTCTAGGTGTTCTGCTTTTCTCCTACATCCCAAGGACAAGTGCATTCGTATGTTTATTGGCCGCTGTACATTGCTCCAAAAGGAGGTAAGTGATATAATCTGGGAGGAGCTGCTGAGAATGTGGGAAAATAAAACTGGGTTAATGTGTAGAATTAGAGTAAATGGGTAGTTGATGGTTGGCGCAGACTCGTTGCACTGCTGGGCCTGTTTCTGTGCTGTATCTCTCTATGACAATCTAAGGCCACGACATTCTTCATTTCCAAATCGCAAAGCATATTTGCAATTTGGAACTGTCATTTTGTGAGACCAGAATATCCTTTGAATTACAATGTGCCAGATATTCCACTGAGTGGAGTGGAGAAGCAGGAAAGACTGCAAAGTGGAATGGAGAGGTATGGATCATATGCAGACAGATAAGATTAGTTTAGCTTGGCATCATGTTTGGCACGGATATGGTGGGCCAACTGTGGAGGTTCCTGTGCTGGACTTTTTTATGTCCCATTTCCTGGGGCAAATTGGCATCAAATTATATACCCAGAAAGAAAGAAAGATTGGGTTAAAAAAGGGGAGAAATAAGAAAGAGACAGGAAAAGCAAGAAAACAATTGAAAATGTTATAATTTCAAAACTTGTGAACCGGAGAGAGCAATTTCCCACCTGCAGGAAACAGACTCCGTAGATTTAATTTCTGGGCTTCCAAGGTTAAGTGGTACTACAATATGTAAATGTGTCACCTAATACAGAAATGGAATACTGATTGGGCAACGTTTCCAATATCTTCTCTATCTCCTGCTGTTGGCCGAAGGGGCCAGAGGCACGTAATTCATTGCTCCACTGACTTTGATTCCAAATACGTTGATCTAGTGTTTGGTGTGACATCTTGTCATATGGACCACATGTTTTTCAGTGGCTTACTGGGCAGGAATCATTCTCATTCTGAAGGCTCTAGAAATCTAATCATGGACCTAGATATGTAGTTGGGATGCATGTATACAGAAAGAAAGGCAGATTAACATGTACCCATAATGTCTTTCACAATCTCTGGAACTGGTGTAAACCGAAGATAGACACAAAAAGCTGGAGTAACTCAGCGGGACAGGCAGCATCTCTGGGGATGTAGGAAGGAACTACAGATGCTAATTCAAACCGAAGATAGACACAAAAAGCTGGAGTAACTCAGCAGGACGCAGCATCTCTGGAGTTAGAGGAAGGAACTGCAGATGCTGGTTTAAACCGAAGATAGACACAAAAAGCTGGAGTAACTTAGTGGGACAGGCAGCATCTCTGGAGATGTAGGAAGGAACTGCAGATGCTGGTTTAAATCAATAATAGCCACATTCTCCAAGGTGAAGAGAATTAGAGTTAATTCTCTTAATTAAAAAATAATAATTTCTGACAGTGCAGCATTTCCTCAGTATATCGAGGACTATCCGGTTCTATGTTTTGGCTCCTTGAGAATTTGCACCCACATTTTTTATACTCAGAACCAAGACTGCTTTCACTGATTTGTGTTTTTTTTTTAGTATGGATGTATGGTAATTCACATATCACTACCTTAATTGGTACACGTGACAAGACCTTTGAAACCTATAAAACATCAGAAGTAAATCCATCTGCCTATTTTTCAGCTGAACCTCAGTTTCCAACCATTTTACTTGTGTAGATTTCGCAAAGTGAAGACAATGATTACATTTTAACATTCATAGATGCCAATTTGCTGGCCATGGTTTAAAATGCAAGTCAGCAAACAAGAAAAAAATTATTCCCAATTAATAAACCCAATTCCATTCAATACCTTTCTCGGGATAGACAGGGAGTGCAGGATTCCTGTGGTCAATTGCCTCCGTAAGAAGTATATCATTTTGGATATTGTATGGGACCGGATTGTCTTTCAGCGAAGAGCAGTAGTAGCAGCTAGGCCTGTGGCCCACTGGCTGGCTCTGAAGCTCAGTCGGGGAAACATAGAAACATAGAAAATAGGTGCCGGAGTAGGCCATTCGGCCTTTCGAGCCAGCACCACCAGCAATATGATCATGGCTGATCAGCTAAAATCAGTACCCCATTCCTGCTTTTTCCCATATCCCTTGATTCCTTTAGCCCTAAGAGCTAAATCTAACTCTCTATTGAAAACATCCAGTGAATTGGCCTCATGTGGCAGAGAATTCCACAGATTCACAACTCTCTGGTTGAAGAAGTTTTTCCTCATCTCAGTCCTAAATGGCCTACTCCTTATTCTTAAACGGTAACCTCTGGTTCTGGACACCCTCAACATTGGGAATGTTTTTCCAGATTCTAGCCTATCCAATCCTTAAGAATTTTATATGTTTCTATAAGATTCCCTCTCATCCTTCTCAATTCCAGTGAATACATGCCCAGTCGACCCAATTCTTTCATCATATGTCAATCCCGCCATCGTGAATATTAACCTAGTGAACCTAAGCTGCACTCCCTCAATAGCAATAATGTCCTTCCTCAAATTTGGAGACCAACATTGCACATAATACTCCAGGTGCGGTCTCACCAGGGCCCTGAACATCAGCAGTAGGACCTCCTAAACTCAAATCCTCTCGCAATAAAGGCCAACATGCCATTAGCTTTTTTCACTGCCTGCTGTACCTGCATGCTTACTTTCAGTGACTGATGTACAAGCACACCTAGGTCTTGTTGCGTCTCCCCTTTTCCTAATCTGACACCATTCAGATAATAATCTGCCTTCCTGTTCTTGCCACCAAAGTAGATAATCTCACATTTATCCATATTATACTGCATCTGTCATGCACCAGCCCACTCACCAAACTGTTCCAAGTCACCCTGCAGCCTCATAGCATCCTCCTCGCAGCTCACACTGCCTCCCAGCTTTGTGCCATCCGCAAACTTGGAGATGTTACATTTAATTCCCTCGTCTGAATCATAAATAACTGGAGTCCCAGCACAGAGCTTTGCAGCATGCAATAACCTTGAATACACATAGCATCATTAATCCTAGATTTTTTGCGAGACACATGTTACTGTGCAGCAAATGTCTGGACTTGAAATGTTTTGTTTTTCCCTAATTTAGCTTAAGGTTGGGGAAAAGTGCTACCCATCTATTAATGTGCCTCCAGATAACTACATTGCATTGGAATTCAGGCAAGGAGTAGACTGGATTTTAGAGAGACAAAGTTCAAAAGAAGTGATAGGCGCATACTGTAACTAGATAATGAATAGGAGTGAGTAATGCTCCAAATAATTTGGATGATATCAGTTTTCCCCCTGTCCTTCAGTACAGCTTTGTTCTTCTATCTCAATTATAATGTCACAAGAACGCTATCGAGGACAATCAACCAACAGATCTTAGAAAAACATTTTGGTGATCCAAAATTTATTTTATCTTGAGTATATAATGCAGTGGTACTTTGCAGGTAAATGTGCACCATTTGCAAATTAGATTGTACTCTTCCTGTCATGATCCATATTAGTGGCCTGACGATTTCTCACCAAAGATGTTTCTGTTTTTATGAATAAAATACAGCAACTTTTGTGAAATGTCACATTTAATTACCTCATCTAAATTGTTAATATATATTGTAAATAACTGGGGTCCCAGCACCCCACTAGTCACTGCCTGCCATTCTGAAAATAACCCATTAATTCCTACTCTTAGCTTCCTGTCTGAATATGTAATCTGTGTCTGCAATATATGTCTAGCATCAGTTCTCTATCCATGTCGATACCCTACCCCCAATACAATGTGCTCTAACTTTTCACACTAATCTCTTGTGTGGGACCTTATGACTTATCCTGTCACTGCTTTCCAAATGCGCTGCTATTACATCTTTAACAATCAATTCAAGCATCTTCCCCACTACTGATGTAAGGCTAACTGGTCTATAATTCCCCGTTTTCTCTCTCCCTCCTTTCTTAAAAAGTGGGGTTACATTGGCTAACCCTCCAGTCCACAGGAACTGATCCAGCGTCGAGAGAACATTGGAAAATGATCATATTATGATCACTGTTGCCCAAGGGGATTTGCACACAAGATCGCTAAATAATCCCCCCTCATTACACAATATCCAGTCTTGGATGGCCTGCCCTCTAATCGATTCTTCTACATATTGGCTTAAAAAAAATTACATTCCAGGAAATCTTCTTCCTCAGCGCTTCTACCAATTTGGTTGGCCCAATTTATATGTAGATTACAGGTACTCATGATCTGCTGTACCTTTGCTACACGCATCCCTAATTTCCTGCTTGATGCTATCCCCAACATCCCTACTGTATACAAGTCCAACAAGCGCTGCTGTATTGATATCTCGTCTGTAAGCATCAACAAGACAAGTCCAACAAGGGAAGTAAAATAGTTTAAACTGAATTGTTTTAACGCAAAAATCTTCACAGCTAAGACAGATGAGCATGGGATTGTGATCTAATAGCGATCATAAAAATGCGGTTGAGGGATGGGTAGGACTAGCAAATCAATGTTCTAAGGTATAGATGCTACAGGTATCATTGATGTGGAGGTAAGAGAGGAGGGGAGAAATGGATTCAAGAGCACATTACAGCAGTAATTTTAGAGGATATTCCTGGGCAAACTTCCAGCGAGGCAATATGGGTGAAACTCAGAAATGAGAAAGGTATGATCATTTTAATGGGATTATAATATATAATATATGCCTCCCCATAGTCAATGGAAGCTTAAGAAGGAAATATGTAGGGAGATCATGGATAGTTGCAGGAATAATAGAGATAGTAGATGATTTTAATTTCCTGAATATTGACTGGGATTGCCATAATTTTAAGGGATCAGATAGGTCAAAATTTGTTGAGTGCGTTCAGGAAAGCTTTCTCAAGCAATATGTACATGACCCTATGAAAGAGGGGCAATATTTGAACTTGACTCGGAAAATGGGCAAGTGCTTGATGTGTCAACAGGGGAGCACGTTGGAACCAGTGGCTATAAATAAATAAATAAATTTTAAAATAATGAATGATAATGATAGACTCTGGTCCACAAGTTAAAGTCATTAATTGGGCAATGCTAATTTTGATTGTATTTATCAGAAAATTGCAAAGAATGATTGGGAGAGGTTATTAGCAAGTAAAGGAACTATTAGCAAGTGGGAGGCTACAAAAGGTGACATAGGGAGAGTTCAAGGGCAAACTTTTACCTGTTTGAGTGAACATATTATATGGCCGAGCTTAGTTTAACTTCCCAAACTGGATCACTTTGCAATTTTTTAGTTAAATCCCATTTGTTATTTATTTTCCCACTTTCCCAGTTCATCTAATTCCTGTTGTAACTATGAGCACCCTTCTTCACTGTAAACTGAACTACCAATTATGGTAACATATGGAAATCTTCCTGATATACAAGTGGCCAGAGGATCTGGGGTGACGGAGGAACTGAAGGAAATCCACATTAGGCAGGTAGCTAGGTAGACTGATGGGACTGAAGGCCCAGGGCCTGATGATTTGCATCCCAGGGTACTTAAGGAAGTGGCTCTAAAAATCGTGGATGCATTGGTGATAATTTTCCAATGTTCTATACATTCAGGATCAGTTCCTGTAGATTGGAGGTAGCTAATGTTATCCCACTTTTTAAGAAAGGCGGGAGAGAGAAAACGGGGAAATATAGATCAGTAACCCTGACCGGTGGTGGGGAAGATGCTGGAGTCAATTATAAAAGATGAAATAGCGGCACATTTGGATGGCAGTAACAGGATCGGTCCGGGTCAGCATGGATTTAAGAAGGGGAAATCATGCTTGACTGATCTTCTGGAATTTTTTGAGAATGTAACGAGGAAAATGGACAAGGGAGAGCTAGTGGATGTAGTGTACCTGGACTTTCAGAAAGCATTTGATAAGGTCCCACGTAGGAGATTAGTGGGCAGAATTAGGGCACATGGTATTGGGGGCAGAGTGCTGACATGGATAGTAAATTGGTTGGCAGACAGGAAACAAAGAGTAGGGATGAACGGGTCAATAGACAATAGACAATAGGTGCAGGAGTAGGTCATTCGGCCCTTCGAGCCAGCACCGTCATTTAGAAACATAGAAACATAGAAATTAGGTGCAGCAGTAGGTCATTCAGCCCTTCGAGCCTGCACCGCCATTCAATATGATCATGGCTGATCATCCAACTCAGTATCCCGTACCTGCCTTCTCTCCATACGCCTTGATCCACTTAGCCACAAGGGCCACATCTAACTCCCTCTTAAATATAGCCAATGAACTGGCCTCAACTACCCTCTGTGGCAGAGAGTTCCAGAGACTCACCACTCTCTGTGTGAAAAAAGTCTTTCTCATTTCGGTCTTAAAGGATTTCCCCCTTATCCTTAAGCTGTGACCCCTTGTCGTGGACTTCCCCACATTGGGAACAATCTTCCTGCATCTAGCCTGTCCAACCCCTTAAGAATTTTGTAAGTTTCTATAAGATTCCCTCTCAATCTCTTATATTCTAGAGAGTATAAACCAGTCTTCCTTCATAAGACAGTCCTGACATCCCAGGAATCAGTCTGGTGAACCTTCTCTGCACTCCCTCTATGGCAATAATGTCCTTCCTCAGATTTGGAGACCAGAACTGTATGCAATACCCCAGGTGTGGTCTCACCAAGACCCTATACAACTGAAGTAGAACCTCCCTGCTCTAGTGGTGTACCATGACACCCAGGTCTCGCTGCATCTCCCCTTTTCCTGTTTAGATAATAATCCACCATTTAGATAATAGTCTGCTTTCCTGTTTTTGCCACCAAAGTGGATGACCTCACATTTATCCACATTATACTGCATCTGCCAAACATTTGCCCACTCACTCAGCCTATCCAAGTCATCCTGCAGCCTCCCAGCATCCTCCTCACAGCTAACACTGCCCCCCAGCTTCGTGTCATCCGCAAACTTCGAGATGTTACATTTAATTCCCTCGTCCAAATCATTAATGTATATTGTAAATAGCTGGGCAGCACTGAGCCTTGCGGCCCACTAGTCACTGTCTGCCATCCTGAAAAGGACCAGTTCACTCCTACTCTTTGCTTCCTGTCTGCCAGCCAGTTCTCTATCCACATCAATACTGAACCACCTATACCGTGTGCTTTAAGTTTGTATTACCAATCTCTTGTGTGGGACCTTGTCGAAAGCCTTCTGAAAGTCCAGATACAACACATCCACTGCTTCTCCCTTATCCACTCTACTAGTTACATCCTCAAAAAATTCAATAAGATTCGTCAGACATGATTTACCCTTCGTAAATCCATGCAGATTTTGTCCAATGATTTCACCACTTTCCAAATGCGCTGCTATCCCATCTTTAATAATTGACTCTAGCAGTTTCCCCACTACCGATGTTAGACTAACTGGTCTGTAATTCCCCATTTTCTCTCTCCCTCCCTTTTTAAAAAGTGGGGTTACATTAGCTACCCTCCAATCCTCAGGAACTACTCCAGAATCTAAAGAGTTTTGAAAAATTATCACTAAGGCATCTGCTATTTCTGGGGCTACTTCCTTAAGTACCATGGGATGCAGCCTATCTGGCCCTGGGGATTTATCGGCCTCTAATCCATTCAATTTACCCAACACCACTTTCCGGCTAACCTGGATTTCACTCATTTCCTCCATCTCATTTGACCCGCGATCCCCTGCTATTTCCGGCAAATTATTTATATCTTCCTTTGTGAAGATAGAACCAAAGTAGTTATTCAATTGGTCTGCCATGTCCTTGTTCCCCATGATCAATTCACCCGTTTCTGACTGCAAGGGACCTACATTTGTTTTAACTAATTTTTTGCGCTTCACATATCGATAAAAACTTTTGCAGTCAGTTTTTATGTTTCCTGCCAGTTTTCTTTCATACTCCATTTTCCCTTTCCTCATTTCCCTTGTCCTCCTCTGTTGGTCTCTGAATGTCTCCCAGTCTCCTGGTAGGCTGCTTTTTCTGGCTAATTTGTACGCTTCATCTTTTTCTTTGATACTATCCCTGATTTCCCTCGTTATCCACAGATGTGCCACCTTCCCTGATTTATTCTTTTGCCATACAGGAATGAACAATTGTTGTAGTTCATCCATGCAGTCTTTAAATGCCTTCCATTGCAGATCCACCGTCAACCCTTCAAGAATCAATTGCCAGTCCATCTTGGCCAATTCACGTCTCATACCCTGAAAGTTACCTTTCTTTAAGTTCAGGACCCGTGTTTCTGAATTAACAATGTCACTCTCCATCCTAATGAAGAACTCAACCATATTATGGGTCACTCTTGCCCAAGGGGCCACGTACAACAAGGCTGCAAACTAACCCTTCCTCATTACTCAATATCCAGTCTAGAATAGCCTGCTCTCTCGTTGGTTCCTCCACATGTTGGTTTAGAAAACTATCCCGCATACATTCCAAGAAATCCTCTTCCTTAGCACCCCTGCCAATTTGATTCACCCAATCTGTATGTAGATTGAAGTCACCCATTATAACGGTTTTACCTTCGTTGCATGCATTTATAATTTCCTGTTTGATGCCATCCCCAACTCCACTACTACTGTTAGGTGGCCTGTACACAACACCCACTAGCGTTTTCTGCCCCTTGGTGTTTCGCAGCTCCACCCATATCGAATCCACATCCTCCAAGCTAATATCATTCCTTTCTATTGCGTTAATCTCCTCTCTAATCAGCAACGCTACCCCTCCTCCTTTTCCTCTCTGTCTATCCTTCCTGAATATTGAATATCCCTGGATGTTCAGCTCCCAGCCTTGGTCACCCTGGAGCCATGTCTCCGTGATCCCAACTATATCATAATTATTAATAGCTATCTGCACATTCAACTCATCCACCTTATTACGAATGCTCCTCGCATTGAGACACAAAGCCTTCAGGCTTGTTTTTACAACACTCTTGGTCAAACATTTGGTCAAACTCCAGTCAATACATTTGGTCAAACTCCAGTGGGTGCCTTTATATCCCTTTTGTATCATGGGGATCAGGTCTGCATAATATTTTAAGTTTGGATCCTGCACTTACCAGTTAGTGATTCATTTTTATCCAACGTACTATTGTTTCATTAAGGTTCAACTGTTTAAATGGCCTCACTTTCTCTTGTACTGACTGATTGAACAGCACTAGTTCTGCTACTTGGCTATCTCTACATGACAGAGCTGATTAAAAAATAAATTTTTCCTCTCTCTTTTTATTTCTTCTGAAAGCTTCTTTTTGCTGCCAATCAAAATTGTAGCATGGTGGAGAAAAACATAAAAGTTTTGCCTGGGTAGTTCTCTGTGGCAACTGAATGGACGTTAATTATTTAGGGCTAGTTGGTAAAAATTTACAGTGTCGTTGTTTAAAAAGAGAACTTCTGTTAAATCAGAAACTCGGTTCTCATTTTTTCTATCTTTTTGTGTCTCTTGTTTGCTTTAATAACTGTCATTTGAGACTGCTCCAAATCAGACTACTTCAACTCTGCCCTTCAGTATAACAATGGCCAGACTTTCTTTAACCACGTGTATAATTACAGCCCTGTTGATACATGTCACCGTCTCCACCCCGCTGATAACCCTTTTTTTTCCATTTCACTTGAGAAACTAAATTTGTCCTTATCTCCTTATCCATCCTTTCACAAACCCTTGATTGTTCTATTGGAAATGTCCTTTCTCATATCAGTCTCTGTGCTTTTTTATTCCTCTCACTGCACTAACTAACTCCTACACCAAACAGCCTTCTGCTTTATGAATCTTGTTTTGTCTCTCATTTAAATGAACAGTTGGATTCTTTTATTTCACAGAGCTGGATTTGCGTTATCGTTCTTGCTCCTTTGGGGGGATGCCAATTGGTTTTATCCATGGATGTATCATTTCTTATTCCTTCTCTTAGAAGAAAAGAACCACTTCATCAACAAGCCTCTCTGGAGCAGCAGATTAACAACCTAGACATCACCTACCTTACACCACTACTCCCAACTGGATTCTGTAAAACTCAATTAAACTTTCCCCTATTGAATTTTGAATTTCATTAAACTGAACAGAAATTCTTCAAGCGTGATGACATGGCTGAGATCACTCCATCACACCCGTTTCTCATGGCTTTATATATCTTATATGTTTTCAACTTGATCTCTTGGGATGGTTGCCACATACTGCTTATATCAGAAAGCAACATTTATGAAAATTAGTGATCTTATAAGAATTCAACCAATAAGGCAACAACGATATTTGCAGGTCATCTTGTGCTATTCTGAAAAAAATTGTGCTATGAATGGCGCTATGATTTGCAGAACTGCCCAGGCTATTTTTATACTATTATTTCTACACACATGCTGTGGAAAATAAATCTTAGCATTCACAAAATGCACATTAAATATCTACCAGAAATCTTAATCAAGATATGTCTATAAGCATTGTGCAGTCAGACTATTTGGATATCTGTTTCAAAATGTCAGCATAGACAGACTCAAGGGGAAAATTGACCTCCTATGCTGAAATTCATGGATGTACCTAAAAATAATAATCGTGGTGTTAGGACTATGATGGCCATTCAGTTTGGCCCACTTACACTTGACAACGAGAATATTTTCAAGAATGAAGCTGAATCCAACTGGTGTTGGTTAAAGCGTGCTTTTAAAGCGTTCTTAGTTTCAAGTACTGCTGAATGTCATGGCAAAATATCTATGAAAGCAGGCACACTAATTTGTGGATGCCACACACAAACATTTGGTTGCAGATTTGAAAAGAGGAGTAATCCGCATGCAAAAGTATGGGAGATCCCACAAAGACTGCTAGATTAACAAAGTGGAAGTAGTGCAAGATGGTCAATGCTTAAAACAAAGCACCAAAGCAAAGTATCAAGGACGTGGATGTAAATCCAGGAAATGAAAAGACCTTAAAGGGCCTGTCCCACTTGGGCGTCATTTGTGCGTCATTTACGCGACAGGCCGGTAGTGACTGACGCGTGCCAGTTGTCTAGCAGTACGAAAGTTGTGCGCCAAGTGCTCGAGGGCCCTGCTTCTTTTGGGAGCCATTTGCAATGTCATTCGTACTTAGTCCGATCTCCGTGGCAAGGAATTTCCCAGTGAAAAAATTTCAAAACTACGCGGGCTTTAAAACCGGGTGGTCACGTGGTGCGGCACTCAGATGACGTGCAAATGGCGTGCCGACGGCATACGGTCGGTACATGGTTACGGACGTTGACGCACGGTGACGCATAATAACTTAGCATAGGCAATGTCCTGCGTCACCATGCGTAACCATGTGTCACCATGCCGTACGCCGTCAGTACGTCAGCATACGGCATCAATACGTCAGCACGCGCAAGGGATACGTCACGCAAGTGGCGAGCGAGGATTTTGAGCATTCCAAAATCCTGGGATGCCGCGCGTTACCGCGTGTCACTGCATACGCCACCATGCCTCACCACGTGCCATGCGCGCTTTACGACGCGCCAACCAATTTTTAGGATGTCTCGTAAATAACGCGCAAATGACGCCCAAGTGGGACAGGCCCTTAAGTATGTGATCAAGATCACTGAATACATTTCAACTCCCAGCAACTATCCCGCTCACTCACACGCAGCGTAAAAATAAACATCGACACTTATCTAACAACCACTATACTCTAATACATGCTTATGGACTTTCTATCATTCCAACAATCACAGCCACATCTTTCAGTTTGTAATTCCCTGCTGGTCAATAATGGCAGGCACATCACACATGAACACTGCAACACACTCAAAAAGACTCCTCTCTGGGAGATGACAAATAAGGGAATTTGTGCTTGGAGTCAGGGGTTGTATGCAAGTATTTGGCATTTGCTTTCACTGAGATGAGCATGGAGGACAGTGAGATCAGTATGGAGAATACTAAAGATAGACACAAAATGCTGGAGTAACAGCGGCTCAGGCAGCATCTCTGGAGAAAAGAAATAGGTGACGTTTGGGGTCGAGACCCTTCTTCAGACTGAGACGGGGAGAGGGAAATTTGAAATATTAAAAGGTAACAAGAATAAATGAATGAAAGATATGCAATTGGACAAATCATGGCCTGCAAGGTGATTAAGGAAAGGTGGAGCCCACAATGGTTTGTGGTTGGATGTGGAGGAGGTGATAATGAGTATATACAAACGGGAAACTAAGCAGGATGACAGTGAAACCAGTATGAAGACTAGGGTGGGAGAGGGACAGAGAGAGGGGAAATGCAAGGTGATTACTGGAAATTAGAGAAATCAATAATTCATACCGCTGGGTTGTAAGCTGCCCAAGTGAAATGTGAGGTGCTGTCCCTCCAATTTGTATCTGACAGTGGAGGGACGCCCAGGACAGAAAGGTCAGTGTGCAAATAGGGAGTTAAAGTGTTTGGGAGCTCGTTTAGACCAAGGTGGACTGAGCAGAGGTGTTCAGCGAAATGATCGGCCAGTCTGCCCTTGGTCTTGCCTATATATAGGAGTCCACACCTAGAACGGCGGATACAGTAGATGAGTTTGGAGGAGGTGCAAATGAACCTCTGCCTCACCTGAAAGGACTGTCGGGGTCCCAGACAGAGTCGAAGGAGGAGTTATAGGGACAGGTGCTACAGCTTCTGTCATCACAGGAGACAGTACCTGGAGAGGGGGTTGTTTTGGTGGGAATGGGTAGAGACGGGAAGATGTCTCTGTGGAGAAAGTAAAGATGTGCATGGGCAACGAGATTAAGAAGGAAGAAGTGTTGGGGCTCTTGAAGAGCATCAAGGTGAAAAAATAATCAGGGCCAGATGCAATCGAACCCAAATTATTGAAAGAGGCAAGAGAGGAGACTGTGGCTGCTTTGAAAAAGATCTTTGCATCTTCTCTCACCACACATGAGGTCTTGGAGAACTGAAGATAAGCTAACATTGTTCTTTTGTTTCAGAATTGAAGTAGAGAGAATCCAGAAAACCATAGCCTGGTAAACCTCCCATCAGTGGTGGGGGAACTATTGAAGAGGATTCTTTGGGATAATATATTCTTCCATTTAGAAGAGAATGGTTTAATTAGGGCCTGCCAGTAAGGCTTTATATGTGGCAGTTCATGTCTTACTAACCTAATTTAGTTTTTTTGAGGAGCTGACAAAGGTAATCAAAGAGGGTAGGGTGAAACGTCCCACATGGTGACATGGTCAGTTGGATTAAAAACTGGCTCACTGATAGAAGACTGAGAGGCTTCTGATGGAAGGGCAATATTCAGGCTGGAGGTCTGTGACCAGTGGAGTTTCAACGAGATCTGAGCTGGGATCGCCGTTGTTTCTGATATACAGTGCCCTCCATAATGTTTGGGACAAAGCCCATCATTTATTTATTTGCCTCTGTACTCCAGAAAAAAATCACATGTGGCTAACGTGCACATTGTCAGATTTTAATAAAGAGTCTTTTTTTTAATACATTTTAGTGTCACCTTATAGAATTTACAGCAGTTTTAAAACATAGTCCCCCGCAATTCAGGGCACCATAATGTTTGGGACACAGCAGTGTCATGTAAATGAAAGTAGTTATAACCATAGAACCATATAACCATATAACAATTACAGCACGGAGACAGGCCCTCTCGGCCCTTCCAGTCCGTGCCGACCATTTGTACCTGCACTCAGGTCCCCTATCCACTTTACTTTTAAATGTTAAAATCGATCCTGCCTCCACATCTCTGCTGGAAGCTCATTCCACACAGCCACCACCTCTGAGTAAAGAAGTTTCACGTTACCCCTAAACTTCTGTCCTTAATTCTAATGTCATGCCCTCTTGTTTGAATCTTCCCTACCCTCAATGGGAAAAGCTTATCCACGTCAACTCTGTTTTTCAATCAAGTCCCCCTTAACCTTCTGCGCTCCAAAGAATAAAGACCTAAAACCTTTCTCTGTAACATAGTTGCTGGAACCCTGGCAACATTCTAGTGTACTCTCTCTATTTTGTTGACATCCTTCCTATAACTAGGCGACCAAAATTGTACACCATACTCCAGAATTGGTCTACCAATGCCTTGTACAATTTTAACATTACTTCCCTACTCCTATATTCAATGCTCTGATTTATGCTTTCTTTACCACCCTATCTACATGCGATTCCACCTTCAGGGAACTATGCACAGTTATTCCTAGATCCCTCTGTTCCACAGACCATGTACGTCCTATTTTGATTTGTCCTGCCAAGATGTAGCACTTCACACTTATCAGCATTAAACTCCATCTGCCATCTTTCAGCCCACTTTTCCATATAATCTCTCTGTAGACTTTGAGATTAGTATCATCTGCATACTTACTTATCCAATTTTCCACCCCATCATCCAGATCATTGATGTACATTACAGGAGGTGGTCACCGGCTTTGACAAACAGCCATCCACCATTACTCTCTGACATCTCCCATTCAGCCACTGTTGAATCCAACTCCGCCTAACACCCAAAGATTGTGAACCAAGGGGCTTCAAAAAATTCAAGAAGGTTTGTACATGACCTTTCCATGTTGAGATCAGACCCTGTTTATCCCTCCTAATAGGTCTATAATTGCTAGGTTTATTCTTTGTAACATGCGCAGTACGCCAATCCTCCGGCACTATTCCCGTTTCTAATGACATTTGAAATATTTTGGGGCTACTCTACTTTTTTCCCTTACCTCACATCCTTCTCCTTGGTGAATACCGAAGAAAAAGAAATTGTTCAATATCTCCCCCATCTCTTTTGGCTCTGCAGCAACTATTAATATAGCTGTAGAAACCCTTTGGTGCCAAAGTCAAGTTACTCGATGGTAGTTATGTTTAGTATTTTGGGTTACACAAAAAGCTGGAGCAACTCAACAGGTGTTTAGTATTTTGTTGCATATCCTTTTGCATGCAATGACTGATTGAATGTTCAAGAAGGAACTGCAGATGCTGGAAAATCGAAGGTAGACAAAATTGCTGGAGAAACTCAGCGGGTGCGGCAGCATCTATGGAGTGAAGGAAATAGGCAACGTTTCGGGCCGAGTCTGAAGAAGGGTTTCGGTCCGAAACGTTACCTATTTCCTTCGCTCCATAGATGCTGCCGCACCCGCTGAGTTTCTCCAGCAATTATGTCTACCAGTGACATGTTTGAAGTCTGCGATTCAAGGACACCACTAGTTGCTGGGTGTCTACTCTGGTGATGCTCTGCCAGGTATGTATTGCAGCCACCTTTAGCACCTCCGTTCGGTCCGCAATAACCAACCCGACCTCCCGGTGGCTCAGCACTTCAACTCCCCCTCCCATTCCGTATCCGACCTTTCGGTCCTGGGCCCTCCTCCACGGCCAGAGTGAACAACACCGCAAGTTGGAGGAACAGTACCTATATTCCGCTTGGGGAGTCTGCATCCTCTGGGCTTGAACATTGAATTTTCTCAATTCTTGTTAACCCTTGCTTTCTCCTCCCCTTCCCACCTCTCCCTCAGCCCTCAGGCTCTGGCATTCCCTCTCTCTCTATCTCTCCCCCACCCAAGTCGCACTAGCTTCTCATTTTCACACTACAAACAGCTTACAATGGCCTGTTTCCTTTATCATCGATACTTTTTTGCATATCTTTCATTCATTGTTCTTTATCTCTCCACATCACCGTCTATATTTCTCGTTTCCCTGATCCCTAACCAGTCTGAAGAAAGGTCTCGACCCGAAACGTCGCCTATCTCCTTCGCTCCTTAGATGCTGCTGCACCCGCTGAGTTTCTTCAGCCTTTTGTGTACCCTCGATTCTCCAGCATCTGCAGTTCCTACTTTAACATTTAGCATATGCCTGTTTTGGGGGCTAGTCCCCTTCAGTTTTCTCTTCAGCATATAAAAGGCATTCTCAATTGGGTTCAGATAGGGTGATTGACTTGGCCACTCAAGAATTGACAATTTTTCAGCTTTGAACAACTCCTTTGTTGCTTTAGCAGAATGTTTGAGATCATTGTCTTGCTGTAGGATGAACCGCCGGCCAATGAGTTTTGTAGCATATTTTTGAACTTGAGCAGATAGGATGTGTCTATACTTCAGAATTAATTATGCTACTATAATCAGCAGTTGTATCATCAATGAAGATATGTGAGCCAGTACCTTCAGCTGCCATACATGCCAGGCCATTACACCCCCACCTCTGTGTTTCACAGATTAGGTGGTATGCTTTGGATCTTGGGCAGTTCCTTCTCTCCTCCATATTTTGCTCTTGCCATCATTCTGATATAAGTTAATCTTCGTCCCATCTGTCCACAAGACATTGTTCCAGAACAGTGGTTGCTCTTTTAAGTACTTCTTGGCAAACTGTAACCTGACCATCCTATTTTTGCGGCTAACCAGTGGTTTGCATCTTGCAGTGTAACCTCTGTATTTCTGTTCATGAAGTCTTCTGCGGAGAGGAGTCCACACCTGACTCCTGAAGAGTGTTTCTGATCGGTCTGGCAGGTGTTTGGGGATTTTTCTTTATTATAGAGAGTATTCTGCTGTCATCAGCTGTGGAGGTCTTCCTTGACCTGCTAGTTTCTTTGTGATTAATAAGCTCACCGGTGCTCTCTTTCTTCTTAATGATGTTCCAAACAGTTGATTTTGGTAAGCCTAAGGTTTGGCTGATGTCTCTAACAGTTTTATTTTCTCAGTCTCATGATGGCTTCTTTGACTTTCATTGGCACAACTTTGGTCCTCATGGTGATACACAGCAATAAACGTTTCCAAAGGTGATGGAAAGAGTGGAAAGACTAGGTGCTGAGAGCTCTCTTATACGTGCATTAAGGAGGCATTTAAACACACCTGAGCAATTACAAATGACTGTGAAGCCTTGTGTCCCAAAAATTATGGTGCCCTGAAATGGGGGGACTATGTATAAACACAGGGGTAATTTCTACATGATGCAACCAAAATGTATAAAAATGGCCTTTAATAAAATCTGACAATGTGCACTTTAACCACATGTGATTTTTGCTATGACAAATCTCAAATTGTGGAGTACAGAGGCAAATAAATAAATGATGGGTCTTTGTCCCAAACATTATGGAGGGCACTGTATAAATGACTGGGATGTGATTGTAGAAAGGTTGGTTAGTAAGTTTGCAAATGACACCAAAATTGATGGAACCACGGACTATGAAGCAGGCTGTCGAAGTATACAGCAGCATATACTGTAGATCAGCTACAAAAACAGCAGGGGAAATGGCAGACGGAGCTTAACATGATCAGGTGTGGGGTGTTGCACTATGGGAGGTCGAAGGTAAAGAGAAAATATAGAATTAATGGCAACGTAAGTAGATGGATGTCCCGGGGAGCCGCGTAATTGGCAGCAGTGTCTCGGGGAGCCACGCGGGCCCGGTCCACCCGCCAAACAACTGCGAACAACCTCGCCGCTGACCGGAACACGCCATGGTGGGCCTGACTTGCCCCACAGGCCTCCCAGTGGGCTGCCGTGAAGCCAGGCGGCAAGGTCTGCCTGAACCAAAAGGAGGCGATGAGAGCCTCGGCAGCGGTGATGGGAGCCTAGGTGGTGGCAATGGGAGCCTCAGCGGTGCCAGTGTGTGCTTTGGTGATAGCGTGAACGTCGCCGGCAGAGGGGCCTCAGCGGCAACAGGAGCCTCAGCAGCGGCGTGAGTCTCGGAGGCAACGGGAGCCTTGGCAGCAGAGGGGCCTCGCAATCGACCCGCAATCAGCGGTCGATGAGCGTGGGGGGGAGGGGGGAGACAATGTGGACCCGGCAAGGGGGGACTGCTGAGAAGAACAATGGGAAGCTGGTGGGCTTGGGGGGACCGCCATGAGGGATGGTGGGAGAACAAAGGGGGACCCAGTGTGTGGGACACTAATTTTAGGATCCTCTGTCCAGGGGATAAGTCTGCTTTCGTTTGTTTGTTTGTTCGTTCGTTCTGGATAAGGCGCTGTGCACACAGCAGCCAATCAACAGTCGCATATCTTTTCCTCTTCTTTTCACTTTTAATTTTAATTTTTCGTGTACCTTGTTGTGTGTTGTGACTGTTCCACCCCTTATTACTTGCACCCCACTCATCGATGGCCAAGGTTAGTTAAGAAGTAAGTTGTGCATCATAATTCATTGTTCTGTTTTCTGGAATAAACGTTAGATTATGTGATAGTGCTGATAAGCTCTAAATTCCATAATGTCTACAAGAGCCAGACGTTTCAACAAGATGGTGTATATGTTATTCAAGTTTAACTGCAAAGCACCATCATATGGCTCTTGCTCCATATGTACACATAGTGATGTAATTATATTCTATACCCACAAGAAAATTTTGCCTTTGAATACATAGGCCACATAATGCATCCTCCCTTTGAAAATAATGCCTAAACACTCTTCACAGGCATACGCAGTCAGGTGATTGACTTCCGCAGTCGGTTTTACCTTCTCAGCCTATCTCTGATGTTGTTGTCATTCTTTGAAGTGAAGAAACTAGCCCTCAATCATGCCCTCTGCAATAGTAGTTGACATTCAATCAAGTTACTATCAGAAGTAGATTCTTATTTTTTACCATGTCAGTATCTTCAAGCTTGTCTCGTGTTGCACTGATCTGGTCAATGTGAACAGTTTTTATGTTTTTTTTTCTAATCCTCGTAAATAACTTTTCTGACTGACGGCGGAGACTATTTCACTGAGTTCTCATTACTAAATATTGTCTCATTAGTCTAGTTTTTCAGAAAGCTATAGTTTTTCACTCGCTTGGATAGGTTAATGCACAGTCATTTACCCGGAGCAGGGGAATCACGAACCAGGGGACATAGTGCGAGGGGAAAGATTTAACAAGAACCTGAGAGGCAACCTTTTCACACAGACAGTGGTATGTGTATGGAACAAGCTGACAGAGAAAGTAACAAAAGCAGATACCATAACAACAATTATAAGGCATTTGGACAGGTACATGGATCGGCAAAGTTTAGAGGGTTATGGGCCAAATGCGGGCAGATGTGACTAGTGCTAATGGGCATCTTGGTCAGCACGGAGCCTGTTTTGTGCTGACTAACTCTATGGCCGAAGCTGTTTTCCTTTACCTCAAATAATTGCTTTTTACTTCAATTGCTAACTCTACACTCCACCCTGTAACATAGTCTGCACCAAATTCAATCACACATCAAAACAATGTATTTTATCTGTATAAAAGTAAAACTCTTTGTTGATGTAGAATAATTTGGTATATAACTAGGCAGTTAGCCAATCAACTAATCCATCAATGATTCATTGTGAAGCTATAGACACCAAGAAACACAAGGGGTTTAAGGCTTTTTTAAACTCTTGAGAAAATCCCTCTGCTTCTCCATTGCATAGTGGAAGATGTGGAGTAGTGAATACATGTTTGATATCCCTACATTGCAAAAAGTCAAAATAAATATAAAATGAACTCTGTCAGTTTATGGAATCTGTAAGTATTTCACATCTATCTAAAGTCCATCTCAACCCCTCAATGGTACATTCTGCTGTCACATAATTATCTATATATTTGACCTAAGTCCATCTCTGCATCAATGAGATCAAGGAAATACCCTTTCTGAGAGAAATCACATTGGAAAAGTCCTGCCAGATATGGCATTTGTAGTGTTGCGTTGTTGCTCAACTGTGCAAATTGATACAACTTCTTCCAAATCAATTAATGTTCATTCAATGCATAAAGCGCCTGACAATGGCTTTCATGTTATCAACACCAGCACATTCTGTGTGTAATTCAGCTAAATTGTATTTTCTTAGAACATTTCAGCTTACTATTCAATGTCTTCATTTTAAACATGTTTAACAATTCAAACAAGCTATTATAGAATAGCTGGAACTATTTATTTGGATTCTTGTCCTTGCTCTCAAATTGTGCTCACAAGTTCACTTTAGAAATGCATTTTGGTGAGTTGCCTGAACAATCTCAATGATTGTAAGAGGGATTTAATGTCTTAATGTAGGAAATCAATAGTTCATATAATCAATATCAATATTAGATGATTAATTGGTAACCTGCACAGAGCATCAACAATTAAATCATGCTTCAGCAAACAACATTTATTCATATAATCATAATCCTATAGCAAACCTGCCTATTTATGCATCCTGAAAGCTTCCATTGTTGAAAGTAATGTTTCAGGGTTGACAATTGCCAATTAGAAATTGAGATCAGTTATGCGAACATAAGGTTAATCCCAATAAGAAATGATGGAATGTCTTCATAGTGAATCTAATTGAGAGCATTTCCTTTTTCAATTTGTGGGGGGTTTTTCCTTTGTTAAGAGAACGAAAAGCAAGTGCAAAAGGTTATTCCTGCCCACCATTCCGAACATGTCTGACGAGAGAGCGTATGGATTGGAAACGTCAGGTATAAATGCTCAAAGGTTTTTCCATATCATAATGAACCAATGGAGATTCCCTAGTCAGCCTGTACTTGCATGTTCAAATGCTCAAACTGCATCTGTTTTGATCAAATTTTATCTGCTGTTCTCCCAGTCCAATTCCTTTCTCATTTTTCTTAAGAGGGTTGTGCAATTGTTTGCACCATTGCTGGATAAGGCAAAAGGAACAAGAACAGTTTTGAATCATGTATGCTGAACATTGAATATAAAAAAAATGTTTCAACGTTCTATAGATTCTTAGTTTTCATGATAGCATCAACCTTGCCTTTTAACAGGTTTCAGTTTATTGGTATCTACATCAGATTGAGACACCCCACTCACAGATCCATACAAAAGTGCACATAAACCTTTTTTCATTTCTTGCTATGACAATTAAGTTACTGCAGTACTCAGTCCAGAATATGTAGATTAACCTAAATTAATTGTGGAAATCCTGATCACACAGTCACTGCCTCACAAAACTTTGTGCGTTCTCTGGGTTGTTTGCTAGTCTTTTTTTTGTTTTATTTGGCTTGTATAATTTATCTGTAATTTAGATTTTGCATGTTGCCTGAGTGTTATATTTTACATGTGTCTGTAATGGGCCTGTCCTACTTAGGCGCCTTTTTAGGTGAATGCAGGAGACTATGCGGTTGCCACATGATCACCGCGTGTTCGCGGGTGGTTGCCGGGTAGTCTTCATGGTCTTAAGGAGTTCCTGCATTCTGAGAACTAGTCGAGGCCTCATTTTGGTCACCACAAATTTTTCAACATGTTGAAAAATTAGCGGCGACCAGAATGAAGTCGCCATGGAGAGTAGCGGGAATTCTCGTGCCGTGGGTGCAGTGGTAGTGGGTTGCCAGGAGGGCGAAGGTTGTCATAGGTTCTCGTAGGTTGTAGCCGGTGTGGACCGGTGAATTTCATTACCTAATTGGGAAAAAAATGTAAGTAGTTTTCAGAACCAAGGTAACCGACTGGTAATATTAATGTCCACCGAGCTTCACAGCCATGGATTTCTGGCTTCTTAAAGGTTGTCTCCACTCCTTCTCCCCCCTCCCCCCCCCTCCCCCCCCCCTCTTTTAAAGGACTTACATGACCCTTCTCGTACACAAACCACCTGCTGGACCCTCTGCAGTTTGCATTTCAGGCCCAATAGATCTATGGATGATGCAGTCAACTTGGGCCTGCACTTCATCCTGCAGCACCTAGACCGCCAGGGGACCTATGCGAGGATCCTGTTTGTTGATTTTAGCTCTGCAATCAACACCATTGTGCCAGAGCTACTACACTCCAAACTTTCCGAGTTGACTGTGCCTGAACCTCTCTGTTGATGGATCACCAGCTTCCTGACAGACAGGAAGCAGCATGTGAGGCTAGTAAAGCACATCTAGAACCCGCAAACGTTCAGCATAGGAGCACCGCAAGGCTGCGTACTCTCTCCTCTCTACTCTCTCTACACCAACAACTGCACCTCCATTGACTCCTCTGTCAAGCTTCTCAATTTTGCGGACGATACAACCCTGATTGGACTGATCCAGGATGGGGAGGAATCTGCTTACAGACAGGAAGTGTCACAGCTGGCGTCCTGGTGCCGTAGCAACAACCTAGAGCTCAGTGCTCTTAAGACCGTGGAATTAATTCTAGACTTTAGGAGAGCACCCCCTCCCCTCACCCCACTCACCATCAACAACACCACAGTCACATCTGTGGAGTCTTTTAAGTTCCTGGGAACCATCATCTCCAAGGACCTTAAGTGGGGGGCGACCATCGACTTATGGTCAAAAAAGCACAACAGAGGATGTACTTCCTACGGCAGCTGAGGAAGCACAATCTGCCACAGGCAATGGTGGTCCAATTCTACACAGTCATAGAGTCTGTTCTCACCTTCTCCATCATGGTCTGGTTTGGCTCAGCCACCAAGTAAGACACCTGGAGGCTGCTGCGAATCGTCTGATCAGCAGAGAAGGTTATTGGCTGCAACCTTCCCGCCATTGATGAACTGTACACTGCAAGGGCCAGGAGGCGAGCAGGCAAGATCATCTCTGACCCCTCTCACCCTGACCACAAACTCTTTGAATCACTTCCCTCTGGAAGGCGACTCCGGACTGTCAAAGCTGCCACAGCCAGACATAAAAACAATTTTTATCCACGAGTAGTTGTTCTACTCAACAGCCAAAAATCTGTAGCGTCCCTTTGATCTGGTATTTTGTTGGTTCACATGCTTAATCAATAGTGCTTTATCATTAATGTTTTATTATTATTAATGTTTAGTGTTTTCTGAGTCATTAGTAACTGTCACTATATGTCATGTTGTCACTTGTGGGCGGAGCATCAAGGCAAATTCCTTGTATGTGAATACTTGGCCAATAAACTTACTTACTTACCGCGCCAACCTTCCTGTTCATCACGTTGTGTGACTTCCACTCAGACAGTGCTCCCCCCGCTTGCCCTGTCCACCACGTGCATAATGGGCTGGTGAAGGATGCGATGTGTGTGTGTTCCACTCTGACTCAGGAATTCATGGTGATGTATCTGAAAAATCGCCTAAGTGGGACTGGCCCATAACACTGCTACAAGCGAGATTCCATTTCTACAAATAAGTAATAGGAGCAGAATTAGGCCATTCATCCCTTCAAATCTACTCTGCCATTAAATCATGGCTGACCTATCGCTCCCTCCTAACCGCATTCTCCTGCCTTCTCCCTGTAACCTCTGAAACCCTGTTTCGACACTGTATCTCTAAAACAAAAACGATATTGTCCAGTCCGTTCACCAATGCTAAGGCTTAATTATACAACAATCAATTGAGGTACTGAGGTCACCAATCCAGAAATCGTTTTGTATCATTCCTTGTCACAGTGCAGCCAACAAGTGGTATTCAATGTAGAGAGATACTGCTGCATGGGAATCAACATGGTTGTCTCCTTCAAGAAATTCTCTTGATCCAATGCTAGTCAAATATTTGGGAAGCAGAAAACTTTTCAGTGGACAAAAGATCTAGTTTGCACTCAGTTGCCCATCAACGACTCTAATTAATAATCATTGCCTGCTTGTCACTGCCACTATCTGGCTTCTCTTGGGAAGCCAGACATACTGAGTCATCCCTGTGCCTGAGATGCTGAACTTTCTTCAATGAAGTCGTAAAAGAGATCACATCTTTCCTTTGGAGATAGGAATTCATGGTGATGTATCTGTAAATGACTAGGATGCAAATTGGGAAATAAGGAATAGATTTGCAGCTGTTATCCAGCAGGACCCATGGTCAGGAATCTGATTAGTCCACGTACAGGAATGAGACCAAGATGTATTCAGTAATGTGTCATATATTTCCGTAATGGCAAACTATGAAAAGATGATCCTGTGAGAGCATCGTTCTTCACCCAGGAACAGGTAGGATGTGACAACTGTGAAGACTCCATGAAAATGGGTTCTTCACAAAAGGGCAAGCCTGTGCCTTCTTTCTACTCACTTTCACAGGGTGGCTTCCCGAAATCTTCACTATTAGAATGCTGCTGGAAGTATTACCTGAATGAAGTGTACCTCAATAGATCAGTGCTGCTAGTATCTTCCTGTTTACTGGAGGACAAGTAGAAGGAGCTTGGACAAGCTGTTCAGTCAGGTGAACCCTAGAATCTGTTAGGTGTCCCTTTAAATAACAAGGACATTATGCAATATCCTTTTTTGCCACTAAAACCATTTCACAAATGTTGCTGTGCAGAGCTTTGAGCTCCAGTTTCATTCATTAAGACAGAAACACCTTTGGTGAGAAATCGTTACGCCATTAATATGGATCATGACAGGAGAAGTACAATCTAATTTGCAAATCGTACACATTTGCCTGGAAAGTACCACTGCATCAAATACTCAAGATAAAATAAATTTTGGATAACCAAAAAAATTTCTAAGAACTTTTGTTTGATTGTTCTCAATAGCGTTCTTGTGGCATTATAATTGAGGTAGAAGAACAGGGGGAAAACTGATATCATCCAAATTATTTGAAGCATTGCTCACTCCTATTCATTATCTAGTTACAGTATACGCCTATCACTTCTTTTGAACTGTCTCTCTAAAATCCAGTCTATTCCTTGTCTGAAACTGTTCACCAAAACAGCTTTTTTCCACGAGTAGTAGCTCTACTCAGTAAGCAAAAATCTGTAGCCTCCCTTTGCTCTGGTATTTTATTTAATTGATGTTTAATTGATAATATTTTATTATTAATGTTTAATATTTTATGTGGTCATTCCTAACTGTCACTGTATGTCATGTTGTCACTTGCGGGCGGAGCACCAAGGCAAATTCCTTATATTGAATACTTGGCCAATAAGCTTATTCATTCATTCATTCATTCATTCATTCATTCATTCATTCATTCATTCATTGCCTGAATTCCAATGCAATGTAGATATCTGAAGTTATGTTAATAGATGGGTTAGGTTAGGGAAAAGCAAAACATTTGAAGTCCAGATTTTTGCTGCACAGTAAAATGTGTCTATCTCACAAAAAATCTAGGATTAATTATGCTATGTGTATTCAAGGTAATTGCATGGTGCAAGGCTCGTTGCTGGAACCCCAGTTATTTACAATATGTATTAACGATTTAGACGAGGGAATTAAATGTAACATCTCCAAGTTTGCGGATGACAAATCTGGGTGGTAGGGTGAGCTGCGAGGAGGATTCTAAGAGGCTGCAGGGTGATTTGGATAGGTTTGGTGAGTGGGCAGATGCATGGCGGATGCAGTATAATGTGGATAAATGTGAGGTTATCCACTTTGGCAAGAACAGGAAGGCAGATTATTACCTGAATTGTGTCAGATCAGGAAAAGGGGAGCTGCAACAATACCTGGGCGTGCTTGTACATCAGTCACTGAAAGTAAGCATGCACATACGGCATGCAGTGAAGAAAGTTAATGGCATGTTGGCCTTCATTGCAAGAGGATGTGAGTATAGGAGCAAGGAGGTCTTACTGCAGTTGTATTGGGCCCTGGTGAGTGCACCTGGAGTATTGTGTGCAATGTTGGTCTCCTAATTTGAGGAAGGACGTTATTGCTATTGAGGGAGTGCAGCATAGGTTCACCACGTTAATTCCTGGAATGGCAGGATTGACGTATGATGAAATAATGGGTTGACTGGGCTTGTATTCACTGGAATTTAGAAAGTTGAGGCGAGATCTTATAGAAACATATACAATTCTTAAATGAGTAGACTTCGGAGGGAGGAGGAGAACTTCTTCAAAGTAGACATGCTCGGAGGGAGGAACGTTGACCCGAAACGTTGCCTATTTCCTTCGCTCCATAGATCTGCCTCACCTGCTGAGTTTCTCCGGCATTTTTGTCTACCGACAATTCTTAAAGGGTTGGACAAGCTAGATACAGGAAAAATGGTCCCGATGTTGGGGGAGTCCAGACTAGGGGGTCACAGTTTAAAAATAAGGGCTAGACTGAGATGAGGAAAAACCTTTTCACCCAGAGAGTTGTGAATCTGTGGAATTCTCTGCCACAGTAGGCAGCGGAGGCCAAGTCACTGGATGGTTTCAAGAGAGAGTTAGATTTAGCTCTTAGGGTTAAAGAAATCAAGGGATATGGGGAAAAACCCAGAACAGGGTACTGATTTTAGATGATCAGCCATGATCATATTGAATGGTGGTGCTGGCTCAAATTGAATAGCCTACTCCTGCACCTATTTTCTATGTTTCTATATTTCTATGATTGTCTTTGTTATGCTATATTATTTTTGAATATTTTTTTAGTGATTCAGCGTGGGGACAAGCCCTTCGGCCCACCGGGTCCGCACCGACCAGCGATCCCCACACACTAACATTATCCTACATACATGAGGGACAATTTATATTTATACCAGGCCAATTAACCTACAAACCTCCACGTCTTTGGAGTGTGGGAGGAAACCAAAGATCTCGGAGAAAGCCCAAACTTGGTCACGGGGAGAACGTACAAACTCCGTACGGACAGCATCCATAGTAGGGGTCGAACCCGTGTCTCTGGCGCTGTAAAGCAGCAACTCAACCGCTGCGCCACCATGCCACCATAACGATAAACTCTAATGGAAGGCAATATAAAAAGTTGAACGTATCCACACACTACAATATCACATAATGATAACAATTCGCACTACTTTAATTTAATTATGTAATTCAACGATTTGCAGCTGAAGTAAAACTTTGAAGAGATGGAATTTCAGTGCGCCAAGTGTTTCATTACATTGCGAGATGAATGATTTTAAATGAAAACAAGAAATATAATTATTCGTCCACAGAGCGCATCTGTGGGAATTGCAATTTTAGAAATTGCAAAATTTGAGCATTAGTTTCAAAAATAATATTTTAAATTAATGCTGTTCTTCATTCATGGATCTATAGCTCTAACTAAATATTTTAGAATTCAGTATGGATGCTGGTAATAAATGACAGTCGTAAAAATAGATTATGAGAATAAACCGGTAAGAATGTAAAAACAGGCAGTGAAAAGCATTCACAGGTATATAAAATTAAAGACAGTAGTTAATATCCCTGAGAAGATGAAACTGGAAGTTGATAATGGGGAATAATGAAACGGCAGAGATTTTTAACAAATATTTTCAACTGTATTCTTCATAGTAGAACATTATGCTCTGTCTTCTGGTGCTAAACTAAGTGGCAGTAAATATAGTGGATGCATTTGTCATGCTCTTCCAAGTAGCCTGGATTTTACAATGGTTTCCATAGATTTGAAAACTGCATTCTTAATCAGAAAAGGAGAGAGAGAAAGAGAAAGAGAGAGAAAGTGAGAGAAAGAGAAGGAGAACAAGAGAGACAGAGAGAAAGAGAGAGAAAGAGAAAGAGAGAGAGAGAGAGAGGAATAGAAAGAGAAAGAGAGAGAGAGAGAGAGAGAGAGAGAGAGAGAGAGAGAAAGAGAAAGAGAGAGAGAGAGAGAGAGAGAGAGAGAGAGAGAAAGAGAAAGAGAATGAGAAAGAGAGAGAGAGAGAGAGAGACAGACAGACAGACAGACAAGAGAAAGAGGAAGGGAGAGAGAGAGAGAGAGAGAGAGAGAGAGAGAGAGAGAGAAAAAAAGAGAGAGAGAGAGAGAGAGAGAAAATACTGGAAACTAAAATCCAATCACCTTAACAACTGTCACCAGGAAAACTCTGAAATCCATTACATAGAATGTAGTTGCAGGAATCTTTTTTAAATCATCGTACAATCAAGCAGTCAATGTGGTTTTTAAGGAAGATAAATAGTGTTTGACAAATTTATCATAACTCTTTGAGGATGTAATGACAAGGGTCGAAGAAGGGGAATGCGAATATGTTGTGCCACTCTTTTTAAGAAAGTATTTCATAAGAAGGCACATAAAATATCATTGCACTGGTAAGAATTGGTGTCATTATCGCTATATATTATTGTGGATGGAAGATTGGCTGACCAGAAAGAAATTAGAGAGATAAATGCATCATTTTCAGGGTGGCAGGTATTATCTGATGGATTAATTTACTAAGGCATCAGCACTGGGATACCAACTATTTAAAAAATATATAAACGCCATGCATAAAATAACTAAATGGCCTGTCCCACTTGGGTGACATAATTGGCAAATTTAGAAGAGTTTAGAAACATAGAAACATAGAAAAATGGATGCAGGAGTAGGCCATTCGGCCCTTCGAGCCTGCACCGCCATTCAATATGATCATGGCTGATCATCCAACTGTATCCCGTACCTGATCTCTCCATACCCCCTGATCCCTTTAGCCACAAGAGCCACATCCAACTCCCTCTTGAATATAGCCAATGAACTGACCTCAACGACCTTCTGTGGCAGAGAATTCCAGAGACTCACCACTCTCTGTGTAAAGAATGTTTTCCTCACCTTGGACCTAAAGGAATTCCCCCTTATCCTTAGACTGTGACCCCTTGTTCTGGACTCCCCCAACATCGGGAACAATCTTCCTGCATCTAGCTTGTCCAACTCCTTAAGAATTTTGTAAGTTTCTATAAGATCCCCCCTCAATGTTCTAAATTCCAGTGAGTACAAGCCGAGTCTATCCAGTCTTTCTTCATGTGAAAGTCCCGACAGGCCAGGAATCAGTCTGGTGAACCTTCTCTGTACCCCCTCTATGGCAAGAATGTCTTTCCTCAGATTTGGAGACCAAAACTGTACGCAATACTCCAGGTGTAGTCTCACCAAAACCCTGTACAACTGCAGTAGAACCTCCCTGCTCCTATACTCAAATCCTTTCGCTATGAATGATTTGCTTTCTTCACTGCCTGCTGCACCTGCAACTTTCAATGACTGGTGTACCATGACATCCAGGTCTCGTTGCATCTCCCCTTTTCCTAATCTGTCCATTCAGATAATAGTCTACCCTCATGTTTTTGCCACCAAAGTGGATACCCTCACATTTATCCACATTATAACTGCATCTGCCATGCATCTTGCCCATTCACTCAGCCTATCCAAATCACCCTGCAGTCTAGCATTCCTCCTCACACCTAACTATACCCCCCAGCTTGGTGTCATCTGCAAATTTGGAGATGTTGCATTCAATTCCCTCGTCCAAATCATTAATGTATATTGTAAATAGCTGGGGTCCCAGCACTGAGCCTTGCGGTACCCCACTACTCACTGCCCGTCATTCTGAAAAGGACCCGTTTACTCCTACCCTTTGCTTCCTGTCTGCCAACCTGTTCTCTATCCACATCATTAATGAACCACCAATACCATGTGCTTTAAGTTTATATACTAATCTCTTATGTGGGACCTTGTCGAAAGCCTTCTGAAAGTCCAGATATAACACATCCACTGGTTCTCCCTTATCCACTCTACTAGTTACATCCTCGAAAATTTCTATAAGATTCGTCAGATATGATTTACCTTTTGTAAATCCATGCTGACTTTGTCCAATGATTTCACCACTTTCCAAATGCGCTGCTATCCCATCTTTAATAACTAACTCTAGCAGTTTCCCCACTACCGATGTTAGACTAACTGGTCTGTAATTCCCCGCTTTCTCTCTCCCTCCTTTTTTAAAAAGTGGGGTTACATTAGCTACCCTCCAATCCTCAGGAACTACTCCAGAATCTAAGGAGTTTTGAAAAATGATCACTAATGCATCCACTATTTCTGTGGCTACTTGCTTGAGCACTCTGGGATGCAGACCATCTGGCCCTGGGGATTTATCGGCCTTTAATCCATTCAATTTACCCAACACCACTTCCCGGCTAACCTGGATTTCACACAGTTCCTCCATCTTATTTGACCTCCGGTCCACTGCTATTTCCGGCAGATTATTTATGTCTTCTTTAGTGAAGACAGAACCAAAGTAGTTATTCAATTGGTCTGCCATGTCCTTGTTCCCCATGATCAATTCAGGAGTTTAGGAGAGTTTGAAAAAATGTCATGTTGAAGACCTCCTTCGACCTCCTTCGACTATGTTGAAGACTAGCTTGAACTAGCTAAGACTAGCTACGACTAACTTCAGGAATATTGGACACCAAATAGTGGAGAGTGACGACGACCCCCTTTGACCTCCCTTCGACCTCCCTTCGACTATGATGAATATCTACGACTACCTTCGAATACCCTCGATTACCTACAGCTAACATGCCGACCTACTACGACTAAATCTACGAGTAAAAAAAGTATCGATTTTTTCCATGGCGACCTTTTTTTAGGAGAGTTACAAAGACCTCCTACGACCTTCGTGTCGACCATGCTACGAGTACGAGTCAAGGGCAAACTCGCCAGAACTCGCGGATTAGGTCACCCAAGTGGGACAGCCCCTTAAGTAATTGAGTACTGAAATAGGGAAGTTATGGTGCAACTTTATAAAAGCTTGAAGAAAGACACAAAGTGCTGGAATAACTCAGCGGGTTTTGGAATGGGTGATGTTTCAGTTTGGGACCCTTCTTCAGACTCAAAGTACAGGGGGTGGAGGGGGGGGGGGGGGGTATGGGGGTTGAAGAGCTGGCGAAAAAAGACCAGGACAATGCAGCGTCGACCCCAAATGACCTCAGGCAGGTCCTGCCTCATGCCTGGTAAGCCTATTGTTGGCTAGGGAAGGTGTGCTCTCACGAGGAAAACAATGCGGAGAACTGTGGAACTGGTAAAACGACTAGGGTAGAGGAAGGAAGCAAAGGAGAGGGGGAGGGGAGGGAAGTAAGTAGAAGTTACTTAAAATTAGAGAATTCAATGTTCATACCGCAAGGATGTAAGCATCTCAAGTGAAATATGAGGTGCTATTCATCCAATTTGTGTGTGGCCTCCCTCTGGCAATGCAGTAGATGAGGTTAGAAGAGATATATGTGAACCTCTGTCTAACCTGAAATGGAAACCTTTCCCAAAATCGGAGCTCAATAAAATGCGAGGACATAGGAGGAAGAGATCCATAGGGGATATGAGAGGGATATTCTTCATCCAGAGAGTGGTAAGTATCTAGATGTACTGCCTGAGAGGATGGTTGAAGCTGGGTCACTGACAGCAATTAAGAAGTGTCCAGACGAACACTTGAATTGCTTTTTTTTTTTTTTGTTTATTTTTGTTAGAAGTAAGTACAGTAGTCTGGTACTTAAGTACCTAATACATAAATACATATTTTCATTCTTGTACAACTTCATACTTTTGGTTCAATAATAAAAGAACAGTGAAAGAAAAAAGAAATAAAGAGTGTCGGAATAGATAGACAAGCGAGTAGAAACAGAAAAGAAACAGAACACTTGAATTGCTTAAGCATAGAGGGCTATGGACTAATATTGGGTGATAGGATTAATATTGAAGAGTGCCCATTGGTGGGCATGGATGTGTTGGGCTGAATTGCCTGTTGCAATACTGTACGATTCTGTAAGTATATTGTAAAGAAATTTGCTGATAATATTAAGGTAGGAAAACAAGTTTTGAGGAGGACACAAATGTGAGAGAGAAATTGCCAAAGATTGATGGGGGGAAGTTGAATTTGATTTGTTGGAACATTGACCAACTAACATTCCTGGCAGGTGCTGAATTTGACTGATACTATAAAATGCAAATGGTGAGTTAGCAGCCCATTTTTCATCTCTCCTCTTATTTATTTTTTTGATGTCAATTAATTCCACATAAAATAATCATAAAATATGGCTTAAACGAAAATTAAATGCTTTGTTTATATTTAAATTTGTTTACATGAATGTAAGATAATGCTGAAAGCCAAAACAGTGTTAAAAAAAATGTTAGATTGAATATTACTTAAGAGCATAGAAAAACAATAAATGTAAGTGAGAATCTTGGAATTGCAGACACACAGAATTTACAGCACAGAAATAGACCATGCACCCCAGCTGTTAACTTTTATAGGTTCCACTCACACTTTCTTATTAAAGACAGTCAATAACTAGTTTGGATTTGTTTAGTTTAGCTCAGTTTAGAGATACAGCATGGAAATACGCCCTTCAGACCACCGAGTCCCTGGTGATCATCAATCACCCGTTAACATTACCTCTATGTAATCCCACTTTATCATCCATTTCCTATACATTAGGGCTTTATTTTTTTACTGAGGCCAATTAACCTACAAATCCGTGCATCTTTGGGATGTGGGAGGAAACTGGAGCACCAGGAGAAAACCTACACGGTCACAGGGAGACCGTGTAGACAGCAATTTGAGGTCAGGATCAAACCAGAGTCTCCTGCACTGTGAGGCAGCAGCTCAGCCGGCTGCGCCACTAGGCTGCACATTAGATGATAATGAATTTTTTTTTGAAATAATTTTCCGCCCGCTGGTGCACCATTTTTTAGCGTGACAAAGACCGCATTGAAAATTCAAATCATTTTTGAGGGCCTCAGAAGTCCTGCATTTCCCGAGAACATAATATCACAATTGTTTCAATTATATTCTGACAATGATCTTGTAACAGAGTCCAGTGGAAAGTGCCAATGCCCTGCCTTAACAATAGGATGCAGTCTGCTGAAGCTGTGCCTGGTGAGACCAGGATCAGCAACTCCATACATTTCAGTTGAGGGAAACAGCTCTGAAATGAACAGCTACGTTTCAGATAATTTACACATGCATTTTAATAAGGTAAATTAAATATATATAATTACTTTTAACTGTCTTCTGGTACTTACAAAATCATTCTATTTTAAAAAGAATCTAGAATATTTAATTTTTAATAATTTTTGAATACATATAGAAGCATATACAATTCTATATGTATATGACTGGACAAGATAGATGCAGTAAAAATGTTCCCAATGTTGGACGAGTCCAGAACCAGGGGCCACAGTCTTAAAATAAAGGGGAGGCCATTTGAGACTGAGGTGAGAAGAAACGTTTTCACCCAGAGAGTTGCGAATTTGTGGAATTCCCTGCCAAATGTGTAGGCCAAATCTCTGGATGGATTTAAGAGACAGTTAGATAGGGCTCTAGGGGCTAGTGGAATCAAGGGATATGGGGAGAAGGCAGACGGGGGTTATTGATTGGGGACGATCAGCCACGATTGCAATGAATGGCGGTGCTGGCTCGAAGGGCCAAATGGCCTCCTCCTGCACTTATTTTCTATGTTTCTAAGTACATTTGTAGACATTCATATTCTTTGTTAGTTTTGACAGCTGGTGACTCTGAGTGTGCAGCTTCACTGGCTGACAAAACATTTATTGGGTTGATACTTATATTTTCGGTGGGAAAGCCTTGCTGTTCAGAAGCCAGCTTCAGGAACCAATCTGCCACCTCAGATAAGAATGGGTAGCATAGTTGTCGGTTCAATCAGTTCACTGCCCTTCGAGGCAAGCCAGCAAGATCATAAGTAGTCCACAGGTTGTCTGTTGTGCACTAAATATGCACACATTTCATACATCAACTGGCTCGTAAATAATTCAACCTTCCCATTATCATTAATAAAAAGTCAATAATAAAATTAGTTGTCAAGACAACATTCTTTTCCCCAATGTCCGCAAAACGAGGGAGCTGGTCATCGACTTCAAGAAGCAGGTGGCGTCTGCGCCCCAGTCTGCATCAGTAATACTGAAGTGGAGATGGTCGGGAGCTTTAAGTTAATTGGTATAAATATCACCAACCATTTGTCCTAGTCCAAGCACATCAACACTATAAGCCAAGAAAGTTCACTAACACCTCTATTTCCTCAGAAATGTAAGGACATTCGGCATGTCTCAATAGACAATAGACAATAGGTGCAGGAGTAGGCCATTCGGCCCTTCGAGCCAGCACCACCATTCATTGTGATCAGGGCTGATCATCCCTAATCAGTACCCCTAATCTCAAATGATGTTTACCATTTTCTATAGATGCACCAGTTTCTTATCCGGATGCTTCATTGAAACTGCAGGGAGCTGTAAACACAGTCCAATTCATCAGCGGAACAGTCTTTCCCCCAACAGTTCCATCTATTCCTCACTATGCCTCAAGAAAGCAGCAAACATAATCAAGGGTCACTCCACTCTGGTCATTCTCTCCTACCCGTATCCCATCAGGAAGAAGATACAAAAACTTCAAAGCACGTAACAAATTCTTCCTCACTGTTATCAGACTCCTGAACAGACCTCTCATAAACTAAGGATGAATTACTGATCTTCCATTCTACCTTCCCTTGCACTTTTTTTTAACCCGCGCTTTATCTGTAGCTGGAGCACTTTATTATGCACTGTTTATTTTCCATGTTGCAGTACCTGAATATAGAATAGTGACGTATGGCAAGATTACACTCATGTATGATGTGATTTGCCCGGATAGCACCCAAAGCAAAGCTTTTCGCTGTATGTCGGTACACATCACAATAATAAAGCAATTCAATTTAGTTCAATGCAAAATATTGTTTTTAATTCAAATGCCTGCTCACGCTGATTTAGGACTCATACTTTTCCTACGAGTATCTATTTTTAACTGACTATATTAATAATAATACTTCTCAATAATATGGGAAATTGATACAGTTAAATATTTTTACAGTCAAAGGTTCTTAGAATATCAGAAAAATAGTTCAGAGGTCACCATTGGATTTGCGCAATATGGCTTTACATTTCAAGCTGACCTTGTTCCACTCTCTGCTTTTTCAGATATATTTATCAGGATTCTTTGGGCTGTCTCCTGTTTGTCAATCTCCAAAAAAGAGGAAAGATAAATGTAATTTCAGTAGCTACAAGCCTAACTCTCTTCAACATGAAATTTCAAATCCTTTTTAAAGTATGGCTACATATTTGGAGTCTGCAGGTTTAAACCTTGTCCACCATGATCACACTGGATTTATGAAGAACTATAACTCTTCAGACAACATCCAGCAGCTTATTAATTTAATGGACTCCTGTCCATTCCTTGATATTCTACCTTGACAGTCTCTCAAGATAAGGTAAAGCTTTTTGACAGGGTAGAGTGCACACATATTTCGCTGTTTTCTGTTGGATGGGTTTTGCAAGAACATGAGATGAAGGTTTCCACCATTATTGATGCCGTTTCCATACAAATTTTACTGGACCAGGGTAACAGTGCAATTTGAATTTAGGACTGCACTTTGAAGAAAGTGTTTTAAAATATAAAGACTATAAGGAAATATTCATTTGCATTATGTCCGAAGAAGCACTCCAATTAGTGAAATAATATTAAAGTAAGCTTTTATTTCTTCACACTCTAACCTACCAATTAAACCCTGCTGAAATATTCCCATAAAAGAACACATAAATAATACAAAAAGACATTGGAGTAAAATTGCTAAAATGTGCTGCTCCTCTCTAAAGCAATCCTTCCGCAGTTTACAATATACAAGAAGCATCAATTTATTGGAACAATAGTCATCATTAACCAGTTACCTGAAGAGCACACTCAGAACCGTATCTCTTTCATATCTCATTAGCCTTTTCCCTTTTTAATGCCCACAACTGCTTTGCATTTCCAATATTATTTTGTTTCATTTCAGATTTCAGCTTCTTCTAATCTCTATGTACATGTAATCATTGGTGATAAAATAGTCAATCCCTCTTTGTTAAATACTGGAACAACACAAGGGCCAGATTTTGCTGGATTTTGGTTGTAGTTTCATAGAGAACCACCACTTAAGTGGCAGTAGCTCCTGGGCTTCAGAACATACACTGACAGATGGAAAATCTTGAATTTAATAACAAATCAGTTCACTCTGCCTCCTGGATTTCTTGGTACAAGATTAGACCCCAACAATTTCACTAGGGATTGTCATGGATTGGGATGGAGGGAAAGGTTGGCAAGTATGTTTTAATTATTTAACTTTAATATGTTTCTAATTACAAATATGTTAAGGCGTTTCCGAGTAACTTTGTCACATTTTAATTTAAATGTTATACTTTAATCTTAGAAAGTCTCACCTTAGCCTTGCTAACTAACTTAAAGGATTTCATGTATTTTTTGTTCCTGAGAACGCAGTTCTGGTCTCCAGGAAGCTGCGGGACTGTGAAACCTGCCCTAAATATCCAAACCAGTTAAATGCAGATGTGGTGAAATCACAGGCAGTAATTCTGATTATGGGAAATGGTTCGATCTGATCTAACCCACTGTCAGGGCACGTTAAGTTGTTGAATAATTTTTTTTCATCAACATTTTCTTTATTCCTATTCTCCCTTGGAATTGCTGATCTGTTCATCCTATCATGGTAACTGTTAATCCTTTTGTTCTTTGTCCAAATTTCCACTCCATCAGACATATGCAGATGGTAGCATTAGTATGCAAATCCAAAAGCTGCGAAAAAGCTCGATAAACTTCGCATTATATTTAAATCAAACCCAAGGCAGCAAGAATTTATATTTAATAATATTTTTATTAGAAGTAATCCATCACAACAATGGTATAACAACTTTTCAAATACACAGCCAACTTATTTCAATAAGTATACGGATGTTACGAATAATACTTATAAACTTCTATTTTTTAGAAAACAGAAAAAAGAAAAGAATAGATTTTAATCCATAAGAATAGTGATGAAATAATAATTTTGATTATATAGAGGGAAAAAGAGAGAAAGAGAAAAAATGGGAAAATAAATAAATAAATAAATAAATTATTGTTATATATATTTAATTAAAACAAAGTATTATATATATTTGTATATAAAGATTATAGTATACATCTTAATAGTGAATAACACAATTTCAAATAATGATATCAATAGAGACATGTATACAAATAAAAAAAAAGAATTATTTTCATCTAATCCTGCCGGGTACCCATTGAGTTGTGATGCCAAGAACAGCTACCCCTTCAAATATTCTGTATATGGAGACCATATCTATTCAAAGAGTTCGTATTTGTCCATTAGGACAAATCTGATTCTTTCCAAATGCAACGTCTCCAACATTTCCACTGTCCACATTTTAATTGTGGGGGATAATGTTCCCTTCCAAAATTTCAATATTAATTTTTTCCATATTATCAAACAATAATCCAAGAAATTTATTTGGTTTACTGTTAATATTAAATTTGAATCCGGAACTCCTAATATTATTAATTTTGGATCTGGGTCCAGTTTAATTTTAAGAACTTCAGAGATAACTCTAAAGATTTCTGTCCAATAATAATTGAGTTTTATACATGTTACAAAACTATGCGTTAAATTAGCTTCCAAGTTCTGACATTTATCACAAATAGGAGAAATGTTAGGATAAATTCTACTTAATTTCGTTTTTGAATAATGTAATCTGTGTAATACCTTAAATTGTATCAATATATGTCTAGCATTTAATGAGCAACGATGTATACGTTGTAGGCTTTCTTCCCAAGTTTCCTTCGTTATAGATAAACCTATTTCATTTTCCCATGTTTGTCGATATATTTCCAAAGTTGGGATTTCCCTATCCAAGATAGTATTGTATATATACGCTATTAAATTTTCTGTATTTGGGTGTTTATTAAACAATTCATCTAATAATCCTGGTTTTCTATTTTTATAGTCTTGTGTATTTGACTTAATATAGTTTCTAATTTGTAAATACCTAAGTTATGTTATTTGACTGCAATCCATAGATATCCTGTAACTCTTGAAATGAAAGAAAATTTCCTTTCTTGTAAAGGTGTTCTATCCTTTTAATTCTTAAATCATTCCAGTGTCTAAACCCCTTGTCCAATACAGAGGGCTTAAAAAAAGGATTATTCATAATTGGCAAACAAAGTGACAAATTATCCATATGTAGGGTCTTAACTATGTGTTTCCAAATACGTCTATTGCTATGAATTATAGGGTTATCACCATACGTTTTTTTTTGTACTTCCCTTGGTGTAAAAAGAATCGAACCTACATCAAAAGGCAAACAGTCTTCCTTTTCCATCTTTAGCCAGCTTGGCTCATAATCTAAATTTACCAACCAAAAATTCATATTCTTAATCTGAACTGCCCAGAAATAATATAAGAAATTTGGTAGTGCTAGTCCACCATTTATTTTAGATTTACATAGATGTTTTTTACTTATTCGATGATTTTTATAGTCCAAAATAAAACTATTAACCAAAGTATCTATTTAAAAAAAAAACATTTTAGGGAGATATAAAGGGATGGGTTGAAATAAATGTAACAATTGTGGCAAAAAAATCATTTTTATAGCATTTTTCTACCGATCATTGAAATAGGTAGTGTTTTCCAATATAAAATATATTTTTTAGTTTATTTAACAATTGAGGGTAATTATATTTAAATAGACAGTTATAGGATTTGGATACATTAATTCCTAGATATTTAAATTTGTCCGTGACTATTTTAAGTGGGAATTGTTCTAATATATTTAATTTTATTCCAGTTATAGGCATAATTTCACTTTTATTCCAGTTAATTCTATACCCAGAAAATGTGCCAAACTTAGTTATAACATTAAGTAGATTGGGAATACTAATCTCCGGTTTTGTGATATAAATTAAGATGTCATCTGCGTATAGAGATATTTTATTCATGTCGCAGGATAGTTTTCCATGGGAGAATTAGTGTTGATCCTATCCCTGTCCTTATCCTTGAAACACAAACAAATGCATCCATGAAAACATCACTGGCTATCAGTCGGCAAAAGGAAACTGTGCCAAACTTATAGTCATTGAAAACATGTGCACACCCTGTCGCAATCCTCTTCCAATCAGCATCAGAGCTATTTAATGTAAAATCAGGCAAAAATAATCTCATCTGTAAAGCAGAAGGGTTCAGGCCATTCTACCCATTATACCCTGGCCCGTTCTAGCTTAAACACCAAAAGATTAGCAAGACAGTTAATTCATTTAATCGTTGACAACATTAGCGATCATTAGATGGTGCTGGTTTCCAACGGGTAGATCAGGTCCGGGGGAGTTCCCTCCCCGTCATGGGTACAATGTAATTCCGTGCTACCTGCTCCATGGTCGGATAGTCAGCGACTAAACCATCTTCCCCACCTGGTTTTGCCAGGTGAGGAGGAGGCTGTGGACCAAAAACAAGACCGGTCAAAGGTCAGATGAGCCCCTAGCGAGCCAACAGCCATCCACACTTCAGTAGAAGTTGCAATCACTGTCGTATTTAGCATTGTAAGACAGTTAAAATCTTTGTCATCTTCAGATTTGAATATTCTCTTGAAGACTTGGCTGATCTCTCACATTGCATGTGTAAGAAGGAACTACAGATGCTGGTTTACACTGAAGATAAATACAAAATGTTAAAGTTACTCAGCCGGTCAGACAGCATCTCTGGAGAAAAGGAATAGGTGACATTCCAAGTCAAGACCCATAATCGGACCTAGTCTGATGAAGGGTCTCGACCCGAAAGGTCACCTATTCCTTTTCTCCAGAGAAGCTGCCTGATTCGTTTAGTTACTCCAGCACTGTTTTTGTCTATCTCTCACATTGCATCCTCTATAAAGGTGACCCTCAGCCCTACAATGCCCCTTATTCTACTCCCATTATGTATACAAATGGGAAAACTGCATGAGGTACAAATATTAAATGAATGTACATGTGGTATTGGAACAAACTAGCAAGGATCCCATTGCACCTGGTGTATATTTTCCAGTGGGAACAAATTTCTAGGCATGTGATTGGGATATTACCTCAGCCTGCTAAAATGATTTGTAAACATGAAAACATCTCAAAATGGAACTTGGTTACATCTATGAGCATGCTATATGTACATTTAAGGCTAATAGTCCAATTGTTGATATCCTTCTCTCTTCCCCATCCACTTCAGATGTACACTTTGTACACAAATGACCATTTAGGAGCATTTGAATCCATCCTCAGACTCCAGGCAGCTGTTGCACATTCCCATGAGAGGTGCAGGATTATGATGCGAGTGATCCTTTAACCTCTTTCACTTCAGATCTCAAAAATATGAAGAAAGGATTGATAGGGCAGTTACTGCCGAGAGTAACACTGACAGGACCTAGTTTCAGTGCCAGAGTAAGTTTAATTACTTGAACATGCTGCTGGGATCAGCAAGGGCTACTCACTAACTGCATAGCTGCACGCATATTGTTGCCTGCACGTTCACTCATACACCTTCTCATTCCACTGCACTCTTGTCCATAAACGATATCCCGCATATTAATCAAAATAGAGAAAAAATGTTTGTAGTGATTCAAAATTAAAACAGAAAATGTTAGGAACATTCAGCAGGTTAGCAGTGCAGTGCCTATGGAGACAAACAATGCACCTGTCAAGTCAATCCCTCTTTAGCAGAATGTTTCTGAATATTTCCAGCATTTTTAGTTTTTATTTTGTATTTCACAGGCGTTGTCAGTTGCATACAGACACAGCATTTGGATACATTTCACACCCAACATGCTTCCCTATCATTTGCAGAAGGTAGTGGCGAACTGCTCCACATTGTAACAACAGATTGGTAATGTCCCTAATGTACATGGGCTCAGCTGTCTTGAGAAGTGAATGCTGGCAATCCCTGGGTCGACTGCCCTGAGGATGCTGGTCCCCGGAGGAGCAGAAATCACAGAAAAAACACATATCTTATCATCCTCACATACAACTTCCCCTTCATCCCCAGTTTACAATATTCAGTGGTTCTAAAGAGACCATTTCTATATGTACCTCCCCTCATAATATTGTGCGTTTTGTCTTTATTTTCTGACACCGAAGAATACCCTCTGTAAAGGCCCTGCAATTTATTACACAATAAATTGTAGAAAACTTGCATCACTTCACTGTTGTTACCATCTCAAATGTCAACACTGATTTTTATTCTTTTGTGGTTATAACCAGTGTAGCTACTTGAAAATGTAAATGTGAAACACAACCAGTATAGAATTCAAAATAATACATTATTATTAAATTATATATCTTGAAAGCAAGCCAGTCTTTCGATACATGATGAAATGGTGTCCACAATAACTTTGTATTAGCTATTATGTATCTGGCAAAAATACCATGCATTACTAAAAGTCTCTCATGCTGTGCTATGTTGTGGCCATTTCATCATGGTAGATCAAATACTGAAATACATATTGTAATGTTAACTAATTTCTAGAGACCCACCTGCATGGACACCGCAGCCCCTTGACTTTTAGAACCCATTGAATAGATTAGTACCTATTAATATATCAATTAGATTTTATAAATGCCATTCACTAATTGTTTTCCTTTCCTCCCCTTAAGTATTAACTATAGGAAAGCCAATTCGAGAGGCACCAGCTATATTCTAATACCATTGCAAGCATTTATTCAAGTCTAGACAGGACATGTCAGCAGTTCTCTGCTTGAAGGAGGAAACACAGCCAATGCACTGATATTTTCCAGCAGGGATCTTAACCAGACGCAGGAGTCATGCTGTTTTTTCTCTTCCTTGGGTCAAATTAAAGAGGTCCACACTTGCCAGTGGAGTATGAATATACCTTATTAGTATGAACAGCTGCCTCAGCTTCTCTTGCTGTGCAAGTTCATCGAAATTGCTTCTGAGTACATACTGCGAAGTGCAATGAGGTAACCCGACGCATCATGAGTGGTAGAAGGATTTTATATGGTTACATGAGTAATCATATACAAGGCTATTCAAAACCTCGTATTTATTCTGTAAGTGTTCACAGCAATTCCACGGCCCAGGAACAGAGTAATTAACTGCAGGGAAGATAGAAATGGTAGCAAATTGCATTGCGCTGCACAACATGTTCCACATCATATTCAAAAGAAAACTCAGAGAATAGGTATAGCATTGCACCGTTGACTGTCACTCTTACAAGAGACTGTCATAAATGGGTCATGGAATTTATGACGGGACTGTTACAACACTCTCTTACCAGTAGAATTTCCTTGCTGTCTTGCCTACACTCCACATGTACATTTTTGTCTTTCCTCTACTAGTGACAATCTATGTTTATTATTCCTAAAGATTCTTTAGGATCTATTTCCTTATCTGTCTTCAAATATTCCTAAAGAGCACAGCATAGCTTTCGACATTGCTGCAAACCACCTCTTATTCTGCTTAATGAACGGTAATTTATTAATCTTTTAAAATTTTAATTATTAGTGGGAAGCATAATTATGTTCCAGCTTTGTGCTGCCTTGTATGTTCCTTTAGGGTACAATTTTGTTTTAATACTGTAATAATATGATTTTCTGCAGTGATACTGCATTGTGACAGACTGTGACAGTCAAGCATTCTCAATATTCTTCTGTAGTTCTTGTGTCAGATTATAAACTCCAGTCCCTCCTATTCCCTGCAGATGTTTAAAGAAAGAAAACATTTGACTCGCATGAAATGTTAACTTTATCAACATTTATTAATTTCACACTTTGCCTAGGCCAAATGCACAGACAATACTGTCATAGTTGCTGCAGCCTGCCGTTTGGCAGTATTGGACGTTACCCTGGGCAGCTTGTTCTTGGCAGAATGTGTACTGTAGAAGTGGAAAGGGAAAGGATTGCTTCAATAACTTAAATAAAAAAGCACCTATCAAGACATCACCTCTATTGCCTTTAGCAAAGCCTTTCACTAGGTCAGGTATGCTGGACTTTCCCTGAAGATAACATAATTGAGTTAGAGAGTTATACAGCATGGAAACAGGCTCTTCATCCCAACATGTGCATGTTAACCAAGTTGTCTACCTGAGCTGGTCCACTACACCACCAATTTTTGTTGCCATCTGCAAACTTATTAATCATGCCACCTATATTTTCAACTAAATCGTTAATAGATGTGACAGGCAGGAGCACACCCAGAATCAGTCATGTGGCACACCACAGTCTTCCAATCTGAAAAACATCCCTCCACGACTACCCACCCTCTCCTTTGTATTCTTTAGCACACAGTTACAAGGGCTTGCAGTAACACCTTTCCTCATTTGAAATATATTAATTTCTTCCATTGAAGATAGACACAAAAATGCTGGAGTAACTCAGAAGAAAAACGTGGATAGGTGACCTTTCAGTTCGACCTGAAACATCACCTGCCAGTTGTCTACAGAGATGCTGCCTGGCCTGCAGAGTTACTCCAGCATATTGTGTCGTTTTGTGTATTAACAAGCATCTGCAGTTATTTGTTTCTACCAAAGATAGACACAAAATGCTTGAGTAACTCAGCAGGACAGGCAGCATCCCTGGAGAGAAATAATAGGGTTACACAAAAAGCTGGAGAAACTCAGCGGGTGCAGCAGCATCTAAGGAGCGAAGGAGATAGGCGACGTTTCGGGTCGAGACCCATCTTCAGACTGGTCAGGGATCAGGGAAACGAGAGATATAGACGGTGATGTGGAGAGATAAAGAACAATGAATGAAAGATATGCAAAAGAGTATCGATGATAAAGGGAACAAGCCATTGTAAGCTGTTTGTGGTGTGAAAATGAGAAGCTGGTGCGACTAGGGTGGGGGAGGGAGATAGAGGGAATGCCAGGGTGTGAAAATAATAGGTAATGTTTGAGATCCTTCTTCAGACAGAGAGTCAGGGGAGAGGGAAACAAGAGTAATGGAAAGGTACAAAGAGAATGTAAGATGTGAAAATGACAGATCAAAGCAGATGTTGATCATTGAAATGTAGGATGGTTCATTGTTGGCTGTGGGAAAGGTGAAAATGAGGCATCCAAACAGTAAAATTAATCAGGAGGACAGTGAAACATACCTGAGAACTGGGGTGGGAGAGCGATGGAGAGAACTCCCTTGTTACACATTCAACCAAACTGCTAACCAGGATAGTTCTTTGCCCTCGGTTTAATGAGATGCAACATTAGCAAATTGTCTCTTGTCGGGGGGGGGTTGTTATCAAATACCTTCCCGGAAGAATGGATATAAAAACAAACTTGTCAAGTGCTGAATATGGTGCTAATCGTTCTTTAATTAGAAAAAAAATATTTCAAAAGAGAAACTCTTTCGTTAGTGACTCCAGTAATTTCCTCTCAACAGATGTTCAGCAAATTGGGGTATAGTTCCCTGGTTTCTCATTTGCAACTTTGATACAGTCCAGATTGCATTGTACATGTCTAGAAATCCATCAGCTCCAATTTAGGAGCATTTAGTCATCATTGTATGGTTCCCTTGCTGAATCATCTCTGCACAGTTCATAATATTGGTGCATCAGTGCAAGTGTATTTTTTCTGAGAAACACTGGATCCTCAATAAATTGCCAGCTGGTGAGAATGAGCCACTGCACAATCTTCATTGGTTTTGTTTACTTAATTATCACGTATACCGAGGTACAGTGAAAAGCTTGGTTTCAGTCTTTAAAATGGATATGCGCGCTGGCAGCCCAATCAATGCAACAGACACAACAGTAGCAATAGGAAAGAGAGATGCAGCAGGGGAGAATAGCAAATGCCCACTTTACTGAATTCAGCGAGGAGATATTGTTCAGAGAATGTATCCAGAATGGCGGTACCATATGCCAGAGGGGGGTAGGAAGCTTTCAAGGATGACTATCAGGAAATACTGGTGTCACAAGTCCTGATATCCAGAGGTAACACCCCTAGGGACATGAAATGATCTCACAAACACAGCACAACTTTGCTAGAGACATAAACTGGAGCAGTTGAACCTCCCGTTCAACTATCCTGCCTCTAGCTGCAGCATTTGGTCACATACGCAACACCAACTGTGCACATCCCTACCCAATCACTCCGACACACACGCACGCACGCACGCACGGACGCACACACACACACCCCCCCCCCCCCCACCTTACACCTTTCTCCTTCCTCTCATCCACTGCCACTCCTAGCCACCCAGACATTAAATATTCCCTCAGTAGATTTGGCAAAGGTTACTAGCAACCTCTACACCCAAACAAACCAGGAAGGTTTCCTCTCATTCTTTGTTCCAAACAACACTAGAAGACAGAATCCTCCTCCTGCAGGCCCAGCAGAGCCAGAATAGAGGATTCTTTTAATCACCACATCTGCAAATCCCTTCTGCTCCCTCATTATCAAATGGTCCCTGAATGAACTCTCTATTCAGACTAGTTTACTCTGCATGGGTACAGTTCCAATTCATTAGAATCACTGTGCACCTATCCATTTATGCTGTGAAACCAGAAGCAGAGAAAATATTTGAGTTCAGTGACCTTTCATAAAAAGCAAATAAAGCACATTTACTGGAAATGTTGACTCTTTTTCTCTCTCTATAGATGTTTCCAGCATTTTTTATTTAAATTCAGGTGCAATTTATTTTTACAATTTCTTTTTTTTTTAACTATTCTCCTATTCTATGCCATTGCAGGATAATCTGACAGATCTTCACCCATTGCTCTCGCTACCACCACACTCAACAAGGAGTAGGAGAAAAAGTGACAGAAGCATGAGGAGGATGATGAACAGGAATAAGAGGACAGCATCTTTGCCTCCCCCCCCCCCCCCCCCCAACAATGCTAAATACTACCTGTGGTATGGCACTACAAGGACTGATAAAATAAGTATGTATGGGTTATACAGAGAGAAACCATGCACTCAGACTGTAGACATAAGAAAATTGGTGTGGGGGCTCAATGGAGGAAACCCTGTTTGCTTCTTGCAATCTTTCACGTTTGGACAAGCAGGTATGAAAATGTATCAGATTTCTCTAAACACTATATTGACAAACCTCTCAGAAATGTCTCTCATTTATAGTCCTCATCCAACTCCTGCAGGGCTGTACTAAAGTGTGAACTCTTCCTCCCACTTTTCGTAAATATCAATACAGAATCAGGAGAGAATTATTTCCAATTTGAGCAAAAATGCAACAATAATCCCATTGTACATCAGCTATTGGGTCAGGAAGCAACTTCACACATCAAATTCCTCACACCTCTCTGCAGACTTAAGCTAAAGGTTCCGAAAAGCAAACAAAAGTGGCACAATTGGAGTCTTTCATTTTGGGGAAGTTGGCAAATTCACATGCTCATGAAGCCACATCCTCTTTACAGAAGGGAAAGTGGAAGAGATCCCATCTTGTGTGTAATAGGGTATCATTGACCAATGTTGCACGAGCAGCATAGTGTGAGGTATGGCATAGATATGATTAGATTCTGATGCAGTGGTTAAAATATCAGATTAACAACCGAGATGACTGATCTAACAATCCAGAGATATTAGTTAAAATGCCACCATGGCAGCCTGTGGAATTTAAATTCCGTTAATAATATGGGTTTTAAAAAATATTATTGTAAAAAAATTGATTAAAAAAAGATTGGATTCAAATCTCATTCTGATGAAGAGTCCTGGACCTGAAATGTCCACCGTGTGTTTCTTCCACAGGTGCTGCTTGACCAGCAGACTCCAGCATAGGTCTCCCTTATTTTGAATTTGAGACACAGCTGTTTCACTGATAGCCTACAGGAGACACAATCTGCCACTTTAACCTGTCTGGCGGTATGTGCAAGTCAAGACCAAAAGATATTTGATGGGTTCCTAACTTCCCCCAGCAAACCACCAGGTTATATCAAGCAGGTATGTTAAAGCATAAATAATACAATAATGAACTGGACACACAACACACCATTGACCAAGACACCAAATTCAGAAAATCCCTCCGATTAAACATTTGGGCACTGGTGTTACAATTGGGAGCGCAGTCCCACAGACCAGTGAAGTAACAGCCTTGCATTACTATAGTCACCAAATTAAGCATTACACTTTTCCACCATAACTCCTGAGTATGTCTGTGCCATCATTAGAGCAGTTGATCCAGAGTTGACAATACAGTACCATAAGCTAAGGGAGCAGAATATAAACTACCTCATTGAGGACCTTGCACTTTTGTTTATCTGCACTTTCTCTAACTGTAATGCTACAATGCTGTAAAACTGTATTCTGCACTCTAATATTTTTCTCTTTGCATGACCCATTGTGTACTTGTGTATTGGGTGACTGTACTCATGTATCGTATAATTTGCCTGGATAGCATGCAAACAACGTTTTTCACCGTATCTCGACAAAAATAAACCAATATCAGTACCAGTGGTTTACAGATAGTAAAAAATAGTCTCAGAAATCTTCAATAATGACCGCAGATCCCATGAAGGTCAAAAATTGTTAAGCCACATTCCACCTGAATACCCAACTCTTAAGTCACACAACATTAAACACAGGGATGTAATGCTGAGGCTCTATAAGGCATTGGTCAGGCCGTATTTGGAATATTGTGAGCAATTTTGGGCACCATATCTGAGGAAGGATGTGCTGGCTCTGGAGAGGGTCTAGAGGAGGCTCACAATCACATTACACCCTGGGTTAATACTGTTTTCAAAGCAGCGCTTCACAATCTAATCTCTAAGCAGCAATTTTCCTAACTAAATGAATAGTTCTTCGATCAAGGGAACTTCGGAAGATCATGGTTTAGATATTTGTGGTGTTCTCATTTATTTATTTTAAATCCTGGATGAAAAACATCTGGTTCCTGGTTGGAGCTTACTTTTAATCTGTTTACATCATTTTACAAGCTCCTGATTCTGAATGAAGAATGGTTTCCTTGTCATGTCCTTTATGTTACTTTATACCACAAGATAATTATTCCATATAGTCATTATTCAGCACTTGCCCTACTTGCATTTATATCAATATTATTATCTAAGCTGCCCAATGTTATTCTTGACCACCGATTCTACCTGCCATATCAGCAAAAGCTGTCTAATATTGAATTTTATATCATACCCCACTCCCCATCATTAATGCAAACACACTCCCACAGCCCCACCAGTCATGCACTCTCCTTTTCTATTTCATTACTACAGACTCTGCCAAGCCACTTTATTTCAACACTCTGCACCATCACTATTGCAGACGCCTCCCCCTCCTGCTCCATTAATGCAGTCTCTGTCCCCATCCATCATTATACAAACATTTTCCCACTCCCCTGCTCTTAATCATTCATTAGTAAAGTCACTCTTCTCTTCCTTCATTTATGCATTCTCGCTTCTCCATTAATCTATCACTGTTTTTTGCAGATACTCCAATACACTTCTTCTCCCTGCAGTCAATGGTGTTATCCTCCCATTTGCCACTCTTCAGGCAAACCCTTGTAGTATCCAAGATGTGCCACTCCTTCATAGTTAATCCAAACAATTATTGATTTGTTCAGATAATTCTGTTTTCCCAGTGATTTTATTAGATTTCTGAAATCCTGCCTGTGGTAGACACTTCTCCTATCCTCATGGCATTATGCCAAGGAGCACATTCTGGATTTTCATAGAAATTGACTAGAAACTTTTCTGGATCAGCCACATAAAAACCATAGCTAGTAGAGACATCAGATTCTGGACGTCCTGAGATAGCGTCTTAATTCTTGAAACTCCAACATGTTTCCACCATCCAGACCACTATCTGGGAATGCAATGGAACACTCTGCACTTGCCTGGTTAAAAGCAACTCGAATAGCCGTGAAGAGCATTGGCATTAACCAGTGTAATGCAATCTGGCTCAATCATACCTCCTTCATAATTCTACTCATTCATAATCTTCACCACTAGCTCATCACGATTGCAGTATGTACTATCTACAATATGTAACTCTGACAGCTCTTTCCAAATTGACTTCCCTTCTCCATGACAATTAGAGATGATCAATAGTTGATTATTTGCCAGAAATATTTACATCATGTAAGTAGATTTAAAAACATCTCTTCACATTCCTTTGCTCCATTTACTTTGTTATGTAGAGTTAAAATCTTTACAAGTCTCTAGCGGGAATCGAATTGTAAGCGATGTATGAACAGGATGTCAGTTTCAACATCAGTTTCAATGGCTTTTACATGAAAGTCAGCTATACACAGCACAGGTGGGCAGATGGGTATTTCTTATCAAACTCACACAAATTTACTCATGACATCAATGCACTAATAATTAAGAAATATTCATCACATAGAAGGGCAAACAATCACAATTTTTATATTTTTACAAAAGTAAAGCATTATTTGTAGTGCCATACTTACAGTGTAATAACTAGAAATATATATGTTTAATCTAATTTACAACATTATAACAATATTAAATTTGTGTTTTAGTGTCCAATAGAAATAGAAAGTGAATCTGACATCTATTTATAATGACATAGCTTCAGTCAGCCATTCTCATCTAATTTTGCAGCTAAATCTCAAATTAAACTGTTGACCAGTGTGTGTGCATCTTTTATAATGTAAGTTTACAGGGAAATATTTAATGACCAAATAAGTATATCCACATTATTGTCAGCAATTGATGTTTTATATTTATAGATGTGTCTACCATGTGCATGTGCAGGTAAGGTATAGTAAGACAAACATTTCCATCCATTTAAATACAAGCATTTATCATTTTAGAAACATAGAAACATAGAAAAATAGGTGCAGGAGTAGGCCATTCGGCCCTTCGAGCCTGAACCGCCATTCAATATGATCATGGCTGATCATCCAACTCAGTATCCGTACCTGCCTTCTCTCCATACCCCCTGATCCCTTTAGCCACAAGAGCCACATTCAACTCTCTCTTGAATATAGCCAATGAACTGGCCTCAACGACCTTCTGTGGCAGAGAATTCCAGAGACTCACCACTCTCCGTGTAAAGAATGTTTTCCTCATCTCGGTCCTAAAGGAATTCCCCCTTATCCTTAGACTGTGGCCCCTTGTTCTGGACTCCCCCAACATCGGGAACAATCTTCCTGCATCTAGCTTGTCCAACCCCTTAAGAATTTTGTAAGTTTCTATAAGATCCCCCCTCAATCTTCTAAATTCCAGTGAGTACAAGCCGAGTCTATCCAGTCTTTCCTCATATGAAAGTCCTGACATCCCAGGAATCAGTCTGGTGAACCTTCTCTGAACCCCCTCTATGGCAAAAATGTCTTTCCTCAGATTTGGAGACCAAAACTGTACGCAATACTCCAGGTGTGGTCTCACCAAAACCCTGTACAACTGCAGTAGAACCTCCCTGCTCCTATATTCAAATCCTTTCGCTATGAATGCTAACATACCATTCGCTTTCTTCACTGCCTGCTGCACCTGCATGCCTACTTTCAATGACTGGTGTACCATGACACCCAGGTCTCGTTGCATCTCTCCTTTTCCTAATCGGCCACCATTCAGATAATAGTCTACCCTCATGTTTTTGCCACCAAAGTGGATAACCTCACATTTATCCACATTATACTGCATCTGCCATGCATCTGCCCATTCACTCAGCCTATCCAAATCACCCTGCAGCCTCCTAGCATCCTCCTCACACCTAACTATACCCCCAGCTTGGTGTCATCTGCAAATTTGGAGATGTTGTATTCAATTCCCTCATCCAAATCATTAATGTATATTGTAAATGGCTGGGGTCCCAGCACTGAGTCTTGCGGTACCCCACTACTCACTGCCTGCCATTCCGAAAAGGACCCATTTACTCCTACCCTTTGCATCCTGTCTGCCAGCCAGTTCTCTATCCACATCATTATTGAACCACCAATACCGTGTGCTTTAAGTTTATATACTAATCTCTTATGTGGGACCTTGTCGAAAGCCTTCTGAAAGTTCAGATATACTCATCCACTGGTTCTCCCTTATCCACTCTACTAGTTACATCCTCAAAAAATGCTATAAGATTTGTCAGACATGATTTACCTTTTGTAAATCCATGCTGACTTTGTCCAATGATTTCACCACTTTCCAAATGCGCTGCTATCCCATCTTTAATAACTGACTCTAGCAGTTTCCCCACTACCGATGTTAGACTAACTGGTCTGTAATTCCCCGCTTTCTCTCTCCCTCCTTTTTTAAAAAGTGGGGCTACATTAGCTATCCTCCAATCCTCTGGAACTACTCCAGAATCTAAGGAGTTTTGAAAAATTATCACTAATGCATCCACTATTTCCGTGGCTACCTCCTTGAGCACTCTGGGATGCAGACCATCTGGCCCTGGGGATTTATCGGCCTTTAATCCGTTCAATTTACCCAACACCACTTCCCGGCTAACCTGGATTTCACTCAGTTCCGCCATCTTATTTGACCTCCGGTCCACTGCTATTTCCGGCAGATTATTTATGTCTTCCTTAGTGAAGACAGAACCAAAGTAGTTATTCAATTGGTCTGCCATGTCTTTGTTCCCCATGATCAATTCACCTGCGTCTGACTGCAAGGGACCTACATTTGTTCTAACTAGTCTCTTTCTCTTCACACACATTCAGTTGGATATGTGTAATTATTCAGTATAAAATGTAGTCTCTGGTATGGGACATGAACCTGTTATGGGGTTAATGGCCCACACCAAAGGATGGAAATAATTTTTCTTAGGAACTTACGTAGTTAATGTAATTAAAACGAGCACATGTTAGGTTGTGGTGCAGGGAGGAATTCATGTAAATCCTTTCTCTGCATGAGGAATTATTATAGGTCACAACATATAACCATATAACAATTACAGCACGGAGACAGGCCATCTCGGCCCTTCCAGTCCGTGCCGACCATTTGTTTTCCCCTAGTCCCATCTACCTGCACTCAGACCATACCCCTCCATTCCCTTCACGTCCATATACCTATCCACTTTACTTTTAAAAGTGGATAGGTATATACTTACAATAGTGCCTCAAATGTACATTTACAAAATATCTTTATCACTGACAAAAGGTTTCATTGCATAATCATAATCTCATAACAACCTCGCCATGAGAAACCAATAAGGACTTTAGTAAACTTTATTCACCAGGAACAGAAACTTTTCTCGCTAGTTTTATCCTGCTGCTTTGCAAGCAGCTTGTCACTGATCAAGCATGGCATTATCTGTTAACCTCTTAGTTGTTATTTATATGCACCTTCACTGATGGCCATTTAATATGAAACGTCACAATTTTGTCTTCAGAAATGATTCTGTTCACAATGATTTTATGTCAACCACAGAATATGAAGCATTTGCAACACTCCTCCCACCCACCCCCCTTCAAACTTTCACCACCAACAGCCCTCTATCACCAGACCTGAGGGAAGAAAATCACTGTATACATTGTACTTGATTGAAATTGATTCTATTGTAACGCAAGCAAGCACTGCACTACAATAGCGACTTTATCTGAATACATGCATTATGAATCAATATTTCTTTTCGATGGTAAGGGTTGGACTTCAAATGATCTATCCCTGTCGAATTAAAGTTGTGATATATTTTGTGGTTAAAAAAAATTTGCAGTGAATGTTTGATATAATAACTCCCTCAAATGTCTCATCACTACAAGCAGTGGTCCTGGTAAATCATGGCTGTAGTCATAATATCTGAGATAAAAGCAAATTAACTGTGAAAAAACACACATTTCTGATATGAAGCAATTCCATTCCACAAATGCACATATTATATCAATTCATGGGTATAATTTCAGATAAAAAGAGAACAGAATGTGCTTTACCTTTGCTGTACACAACACAGTTGTTGTTGTCATCTGTTCCTCGCCAAGTCACATCCATCAGCCATTTGGGGCCAGCATGCACCACTATAGGGACAGCTGCTTTTGTTTTCTGCACAAAGGGAGATAATAAACAGACGCTGTTTGTTTTCTGTGATTAAGAACTTGATGAATAATACTAATTTTCACAGAACCATAACCCCCATCAGAGGAAATATATAATCCCTCGTTGAGTTCTATTAGAGAACTGAGAAAGGCATTTTGATTGACAGCATAATTATTAAATCAGGAGTCTCCAAATGATAATGGATCAGATTCTCCAGATTAATGAATCTCTAACAGCTTGGATTTACATCAAAATGTTTATGATTTAGGCAGCAAACTCTTCTTTACCAGAAGCCTTCTGGTAAACGTCATGAACTTATTGTAGAAATTGTTCAATGTGTGGTTTCTCTTGAGTAGAAGTGTCATTTGAGTAGAAGATACAAGGATCCAATGTTCTTATGTGAACATCAACAAAACGTTAGCTGAGAGCAATGAGGAGAAGACTATTGTGGAGAGCAGCATCAACGCTTCGTGGAAGTAGAGCACTGGCTGAGGGGTATACTTGGAGGGAGATTATTAGGGAGAAGATAAGGGAGTGTGGTTGGAAAGCTCATTACACAAGGGTTAGGAAGTACGTAAAAGATTATAAGGGTGAGAAACCCAGAGACAGAAATTTGCAGGGTGGTTGAGATGATGAACAGGTAGCAAGGAGATCAGAGTGGAAGTGAGGGAAAATTTGGTGTGGCAAAAGGAGATTGGGATCTAGGGAGAAGATTGGATGCACTGGGGGGAAGATCAGGAGGAATCTTGATACCTTAGCAGGGAAAATCCAAAATGCCACTGTGGACTTCAGAGGATTGCGAAGAGATTGATAGGTTCTTGATTAATTAGTGTTTTACAGATTATGGGACAAAGGGACGAAAATGAGGTTGAGTGAGAAACAGTTTAGCCATGATCGAATGACGGAGCAGACTCAATTGGCTGAATGGCGTAACTCTGCTCCTATGCTGCATCTTATGATGTCAATCCTAACTACTTCAATTGACTGTCTCCTTCTTGCATTATTATGTTAAACCTTCCCTTTTAATTTCAAATGTATGTTCAATTATACAATATTCCAAGATACAACCATGCAATGGACCTCTCCAACTGTATTACATGTGTCTAAAATATAATTTGTAGTGCAAGGAATTAAAAATGTTACAAAATTAAATGTTATTTAAATTCTTCAGCATTCAAGACGATTGGGGATGATCACAACGATCCTCACAAATGTCTACAGAAATGCTGTAGAAAGTATTTTGATGGGATGCATTTTCGCCTGCTGTGGCAACTGCTTTGCTTTTGCTACCTGAACCTGTGAGTTGTGTCAACAGCCCAGTCCATCACAGGCTTGTTACTTCCTTCCATCCAGTTCATCTTCATGGTGTGTTGGATCAGGAAGGCTGGAAGTATCATCAAGGGTGCCTGTCACCCATGCCATTTCCTTTACCCTCTTCTACCTTTTAGGAGAAAATATATGATCTTGAAGGCCTGGATATCCAGACTTAAGAACAGATTCTTCCACACTGGTAACAAACTCCTGAAGGTAGAATAACCTCCTATCTAGGAGGTGCTGCCACCTATATTTATTGTTTATTCTATGAGCTTCTTGCAAGCTATGAATTTCATTCACTCGTATACTGAATCTTAATCAGCTTAAGGCCAGTTTGGTTATGGTAAACTACTCAACATCTTGAATTCCTTCACTGGCATTCTCCTATCCCTATCGCCGAATACTTATACACAGTCCACCAGGGCCTGCTTAATTTCCTCTTCCCATTTCCATTCAATCCTTTCTGTCCTTGGCCTTCTCCATTGCCAGAATGAGAGCACAAGTAAACTGAATGAACAGCATACCATATTCTGCTTGGGTAGTTTACAACCTAACGGTGCGAACATTGAATTCTTCAATTTTAGATAAATATATAACCCTCCCCTCTCCTTCCTCCCTCCCAACAAAATTGACACATTTTAAATACTCAGGCATGCAAGGTCCACAATTTAACGACCATTTCTATAACCACTTTGAAAAATACTGCCTACTTGGAAAATAATGTTATGAATGATTTCATTAACTGTTATCAATTTCTTGTTTTGTTATAAACGATGTCGAATAAAGAACATTTATTGACGATAATAATAAAATTTCATGTCAGAATTTTTGTTTATACAAATGAAGTACAAAATCACATATAACTAACTTTAAACTAGCCTATCTGACAAGAAAGGGATTGGGTTGCCTGCAAGAAATATTTAATTGTTCTGCCAACAAAAAGCAATTAACCTCATATTTTTGCGAATTACAGCATAATTACAGAATTACAAGCCGATAATCCTCCATCGTGCCTGACAGCAGCTCAGATCAATAAACTAACATTTTAGGTGAAAGAGCCAAATTTGCGATACACATTCATTAAAATAAATGAATGAAAAGTAATGGAAGAAACTTGGAAATTTGGGTCGATTTACTTGTGTGGAATTTGAATCGAAGTTAGGGCACAAATCATGTATTGTATCTGAAAAATGGCTGTCATGGTAGGAGGGTTTGGGAGACTCAGCTACCTGATGAATTGTTAATTTAAAGCCACCACATAGTTTTATGTGAAATCTGATCATCTTTTTTAATAATGCAAACGTGCGATATTCCTACCTTGTTTGAAATTGTTAACATCTTCTATGCACCTTGGGGCCTTCAAGCCCAAGGAGGATGAATCTTTCTGAGGTCGCAAGGTTTTAAGACTACTTAAGACCATGCACCAACTCAGTCATTCCCATTTTGGTTACCCCAGGAGAATCAACAAGTCATTTTTCAACTTGGTAACACATACTTAACATATTGTGCTTATTGTCAGTTCCTTGCACCGCACCAGTCAGTGGTGGATATTCTCTCTCTACATATTGCCTGCGGAAACTTTCCTGAAAACATTTGAGAAATTCTACCCCATCTAAACCTTACTAAGACAATCCCAGTCAATATTGGGAAAACTAAAATCCCCTACGATGGTAACCCATGAGGTCCCCAGCTGCCTGCAATCTCCTGGTATGTTTGATCTTCTTATTCCCATTGACTATTTGGTGGCCTGTAGTCCAAGGTGATCCTCTCTTTCTTAATTCTCAGCACTCCCAATATAGCCTCACCAAACAAACTATAGGGAATGTCATCTTTGACCACTGCCGTGACATCCTCCTTAATCAATAAAGTGCATCCCTTCAGCTTTTATCCCCTGCTCTATCTCTCCTGCAGCACCTGTACCCTGGAACATTAGGTTGCCAGTCTTGTCCCTCTTTTAACCAGATTTCTGTAATGGCTACAACGACCCAGTCTCACATACCTATCCAAGCTCGAGTTCACCTGCCTCACCTTCAGATCTCTCACATTAAAGTAAGTACAATTAAAACCCGTGTGCGGACGTGGCACCGACGGACAAGAAGCAAAAGCAAAGAAGTGGAAGCCAAATAACCGAATGGAAACAAAGCCGAAACGCCAACTAACCGAAAGGCTGCGTCTCCTAAAAGCCAACGAACCTAATGCCGCTCAACAGGAAGGTCAAATAATGGACATGACGTTACAGGGGGCGGTGGGACTTGTCAGCGATTGGTCCAGATCCCCACGTCCATCACATCACTGTGGAGAGATGAACATTGTCCCACACCTCCGCTCCACCCGACCCACAGCCCACAGAGGGGGGCCGTGGGAGACTGAGGGCTGTCCCGAGGCCGCTTACAACTTGGTGCTTGGGTTCAGATCGCCCAGTCACCTACGGTTTGTGTGGGAAAATGACCCCCACCTTCCCACCAGTGGAGACGGGAAGGTGGGGGTCATTTTCTCACACAAGCCATGGGTGACTGGGCAATCTGAACCCAAGCACCAATTTGTAAGCGTCCGAAGGTGCGCATCCATCGGGACAGCCCCCACTCTCCCACGGCCACCCTCCGCGGGCTGTGGGTCGGGTCGAGCGGAGGTGTGGGACAATGTTCATTCCTCCACAGGGATGTGATGGATGCGTGGGTCTGGACCAATCGCTGACGTCCCGCCCCCCCCCGACAACGTCATGTCTGTGATTTGACTTCTCTGTTGAGCGGCATTCGGTTCGTTGGCTTGTAGACGACGCCACCTTTCGGGTAGGTGGTGTTTCGGCAGAGCGGCCATTCGGTGAGTTTGCTTTTTGGCGACGCAGCCTTTCGGTTAGTTGGCTTTTAGGCGTCCCGCCCTTTTGGTTAGTTTGCATTTAGGCGTCCCACCCTTTTGGTTATTTGGCGTTGCGACTTCGTATCCATTCGGTTATTTGGCTTCCACTTCTTTGCTTCGGCCTCTCGTCCGTCGGCGCCACGTCCGGGTACCTTAAAACCAATAGTGCTTCCCTCGCTCCCTGCCATTCTCTTGCCTATTTTGTCCACTGAACTTTCTTTCATTACCATCCATACGAACTTCCAGCCTCTCACCTGCCTCGGTCCTGTGTAGGATTCTGCCTCCTGCCAATAAGCGAATTCGGTATTCGAAAAAACGCAATGGAATTTGTCAAGTTCATTAGTGATAAAGATAAAAATGAACGAAGTGCTGGCTGTATAAATTGTTAAGTATTCTACCAATTAATTAATCTAGAATTCTGTCAACTCAATAGCTGACAGGCGTCGCTCTTTTATGTACATTAATTCGATCTTATTTCTATCTCACTTCGCAAACCCACCCTCTGAAATTCTGCAGAACCTCTCCCGGCAGCGTTGGAGGACATTCTCTTTCTCTCTCCAAGGGGGTTAACCGACAGCCACTGGATAAGGCGAGAGGTGCAGCTGACGGTCCCCGGCTGTTGGGGAACGGGTTCCTCGGGAGTTGGAGCAGAGTTCAGCTGGAGTTAGCACTTCTTCTCCGTGCTTACTGTAAGCGTGTGGCCGCCACTGCTCCACGCCAGTGTCCTGTCAGCCGCCCCCGGACAGAGATGGGACACTCGGGAGGGGACAGTGGTGAGACTCCGCTCACAAATCTGCCTCCTGGGATTACGCAGGAGAGGGGTGCGTGGTTTTTGGTCCCAGACAACTTTCCTTCTTCCCTTCAACCCCACCTGTTCTCGTGTCACCCTCCCTGCATCCTCCGATGACTTACCTTTACCTAGTTAGATTAATTTGGTTTAGGGACACAACATGGAAACCGGCCCTTCGTCCCACCAAGTCCACGCCGATCACCCGTTCGCACTTGTTCTACATGATCTACCTCCAGTAGCAATTCAACAGCGATTGTTACGCCGGAGACCCGGGTTCGATCCTGACTACGGATGAAACGCAGGTCTGTATACATGCCGCATCTCAACTGCCGAGAATGTTTATCTCGAGTGACCTATGGCCTGGGCACGCGCAGTAGAAATACCAAACTCGCTTATTTAGTTTAAACCCACCCGTGTAGCACTAGCGAAACTGCCTGCTAGAATAAAATAAGTCGTAATCCATGAATATCCTTCCACGATTATTACACCATATTTCCCAGATGTTACGGATAAATCATAAAAGTTGTGGTCTACGTTGATGAGATTCAAAGGAAATCATTATGAGATGAGCTGGTGTTACCATGCAATAGGATGATGGACTGATACCAAGCTGACAACATCTGTCGGCATCTCTTGCTGAATTCTACACTGCAGTAGCATAGAATGAACAGGACATTTTATGATTAAAAAATAGAAACTTTATTTTGTATATTTATAACATTTTTTACCTGCATTTTAGTGGTGATGGAATTAAAGGTGTCTCTTGCTGGCTGCAAGACTTTTTTATAAACCGAATTTAGCTAAGGTCTCACAAAAAGACAATTCCTCAAATGCCTATATTTCCACCTTTTTTTTGATGAAGTAGTTTTCATCACGATGCTGAGTTGATATCTTTCCTTGAATCAGAGGTTACAGCCTTAACATAAGAGATTGACCATTCAGGATAGCTTCACAAGATATTTTACCCAGATGATGAAACTCAAGAACTCTTTATCTTAGACTCTGAGCAGTATTTTTTTAGATACTGGGAGAATCAAGGGATATAGTGTAGGAAAGTTATTCCATGGTAAAAGATCAGCTCTGGTCTAACTGAATGGTGGAGTTGAGGGGCTGTCCCACTGTGCGAGCTAATTCAAGAGCTCTCCCGAGTTAAAAAAAAAAATCGAACTCGTGGTAAGCACGTAGAATGTACGGAGCGGGTACGTCGGAGCGGCTCGTAAGGCTAACGGCAGGCACTCGGGATATGCGGTACGCTCGGGAAGACTCGTGAAGATTTTTCAACATGTTGAAAAATGTCCACGTGTGCCCCGAGTACCTACAAGCAGCCATTACCGTAATTCACTGAGTTTGAATCATGGGAAACTCGGGAGAACTCTTGAATTAGCTCGTACAATGGGACAGCCCCATTAGGCATAGAGCGACAAATTAACTATTTTTGCTTCTATTTCTCATGGTCTCCATATATTTTGTGATACCACCACACCAGTAGTTCTGAAATGTCCTCCTCATCCATTGATTATGATTATCGTTCTACAATAATCAATGGAGTCTTCAACATTATCTGTTCCATTTTCTGCACTTTTCCAACCCAGAAAGGGGATAATCTTGCCCACATCTTCCATTTCCACAGTATCACGTTCAACAGATCCTTTTGTACAACTTCTGACACCACTAACAAGTAAGTAAGTAAGTTTATTGGCCAAGTATTCACATACTAGGAATTTGCCTTGGTGCTCCGCCCACAAGTAACCACATGACACACAGTGACAGTTACGAATGACTCCGAAAACACTAACATTAATAATAATAAAACATTAATGATAAAACACCATTGATTAAGCATGTGAACCAACAAAATACCAGATCAAAGGGAGGCTACAGATTTTAGGCTGTTGAGTAGAGCAACTACTCGTGGATAAAAACAGTTTTTATGTCTGGCTGTGGCAGCTTTGACAATCCAGAGTCGCCTTCCAGAGGGAAATGATTCAAAGAGTTTGTGGCCTGGGTGAGAGGGGTCAGAGATGATCTTACCCGCTCGCCTCCTGGCCCTTGCAGTGTACAGTTCATCAGTGGAGGGAAGATTGCAGTCAATAACCTTCTCTGCTGATCGGACGATTCGCTGCAGCCTCCGGGTGTCGTGCTTGGTGGTTGAGCCAAACCAGACCATGATGGAGAAGGTGAGAACAAACTACGATGGCCGTGTAGAGTTGGACCATCATTGCCTGTGGCAGATTATGTTTCCTCAGCTGCCGTTGGAAGTACATCCTCTGTTGTGCAAGATGCAACATACAAATATATCTTCTCCCCTTTGCAATCAGCATTCTGGAGAACTGTTTGCTCTGTGACTTCCTAGTTCGGTCTTCCATCTCCATCAATACCCACCTCCCTTCCATGAAATCACAGTAGATGCCGCCCCTGCCTTTTTACCTTTTCCCTTCCCTTACCATTATCCAGAGGCTTAACACACCTTTCACATAATCAATAGTTTCAGCCTAATTAATTCACATCTTCAACAATCATTGTTTTCTTTTCTCCGCAGGAAATTTCACATTTGTCACGTTCCCCTATTTACAGCTAGAGCTCCATGTGTAATGAACTACAGCCTTTCCAAGCTTCGTCCAGTTGTCTCATTTAGACTTTCCTCTCAACCACCTTCCTTTTTGTTCTCTCTACCACCCTATCTTTGCATCTTAAAATCTGTACTTCTTGTCTTCCCTGTGCTGATGAAAAGTTGTTAACGTGGAATGTTTACTGGTTCCCTCTCCACAAATGCTACTTGACATGTCATTTCCAGCATCCTCTGATTTAATTTCTGATTTCTAGCATCTGCACAATTATAATTTTGGCTCTTTGATATTATTGGATTCACTTCTGAGTAATTCACTTCTGATTTTGAGAAATATTGAAATACCTTATTAAATGGTCTATAATGCTTATAAAGATTATTTTGCTAAATAATACTAAAAAAAATAATATTTTTTATGCTGCAAATTCTAACTAAAGTATGCACTGTATAAGCTTTTCAAAAATCATCACAGTACAAATTATTTGCCTTAATAGAATCAACAGTAAGTACCTCTGTTAATCAAGAATGTTATCATGGCCCTACTTGTCAAAGGATGTAAATTATCCTGATAACTTTGGTGAAAACATGTCTACAAATAACTGGTAGATATCATATCAAATTCAAACCAAGGATAATGTATACAGGTACATACAACATTGATGTTTACTCCATTCTGAATATCTACTGTTAATTGCAAAATAACACAATCCTACAAATCACACGCCATTGCTTCAAATTGCAAGATGTCACCGAGATGAATACATTCTGCTGATGCCATCGATCAGTGCCACTTTAAACTGCCACTGCATGAAGGAACTGATTGACGTAAGCTAAACCTCTTGCGAACTCTGAAAATGTCAAAGAATGGTAATAAAAACATGGCAAAGATCTGCTAAAAACTGTCAGGAACATGAGATGAAACAAAGGATGAGAAGTTTTGTGGGAGAAGTCGAAAAGCTAAACCCATGGTATGTTTTACAGAAATAATTAAAACTCTGCTGATGTGAACCACAATCTATGAGACTGTCATGCAGAGAAATTCCCTGCACAATCAAGCAGGTCACAAATTAAAACTGTTACTGGAAACAAAATCAGATAGGAAAGTGGGAGTTAATAGTTGGAATTCAGTCCTGAGCATCTGCTTCTTACAATAATAATTAATGTTTTGGATTGAATTATCATTTTGGCACCCCATTCCCTAAACTTGAAAAAAATTGTGATTCAGGCATCAAAAAAATTGTGATTCAGGCATCAAAATGCAATGCAAAGTCCCAAGCGAGCAAGCTAAATACCAAAGAAATTGTGCAAGGGATTAGTAACCCTGTGACCTACATTGGACTCTTGATCCTGACCAAGCTAATAGGATGATGTATGAGTAGAGTACAGAGGTAAACATTGGAAATGCATCAGTTTAGGAATCTGTTAGGGAACTTGCAACATCTAGTTTATGCTGATGCAAACCTTCTCAGCATAAGAATAGAGGCAGGTAAATAGGTGGGACAATAATTTGTATGAAAGAAAATATAATCTACCAGGTGTCACTCGCTAATTTCACCGTAGAACTGTAAAATAAAATATTCTTTAAATTAAACTACTGTTTAATGTTTTTAGGTGAGTTTATAGAGAGATTGGCTGAGCCTAGATTTCTTAGATTGGAATAATGATTGCTCTTCAGTAGGAACCGCATTGATTGTAAAACACTTTGGGCTATGCTGAAAAGCAAGTCATCCACCATATAGTTGAGGCCAGTTTGTTGGCCATATTTAAGAGGGAGTTGGATGTGGCCCTTGTGGCTGAAGGGATCAGGGGGTATGGAGAGAAGGCAGGTACAGGATACTGAGTTGGATGATCAGCCATGATCATATTGAATGGCGGTGCAGGCTCGAAGGGCCGAATGGCCTGCTCCTGCACCTAATTTCTATGTTTCTATGTTTCTATAAACTTACAAAACAGCACCAAGCTCAACAACTGAAATGGATTGTCTGAGGTGCCAGCTTCAGGAAAAGCAGGTCAACAAGAACATAGGGCATCAGCCTTTGTTAAAAATATCTTACCTCCCCTATTAAATTATCCCCCATTAAATGATTGATGCTTAGAAATTGCATGCTACCTGCTTATGCATTTTAATGATCAGTTCATGGTGAGCTAATGAACATTCCTTTGGAGGAACTATATCTGTTCCATTTCCTGTATCTTGACTCCAGCCTCAAATCGTCCCATCCACAAGGAGAGGGGTCCCCCTTTCTTCATCTTCCACCCACAAGCTTCTACATTCTTTTCATTTTAATTAAAAAAAAACGTTATTCTCAAAACTTTAATCAGCACACACTTTTCTTTACGAGTGAAATTGAGGCATTGGTCAAAAACAAGAAGGATGCATGGGACAGGAGGTATAGGCAGTTGGGATCAAGTGCTTCCCTGGAGGAGTTTGGGGAACTAAGGAGTAAACTGAAAAAGGAAATCAGAAGGGCAAAAGAAGGGCAGAAGAAGCAGTGATGAATGCAGTGGTGGATATTTGTGTTAAATCTTTTATTGTGTTTTTGTGTGTTCTTTTTTCATTGTACTGCTGCTGGCAAATTCATTTCACTTGCACTTTATGTGCAAGTGACAAATAAAACTGATATTGATATTGAAAAAGGGGCCAGGCATTAGCTCTGGCTGGTAGCATTAAGGACAATCCCAAAAGATGTTATAAATACATAAGGGGGAAAAGGGAAACTAGAGAGAGAGTGGGAATTCTCAGGAATCAAAGCGGTTACCTCTGTGTGGGCCCACAGGAGTTAGGCAAGGTCCTCAATGAGTATTTCTCCTCTGTATTTAGCAAAGAGACAGAAGGACGGAGGAACTTGGGGCAGTCAATGGAAGTATCTTGAAAGCAGTCAGTGTTACCGTCGAAGAAGTACTGATGGTACTATCGTGTATGAAGATAGACTAATGTCTAGGGCCTGATCAGATATATCTGACTTTTCTATGAAGGACAAGTGGTGCAGCAACATCCAAATAAATGGAACATTGCGTGGTAATGAAACCAGGCCCATCCGCCGCAGCACCGGGAAAGGTGAGACCTCATCACATGGTGATATTGGGTAACACAGTCACAGATGTGGCCATCAGACTGAGGGCAATGTCAGGGACATCTTTGCCCACCATTCTCAGGGAGGAGCTTGTCACAATTGATGGACCCTCTCCATCTTGAATCTTGAGCTGAAATGTTAAGTGGCTCAGATGATAACTATGACGCAGGAGTTGGATGCGGACCGCTCACGAACCATGTACAGCAGCACCAAGAGCTCTGTGCACACGATGCCCGAGTCCTTACGCATCATTGAAAGGGAATGCGGTTCTCCACTAAGAAATGCAGTGGCACAGGGTCAAAATCAGAGACTGCACCTGGTGAAGACCAGTATGCCCTATTTAAGTCATGCTGAAGCAGGGTTCACATGTGCTGTGAAAAGCTTATTTTCCATATGAATTGTGCACATCACAGGTCTAGATATATGCATGTATTTTCATTGAAACTGCTTTATATACCATGCAAAAATATCCACCAGATTATCCAATTTCTTGGCAAAATTGATTTGATCATAATTTGCCCTTTTGCGTGTAGAACTCCCAGCAATCATTCCTGAAATCAGAGGTTAATTCTTCAATTGTAATTCCAACCGCTAATTTTCTATCCTTCTGAATCTTCATTTTTAACTGTTGCTCGCCCTCTTGCTGTAAACCCTTAGGCAAAAGCCATGCTCATCACATTGCTAAATTGTGCATTGAGCAACAGACAACCATCATGTACGACAAGATCTGCCCTTGAGAACCAGAAGATGTCTCCAGAGAAGTCCAAATTCAAAATCTCATTTTGAGGAAAGCAGTAGATGACCAGTAAAAAAAAAAAATTGCTGCTGTAACCTTTGTAATACTGGCATTAGCCATGACTCGAAAATATACTGAAGCCAGATATGCAGGCTTAACCCTTATCTTTCAAAATCCATCCTTCAGAACAGTGCGACTCTGAATGACATTAGGCACCTGTCACTGCTTTAGAATGAAGATATTATGCAAGTTCCCACAATATCTTACGTTGGCCATGAGGAAATTCCTCTGATGGTCAACCACGATGTGAACATGGTGGGAACAGAAGCCCTGTAATTCACAAAGCGCTCCAGGACTACCACCTGGAAGTAGTCTATGAAGCTCTGATTGTGGAAGGCAGTAATGCTGCTGCATTCCAACGTAAACACAACCTCAGTGTTTGGCTGAAGAAAAAGTAGAGAAACGATCTCAAGTCTAAATCGTCCATATTCTCAGTAAGAGGAAGAGGTGAAGAGGAAACTGTGGGATTTTGCAATTATTGGTTGCAACCGCATGGAATGATCATTAATCTGATCAGGTGACAATGACTTTGACCTTGATTGTATGAATATTCCAGGCATTGATGTGAACCAATAGTTAAGGTTCTAGACTTGTTGCCTTGGAAAACATATAAAGATAGAAAGATGGGCCCCGAGAGATTTTGAATAGGTAAGGCCATAGAGGTGTGCACTCATTCTGGGATAGAGTCCATACTGCTCAGGTTTCAAGTCTCACAACAGTAGGGATTGTAACAAGCAGTTACGTTTAATTTAGTTTATTGTCACGTTCAGTGCCCTACGTAATGTTTAGGACAAAGACCCATCATTTATTTATTTGCCTCTGACCTCACATTTTAAGATTAGTAATAGAAAGAAATCACATGTGGTTAAAGTCAGATTTTAAATAAATGCCATTTTTATACATTTTGGTTTCACCAAGTAGAAATTACAGCAGAGTTTATACATAATCCCCCCATTTCAGAGCACCATAATGTTTGGACACAGCAATGTCATGTAAATGAAAGTTGTCATATTTAGTATTTTGTTACATATCCTTTGCATGCAATGACTGGTTGAAGTCTGCGAGCCATGGACATCACCAGTAGCTGGGTGTCTACTCTGGTGATGCTCTGCCAGGCCTGTATTGCAGCCATCCTTAGCTTATGCTTGTTTTGGGGACTAGTCCCCTTCAGTTTTCTCTTCAGCATATAAAAGCATACTCCATTGGGTTCAGATCAGGTGATTGACTTGGCTACTCAAGAAATGACCATTTGTTAGCTTTGAAAAATTCCTTTGTTGCTTTAGCAGTATGTTTGGGATCAATGTCTTGTTGTAGAATGAACCGCCGGCCAATGAGTTTTGTGGCATTTGTTTGAACTTGAGCAGATAGGATGTGTCTATACATTACAGAATTTATTATGCTACTACCATCAGCAGTTGTATCATCAATGATGATAAGTGAGCCAGCATCTTCAGCAGCTGTACATGCCCAAGCCATAACACCCCCACCACCCTGTTTCACAGATGAGGTGGTACGTTTTGGATCTTGGGCAGTTCCTTCCCTCCTCCATACTTTTCTCTTGCCATTTTAATCTTCGTCTCATCTGTCCACAAGACCTTTTTTCCAGAACTGTGGTTGCTCTTTTAAGTACTTCTTGGCAAACTGTAACCTGGCCACTCATTTTTTGCAGCTAACCAGTGGTTTGCATCTTGCAGTGTAGCCTCTGTATTTCTGTTCATGAAATCTTCTCCGGACAGTGGTCATTGACAAATCCACACCTGACTCCTCAAGAGTGTTTCTAATCTGTCGGACGGGTGTTTGTGGATTTTTCTTTATTGTGGAAAGAATTATTTTGTCATCAGCTGTGGAGGTCTTCCTTGGCCTGCCAGACCTTTTGCGATTAGTAAGCTCACCAGTTCTCTCTTTCTTCTTAATGATGTTGCAAACTGGTGATTTGGGTAAGCCTAAGGTTTGGCTGATGTCTCTAAGAGTTTTATTCTTGTTTCTCAGTCTCATAATGGCTTCTTTGACTTTCAAATTCAAGTTCAAGTTTACATTTATTGTCACATGTACCAATTGGTAGAGTGAAATTTGAGTTACCATAAGCCATACGAATAAAAAAAAGAACACAACACATTATAGAATTTAACATAAACATCCCCACACAGCAGAATCAGCATTTTTCACTGTGAGGGAAGGCAATGAAGTTCAGTCATCTTCCTCTTTGTTCACCCGTGGTCGGGGCCTCCCGAGACCCCCGCAGTCGCCGCTACGGGTGGCCCGATGTTCAGGCCCTCTCGCTGGGATGATCGGAACTCCGATGGCGGAACGGAAGAACATTCTCAGCAGCTTGTAGTTCCGAGTCGGCCGCTTCTTACCGGAGACCGCAGCTCCTGAAGTCCACAGGCCGAGCTGGGCGGTGTTTCAACACTGGTTGTCCTCGGCAAAGGGATCCCAGGACTCCGAGATGTTGAAGTCAGCGCTGCCCGCAGCTAGAAGCTCCCCAACCACAGCTCCACAGTGTTAAACAGCAGTCCCAACACTCTGGAGCTTCAACAACCGATCCCCGGCAAGGCATCGCCCGCTCCGCAATGATAAATCAGAGTTGCGCCACTGCTGAAGCTCTGATCAGTCTCCGGCAGGAAAGGCCGCGCCAATCCAGTAGTGAGGGGGGGGAAACACGCGAATAGTCGCATCCTCGCCAGGAAGTGACTGAGAAACGGTTTCCCCCTTACCCTCCCCACCTCCCCCACATAAAAAGACTAAGGAACCTCCCAAACATACTTTTTAAACAGACTAAAAATAACAAATAGATGATAAAACAGATAAAGGCTGCCATCATACGGCTCCCCTGGTACCCGATTGGCACAACTTTGGTCCTCATGTTGATAATCAGGAAATCAAGATAAGTTAGCTCGTTTTTATGGTCATTTAACTCCTACCTGTGACAGATGTAATTCCGAAGTGGCCTCATTGACTCATATGTTTTGGTCCTGCCCACTTTTGGAAAAATATTGGAAAGACATTTTTGATACTATTTCTGTAGTTTTCGGTATTAATTTACAAGCTCATCCTATTACTGCAATTTTTGCCCATCGGCTGATTGCTTTTACCACATTAATTGCCAGAAGATCTATTTTATTTAAATGGAAAGACTCTAATCCTCCGACCATACTCCATTGGTACTCTGAAACGATATCATGTTTAAATTTAGAAAAAAATTGGAGTGACATTGTTGAACCCTTGGTTAAATTTGATAGGAAGATTTATTCAATATTTTCATACGACATAAATTGTCCCCTCTCCAACTGTTATAATAATTATTTTACCTTTATACGGTGGAACGGACTTGAAACAGGGACTTAAATTGTTGAAATTCTTTGCAGCCCAGATTCTGTTTTGCTTTTTCTTCTAGTTTAGGGGGGTTTGTTTTTTCCTTTTTTCTCTTTTTTTCTTTTTTTTTCTTTTTATCTTTTTGTTTTTATATATATGTTCTCTTTTAAACACTTAACTATATTTACATAGAGACCGGGAGGTCTATATTCAATGTGTATTTTGACACTGGACTCATATTTAGGTTATACCTGTTATTAATGTAATCCTGATCCCTAGGTATCAATATCACTGTTATGTTTATCATTATTTGTTTGTTTGTTTTTTTTTAAATTAAAAAAAAACTAATAAAAAGATTTTAAAAGAAAAGAAAGCAAGGAAATCAAGAATCCAGTTGCAGCGATGAGTACTGACTACAAGTTCCACGAGTTTGGGTGGGATAATGGTATTGAAAGCAGATCTGTAGTCTATGAATACAAGTCTGCCATAGGTGTCATTCTAATCCAGGTGCTTCAGGGCCAAAGTACACAGGGTGTAGGGCCAGAGAGATGGCATCAGCCGTGGATCTGTTGTGGCATTAAGCAGATTGCACTGAGCCAAGGTTGCTTGATAATTGGATTTAATGCATTCTCTCACCATCTTCTCAAAGCATTTTGTGATGGTGGATGCTGAAGCCACTGGACGGCAGTCATTAAGGCACGAAATCTTACTTTTCTTCGACACCGGGATGTTAGTGGTCTGCTTGAAGCAGGTCATTGCAAGCAGCACCCGAGTTCTGAAATTATGCTAAAGGATGCAAAGTGCTGGAGTAACTCAGCGGGTCAGGCGGCATCTCTGGAGAACATGGATAGCTGATGTTTCAGGTCGTGACCATTCTTCAGACAGATTGGAGAGGGGGTGGGGGGGGGGGGGGGGGACCTGGAAGAGATAAGAGATAGTACAAAGCGTGGCAGATAATAGGTGGACAGAGGTGAGGAGTGTTTTGACAGGCAGATGCTTGGAACAAATGCCGGAAATGAAAGAGACTGGATTGAAGAGTTGAGAATTGTGAATGTGTAACTCGTAGAATTGCGAGTTGTGAAGTTGTGTAAATGCAGTGACTGCCAGAGGCCAAAAAAGATTATGCTTCACAAAAGAGATGCCTGCACTGCTGCATGAAGATGAAAAATGATGACTGAGATCCTTTGGCAGTGCAACAAACTTACATTACCACTATATACAAACTACATACATTACAAAAATAAGATTTGACTTTGCAGAATATTAATTTCTAGGCCCACAATATCTAGTGTGTGCATGCATTACATAATATCGTATCCAAAACAGCAGCTAGAAAATCTCCAAATTTGTCCCAAAAATATTAAATTGAAGTCACTGCGGCCTGAAGGGCCAATTCAAACTTTTCCAGGTTTGTCTGAGAGTTCCATTCTACAGCATGGGGTCCTATCATTGAGGCATTTTTGGGATTACTGAGTTGCTTGGGAATGTCTTTCTTTTAACCTGTTGGTGATAATGAAGTCTGAGGCACAATTCAATGCAAGGAATATAGATTATAAACCCAATAACCTAAGACCACAGACAGAAATTTGGTTTAAAGAAGGATAGGAATGTAGGCTCAAAAGTCTTGGTAAGAGGGTTTCCATGCAAGATAGAGAAAGGAATAAAAAGGGAGGGTCGAGGTGGCAATATTGGTTAAGGAAGTAATTACAGCTCCGTGGAGATGATGACATGCCACTGCAAAGCCGTAATTGAGACATAGAGTGTATGCTAGCGAGATAAAAAATAAGGCCTTTGCATTGAACTACAAACATAAAAGGATCACACGGCAGGGAGTGTACTGTAGCCTCTCAAACAGTCAGCAGGGGATAGAAGAGCACATTTCTGAGAAGTACAAAAATAATATGGCAGTAAATTAGGAGATTTCAATGACTGAAACATGAAGTGGATCGGAAATTGTGTAAAGAAGAAAAAAGCTGCCTTTATTAATTAGAAGGTAGCAAGCCCCAAAATTCTGGATCAATTATAGGTTTGGGAATGAAGCTTTGCAGGTGAAAGGGGGGAACGTGGTGGTGTTGAAGTGTATGAAAAATTACTTTTGATTAAAAAATGCAGAGGGAGAAAATATGAAGAAATATCATGGAGCTTAACATTTGTAAGAATATTTGAATTGCCAAATCTAATTAAAATATATCCCAGGCTATTAAGAGAAGCAATGGAAAAAATAATGGGGAGTTTGACCATCTTTTTCACTCTGCTTGTTGGTCTGGATTATTGGAGGAAAAACAAAGTGACAGATTACAAAAACAGTAAATCCTGGAAATACTCAGCAGGATAGTCTCCGTCTACGGGAAGAGAAACAGAGTCCACGTTTCAGGTTGGAAACCCTGTCTCAGAACTGAAAAGCAGAAAATAAAAGTTCAAGAGTCAAGAGTGATTAATTATCATCTGTATCGACAACAGACAGCTTCAGGGACGAAGAGGAGGGGCTTTTGCTGATATGGTAAAATGGGGTGATCAGGACAAACTCATGCATTTCCCCTGCCTCTGCTCTCACCCCACTCCTCCAGGACAGAACAAACATAGAGTTCCCTAGTCCTCACCTTCGACCCACCGACATATGCATTTAACACATATTCTCTGCAATTTCTGCTACATTCAAAGGAATTCTGCACCACACACATCTTCTCCTATTCTCTCCTTTCATCATTTTGCAGTGTCTGTTATGTTCATAACTCTCTGGTTCTCTTTCACACCCGTCAATCACCCACCTTCTTCTCAACTGCCTTGAAACCACAGAAAACGCAGTACTGGCCCTTTCACCTCTTGCGTTTCCACCATCCTGGGACCATAACAGACTTTGCAGGTGAAGTTCACTTGAACCCCTTCCAGTCTTGTGTACTGCATCCAGTGTTCACAATGTGGTCTCTTTTACACTGGAGAAATCAATCACTTTGCTTTAAACTAGCAACAGGGAGAACCAATAAACATACTGCATTTGACACAATTGTTTAGCCTCCCTGAAATCGGTGGATCAAGTGTAATGTAGGTGATCTTTACAGCAACACTGGCACTCGGTACACCAAGGCCTTCCTCTCACCATTATTTTGGTATTCAGCCTTACCTTCCTTTGGAGTTTTTGCAATTTGACTTTTTGAATCTGCCTGCCCTGTGACCGTGTTAAATTTCACATTAATCTCCCGGTTGCTAACCACTCCTCTTCCCATTCCCATGCTGGCCTTTCTGTCCAAAGTGAGGCCGCATTGCCAGAGTGAGGCCATACATAAACTGGAGGAACTATACCTCATATTCCACTTGTGTAACTTACAACTTAATTGTATGAACATTGAATTCTTCAACTTTAGGCCACTCACCACACCTCCCCCCCCCCCACCCCTCCACCCCTCTCTGACTATCATGTGCCCCACCTGGACTCGCACCTATTTCACCCTTCCACCTGCATTATTTCCCTTAGCTTCACAATTCACAACTCTTTAATCCTGAAGGGCCTGTCCCACTTGACGATTTTTTTCGGCGTTATATCAGTGTCGCTAAAAGATTTTGAACACCGCGCGTCAATACGTCATCATGCCGGTTCACACCGCATCACATTGCATCACGCCGTGAACTTTTCGGTGACCAGAAAAGTCAATGATTGGTCAGTCAATTTTGCCGTCAGTCTCCGAGAAAATCGGCAAGTGGGACTGGCCCTTTATCTCACACGTTTGTCTTTTCATTTCTGGCCTTTGTCCTACCATCTACCTATCAAAACCCCATTTACCAGTATCCACCTATCACCTGCCAGGCTTTATCCTGCTCCTCTCTTCCAGCTTTGTTCTCCCCCCCTCCCCCAACCTCCTGAAATCAGTCTGAAGAAGGATCCTGACCCGAAACATCACCTATCCACATTCTCCAGAGATGCTGCCTGAGCCGCTGAGTTACTCCAGCACTTTGTGCCCTTTTCTGTGAAATTTAACAAGGTTACAGGGTGGACAGCTTAGAAAAGTAAAACTGCAAAAGATTCAAAGGAAGGTAAGACTAGACAATAGACAATAGACAATAGGTGCAGGAGTAGGCCATTTGGCCCTTCGAGCCAGCACCGCCATTCAATGTGATCATGGCTGATCATCCCCAATCAGTACCCCGTTCCTACCTTCTCCCCATATCCCCTGACTCTATTTTTAAGAGCCCTATCTAGCTCTCTCTTGAAAGCATCTCTTGAAAGCATCTCTCTCTTGAAAGACTAGATACTGAAATTATGGTGACAGTAAGCAGTGCTTTAGTGGCTGGAAGACTGCTAGCAAAGGAGTTCTGTGAGTTCTTGGGCTTGTCACGGCATATATTAGTGGCTTATAAGAATGAATTACCAATATAAGGGCAAGAATTAGGAGACTGCAGAAAATTTGGCGGTGGCTGAAAGTGGAGAAAAATGGTACAGATCAGGAAGCTAGCAAAGAACTTGGACGGGAAAGCAGCAAATGTAACTCAATTAGTTGGGTAAAAGGAAGGCAAGAAAATGTATAATAAGCTATTGGAAGCTAAAATTATACAGAAGCAGAGACGTAGAAGTAAATGTCCAGAGATAGCGGAAGATATCAGAGCAGAAAGATAGGGCGGTTCAGAACTAACAGAGTAGTAATTGGTAATGGGTAGAAACATACACATCACTAGTTAGGCACAGCTAGAGTGTTGTTCATTTTAGTAACAGTTAGAGTGTTGTTCATTTGTTTGTTTTACTTACAAATTTCATGGAGGGTATGAGAGCACAAGAAGGAATAGGTTGGGCTGGGTTGAAATTAATGAAGCTCCGATGAGATTTAATTGAGCTGTATAAAATTCTGAAAGGCCAATGATAAATGATACCTATTTCTCTAAACAAACAAAATGAAAAAGAAAGAAGAAATTTGAGGTATCAGATAGAAGGATACGAGAAGAATTGAGGAACAAAAATAATTAATAGAATCTTGTGATTCTGTGAATATTGTGATCCTCATCATGTTTATAAAGTACCAGGGAGACCGTGCAAACTCCATGCAGATAGGAACCAAGGTCAGGATCGAACTCGGGTCTCTTGCGTTCTGAGGCAGTAGCTCTACCAGCAGTGCCACAGTGCTGCACAGAGGGCTAGGTACATGGAATGAGCTATCACAGTTGAGGCAGATACTATAATGGCATTTAAAAGACACTTGGACAGATACATGGATAGGGAAGGTTTAGAGGTATATGGTCCAAATGTGGGCAAATGGGGCTAGCTTAGATAGGGCATCTTGGTCAGCATGGACAAGTTGGGCTGAAGGGCCTGTTTCCATTCTGTATGACTCTATGACTCTCTGTGTACCTTAGGCCTTTTTACAGTCCTGACAAAGAGATTATACTGCGCGCTTCCTATTTTAGTCATGATTTTTTATTCTGTTGTGTTTCTTTCAGAGAATAATTCATAATGTACAAATATATTGCCATTTTAATTTTTTATACGTTTATGTTGGTTTTGGATTATTCTCTTCTTCGTCAGGGATTGTGTAGTAAATGGTTACTTCCAAATAAGTAGTTGTGCTAACCTCCGGTTTCTAATGCTGATACAGATACATTAAAAAATAACCTTTCACTGTCAATTCAGTAACTGTCTTTAATAAAATCTAAAAATAAAGCAGTGAAGCATTTAAAAGAAATTTAGCAAACATTTGCATCAGAAGAGGAGCTAAATCTGTGATAAATTATCTGAATTTCTGGGCTTTAAGTACCGTAAGCTACAAAAATTCTTTAACTCTGATACAAAGAGAAAAAAACATAGCAGTCAGCGAGACAGTGATTACAAACTCATGCTGCAGATTCCCTATAAAATGAAAATCAATATTTCCACAAGTTGCTGTTACATAAAAGATAACCTCCATTGATTTTTTTGGACTTAGGCCTCCCTGATAAAATCTAATATAAATTTTCGGCCATGTGGATTTGGATCAGGGTAGAGTGTGATAAATCCTGCGCATCTTTAGACCCAGATGATTTTTTTTGAAGCACGTGATTGCACTATTATGCCCTGTGCAAGCAAAAAGCCCTGCCATCATCCCTATCAGAAATCTGTTCTAATTTTTATTACTGAGAGGATAAACCCTGTTCCAGATAATTTGGAAATTTCAGGGGAATTGTGATAGAGCTGATGGTGCAGGCAGCCTAAGTTGAGAAAAGAGCCAACCTGTAATAGCCTCCGTGCCTGTCCTGATTAAATGTTGCCGTAGATGAAAGGCTTGCCATCACCGCAATAAATTAACCAATCACACAAATCCCAAGTTGGTACTAATCCTTCCTTGATACTCTGATCCTCTGATCAGCTCAAGGAGGTAAAGAAACTGACTGGTGACATACAGAGTTCCAACCTTGGGTTTCACAGAAACTAGAAGCTAATGATTTCTCCCTGACTGTTTTACAGCAGAAGTCTGGTGTAAGCAAAAGTTAAAAAAAGCTCCAAGAATGAAAGGGAGATTGTCATTTCTTTGCTGCCTCTGTTATCAGTCAACTGAATATTTAACTAAATGGGAAATACATTTGGACAATTTATTATTTTGTAGATTATATACACTTATCATGAACTGCAGGCTTCTGATGATGCAAAATTAAACCAATTGCTCTAATCACGCTGCATTTCCAAATAGCCTGGGAAAGGAAACGAAAATGCAAGCGGAGCAGCAAAAAAGTAAGATACCTGTCACTGTGAGAATGCACTAAAAAATTCTATTGTCGCTGTGCAGCTTGCCTCTCCATTATCACTTTTTAATTACCCAGCTTTTCAAACACATCCATATGTTGCCAGAAAACATACCACACACATTTTGCCACATCTTATCAGTCTCTTCTCCACCCTCTTATCCACCTCCACCACCCGCACCCCCCCCCCCCCCCCCCCCCCACACATCCCATCTCACAACCTCTAAGACTGGGCCAAATAAGAAAAAGATTGCAAAGATTGATTTTTAATTTACTTTCAAAAATGATGCGTACAATGATAAAATAAATAGAATAATACGCACAAAATAAAGAATATAAGAAACATATATTTTTATGTCACATCCTCCATTTTACCCCACATTTGCCTGCGCAGTTTCAAAGTTCCTTATGTACTTTAAGTTATAGAATTTGGATTTAATCAACTTTTCAAAATTATGAAGTCATGGCACAGATCAGGTTAAGGATTCACAAGAAGAAAGAAAGAAAATTCATATTTTTGGTTCAGGATTCTTTGTTAGAACTGGAAATGAGAGAGATACAAAATAGTTAGGAGTGTAGCGGCAAGGTGGCGCAGGGTAGAGCTACTGCCTTACAGTGCCCGAGACCTTGGTCCGATCCCGACTATGGGTGCTTGTCTGTGCGGTGTTTGTATGTTCTCCCCGTGACCTGTGTGGGTTTTCTCCAAGATGTTCGGTTTCCCCACATGCTCCAAAGATGTACAGGGTTGTAGGTTACTTGGCTTGGTATAAATATAAATTGTCCCTGGTATGTAGGATAATGTTAATATGTGGGGATCGCAGATCGGCATGGATTCTGTGGGCTGAAGGGCCTGTTTCTGAGCTGTATCTCTAAGACTAAAAACTAAAGGAGGGATATGCAACCAAAAGAGAATAGATAGAGTCAGACACCAGTTCCAGATTGTTATGCCTTAATCCAGAAATTCATCTCGGAAAATCTTAGTCTGAGATGTGCATATACTTGACGCTATTTCTAGATTTTCATTTAGTTGTGCAAAATATGTTGCAATTCCTCATGTTGCTGTCCCAAGGACATGCTGTCATCGCTCACCTATTAGAACAACCATGTTTTCTTTGCAATGCTCTGTGACTGTGACCTGGAGGTGAATGGTGTCCATTATTGTCGATTGTCCACTGTAACCGAGTAAGGTATTATCATTGCACAAGTATTAGAAACAAACAACTGCTGTTGCTGGTTAATACACAATAGGACACAAAATGCTGGAGTAACTCAGCAGGTCAGGCAGCATCTCAGGAGACCATGATAGGTGACGTTTTGGGTCCAGACCCTTCTTCAGACTCTCGGTCTGGAACTGGGCCTGGAATCCTGGTGAGTTGATGGCCATGACCTGCTGGCGACCGGGGTAGAGACGAGGATCGGCGGGATCAATGGTCGTGGCCTGCAGGCAGCCAGAATGCAGGTAGGTGGCGGTGGCATGCGTGGCCTGGACGTGGTAGGGAAGGCGGTGCAAGCCGGGTGTGGCCTTGACAGCCTTCGGTAGGTCCGTCCACTGTAACCGCAATCCGTTATAAAGAGGTCCATTAAAACGAGAGTTTAATCTACTATCTATTGCCCCATGCCTAGAGTGCCAAACCTGTCTCCGCACAGTAATTTACTTAATGAATAGCCCAGGCGACAAAACCACACCCCTACCATCTTTGATATTTGTCCAAAGTCATTTAGAAACCCATTTATTTGCACACAGCAAACACTTGCCTTTTTTATTATCAATTTTTTGTCTAATATTCTGATCTTCACTTGCCCATCACCCTCTCCATTAAAACATTCCATACCTTATTCACCGTATTATGCTCAGTGACCTTTGAAACTTAGGTATCTTGTCCTGTATTAAATTTCAATTTAGAATACTTATCTTCATCACTGGGTTTAAACTATGATAACAAAACACAAAATGTTTTGATAGTATCTGTATTTAATAATATCTGTGTCACTCATATCTTGCCCAACTTCAAATCAGTTGGTCACAAGGCCATCCTGGTCACTGGAGCTTATTTGATGAGACATCTTACTTTGCATCATGAGTGTTCTTGGAATGAGTTATCTCATGTTGCCCATCACCTCCTGCATAATACCTTCATCACCTGACATTACTGGGAGCTCTCTCCACAGAGTACCTACAAGACTCTGATTGATCTGAAGGCACATCCAGATGACTGCCAACTGTTTTTCACAATCTATAGGGCTTGGTGTAACCCAGCTCCTACTTTTTAATTAACTCTACTTCCCCCCTGTTTAATACAGGAAACTGCTTGAGTCAGTTATTAAAGATGGGATAGCAGTACATTTGGAAAGTGGTGAAATCATTGGACAAAGTCAGCATGGATTTACGAAAGGTAAATCATGTCTGAAGAATCTTATTGAATTTTTTGAGGATGTAACTAGTAGAGTGTATAAGGGAGAAGCAGTGGATATGTTGTATCTGGACTTTCAGAAGGCTTTCGACAAGGTCCCACACAAGAGATTGGTGTACAAACTTAAAGCACACGGTATTGGTGGTTCAGTATTGATACGGATAGAGAACTGGCTGGCAGACAGGAAGCAAAGAGTAGGAGTGAATGGGTCCTTTTCAGGATGGCAGGCAGTGACTAGTGGGGTGCCGCAAGGCTCAGTTCCGGGACCCCAGCTATTTACAATATATATTAATAATCTGGATGAGGGAATTGAAGGCAATATCTCCAAGTTTGCGGATGACACTAAGCTGGGGGGCAGTGTTCGCTGTGAGGAGGATGCTAGGAGACTGCAAGGTGACTTGGATAGGCTGGGTGAGTGGGCAAATGTTTGGCAGATGCAGTATAATGTGGATAAATGTGAGGTTATCCACTTTGGTGGCAAAAACAGGAAAGCAGACTATTATTTAAATGGTGGCCGATTAGGAAAAGGGGAGATGCAGCGAGACCTGGGTGTCATGGTACACCAGTCATTGAAAGTAGGCATGCAGGTGCAGCAGGCAGTGAAAAAAGCGAATGGTATGTTAGCTTTCATAGCAAAAGGATTTGAGTACAGGAGCAGGGAGGTTCTACTTCAGTTGTACAGGGTCTTGGTGAGACCACACCTGGAGTATTGCGTACAGTTTTGGTCTCCAAATCTGAGGAAGGACATTATTGCCATACAGGGAGTGCAGAGAAGGTTCACCAGACTGATTCCTGGGATGTCAGGACTGTCTTATGAAGAAAGACTGGATAGACTCGGTTTATACTCTCTGGAATTTAGGAGATTGAGAGGGGATCTTATAGAAACTTACAAAATTCTTAAGGGGTTGGACAGGCTAGATGCAGGAAGATTGTTCCCGATGTTGGGGAAGTCCAGGACAAGGGGTCACAGCTTAAGGATAAGGGGGAAATCCTTTAAGACCGAGATGAGAAAGACTTTTTTCACACAGAGAGTGGTGAGTCTCTGGAACTCTCTGCCACAGAGGGTAGTTGAGGCCAGTTCATTGGCTATATTTAAGAGTGAGTTGGATGTGGCCCTTGTGGCTAAGGGATCAGAGGGTATGGAGAGAAGGCAGGTATGGGATACTGAGTTGGATGATCAGCCATGATCATATTGAATGGCGGTGCAGGCTCGAAGGGCTGAATGGCCTACTCCTGCACCTAATTTCTATGTTTCTATGTTTCTAAGGCTCAGTTCCGGGACCCCAGCTATTTACAATATATATTAATGATTTGGACGAGGGAATTAAATGCAACATCTCGAAGTTTGCGGATGACACAAAGCTGGGGGGCAGTGTTAGCTGTGAGGAGGATGCTAGGAGGCTGCAAGGTGACTTGGATAGGCCGGGTGAGTGGGCAAATGTATAGCAGATGCAGTATAATGTGGATAAATGTGAGGTTATCCGCTTTGGTGGCAAAAACAGGAAAGTAGACTATTATTTGAATGGTGACCGATTAGGAAAAGGGGAGATGCAACGAGACCTGGGTGTCGTGGTACAACAGTCATTGAAAGTAGGCATGCAGGTGCAGCAGGCTGTGAAGAAAGCGAATGGTATGTTGGCATTCATAGCAAAAGGATTTGAGTACAAGAGCAGGGAGGTTCTACTGCAGTTGTACAGGGTCTTGGTGAGGCCACACCTGGAGTATTGCGTACAGTTTTGGTCTCCTAATATGAGGAAAGACATTCTTGCCATAGAGGGAGTACAGAGAAGGTTCACCAGACAGATTCCTGGGATGGCAGGACTCCATATGAAGAAAGACTGGATAGACTCGGCTTGTATTCACTGGAATTTAGAAGATTGAGGAGGGATCTCATAGAGACTTACAAAATTCTTAAGGGGTTGGACAGGCTAGATGCAGGAAGATTGTTCCCGATGTTGGGGAAGTCCAGGACAAGGGGTCACAGTTTAAGGATAAGGGGGAAGTCTTTTAGGACCGAGATGAGAGTGGTGAATCTGTGGAATTTTCTGCCACAGAAGGTAGTTGAGGCCAGTTCGTTGGCTATATTTAAGAGGGAGTTAGATATGGCCCTTGTGGCTAAAGGGATCAGGGGGTATGGAGAGAAGGCAGGTACAGGATACTGAGTTGGATGATCAGCCATGATCATATTGAATGGCGGTGCGGGCTCGAAGGGCCGAATGGCCTACTCCTGCACCTATTTTCTATGATTCTATGATTCTATGATTAGAGGCTGGATTTGACCACAGGGAATCAATGGGCAAAATTACCTACAGCCAGGATTGGGCAAAATGGCCAGGTAAAGATTGCACATGTTCTGCAGTGAAGATCTTCAATTAGCACTTTGGTGTGCTTACTACTGATGAATATTCTTGGGCATACACAATGAAATATGATTCATTGATAGACTTGCTAGATAGTCTGCAAGCAGTCTCAAGGAGCGTGGATGTGCCTGGCTCAGCCTTATGTGACTTATGACTACGCTACATCTTGGTACTTCGCAGACTTTGCAGAACCCCTCTGGAGCAAACCAAGAAGCAGAGGTTTTCTTTTAGCAGGCCAACATTGTGTGTGAGGTGCACATTAAACCTGCTTCACATGTTGTTTTGATTGTGTGCTGGAAGCATCAGTCTCAGTGTAAGTCTTTTAATTGCTTCATAATGAAGAATTCTAAAGAGTATCAAATTCTGTAAAGGTGCATCAAGGAACAAATATTTCAGTTGCTAATTGGAAAATAGTTGATGATGTAAGTCAGGGCCTTGGCTCGAAGGGCCGAATGGCCTACTCCTGCACCTATTTTCTATGTTTCTATGATAATCTATATTACTAAAACTCTGATCTTGGCCACTTCCTGTTATTCTGTATATTGATTTTAGAAAAAAATGCTGCCACATACGGCTGTGATTTTGACCATCTTACTCCCATCGTGGAAAATAAAAGTTATTCGTTTTTAAAAAATGTTGAGATTCTCTCTCCTGAAGGCCACGCCCCTTCCGGAGGGACTATAAAACCCGGATGTGTTGAGTGCCTCAGTCAGTCTCTGCAAGATGGGGGAGCGAGAGGGTCATGTCTCTCAGTCTGAGCTGTGAATAACACTCAACACGTCTACTAAACTGTGAGTGGTTTTACTGACCTGTCAGTGCCCTTAATGTGGTTTGAAAATATAGTTTGGAAATGCTAAAACTGTGTTGCCTTTGGTTTGGAAATGCTAAAGCTGTGTTGCCTTTGGTTTGGTAATGCTAGAGCTGTGTTGCCTTTGGTTTGGAAATGTTAACTCAAACTGGGTTGCCTAATTAAAATCTTGACCACTTCCTGTTTACACTTTATATTGATTTTAGAAGAAATACTATGATGTACGGCTGTGATTTTTGGCCATCTTACTCAGAGTCCCCCTCTGCTCATCAGGTGACAAGGATTTTTCCTATCGATGAAAAATAAAAGAGTTATTAGTGTTTAAAAAATGGTGTGATTCTCTCGCCTGTCAATCATGCAATGAAGGCCACGTCCCTTCTGGTGGGAGGGGAAAGGGTCTATAAAACCTAGAAGTCTGGGCGTGGCTCAGTCTCTGCAAGATGGAGGAGGGAGAAGTCACAACTCGCTGCCTTTAGTGGCCTTGCACCTTGCTTGAAATGGTATGATACTGCACTTGAATTTGGTGGCCTTGCACCCTGCTTGAAATGGGAAGAAACTGCACTTGAATTTGGTGGCCTTCCACCCTGCTTGAAATGGAATTTCAAGGAATAGCCATGAGTCAACTGCCAGCCCACCAGCCGTGAGTGAGTGAGCTGCCAGCACAACGGGCTTGAGTGACTTGAGTGACTAGCCCTCTGGAAACCAGTCCCCTCGTGTTTTGAGAGGTGGGGGACAATCCCCCCCCCCCCCTTTTATAATCGGATTTTGATATTCGGTGCAAATAAAATCTATTTAAATTCTCCGCTTTCCACGAGGCAGCGGGGGTGGGATTGATGATCGAGGGTGCCGATTGGACGAGGGAGATGTCGGTCAGCAGGCAGTGGGTGGGGAAAGGGGCATGATGATTCAGTGTGATGATTGGAGAGCGGAGGTGTCGGTCAGAGGTGGAAGTAGAGGGGTGGGACTGAGGATAGAACCCAGTGATTGGAGGAGGGAGACGTCCTGGTGGAGCAAAGATCATAGAGCGGAGATTGAATCGGCCCATTCGCGGGGCTTTTCATCGCCTGGCCCGGCTTCAAATCGGCCGTGGGATCTTCCATCGCCCCGCAGTCAAATTGCTGCAACGAGGCGATTACGGCTCCCGATGTTGAAGCCCCCGCCGGGCGATGGAAGATCCTGCGGCCGATTTTAAGCCGCGCTGGTCGATGAAAGGCCCCGCGAATGGGCTGATTGAAGACCCACGATTCGGAGTGCACGAAACCGCTGTTGCTGGAGTTCGGAGTCGGTCTCCAACCAGGCCAGCTCCCGATGTTATCGTCCACAGGACCCACGGACAAAGCCTCGCGTGTGTGTGCGCGCTTGCGGCCACTAGGAAATTGTGTCCCCCCCATGTTTTGATAGTGATTTCCGCGCATGCTCTGGTATGTTTAATTACCTCCTTAATGCAGGTATAAGAGAGCTCTCAATGCCTACTCTTTCCTCTAGTCTTTCCATCACCTTTGGAAACTTTTATTGCTGTTTATCAACATGACGACCAAACATGTGCCAATTAAAGTCAAAGAAGCCATTATGCGACTGAGAAACAAGAATAAAACTGTTAGAGACATCAGCCAAACCTTGGGCTTACGAAAATCACCTGTTTGGAACATCATTAAGAAGAAAGGGAGCACTGGTGAACTTACTAATGGCAAAGGGACTGGCAGGCCAATGAAGACCTCCACAGCCGATGACAGAAGAATTCTCTCTATAGTAAAGAAAAATCCCCAAACACCTGTCCGACAGAACAGAAACACTTCAGGAGTCAGGTGTGGATTTGTCAATGTCCACTGTCCGCAGATGACTTTGTGAATAGAAATACAGAGGCAAGATGCAAACCACTGGTCAGTCTCAAATATAGGATGGCCGGGTTACAGTTTGCCAAGAAGTATTTAAAAAAGCAACCACATTTTTGGAAAAAGGTCTTGTGGACAGATGAGACAAAGATTAACATATCAGAGTGATGGCAAGTGCAAAGTAAGGAGGAGAGAAGAAACTGTCCAAGATCCAAAGTATACCACTTCATCTGTGAAACACGGTGGTAAAGGGTGCTTTACCAAAGGGAGCTGAGGGAATGCTCTGTGTTCTGTTTCACAGAGACATGCTCTGCACTCCTCGAACATCTGGCAGTCAAGTGCCATCCCTTCTACCTACCAAGGGAAATCTCCTCCATCATTCTGACCGCGGTCTACATCCCACCCCAGGCAGACATCCGTCTGGCACTGGAGGAGCTGCACGCCGTGGCCAACAAGTACCAGACGGCTTACCCCGAGGCATTTACCACCATAGCCAGGGACTTCAATAAAGCCAACCTGAAGAAATCGCTCCCTAACTTCCACCAACATGTCTCCTGCAGCACCTGAGGACCAAGCACCCTCGACCACTGCTACACGACCATCAAAGACGCCTATCTCTATCCCTCGCCCTCACTTCGGAAAATCCGACCATTCAGTGGTGCTGCTTCTTCCTGCCTATAGGCAGCAACTGACGAAAGCACCCCTCAGAGGTCAGGGCTGTACAGAGCTGGTCGGGGGGAGGGGCAGAAGAACAACTCCAGGACTGCTTGGAGTCTGTAAACTGGGCAATGTTCAAGGACTCGGCAATGGACCTGAATGAATATGCCACAGTCGTTACAGAAGGAAATGTGTGGAGGACTGCGTTCCAACAAAAACCTTCCCAGTGTTTCCTAACCGGAAGCCTTGGATAAACCATGAGATCCGCATTCTTCTGAAGGCAAGATCCCGGGCATTCAGGTCTGGTGATGCAGAGGTCTATCAGAAGTCCAGATACTATCGTGTTAAGGCCATCAAAAAAGCCAAAAGAGACTTCTGCTCTAAGCTGGAGGATGAGACGGATGTTCGGCAAATGTGGCAGGTCTTGAATGTCATCACGTCCTACAAGGCGAAATCAGGAGGCGGCTCAAACTACAGCAAAGCATCATTCCCTGATGAGCTCAATGTGTTCTATGCACGGTTCGATAGGGAGAACACTGATGTGCCTTCCCGAGCCCCTATTTGCCCTGACGGTGTTACAGTCATAGTCACAGAGGCCGACGTCAGAAGATCCTTCACGGGGGGTGAACCCTCGGAAAGCGTCTGGACCTGATGGTATACCTGCCGTGTTCTAAAAACTCGTGCAGACCAACTGGCTGGAGTTTTTACGGACATTTTCAACCTCTCACCTCTGTCTGAGGTTCCCACCTGCTTTAAGAGGGCATTAATAATACGGGTGCCCAAGAAGAGTAAGGTGATGTGCCTCAATGACTATCGACCAGTGGCACTAACGTCTGTGGTGATGAAGTGCTTTGAGAGGTTGGTTACGGTGCACATCAACTCCTACCTCGACAAGAACCTCGACCAACTACAGTTCACATATCATCCGGGAGCGAAAAAGACTACAAAAAGTTGTGACCATTGCCCAGTCCATCACCAGCTTTGACCTCCCCACCGTCGAAGGGATCTATCATAGTCGCTGCCTCAAAAAGGCAGCCAACATCATCAAGGACCCACACCATCCTGGCCACACACATATCTCACCACTGCCATCAGGAAGAAGGTACAGGAGCCTGAAGACTGTAACGTCCAGGTTCAGGAGCAGCTTATTCCCCACAGCCATCAGGCTATTAAACACAACAAATAAGCTATGAGCCCTGAACTGCAAAGACTATATTATATTTGCACTATATTTGTTATTTATTTAACTTTTTTTTCCCCGTTGTATACAATGTTTACATATTCACATATTCTGTTGTGCTGCAGCAAGTAAGAATTTCATTGTCCCGTCTTGGACATATGACAATAAAACACTCTTGACTCTTGAGAGTGTTAAGGCCTGTCATGTATGGCTACTGAAGGTACCTGCTCACTTATCATCATTGATGATACAATGGTAGTAGCATATTGAATTCTGATGTGTATAGACACATCCTATCTGCTTAAGTTCAAACAAATGCCTCAAAACTTATTGGCCAGCAGTTCATTCTATGGCAAGACAATGGTCCCAAACATACTGCTAAAGCAACAAAGGAGTTTTTCAAAGCTAAAAAATGGTAAATTTCCTGAGTGGCCAAGTCAATCACCCGATCTGAACACGTGAGCATGCCTTTTATATGCTGAAGAGAAAACTGAAAGGGACTAGCCCCCAAAACAAGCATAAGCTGAAGATGGCTGCAATACAGGCCTGACAGAGCATCACAAGAGAAGACACCCAGCAACTGGTGGTGTCCATGAATCGCAGACTTCAAGCAGTCATTGCATGCGAAGGAAATGCAACAAAATACTAAACACAGGGCTGCCAACTCTCATGCTTTGAGCGTGAGAATCACGCATTTGAAGAAACTCTCACGCCCTCACGCTGATCAGAAATTTCTCACGCTCTGTGGTGAGAAATTCTGTGATCAACGAAAATTTCAAAACTCAGATAAACTGCATGGTCCGCGGGTGTTGGAGAGCCGGGGCTGAGGGAGGGATGGAAGCAGATATAGCGGCGGGAATAGATGCGGGGAACTGGGGCTGGCGAGTGTTTGCCGGGGACAGATGCGAGTTGCCGGCGCTGGTGAATGTTTGCGAGGCTGCCGAATGTTTGTGGGGCCTGCAAGTCGCTCTCTGCAGCTCCGGCCATGGAGCAGTGCAAGAGTCCCGGGCCGATCGGAGGCGTCTGAAGCGTTGCGCCGCTGAGGTGAGAGTCTCTGTGCCGATGGGACAGAGACTCTCAAAGGGAGGTGGAGAGAGAGGGGAAGGAGACAGGGAGACAGGGGGGGGGGAGAGATAGAGAGGGGCTGAGAGGAGAGAGAGGGGAGAGACAGAGGGGGAGTGAATGGGGAGAGAAGAGGGAGAGGAAGGGGAGAGAGAGAGAGGGGGTGAGAGGAGAGAGAGCGGAAAGAGAGGGGGGAGAGAGAGGGATGAGAGTGAGGTGGGAGGAAGAGAGAGGGGGAGAGGTGGAGAGAGGGGGAGGGAGAGAGAGAGGGGGGAACAGAGAGGAGAGAGTGGGGGGAGAGAGAGAGGGGGAGAGAGGGGAGAAGTGAGAGGGGGAGAGAGAGAGAGGGGGAGAGAGGGGGATAGAGAGGCAGGGCTGCCAACTCCCATGCACTGAGCGTGAGAATCACGCATTTCGCCAAATTCTCATGCTGATCACAAATTTCTCACGCTCTGTCGTGAGAAATTCTGTGATCAACGACAATTTCAAAACTCATATCAACTGCATGGGCCATGGGAGTTGGAAGCAGAAGCAGCGACGGGGACAGATGCAGACGGGGAGCGGGGCTAGCGAGTGTTTGCCGGGCTGGCGAGTCGCTCACTCAGTGCAAGGCGAGCCTCAGTGCAAGGCGTCGGAAGCGTTGCGCCGCTGCCGTGATAGTCTCTGTGCCAAATTCGCCCAGGTGACCGGCATGGATCAGGCTGCAGCTCGGTGCATCCTGGAGGACAACCAGTGGCTGCTGGAAGTAAGTACCAGGCACTGGGTAGAAACAGTGGAAGATAGTGGACTTCAAATGGGGGTGGTTGGAGAAAGCATCCTGCTTGCCTGCTAGATTTTCACTTACTGTAAAAGCAGGAAAAATGTTCCCGATGTTGGGGGAGTTCAGAACCAGCGGTCACAGTTTAAGAATAAAAGGGGGGGGGGGGGGCAGTTAGGACTGAGATGAGGACAAACCTTCTTCATACAGAGAGTTGTGAATCTGTGGAATTATCTGCTACTGGATGTTTTCAAGAGAGAGTTAAGATCCCGAAATCAAGGGATTTGGGGAAAAAACAGGTACTGATTCTAGATGAATAGCCATGATCATATTGAATAGCAGTGCTGGGTCGAAGGGCCGATGGCCTATTCCTGCACCTATTTTCTACGTTTCTATGCTTGAGTATATGGCAATAAAACTCGATCACTTGATTTTGAAGCATTCATGCATGATGGAGGTATAATGTGGTCATAGAGTGATACAGTGTGAAAACAGGCCCTTCAGCGCAACTTGCCCACACCCGCCAACATGTCCCAGCTACACTACCTGCTTTTGGTCCATACCTCCAAACCTGTCCTCTCCATGTATCAGTCTAACTGTTTCTTAAATGTTGGGATGGTCTCTGCCTCAACTACCTCCTCTGGCAGCTTGTTCCAAACACCCACCACCCTTTGTGTGGATAAAGTTACCCCTTAAAAAGTTACCTCTTAAAAATACTTCATACAAAAAACATTTTTCAATCTTCATTCAAAATACTTCATACTTCTACAATGCACTAAAACATGATTTTAATACATCAAATTTCAAAACGTTCCTACCCTGGGAGGGGGGGGACCCTTCTTCCACACCCTCTCACCACTCGGTTGCTCCACTCCCTCACTGGGTACCCCCAAGGCCAGTGATCAGTGATCGCTCAGCCTCCCCACTTTCAAAAACGCTCCACGGCCCCTGGTTCAGATGGAGAACACTGCCAGATGTGAGCAGGGAACTGAGGCCAGTTGTCCGTGATGTCTGGATCCCAATGCTCAGCGTTTCATGTTTCGGAGTTGGCTAATGTTATTGATTTGTAATTAGCCTGATGACTTCAGGACAGTTTGTTACGAAAATGAAAGAAATGGTATCAGAATACTTATACAGCTGAGTGTGTATAATTTTATGGATGGGAATTGTGTTCAACCAATTGATGACTTCTTTGACAAAGTGACCAGCATGTTAGATAACAAGGAAGCCAATGAATGTAGCAAATTTTGTTATCCATAATTTGGTCTGAAGTGCCCCATAAAGGATTACTGAATTAGCTAAGCACCTGTGGACTTGAATGTAATAGGTTAAGTCCAGGGGGTCAGATATGGGGCTTTATGTGTGGGCCAGATATATTGTCAGTGCAAAGGGGCTAGGAGCAAGGCCACGTGTGCATCCAGAGTCAAGGTCTGGAATAGTACTAGGTGTGCCGTCAAAGCTGGGACCAGGGGTGTGTTCAGCATTAGGAACCTAAGCAGGTAAGCAGCTATGATCAGGGTAGAATAGGGGGCCAGGTGTAAGGCTGGACTCAGGGACAGGAATGAGAGAAGGTATGCAACTGGAGTCAGGGCCAGGAGTAGTACCAGGTGTGCAGTGAGACCCAGGTTGGCCATCAAGGGCCGTGCTTGATTATAATCTGATTTCCATACATGAATACACTAAGATCATTCATGTGCTGCACGTATGGATCAGAGCCTGGGCTCTACTGTGGAATGTAATTAGGAATGTAATTTACTCTAACCTTATTCATAGCTAATCCAATTTAAATATTGCATTCAAGTGTAAGTTAAAAGACTCGCTACAGTATGCACCATATTACACAATTTCAAGCTGAAAAATGCAAAGGTTCCGTACCAATGGGAGAGGAGACATCTGCCTCCCCCCCCCGTTCCCTCGGGCTTGGTCTCACAATTTCTCACTCCCAACTCTCAACCAATGCTAAACATGACTACTTTCATTTACATGACATTGCTGTGTCCCAAACATCATGGTGCCCTGAAATGGAGAGACTATGTATAAACACTGCTGTAATTTCTACATGGCTAAACCAAAATGTATAAAAATTTCCTTTATTAAAATCTGACAATGTGCACTTTAACCACATGTGATTTTTTTTTCTATTACAAATCTCAAATTGTGGAGTACAGAGGAAAATAAATAAATGATGGGTCTTTGTCCCAATCATTATGGAGGGCAATTCTACACATTTGTAGATTTCACATCTTTTGGAGGGACATATGAAACGCCTCTCCTATTTGAGTGGAATAAAGTGCACACATCTTTCCTATAGTCATACAGTGTGGAAACAGGCCCTTCGGCCCAACTTGCCCACACTGACCATCATGCCCCGTCCACACAAGTCCCACCTGCCTGCATTTGGCCCTTTTCCCTCTAAACTATCCTATCCATGTATCTATCCAAATGCTTTTTTTTTAAACAATGTGATTGTGCTTGCCTCAACTACCTTCTCCGGCAGCTCGATCCACATACCTACCACCATTTCTTTAAAATTGTGTCTCTTAGGTTCCTGTTAAATCTTTCCGACCTCACCTTAAACGTTTTTCCCACCTCATTCTCCTGTGCGCCAAGGAATAAAGTCCTGGCCTGATCAACCTCTCCGTATAGCCCAGGCTCTCAAGTCCTGGCAACATCCTCATACGTGTTCTATGCACACTTTCCAGCTTAGCAACATTTTTCCTATAATGAGGTGACCAAAACTGAACACAATACTCTAAATGTGACCACACCAACGTCTTGTCCTTACAATCTATTTGTTTGCATGCTGTTAAATTACATTTGTTTTGACTGTAATTTAAAATACAACATATTTACCTTACCTACAACACTAGCTGCACAAGGAACAAAGGGAACATTTGAACATGCATCAAAATAGTCAAAAGTAGTTTAGATTACTTTGGATGAAAACACTGACATTCACGTGAATCTGAATGCAAACTCAACCAGCTGGACAAACCATTGAGCAATAAGGCACAACTGCAAAGATATGCAAAGGAATTTGTCAACGCATTTACTAAAGTAATTCAGAAATATATGCTGTTTGGGGTCAAAAGATGCAGTTTAATGCACGTTGTCTAGATTCAAAATTAAGCCAAAAGTTATTAAAACATACATTTATATTTATATTTATCCATTTTTTTAGTCATCTTCATAATCATTTAACATATGCACATTCTTGGTGGCTGGGCATTATTGGCAAGGCCAGCAGTGTTTGATCATCCGCAGTTACCGTCAGAAAGTTGGTCATTTTCTTTATTCACGGCAGTGAAAATGTGCTTACAATGCTGTTAAATAGGGAATTGCAGAATACTGACTGGATGTCCAAACCAGAAACCTCTGCAACTTGAAGAATAATGACCTTGAACTTCATGGCGGTAGTGGCAGAGCGAAAACCTGACATCTTCTGCAGTCTGTGGAGTTTGCAAGTTCTCCCTTAGATTCAGATGTCTTATCCCTCGAATCTTCTGTCCCCTTTCACATCCCAAAGATGTGCATATTGGTAGGGTAATTACTCTTTGTGTGGGTGGGACAATGAGCGGGGGTGAGGGGGGTTAATGTGCATGTGAGTTGAAGCTCAGCCCATTTTTTTCATCATAAAGTCACATGTTTCTGATGATTGTACAATTTTCAGTTTCATTGCAATTCCTAAGCAAATGAACCAGTCTACTCTTACAATACAATTACCTAGTCAACATAGATACATGGTTGGTAAGTTAGCAAGTTACACTCACGCCACTAAAATGTCCCCCTTTGAAGTAACCTTCTCCTTTGGCAGGTACATTAGAACAACTTATTTTATTGCCAGTGGCACTACAATTGCCGAGCCCCACACCGTCAATTTACTGGGCATTACCTTTGATTAGAAACATAACTGGACCAACCACATAAATATTGTGACTGAGATAGCAGGTCAGAGGCTGAGTAAGAACTGTGGCAAGTGATTCAACTCTTGATACCCCAAAGTCATTCTGCCATATACAAGACATAAGCCAGGAGGAGTGAGATAGAATACTTGACAATTGCCTTAATTAACAACTCTCACACAGCTCAATCAGGGCAATGAAGCACATTTGACAGATACGTCATCTGCCAGCTAATATATTTGTTTTTTTTCACACAGGTGGACGGTGTTGTATCATCTGCAAAATAAATGCGACCTAAGCTGCTCCAGCACCTCTGAAACCTGCAGCTTCTTACCCTAAGAAAGTGCAGCAACACCCCCATCTCCAAGTTCCCCTCCATGATGCATATCTTTCTAATTTGCAACTATATCACCTTTATTGTCCTGGGGTCTAACTAATATAGGAGGAGTTGAGGCTTGCAATCGATCAACCAAGATCATATTGAAAGAATGGGCAATTCTGAGTGACTAGGTGATCTATTTTCGTGCATTCTTGTCATAGAATCATGCAGCACAGAAACATGCCCTTTGGCCCAACTCGTCCATGTCAACCAAGATGCCTCATCTAAGCTGGTCCTACCCTTTTGCCAATATCCTTCGAAACCTTCATAATCATGCACCTGCCTAAATGTATTTTAAATGTTATCATTGTACATGTCTCAACTACCTCCTCACTATCATCTGTGTGAAAACATTGCTCCTCAGGTTCCTATCGAATCTTTCCCCTCTCACGTTAGAGGGCATAAGAAGCTTATGCCCTCTGGTTCTTGATTCCCCTACTCTGGGAAAAAGTCTCCACGCGTTCACCATTTCTATTCCCCTCATGATCCTGTACATCTCTATACGATTACCATTCAGCCTTCTGCACTCCAAGGAATAGAGTGCTAACCTGCCTTCGAGTCCTGGCATCATCCTTGTGAATCTTTTCTGCACCTACTTTAGTATCATCTACAAACTTATTATTCATCTCTTGTACACTCTCATTTAAATCATTGATATCGATGATGAACAGCAATGGACCCAGCACGAATCCACGAGGCACCCCACTAGACACGGGCCTTCCGGCTGTAAAACAAACCTTCGACCATCACCCTCTGCTTCCTGCCATGAAGTCAACTCTGCATCCTGTCGGCAAGCTCTCCAGGGATCCCTTGCAATCTGACCTTCGAGAGCAGCCTACCATGCAGAACCTTATCAAAGGCCTTGCTAAAGTCCATATAGACTGGGTCTACGGCCCTGCCTTCATCAACGTTTTTGGTTACCAAGTATTGGATCTCACTCAATAACAGCATCACATGAGCACATTCACCAAAGGCCCTGCAGTGATTCAGTGTGGCTTCTCAGGACAATTAGGGATGGGCAATAAATGCTGGCCTTGTTACTGATGCCCAGATTCCAAACCATGAATACATAGAAGAAAAATTAAGAACGTTCTGATACAATGGTAATTGGTTGGGTTATATTTTTCATCTCATCTATTAAATTGTTTGGTAAATGAGAGCGTTGTAACTATACTGGTATGTCTGGGCTTGAGGAACTGGTTTAATTAACAGGTTGTTGTCAAGCTTCATAGCTTTTGCTGCATTCATCAACCATTTTTGATATTCACTACATTATTACTAAAACTCTCATCTTGACCACTTCCGGCCTGCGTTGTAATTAAAATTGCGCAAAAACTATCCCCCAAAGCGCTCCGATTTTTCGCCACCTTACTCACCGTTCTCCTCTGCTGGAAGTCAAATAAGTTTTGTTCCAATCGACGAAATATTAGAAGAGTTATTGGTCTGTTATTCGCCAGGACAGCGATGCCCATTCTGGCAGCCACTATCAATCACCGGCCGCGAGAATAAAGCTGAAGGAGCGTAGTGAGCAAAATGTGAGCCGGGTCTGTGTTCTGCGAGCGGGGGCTGTGTTCTGCGAGCGGGGGCTGTGTTCTGCGAGCGGGGGCTGTGTTCTGCGAGCGGGGGTTACGTTCTGTTCTGTGAGCGGGGGCTGTGTTCTGCGAGCGGGGTCTGTGTTCTGAGAGCAGGGGCCCACACCACTCCCTCCCACATACACCCCCTCACTACCCTAACAACACCCCACCCCCACCCTCCCTCCCCAACACCCCCCCACTACTTCCTCCCTTACCCCCCCCTACACCCCCCCTCCCCTACAGCCATCCTCCCCTAAACCCCCCCCTCCCTCCCCACCCCCTTACACCCCCATCCCCTACACCCCCCTCCCTACACCACACCCACACCCTCCCTCCCCTACACCTCCCCCAATACTTTCCCCCCCACACCCCCATCCCCAACTACCCCCTCTCCCCCACCCTCCCATTACACACCCCTCCTCCCCCACACTCCCCCACCGCACAAAGCCCTGGGGGAGTGTGGGGGAGGAGGGGTGTGTAATGGGAGGGTGGGGGTGGGGTGTAGGGGGGGGTAAGGGAGGAAGTAGTGGGGGGGTGTTGGGGGAGTGTGACACTCCGCAACCTCCCCCTTACCACTCACCCCTCCCCTCCACCACATACGCCCCTCCCCCCACACACACCCCGCCCCCCACACACACCCTCCCCTACCCCCCACAACCCCCCCACCCCTACCACCGCCCCCCACCCCCCAACCCCACCATCCCCCCCTAGCCCCACCATCTCCCCCCGTACCCTCACCATACCCCCAACCTCCACCCACCCACCACTTCCCCAACACACACCCCCCTCCCCCCACACATCACCCCTCACCCCCCCCCCCCCCCCCCCCCCCCCCCCCCCCCCCGACAGGCCTCGTCTGAAGCCGTCCCTCGGCTACAGAACGCTCCAGCCGTTGCGTTGGGGAAACCGATGAGTGGTGGAATATTGCGTTGGGGGAACAGGTCTCTCTTGTGACTGGGAAGCAACTGGTCCCACTTAGTCTAGTGAAGAACTGAATTTGTTTTATTTTGGTATTTGTGATAAATAAAATTGTAAAAAAAATTATGGAGTGCAACATACACTCTTTCCGAATGAAAGTGGAATAGTTTAATCTCTAACTTGTTCACGAACGTCTCAAATTGCAAAACATTTTGTTTGGAAATGTAAGTAAGTTATTTATATTCTGTGAAAATATTGCAGCAGGAAGTCCAACATCCTCTTAATGCGTGGCACAATATTCTCATTATCAAACATATTTCTGAATGGATACTTAACAGCAACGCCTTCCTGAATATTAACCAAGACTACTGCTGGACAGATGAAAAAGGTTTCAATTTCTAACCAATGGAGACAGCATTTAGAACTTTTCTTTGATGATGAAAAATAAATAATTATTGTGTAACGACACAAGAGTTACCACAAACCACAATTTAATTGCAAACCAAAGGCTGGAGCACTTAAACATACAGAACCCCTGGAAACTAGCTGGACTTGTGATTCAGCACTGCCCTGTACAATCTGAAAATCCGAACATATTTTAACAGGCTGAGCTGGTCACTTCTCGGTGCAAAATCCAAGCTGCTGAAGGCTGACAAAAAGTTGCTGTCACTTTTAATGAATCACATCTTATCAACTTTATCGTGACTGAAAAAGGCAAGGAATGAAGCGGAGTGAATGGTTTTTGATCCCAATTAGTGCAGCAGAAAAGGTTTGATATTTTGGTATGTTTGGCCTTCACAGTCTCATTTACTTCACAAACTATAAAGGACCACCAGGATTGATTTACTTCTACTAGACATACTCCAGACCACTTTCTCCTAATACCTTATCAGGGTTTTTTTTTTAAATCAACTTTAGACCTGATATGAGACACTAACACATGCCAAATCTACATTTTTTCTAAATATTTTAATATTCTGTTGTTCATCTATCAAAGCTCTAATCAATTATGATCTGGCAGAGATTTGTCTTGTGTGGTACAGGAAGAAGGATTCTGGGAATGAATGCTTTACAGTCCTGATAATTTATCAACTTGCAGATAGTGAGAGGTTTTTTTCCCCCAGTGACCTAATTTTCATTATCCTGCCAATATTCTATTTCCTTCCTAAAACTCTAGATTTGACTCCCAGTCTGTCTGTCTCTCTCTCTCTCTCTCTCTCTCTCTCTCTCTCTCTCTCTCGCGCGCGCTCTGCAGCCATTTTGAATCCTCTCTTTCTTATCAGGCTAACACAGGCCCGCATCATCTTTTCCTTCTCCTGACAGGGGCCACAACAATGGGCTCTGATACCGCTGCTTAACATTTGCTTCAGAAAACCATGCCACAGGCTCAGATTAACAAGAAAATAGATAGCTGCATGCAAAACAAAACATTTTTTCAGAATGTCTCCGTTTGATTAATGGAGTAATGACAAGGGCCACTTTAATTTTAGTGCAGGATTTTCTACTCCACTTATCATGTTGGACTATCAGTGAATAATTTGGATTATTTACTACAACCTGCCACAGTTTATAATTTTTACTGTCCTCTATCAAATTTAAACTATTTAAATTATTTACTTTACAAAAAAAAGCAATTTGGTTATTACAATTTTGATATCTGTTACGTCCTGAGTCAAAGAAGAATTTCAATGTGGCATTTATTTAATTTTAAGTTATTTATTTTTCTTTTCACATTTTTGTACTATGTGTGGACATCAGCCAATATATTTTTTCAATGAGTTGAAAATAGAACTTGTATCTCAAATTTTCCAGAATATCTGCAGAAGGGACATTGTGCTCACAGTCCTTTACCATTGGGCTCTCATGTCTGCAGGATGCAGCCACAGTAGCTATAAAAGTTGCTTTCACTTAAAATCCAAGCACAATGCCATCCGTCTGTAACTTTCCAAGTTTATTTTTACTTCTCCATTAGTTGGTAATCTGAAATAAGGAGGCCAGTTTCCACACAGTTTTCTAAATGGCAAAGAAATACTTTTGTTTAAATAGCACATTCATTCCCATTGGATGATGAGGCAGGAAAAAAAAGATGAACAGATTTCAACTTTTCTTTTTCATTTGTCATGAGAAAATATATTTAAAATTTTTATCGTACATGCTACTTCTTTGATATAATGTTAGTGAACAGCAATTGATATCTTCCAAGAGATATTCATCATATTTCATGACAACTATCATGGAATGCTAATTTTTCATGTGGCCACTAAAGTTATTTCTCATATCTTCATTGGAAGAAAAAATCTTTTTTTTTACATTTTAGAGAATAAATTAGAAAGGTATCCTTGCCTGTATTTTTTTCTGTTTAGTCATAAATTAGTCCTAAATTTATTTGCAATTGGTTTTGTCTATATTTTTATATCAATACACAAGCAAGTTTCAATTTTAAACTTTTCTGCTATCCTAACCTTTTGGATACGGAGGCACTTTAGACAGATCTGCATGAAAACAGATGAAACTACACTCCTGAAGTGCACATCAGCGTTACACACCATCAGCCAAAAAGTAAACAGGTTTGTCTGAAGGTGTAACTTTAATATAGGCCTGCTGGTCCCAGTTAAAGCAGCTCTACAGCATTCAACACTGACATTCATAAACAGACACAATTTAATATGCACCAGAACACAGGTAGAGGGCAATGCCCACAGGTAAACTGTTCACCGGTACAAAAAAAAAGTTCCCAATGTTGGGTGAGTCCAGAACCAGGGGCCACAGTCTTAAAATAAAGGGGAGGTCATTTAAGACTGAGGTGAGAAAAAACTTTTTTACCCAGAGAGTTGTGAATTTATGGAATTCCCTGCCACAGAGGGCAGTGGAGGCCAAATCACTGAATGGATTTAAGAGAAAGTTAGATAGAGCTGTAGGGGCTAGTGGGGTCAAGGGATATGGGGAGAAGGCAGGCACGGGTTATTGATAGCTGACGATCAGCCATGATCACAATGAATGGCGGTGCTGGCTCGAAGAGCCGAATGGCCTCCTCCTGCACCTATTTTCTATGTTTCTATGAACTAGAAGCACTCTACTTCCATACTATCTAAATTCATCCCGTGAAGTTAAGTAAAACACGTGGAGGCTTGTCTGGGGTGCTATTCTATGTGAGACCTACTAAATAACACAAAATGATTCTTGAATTAAAAATATCGTGATAAACTTCACAATATTTTTCAGCCCTGTGGATGCAAGCTAAAGTGCCCTCCATAATGTTTAGGACAAAGACCTATCATTTATTTATTTGCCACAATTTGAGATATGTAATAGAAAAAAATCACATGTGGTTAAAGTGCACATTGTCAGATTTTATTAAAGGCCATTTTTATACATTTTGGTTTCACCATGTAGAAATTACAGCTTTGTTTATACTTAATCCCCCCATTTCAGGGCACCATAATGTTTGGGACATGGCTTCACATGTGTTTGTAATTGCTCAGGTGTTTAATTGCCTCCTTAATACAGGTATAAGAGAGCTCTCAGCACCTAATCATTCCTCCAGTCTTTCTATCTCCTTTGGAAACTTTTATTGCTGTTTATTAACATGAGGAGCAAAGGTGCCAATGAAAGTCAAAGAAGCCAATTATGAGACTGAGACACAAGAATAAAACTGTTAGAGACATCAGCCAAAACTTAGGCTTTTGAAAATCAACAGTTTGGAACATCATTAAGAAGAAAGAGAGCACTGATGAGCTCACTAATCGCAAAGGGACTGTCAGGCCAAGGAAGACCTCCACAGCTGATGACAGAAGAATTCCCTCTATGATAAAGAAAAATCTCCAAACACCTGTCCGACAGATCAGAAACACTCTTCAGGAGTCAGGTGTGGATTTGTCAATGACGCCATTATGAGACTGAGAAACAAGAATAATACTGTTAGAGAGACATCAGCCAAACATTAGGCTCACCAAAATCAACTGGTTGGAACATCATTAAGAAGAAAGAGCTTACTAATCACAAAGGGAGTGGCAGGCCAAGGAAGACCTCCACAGCTGATGACAGAACAATTCTTTCGAAAAAAAGAAAAATCCCCAAACACTTGTCCGACAGATCAGAAACACTCTTCAGGACTCACGACTCTGCAGAAGATCTCGTGAACAGAAATACAGAGGCTACATTGCAAGATACAAACCACTGGTTAGCTGCAAAAATATGATGGCCGGTTTACAGTTTGCCAAGAAGTAACCATATAACCATATAACCATATAACAATTACAGCACGGAAACAGGCCCTCTCGGCCCTTCCAGTCCGTGCCGACCATTTGTTTTCCCTAGTCCCATCTACCCGCACTCAGACCATACCCCTCCATTCCCTTCACGTCCCTATACCTATCCACTTTACTCTTAAATGTTAAAATCGATCTTGCCTCCACCACTTCTGCTGGAAGCTGATTCCACACAGCCACCACCCTCTGAGTAAAGAAGTTCCCCTCACGTTACCCCGAAACCTCTGTCCCTTAATTCTCATGTCATGCCCTCTTGTTTGAATCTTCCATACCCTCAATGGGAAAAACGTATCCACGTCAACTCTGTCTATCCCTTTCATCATTTTAAAGACCTCAATCAAGTCCCCCCTTAACCTTCTGCGCTCCAAAGAATAAAGACCTAACTTGTTCAACCTTTCTCTGTAACATAGTTGCTGGAACCCTGGCAACATTCTAGTAAATCTCCTCTGTACTCTCTCTATTTTGTTGACATCCTTCCTATAACTAGGCGACCAAAATTGTACACCATACTCCAGAATTGGTCTTACAATGCCTTGTACAATTTTAATATTACTTCCCTACTCCTATATTCAATGCTCTGATTTATAAAGGCCAGCACACCAAAGGCTTTCTTTACCACCCTATCTACATGCGATTCCACCTTCAGGGAACTATGCACAGTTATTCCTAGATCCCTCTGTTCCACAGCATTCCTCAATTCCCTACCATTTACCATGTACGTCCTATTTTGATTTGTCCTGCCAAGATGTAGCACTTCACACTTATCAGCATTAAACTCCATCTGCCATCTTTCAGCCCACCTTTCCAAATGGCCCAAATCTCTCTGTAGACTTTGAAAATCGACTTCATTATCCACAACACCACCTATCTTAGTATCATCTGCATACTTACTTATCCAATTTTCCACCCTATCATCCAGATCATTGATGTACATGACAAACAACAGTGGACCCAACACAGATCCCTGAGGCACCCCACTGGTCACCGGCTTCCAACCTGACAAACAGCCATCCACCATTACTCTCTGACATCTCCCATTCAGCCACTGTTGAATCCATCTTGCTACTCCGCCATTAACACCCAAAGATTGAACCTTCTTAACCAACCTTCCATGGGGAACCTTGTCAAAGGCCTTACTGAAATCCATACAGACAACATCCACTCCTTTACCCTCATCAATTTCCCTAGTTACCGCTTCAAAAAATTCAAGAAGGTTTGTCAAACATGACCTTCCCGGCACAAATCCATGTTGACTGTTCCTGATCAGACCCTGTTTATCCAGATGCTTATGTATATTATCTCTAAGTATCCTTTCCATTAATTTGCCCACCACTGACGTCAAATTAATAGGTCTATAATTGCTAGGTTTATTCTTTGAACCCTTTTTAAACAATGGAACAACATGCGCAGTACGCCAATCCTCCGGCACTATTCCCGTTTCTAATGACATTTGAAATATTTCTGTCATAGCTCCTGCTATTTCTACACTAACTTCCCTCAATGTCCTAGGGAATATCCTGTCAGGACCTGGAGACTTATCCACTTTTATATTTTTGAAAAGTGTCAGTACTTCCTCCTCTTTGAATCTCATAGTTTCCATAGCTACTCTACTTTTTCCCCTTAACTCACCGAGTTCAATATCCTTCTCCTTGGTGAATACCGAAGAAAAGAAATTGTTCAATATCTCCCCCATCTCTTTTGGCTCTGCAGATAGCTGTCCATTCTGGTTCTCTAATGGTCCAATTTTATCCCTCGTTATCCTTTTGCTATTAATATAGCTGTAGAAACCCTTTGGGTTTACTTTCACCTTTCTTGCCAAAGCAACCTCATATCTTCTTTTAGCCTTCCTAATTTCTTTCTTAAGATTCTTTTTACATTCTTTATACTCCTCTAGCACCTCATTTACTCCATGCCTCCTATAATTATTGTAGATATCTCTCTTTTTTCAAAACAAGTGTCCCATTTCCCTTGAAAACCATGGCTCTTTCCAATTTTTACTATTTCCTTTCAACCTAACAGGGACATAAAGATTCTGTACTCTTACAATTTCCCCTTTAAATGTCCTCCATTTCTCTTCTACATCCTTCCCATGAAACAAAGTGTCCCAATTCACTCCTTTAAAATCCTTACGCATTCCCTCAAAGTTAGCCTTTCTCCAATCAAAAATCTCCACCCTAGGTCCAGTTCTGACTCTCTCCATAATTATATTGAAACTAATGGTATTGTGATCACTGGTCCCGAAGTGCTCACCAACGCATACCTCCGTCACCTGACCTGCCTCATTTCCTAACAGGAGGTCCAGCACTGCCCCTTCTCTGGTCGATACCTCTATGTACTGCTGCAAAAAACTATCCTGCACACATTTTACAAACTCCAAACCATCCAGCCCATTTACAGAATGTGTTTCCCAGTCTATTTTTGGAAAATTGAAATCTCCCACAATCACTACCTTGTGCTTACTACTAATATCTGCTATCTCCTTACATATTTGCTCTTCCAATTCACGCTCCCCATTTGGCGGTCTATAATACACCCCTAAAAGTGTTGCTACACCGTTCCCACTTCTCAGTTCCACCCAAATAGCCTCCCTAGACGAGCCTTCTAATCTATCCCGCCAAAGCACTGCTGTAATATCTTCTCTGACAAGCAATGCAACACCTCCCCCTCTGGTCCCTCCAATTCTATCACACCTGAAGCAACGAAATCCTGGAATATTTAGTTTCCAATCACAGCCCTCCTGCAACCGTGTTTCACTGATTGCCACAACATCATATTTCCAGGTGTCAATCCAGGCTCTAAGTTCGTCCACCTTACTTACAATGCTCCTAGCATTAAAATATACACATTTTAGAAACCCACCATCCCTTATTCTCTGTCTATTATCTTTTTCATCCTTCTCGCCTACATTTTGGATCCGAGTGCTTCCCTTCTCTGCCTCTTGCCCCACACCCTGACCCCTAGCCCCCTCTACCCGAGTCCCAAAGATCCTAAGATCCAAAGCATTACACCTCATCTGTGAAACATGGTGGTGGGGGTGTTATGTCCTGGGCATGTATGGCTGCTGAAGTTACTGGCTCACTTATCTTCATTGATATTACAACTGCTGAAGGTAGTAGCATAATGAATTCTGAAGGGTATAGACACATCCTATCTGTTCAAGTTCAAACAAATGCCTCAAAACTCATTAGCTGGCGGTTCATTCTACAGCAATGATCCGAAACATACTGCTTAAGCAACAAAGGAGTTTTTCAAAGCTAAAATATGGTCAATTCTTGAGTGGCCAAGTCAATCACCCGATCTGAACATAATTGAGCATGCTTTTTATATGCTGAAGAGAAATTAAAGGGTACTAGCCCCAAAAACAAGTATGTTAAATATGGCTGCATACAGGGCTGGCAGAGCATGACCAGAGAAGACACCCAGCAACTGGTGATGTTCATGACTTGCAGACTTCAAGCAGTCATTACATGCAAAGAATATGCAACAAAATACCAACATGACTACTTTCATTTACATGACATTGCTGCTTCCCAAATATATGGTGCCCTGAAATGGGGGGACTATGTAATTTCTACATGGTGAAACCAAAATGTATTAAAATAACCTTTATTAAAAACTAACATAGTGCACTTTAACCACATGTGATTTTTTTCTATTACAAATCTCAAATTGTGGACTACAAATTGGAGGCAAATAAATAAATGATGGGTCTTTGTCCCAAACATAATGGAGGGCACGGTATATACTCCTACTGTCTGAATGAATGTCTGTCTGGAATGTTTCTGAAATTGGATCCAATCAGCAATGTCTTCAACATGCTCATGTTCTCGAACAAGCTGCAAAGGATGGACTCCTCTACTCTTATACCTGACCAGAAATGAGGAAACTAAGTGAATGTGGATTGGTCTATGCATGAAAGCCAACCATAGCAGAATAGCATCACTAACCCCACCCTACTATATGATTCATACTAACACCCACCTCCTATACTGGCCAGCCTTGGAAGCGGTCATCATGTACTAACAACTAACGACCTGCTGTACCGTTATAATATGGGTACTGATTAAAGATGATCTTGAACTTCAGATCATGGACTTTGACTATTTACAGTGAACATCAAGTCAAAGTGTTTAATTATAACAAGCACTGGGAAAGAACAATTATATTTTTACTTGCTGTAGTTTTACAGGCACATTAACATAATACAACAAATAAATATACAATAAACTATAAATACAAGAAATGGTCAGATAGACTAGGTAACAAGACCATAAGGAATCAAGCTTAAGTACGTAGTTTAACCTTAAACAAAACCCATAGTGAATCGGTGTTGAGGTAGGATTGTGATTAGCATAGTGCAGGATGGTTCAAGAGCCTGGTGGGTGAGGTAAAGAAGCTGTTCTTGAACCTGAAGGTAATTGTTCTCAGGTGACTCTATCTTTTTCCTGTAGGGAAAGATTGGCCAGGGTAATGTGGGTCTTGAATGATATTTGCTACTTTCTTGAGGAAGTGCTTCCTGTAGATCCGTTCGATGGCGGGGATGTTAATAGCTACGATGGACTGGGAAATGTGTACCAATTTCCTATTGATGCCTTCTTCATTTCTGCACACTTTCTTGGGGGGCCAGCAGGTAGAGCTGGAAACGTACACTGAAGTGTACACATCGCCCATGAGGTACCAACAAAAATGTCAACAACGTCTTGTATTGTACCAAAACTACAGAGCATGGATTTAGAGGATGGACTTGGTTGGTGAAGGATAGCAAACAAACTGGCTTGCAGGGAGGAGGTGGAACAACTGGTGGACTGGTGCAACACGAACAATCTGATCCTGAATGTTGACAAACAAAGGAGGTCACCGTTGACTTCAGGAGAAACCGGCACAGTCATACATGACGACACATTAATGACATTGATGTGGAGTTGGTCAGTAGCACTAAGTTCCTGGGGGTGCAGATCACGAACAGTCTGACCTGGTCACAAAACATTGCATCACTAGTTAAGAGAGCGCAGCAGTGGTTGCACTTTCTGTGCCGGATGAGAAGAGCTCACCTCCCCCATCCCGTCCTCACCACTTTCTACGGGGGCACCATTGAGATCATTTTGACCAGCTGCATCTCTGTCTGGTTTGGGGACTGCAAAGCCTCCGACTGGAAAACCGTGCAGAGAGTGGTGAGGACGGCTGAAAAAATAATGAGGACTTCTCTTCCTTCCATCCGAGACATTGCGTGCAAACATTGCTTGTCCAAGGCCAACAGCATTATAAAAGACCCCACACATCTCCATCATGGACTGTTCACTCTGCTGCCCTCGGGCAAAAGGTATCGCTGTATAAGGAGCAGAACGGCCAGGTTTTGCAACAGCTTCTTCCCCCGAGCAATCAGACTCTTGAATTCCATATAATGTGCCGCCACTATTAACTATTTTATCTTTTTATCAATTTTACCTTTTTATCTATTTTATCCTTTTGTTATTTTATGTTGCACGGTGAGCCAGTTGCAACAAAATTTTGTTCAGATTTGCATCTGTTGGTGTATTTTTGAATGACAATAAAGTCTTTGATTGATTGATTGAAAACATTGCAAGCCCAGCTGTTTCATTGCTGTTAAGACATTATTCACTGGAATCAACCAGTGCCATAATTTAGAAGAAAGCCAGACCTATTGTTTGAATTTCTTATTCTTCAAATAATGGTGGAATCATATACTAAGCATAATAGTGTGGCGGCACCCAGTGGTTAGGCCACTTGCTATGCGAACCCTCGGCAGCTGGGGGTAGGGTCATGTGACTGGGCAATGGCGAGAAGGAGTTATCACGAGGTATGCTGGTAGACAAAAAATGCTGGATAAACTCAGCAGGTGAGGCAGCATCTATGGAGAGAAGGAATAGCCGACGTTTCGGGTCGAGATCCTTCTTCAGACTGATGTTGGGGGGGGGGGGGGGGGCGGGAATGGGACAGGAAGTAGGCAGAGACAGTAGGACTTGTGGGTGAACTGAGAAGAGGGAGGAAGCAAGGGCAATCTAAAATCTACCTTCGATTGTCCCAGTATTTGCAGTTCCTTCTTAATCATTATGGTTACATTGGAGTGGTGGCGCTGCCCTGGCAGCAGCGGCTCGCCTGCAGTACATCTGTTTTTCTTTTTATTTGTTGTTTTCTTGTCTTGTTTTTAGCGGTAGTTTGAGTTATTATGTAGTGTATGTGTGTGGGAGGGGTGGGAGAAACGTTCTTAGTCTCTTCCTTTTGGGGGGAACGCGACTTTTCTTGTCGTATCCCCCCGTCTCCGTCTCCGTCTGCACTGAGGCCTATCGCGGAGCTGGCGGCCGCCAACTTTAACTGCGACCGACCCGAGGCTCCGGAGGCAGAGCCAGCCAGGACTTACCAGCGCGGGGCTGGCCGACTTCGGGGCTGCGGCGGGTTCCGGCGTTCCGGCGGCCCGACTCGGAGCTGTGGTGGCTTTCCGGTGGCAGTGGCGGCGGCAGCGACTTCGGAGGCCCGGCCGCGGGCCCAGTGGACGACATCGCCGGGAGCTCGCAGGTCACAGGTTGGTGACCTGTTTTTCCAGAGCTCCCGCGGCAACAGCTGCGTCCGCTGGACTGGAGGGCGGCAGCTTCAGCAGCTTCGACCGCCCCGGGCCGCGGAGTTGAACCGGCCCGCTAGCGGAGCGCGGTTCACCCGCGGGACTTATTTACATCACCCGGTGCGGTCACAACATCGGAGGCCCGGGTCGCCTCAGCGCAGAGGAAGAGGAAGAGGAAGAGGGGAAGAGACAAAGACAAGATTTTTGCCTTCCACCACAGTGAGGAGGTGTCTGGTGAACTCACTGTGGTGGATGTTAAATATGTGTTTATTGTGTGTTTTTCTAATTTACTATATGTATGACTGCAGGCAACAAATTTTCGTTCAGACCGCAAGGTCTGAATGACAATAAAGTTTTCCAAGTTCCAAGTACTTCCTGGATAATACTAGTCAATGTACAAACAATGTATCAGTGGTCAGTGTCAGCTGACTATTAATTAACTGAAGATCCTTTCTTTCCATGAAGGCCATGGTGCAGTTGTAAAGTCTCATGAGTACCATGTGAAATTCTGTGGCAAGGTAATCCTGCTGCCTCTTGGTCAGCCAATATTTATTTGAAGATGTTGACCCTTGTATTCAATGCAGTTATCATTTATTTGACAGATGAATGCTGACTGTTTGATGTCTCTTGGGATGGCACGGAAATGTGTGGTGGTGGGAAAGCTTTTTGTTTAAATTATTCACTGGCAAAAAAAAAAGCCATAGACCTACCTAAGATAATGTCGTTCCCTAAGTATTACAAATTAATTAAAAAAATCTTAAGCACACACTTCCTCTTCACAAACTTTGCTTCCTGTACTCACAATATTGCTATGTTTTTTTCTGTCAAAACATAGTTTTTAATAGAAAGGAAATCTTCAAGCCATAATGACCATACAAGATCTTGGAACATGCTACTCAATTAGTCACATCTCCCTGGTCTTTTCCTATAACTGCGGTATTTTCTTTTTCAAGTACATTATTATATATTATTCAATTTGTTATGTTGGCTAATTTGTAGAGCGAGTTTCCTAAATTTCTTAATCCCAATTTCAACTGATTGCATCCATGTTTTCTAACAAAGAATACCAATATTCCATTTAATTGGATGATCCATAGACGTGTATAAGATCATGAGAGGAATAGATCGGGTGGATGCACAGTCTCTTGCCCAGAATAGGTGAATCGAGGACCAGAGGACATGGTTTAAGGTGAAGGGGAAAAGATTTAATAGGATTCTGAGGGGTAGCCTATTCACACAAAGGGTGGTGGGTGTATGGAACAAGCTGGCAGAGGAGGTACAAGATACAAGATACATTTATTTGTCACGTGTACCAATTGGTACAGTGAATTGTGTGGCTGCCATACAGCCATACGAATAATAAAGAGCACAGAACACAAAAGTCTTTAACACAGACATCCCCACACTGCAGGATCAAAATTTCCCACTGTGAGGGAAGGCTCCAAAATTCAGTCATCCTCCTCTGTTGTCCTCCTGTGGTCGGGGGGGGGCTCCCGAACCTCCCGCTGTCGCCCCTACAGGCGGCCCTATGTTCAGGCCCGCTCGCCGGGGTGATGGAAGTCCGACGTCAGGACTGGAGGACGTCCTCAGCGGCTTGGACATCCGAATCTTCCACCTCCTACTGGAGTCCGCGGCTCCCGAAGTCCACAGGCCGCGCTGGGCAGAGATTCAATGCTGGCGGCCCTCGGCAAAGGGCCCCAGGACTCCGCGATTTTGAAGTCAGCGTTGCCCGCGCTGGAAGCTCTACGAACCACAGCTCCGATGTTAAAGCAGCGGGCCCAACACTCCGGAGCTTCAACGGCGATCCAGGTAAGCAATCGCCCGCTCCGCGATGTATCCAGCCCTGCGCCATCGCTGCTGAAGGTCTGGTCCGGGTCCCCGGAAGGAAAGGCCGCTCCAATCCAGGTGATAGGCCGCGAGGTGGGGGGGCGAGGACGCAACTCGGAGAATAGTCACGTCCTCGCCAGGAAGTGACTGGAAAACGGTTTCCCCCTTACCCTACCCACCTCCCCCACATAGAAAAGCTAAAGAAACCTCCAAAACAAACTTTTAAAACATTCTAAAAATTAAAAAAAGACAGAAAAACCGACAGACTGTTGGCAGAGGCTGCCATCAAAGTGGGTCCCCTAGTGGCAGAGGCAGGGACAATCCCAACATTTAAGAAGCAGTTAGACAGGTACATGGATAAGGCAAGTTTGGAGGGATATAGACCTAAAGCTGGCAGGTGGGACTAGTGTAGCCGGGACATGTAGGACTGTGTGGGCATGTTGGGCCGAAGGGCTTGTTTCCACTCTGTACATGACATATAGCAGTAGTAAATCCATTAAATATTGAATATGTTCAAAAACACATAGAAAACCAATGAATCTTGCAGGTGTGTATCATTTGCACATTAATTCAAGGAACAAGATGCTTTTATTCTAAACTGCTGAACAATGATGACCATTTCCCTGTGCTGCTCTCATACTTCCTGATGTCAAATCATTTGTACACTATCAACTCGGTTTAGACTCGGTTTATACTCTCTAGAATTTAGGAGATTGAGTGGGAATCTTATAGAAACTTACAAAATTCTTAAAGGGTTGGATAGGTTAGATGCAGGAAGATTGTTCCCGATGTTGGGGAAGTCCAGGACAAGGGGTCACAGCTTAAGGATAAGGGGGAAATCCTTTAAGACCGAGATGAGAAAGACTTTTTTCACACAGAGAGTGGTGAGTCTCTGGAACTCTCTGCCACAGAGGGTAGTTGAGGCCAGTTCATTGGCTATATTTAAGAGGGTTAGATGTGGCCCTTGTGGCTAAGGGGATCAGAGGGTATGGAGAGAAGGCAGGTACGGAATACTGAGTTGGATGATCAGCCATGATCATATTGAATGGCGGTGCAGGCTCGAAGGGCCGAATGGCCTACTCCTGCACCTAATTTCTATGTTTCTATCTGGAATGAAAGACAACTTGTTTGAGATACTGTTGACTTTATAGTTTATGAAATGTATCACACAAACCTATAATTTGATGTAACTTTGACCACTTTGGAATTTTCAACACTCCTTCGTAACTTTATACACTTGTAATTTAAAAATATAATAGTTTAGAAATTATTGTTTATACTATTCCAACACTGAACTTAACCATCCACAGACTTAACCAACTGACCAACAGACACTTCTTCCAATCAAGTGTGCTGCATTTGCTATCTACGGTATAGCTCCCTCTACACAACAGAAACAAAACAATGAATGGGTGATCTCTTTGTAAAGGACCTTTATTCACTCCCCGGAATGAACTTTGTGGTTTCTGAGTTTCTGATTGCCTGCCATTTTAATTTTCCCTGTTGCTCCCACTATCTGTTTCCGTTGTCATGTGTCAATGAGGCTCAACACAAACAGAAGCAATGTATCACTTCCGGCCTAGGCATTTTGCAACCTTCCAGATTCAATAATGAGTTCTCCAATTTCAGGTTACTCATTCTTTCTTTCTTTCTATCTGTCTGTATCAGAACTAATCACTTTGGCTCAGTTTTACTTTTTTTTTGTTCTTTTTGAATTTGTGTAGTTTGGCTTGCTGGGTTTGTCCCTCATTCTCACCATAAGTAACAACTTATACTGCTAAGGAAGCATTATGTGCTTGTGACTGCTTAAACTTCCCGATTAACTCAGTTGGTCTCATCCTATCAATATCTCTACCTTTCAAGAAACTTGAAGAAATTCACACACTCCTACAGATGCACTGTGGAAAGTATCCTGATTGGTTGCGTCATTGCCTCGTGTGGCAATTCCAATACACAAGCACACAAGAAATTGCACAGCGAGGGACTCAGCCCAGCCAATCACAGCCCTCCCCATAATCAGAAGCAGTTACATGAGCTGTTGCCTAAGGAAGGATGCATCTATCAAGGATCCCCACCATCCAGGCCATGCCTGTTGCTCATAACATCAGGCAGGAGTTAAGGAAGCCTTAAATCCCATGGCACCACGTTCAGGAACAGTGACTTTCCTACAACAATCAGGTTCCTGAACTGAGCTGCACAACCCTAATCCTAACTCAGCAATGAAACATTATGCAACACCTCTTGCTCCACCATGGGCCTATTTTCAAATTGTGTTTTTGCATTAATGATTTGTTTTGCAAATGTTTCATATTGCCATGCATTGTACCTCAGGCAGTAATGGATTTTGAAAAAAATATATATATAACTGCAATTGCTGGAAATCTGAAATAAAAATGGAAAAGTTCTGGAAACAAACGACAGGTTAGGGGACATTATTAATGTTCAGGTGGGAAACCATTTATCCAGTCGTAAAAATAATCAAGTCTGAAACCATGCTTCTCTTTCCATGGATGCCGCCTGACCTGTTGAGTGTTTTCATTGTTTTCTGTATTTTTTTTTTTTTTTTTTTTTTTAAATATTTTTTTTATTGTAGAAACAATATATACCAAGTACACTCTTATACTACATTGAGAGTTATATAATGTATAAAATTATAATATATTGATTATTGATTAATACTATTTATGATAATTGTAGTATTATCCATTATACATTTCATTATTATTTATTTTATATAATTGGGAGTATATGTAGTATATTCCTAAAATAAGTAATACACTTAGATTTCTCAAATCATAGATATTCTTCTAATTACCAAATAGAAATCCCCGCTAATATAACTACGTAGTACCCAATCTTAAACAAAGTTTTTTTTGATATTCATAATGTTATCAAAATATTAATAATGTTTGTATTATTGTTAATTTTATATTTCATAATTATTGTATAATTGAAAATACATAGTTTTATATAATTACAAGTTTAAGACATCTATAATCTTTTTCATACGAACAGAAATAAGTGTGTACGTATTAAAAATTTATATAATATGTTTCTATAATTTTTTTCCTTAATTAAAGATAGAGAGATAGAGAAAAAGAATAGAAAATAGAAAAGAAAATGTGAAAAGTTTGATGGAGATTGAAGTATTACTAAGTAATCCAATCTTGGAGATACATTCATGATTTGTTATGTGTATTTCTTCATCCATTCAGATATTCAGGCCTCAGTCAAGTCCCTGCGCCGAACCATTGTGACCCTGTAGATATTTAATATAGGGAGACCATATCTCCTTGAAGAGATCTAACCTGTCCATGAGGACAAGTCTCAATCTCTCCAAGTGAAGTGTCTCCGTCATTTCTGTATTCCACATTTTTAATTGTTGGGGATACAGGGCCTTTCCAAAATTTTAATATTTATTTTTTCCCAATTATTAAAGAGTAGTCGATAAAAGTTCTATGATTCCTTGTAATTATTTGTTCCGTTTCCGGTATTCCAAGTATAATTAACTTTGGGTCATAAATCATAGTAATATTAATAACTTTCGAGATTATTTTGAATATTTCATTCCAATATTCTAAAATCTTCATACAATTAGTAAATGAGTGTGACAGAGTTGCTTCCATGATTTGACATTTATCACATATAGGTGATAGTTTTGGAAATATATTATGTAGTTTAGATTTAGAAACAATGTAATCAATGTAAAATTTTAAACTGTATAAGTGCATGTTTAGCATTTAAAGAGCAGTAATGTATATGTTGTAGGCTTTCTTCCCATATTTCTGGACTTATTATTTGACTTAGTTCATTTTCCCAGCGCTGTCTATGTATTTCCGATGATGGGATATCACTTTCCAACAAAATATTATAAATGTATGATATCATTTTTTCTGTATTTGGATGTTTATTCAAGCATTCATCTAAAATTTCACTCTTTCTATTTCTAAGTTCTTGTGTATTTGCAGAGATATAGTTTCTGATTTGTAAATATCTGAAATATTCATTATTATGAAGCCCGTAAGTTTGTTGTAATTCTTGAAATGAAAGAAAAGAATTATCCTTATAAAGATCCCCTATATTTAGAATTCCTTTATTTTTCCATTGTATAAAAGCTTTATCCATCATTGACGGTTTAAACATAAAATTGTTGGCAATTGTAAGAGCTAGCGGTATAAATTTTAGTTTTAGTGTTTTCTTTATTTGTTTCCAAATACGTATTCCACTTTCTATTATCAAATTTTCACTATAAATTTTCTTAGGTACATGAGTATTAGCAAATATTATAGAGCTAATTTCAAATGGAAAACAGTCTTCTCTTTCCATTTTTAACCAATTTGGTTTATTATCTATTTCTCCTAACCAAAAATTCATATTTCTAATGTTAACTGCCCAATAATAGAACATAAAATTTGGTAAAGCTAAGCCCCCGTTTATTTTAGCTTTACATAAATGTTTTTTATTTATTCTATGATTTTTATAGTCCCAAATAAAGTTAGTGACTATTGAGTCTACTTTTTTAAAGAAATTTTAGAGAGATATATCGGGATTGATTGAAATAAGTATAATAATTGTGGGAGGAAAATCATTTTTATTGCGTTTATTTTACCTAACATTGAGATAGGTAAGCTTTTCCAATATAAGATATTTTTATTTAATTTATTCAATAATAACGGGAAATTAGATTTAAATAAAGAGTCAAATCTTTTTGTAACAAAAATACCAAGATATTTAATATTTTCATTTGTTATCTTGAAAGGAAATTGTTGTAATATCTGTAAATTATTCATGGTTATTGGCATAAGTTCACTTTTATTCCAATTGATACTGTATCCTGAAATTAAACCAAATTCCGTTATTAGTTTTAACAAATTACAGATACTTATTTCCGGTTTAGTAATATAAAGTAATATATCGTCCGCATATAACGAGATTTTATTCTTAGTATCTTTAGTATCGTATCCATATATTTCTGGATGTAATCTTACCCTTTGAGCAAGGGGTTCGATTGCTAACGCAAACAGTAATGGTGATAAAGGACAGCCTTGTCTACAACCTCGAGATAAACTAAACTTAGTTGATAACATATGATTTGTTATTATTCTAGCTGTTGGATTTGCATATAATAATTTAATCCAAGTAGTAAACTTATCACCAAGCTTAAAGGCTTCCATCACCGAAAATAGATAAGGCCATTCCACCTGGGTCAAAAGCTTTTCTGCATCCAACGAGATGACTACTAAGTCTTTTTTATCACTTCTTTTCGAATATATAATATTAAATAACCGTCTTAAATTATATGAAGAATATCTTTTAGGTATAAATCCTGTTTTGATCAGGATGAATTAATTCGTTAACAATTTTGCTTAGTCTTTGTGCAAGAATTTTTGTTAAAATTTTTTGATCCGTATTTAATAAAGCAATTGCTCTATACGATCCTGGGTCATCCAAATCTTTATTTATTTTGGGTATAAGTGTTATAATAGATTCGTTCAATGTGTCTGGTAATTTCTCTTGTATATATATCTGTTCATATAATGATTTTAAATATGGGGACCATTTTGGGCATGAAAAAATTTTATAAAATTCCGAGCCTATACCATCTGGTCCTGGAGTTTTACCATTTTTTAAAGATTTAATAGATTCTTGGATTTCTTTTATTGAAATATCGGCATTTAAAAATTCTCTATTTTGTAAATCTAATTCTTTTAAGTTACATACATTTAAAAAGGCATCTATTTCTGTTTTATTTACTGTTGTGTTACCAGTATACAAATTTTTATAATATTGCATAAATCTTTCATTAATATCCTTGGGTTGTATTAATAATTCACCGTTTTGTGATTTAATCCTATGTATAATTTTTTTCCGCTTCAATTTTCCTTAATTGTCGAGCCAATAGTTTTTGTGGTTTATCTCCAAATTCAAACAACAATTGTTTAGTATGTTGGTAGTATTTTAAAACTTGATCAGTATATATTTTATTTAATTTATACTTCAATGCTACAATTTTATTATGTATTATTATATCTGATTTTGTTGCATTCTGTATATCTAATTGTTTAATCTCCCTTTCTAAGTCATGTTGTTCCTTCCGAATCTTCTTATTATGGAATGCTTGTGAAGAAATCATAATTCCTCGAAGATATGCTTTAAATGTTTCCCATAATAAAGGGCGAGATATTTCTGGTTGATCATTTATTTCAAAAAACATCTTAATCTGAGTTATGATGTATTCCTGAGTTGTTTTATTTTTTAAAATTTGTGGATTAAGTTTCCATTGTCCTAGATTTCCTGTTTTACCATTTATTTTAATTTTAAATGTTAATGGTGCGTGATCTGAAAATTATAATATTATGATATTTGGATTCGTAAGTAAGTGAAATAAGCTTTGCATCTACTAGGAAGTAATCTATTCTTGAATAGGTTTTTATGTACTGGCGAGTAGAAGGAATATTCTCGACCAGTAGGATTTTCTGTTCTCCAAACATCTTTAATGTTAGACGTTTGAATGTATGCATTTAATAAATCACTAGAATGCGATTTAGTTTTCCTTTGTTTTGAAGATCTATCTAAATAAGGGTCTAATGTACAATTAAAATCTCCTCCAATTATCAAATTGTAATGTGTTAATTCTGGAATATTATTAAGTACTTTCTTAAAGAATAAAGGACTATCAAAATTTGGTCCATAGAATGTTAACAAAAATCATTTTTTCCCTATTTATTTCTCCTATTACAATGATGTATCTGCCATCTTTATCAGATATAGTAGATATATGCTTAAATAAAGTACCTTTACGAAATAATATTGCTACGCCTCTTGATTTATGTGTAAAGGAAGAGTGATATATTTTATCTATCCATTTAGCTTTCAGCCTATTTTCAGCGTCTTTCTTTAGGTGAGTTTCTTGAATATAAATTACATCAGCTTTCATTGCCTTTAAATGTGTCAATATTTTTCCTCTTTTTATTGGTTCATTGATACCTTTAACATTCCAACTGCAAAAGGTTAATCCCTCGTTCCCCATATTTCTTTTAAATCCTGCATTTTTAGGTTTGTGGGAATCTAGAATAGGGTCCAAGGGTCCGCGCAGTAGACTTGACCTTACACCCGAACACCGAATAGATGAATTTTAGATCTCTTTTATGTGCTTCACGAATGTATCTCCATTGTTCCAGTATATAGCTCCATTCAAACTGAAAGATATAGTAAACATAAAAAAATAATGAAAAGTGAGTAAAAAGCTTAGTAAGGTGTATAAAGAATAGAAAAACTACAAATAAAATATTTGTAGTTTGTGAAAGCCAAGTTATGTTGGCTATTAATCTAAAGGCTTTCCGGCATTGATGTTATTAATTTAGCCAGCTCCTAATTTTAAGGAATTATTATTCCATGATAATATTTTAAACGGGAATATAGTATTAAAGAAATGAAAAGAGTGATATTAATCATCATAAAAGTATATATATCTAAGATTAGTTTAAAAAAATCAAATTATAGAGCCACAGTTAAAGAATTTTTTTTTTAAATACAAAAAATAGAAGTCATTATTAAAAGAGGGAGAAATATATTGAGGGGAGGATATCTCCAAATGTAACAGGACATAAGATATTAATTATTAGTAGTATTAATTAGCAATAGTGCACAGTCTTGGTTAATAACAGTCATAGTAATAATAAAAACCGCGTTATAATTTTAGTAGGTGTGTTATTTGTTTGTGTTAGTTGTATATTATGAATAATTGTCAATGTTCGGTGAGCTTCTTCCAATCCGGGAAAACATTTCGTTCCATACGACATTGTCCATTCCTTCTGATTTCTTCTAATTCCATATTGTCGTATAAAGTTTCATAAAATGTTAAGAGACCGTACTAAGTCTTTAAAAAATAGTAAAAGCAGTATATTTGCTTGTAGATGGTTTTCAAGTATCAAACTGCTTTGCAAATTCCATTGCTTCTGTTGGAGTCTTGAAAAAGTGTTCCACGCTGTTATAAGTAACTCTTAGGATGGCTGGGTAATTCAGACCGTATCTCAAGTTTTCTACACCCCTCATAAGGTTTTTTGGCTTCGTTTTAAACGCTTTTTCGTTTTCTGGCAACCTCTGGGGGATAGTCTCGATAGATACTGATTCTTTGTCCTTGAAACATCAGATTCTTTGTTCTCGAGGCTCTTCGCATAATGTCCTCGAGGGTGAAATCATATTGTAACTTGACGATGATTTGTCTTGGGGGGGCGTTTGTATTGTCTGTCTTCTGCCGACTCGATGTGCACGAGCTAAAACAGGCATATCATCCAAAGATAAAACAGCTTGCAGTAATTTAGCAGTGAATTCTCGAGTGTCTTCGTGTTTCTCTAGACCTTCAGGAATCCCTGCAATCCTCAAGTTCTGCCTTCTTTGATAGCCTTCCAGCTGCGTGCATTTATCTGTTACTTTGGATAACAACTCCAGTAGACGTTCTTGTTCTGTTATCAGCTTTGCTGTAGACACAGTACTAGCCTCCGCTATCTTTTCAAGGTTTTTAATGCCATCAACTTGTTGTTCGACCACATTTGCAATAGGGTCAATCTTATGTTTAAAGTCTTTTTTAACATTTTCAAGTTTACCCTCCATCTTGCGTTTCCAGGTTATTAATCATATCAATGATTTCATTCTTCAATATTTCTGATTCTTTCTTGAACTTATTATCAATTTGTGTCTTTTGTATCTTTTTGAAATTCACACCATTGATTTTTCATCAAGTCCATCTGATTATTAATTTGAGATATTTCTTCCTTTATATCTCCCTGTATTTCTTTCATTTCTTTCTTTATATCTTTCATTTCTGCCTTGAACTCACGTTTTAAATCAGCCATCTGATGAGAAATAAAAGTTTTCAAGTCCTCACCTCCTGTGTCTGCTTTCCTGGAAACGTCTTCCAAGGAGCTGGCCCTACTCGAGTCCGAGGCTTCTCCCAGGCCTTCTCCCGGTCTCGCCCGGGTTTTTCGACCCTTCGTTTTCTCGGTAGGGCTCCGTGCCGTCATGATTTGTCGCAGGGCTGATGACGTCAGCCGGTACCGTCGATGTTGAGGCGGCAGACAGTGAAAGCAGTCGATCGGTAAGTTCTTTTAAATCTGTTTAAATCCCCGTTTTTTGAAAAATTTTTGCGGAGCTGGCTGGTGCTATGGTTTAACGCTCCATAGCGCCACCGGAAGTGTGTTTTCATTGTTTTCTGTATGCAAAATATCTACCAGACTAACATCTATATTACTTAAGACAGAGCAATGATGACAAAAGACTATATTCATTAGACTTTTGCTCTAACTGAGTTTTCAGGACTGTTAATACTGCCATCTCGTCTCACTATAGTCAGTACCGTGTTTTGCTTGAATTTAGGACTGGTTGAAATAGGTGCTGTCGGAAGACTTAACCATTAACACTGAACATTGTAATAACTTGTTTAAGAAAGAAATGCAGATGCTGGAAAAATCGAAGGGAGACAGAAATGGTGGAGAAACTCAGTGGGTGAGGCAGCATCTATGGACCGAAGGAATAGCCTGAAGAAGGGTCTCGACCCGAAACGTTACCTATTCCTTTGCACCTTAGCTGCTGCCTCACCCGCTGAGTTTCTCCAGCATTTTTGTCTACCATTGTATTAACTTGCGATCATTAGCATTGTTCCCAATCAAATATATCAGTATTGATCTTGCAACTCAGCACTAGGTTTTTGTGGTCTGACCTTACGACTAATATTATACAGTCAAATCCTGCGGCTGTTAACTCTGCTAATAGTCAAGAAAATTAGTTTCATGGTGATCCTCAGTGTTATGCAACTGCAGAATGATTTTTCATGTTCATAAGTGATAGGAGCAGAATTAGGCCATTCAAATCTACCGTTATCAAGTCTACTCTGCCATTCAACTATGGCTGATCTATCTCTCCCTCCTAACCCCATTCTCCCGCCTTCTCCCCATAACCCCTGACACCTGTTCTAATCAGGAATGTATCTATCTCTGCCTTAAAAATATCAATTGACGGCCTCCACAGCCTTCTGTGGCAACCTCTGACTAAAGGAATCCCACCTCATCTCCTTCCTAAAGGAATGTGCTTGAATTCTGAGGCTAGGACCTCTGGTCCTAGACTCTCCCACTAGTAAAAATATCCACTCCACATCCACTCTATCCAAGCCTTTCACTATTCAGTAACTTTCAATGAGGTCCCCCTCATCCTTCTAAACTCCAGCGAATACGGGCCCAGTGCCGTCAAACGCTCATCATATGTTAAACCATTCATTCCTGGGATAATTCTCGTAAACCTCCTCTGGACCCTCTCCAGCCAGCACATGCTTCCTCAGATATGGGGCCCAAAATTGCTCACAATTCATCTTTCCTGGTTTGCAAAAGAATATTCATCTCTGGGTCATTTTATCACAGTTGGGAAGCTCGATTGGTGATCCCACAATTCATCTGCCACATATTTATTACATATTACTAAAGTTTACTATAGAATTTTTAAAAAAAACCTAAATATATAAAATGGAAATGTGGGTTCCAAACATAAGGTTTTGATTGTTAATGTAAAACAATCTACCATACGTTCAATTATCACCCCCAGGAAATGTGCCAGCCCACACCCCAAATCACAATGCCAGGAGTGGCCACAGAAAGAATGTTCAAACTCCACACGGACAGCACCCGAGGTCAAGATGGAACCCGGGTCTCCAGCTCTGTGAGGAAGCTATTGCCCTCAATCCTTATCAAAATTCCAGCCTCCGTTTTCTGTGCCATCCTCACAAAATGCAAAAACCTCTGCAACAATCCTCCAGTTTTTATACCAGCCTCCCAATTTTCCACAACTCAAAATGCAACTGACCACTCAAAAAAACATATCTGCTATAATCTTTCCATATCTGCTATAATGAACCTTTTAATGCCAACACTTCTTACTGCAAAATGCTGGGCTTTGATTACAAGCCACCAACTCCTCTGCTCAATGCGTTATAGAAGCTGATCCAGGATATGGAATATTGTGTAACATTCCTTCATCAAGGGAAGTGTGCAGTATAAAATTGGTACAACCAGAGGCTTGGAGCCAAGATTATCAAGCGTTGCCAACTGCCTCACAATTTTGATATTCCATGGTGGGTCTGCTAGAATTTCTTGGCAATGATCTAAGTTTATAGCTCATTGTATTCTGATCTCATCAGTGCAGGTCCTGGTATTTTCTCATGCCATATTATCATACTGGAATAGTTGATGACATTACAGCTGGCGTTTTGTGATGGTTAGCACTGATCATTGTCTAATTTGCATTGGTTAAAATTAGTCTTGTCTATTTTAATACTGGCTATTGTCTGATCCTGTGAAAGTTAGTGCAGTATTTTGCTGGTCTCAATGCTGTTAGCATGGACTTTTTCTGATCTGGGCATCTATCAGAATTTGGTATTTACTGGCCTTATAACTGAAGGTGCAAAATGCCGGTTGATGTCATGATTTATTTAGCACTGTGCATTGTCTAAATTTAGGCTAGTTAACTGTCAGCATTGGGTTTTGTCTAATTCAGGAGCAGCAGCAGAGACAGAAGAGACTGCAGAATCTTGAGCCACAATATGGCAGAGAAACTCAGCAGTTTGAGCAACCAGAGGAAAAGGACAGTCCTGATGCAGTATTTCAATCCGAAATGTCGACAATTCCATTCCCCCTACAGATGTTGTTTAACCCGCTGAGTTCCTCCAGCAGACATTTGTTGCTGAAGGTATATCAGCACACTGCATTGTCCGCATTTCAGTTCTGCATGTCTATAACCTGACTGCCAATGACAGGAGCAAGTAACATATTCCAGGCAGAATGCTGGCTAAGTATAAACAATTCTCCCATCCCCCCACATTCCCTCACTATCATGCATTGTCTGTCAGAATTGTATACCAGCCAACACATTTTAAATTATTCTTGTGTGGGGGTGCGGGAATAATTAGCAAGGGTAGCATTGGATGTCGATCTGTAAATGATCGTGGTAAGATGAGTTATGGACATGACGAAGACGAAATTATGAGCGACTTGAAGAAGAATTTGCAAGTAACGACATTCCCATGCATCTGAAGCCTTTATCTTGAGTGACAGCTGCGCGATAGGTAGCTGGTACACAATGCAGCCACGTTGCAGCAGTGGTGGAGGGAATGAATGTTTTAGGTAGTGGATGTGATTAAATTCAAGAGGCATGCTAATTCATCGATGGCATCAAGCGTTTTGAGTGCTGTCGTAGTTACACTTCTCCAGGCAAATGGAGGGAATAACATCACATTCCTGACTTGTGCTTTGCAGATATGAAGAAGCTGTGGGAGTCAGGAGATTGTCCACACAGACCACTGACAGAACTTGATTTTCGGGTCACAGAGTTAAAACGTTTGTACGTTGAAATATTCATTCCATTCCAAACTCCACAGGTGCTGCTTACCTGTTAAGTATTTTCAGGATTTTGGTACTTTGATATTGATTTAGTATACCAAGATGACAGTTTGAAATCCTAAAGTAAGTTATTCTATTTAACCATATTATCAATTTACCACAATAAAAATATTTATTATGTTTACCAAATAATCTTGAATTTCTCTCCCACAATCTAAGCCACAATCAGAAATTTCAATATATCTAGGGAGTGAACTTGGAATGTTTCTGGTCTCTGCCAAATGCCAACATACCTTAGCAGTTCACCGCTGACCCATCCAAGAGTGAAACCCAGATATACTATTTGTTAATTTATCAAATTATTAAATTCAAGGAATGTTGCTGGCAAACATTGACTAATTTTCTAGTCTTAATATCATCTCTCATTTGTGTAGAAAATTAAGAACTTTGCACAATTTTTCTCACATTATAATAATTATGGATAAAAAGTTCCATACAATAAGTAGTAATTGTTGCATTTTAAAATAAATCTCAATAAGTGACAAATATTAAGTTTTTTTTTAATAAACTCCAGTCTAAAATAAGTAGATGTATTCAACTCTCTAACCAAATGAAACATTGACATACCGAAGAACTGCTGTCAGTCACTCCGATACTGCCGTCAAAAGGTCCCCAGGTTGTTCCACCAGGTATTTGTTGTCGGCTGCGAATCTTTCGCACTCCATTTCTCTGGAATATTTCAAGCTCATCTAGAGCAAAAAAAGTAGATAGCTATTAGAGTGGCAATAGGATGTGCTACACTGTTTGGCAACTTCTTTCACAGTCATTTGGCGTAATTTTACTATTTGTTGCTTGTTTAAATTAACAAAACCATTGCTTGGTTTCTCAAACTGCATTTTGCATACATTAATAGCACAGACTATTCAAAATGCCTCCATATTTGATGCTTTAAATGATCAATCGCAACAATGTCAAAACACAAGGTAGACAAAAATGCTGGAGAAACACAGCGGGTCAGGCAGCATCTATGGAGCGAAGGAAATAGGCGACGTTTCGGGTCGAAACCCAATATACCTGGTGAAAAGTCAACTGGTGGTATACTCCAGTAAGTTCCCGCTATTTCCTCACAATGTTTTTAATTTGTACTGTGTAAGCAGAGGGTGTGAGTGGCCTCCTCTTCCTGTCATCCAGCAAATGGTAAATGGTGAGAAGCCTCAAATTGAGAGAAACTCTACTGAGATTGTGAGCTCAATTTAGGCCATTGGGGTTGGAGAGTAGGGTTTGGGAAAAACATAAGGCCCAGTATAAACATCATATAATGATGCCAATAAACTCCTGAGCTAACTGCAGCGCAGAGAACATTTACTTCTGCTTAGCATGTCCATCAAACTTAGTGAAACTAAGTTGGAGACCATGTGCCACTAAAATATCGTATTATCTGTAACGTTGATCACCAATGCGATGCCATTTATCACATATAAAATTAAATATTGGGATCGCCCCAAATAGACCAATCGCTAAATGAACCAACAATTGTGGTATAGAGAAAGATTATCCTGGGTTGTGTTTAGTTGACTTGACAAACAGCCATGATTGCGTTAAAATATAATAGGTTTAATCATCCTGGTGTAGACAAAAAGAGTTTAGTATATAAAAAGTGAGAGGTCAAAGTGAACATTGGTCCTTTAGAGAATAAAGCACATAAATAGTTATAGAGACCAAGCAAATGGCAGAGGAATTATATTAATATTTTGCATCAGTGTTTCTGGTAGAAGATACAACAAGCATCCCATTAATACCGAATAATGTTAGTGATGAATTAAATACCATTGCCATCACTGGAGAAATAGCATTGTGTAACGCATGGTCCTGAAGACCAAAAAGATCCCTATCTCTGATGGCTCGCATCCCTGGTCCTAAAAGTAGTGTTAATCAAAAAAGTGAATGCATTGGTTCCAATCTTCCCATTCTAGACTATTATTTGAGGAGTTGGAAAAATACCAACAGGAAACACAGGGGAGAGGAGAATCTAACACCTATTGTTGGAAAAACATTAAAATCAATTATGAATAAAGTAATAGATCATTTGGAAAAATTATGTTTACAAATCACAGGAAAAGATGTTAAAAGTCCAAAGTGCCAAATATCAATTTATTCCCGATGGTGATGGAAGCCTTCTGCACTCATCTATGCTTCTCCGATGTTGAGAAAGGCTAGGCAGACACGTCATTGGGGTTATCAAGTGGGCACCTACTTTCATCGACGTTTCGCTGATTGAACCCACGACGTCTCCAGTCGGCTCAGCAGTGTATTCTGGCATCCCAGAACCACCCCCCTCGGCATCTGTCTAGTCGGTTATTAATCTAATCAAGCTTCACGAAGGGGAACTATGTTTAGTTTAGAAACAGAGCATGGAAACAGACCCTTTTCCACCTAGTCTGTGCCGACCAACCATCACCTGTACACTAGTTCTATCCTGCACACTTGGGACAATTTACAGAAGCATGTCTTTGGAATGTGGGAGGAAACTGGAGCACCTCCAGAAATCCCACGCAGTCATTGGGAGAACGTACAAATTCCCTACAGACAGCACCCATAGTCAGGATTGAACCCAGATCTCTGATGCAGTAAGGCAGCAACTCCACAGCCAAGGGACCATGTCTGACAAGGTATTGAAGTATTTTAGAGTAAAAAAGATAAGAGTGGATGGAAAAAAGTTTCTATTTGGAAGGCATTTGAAAAAGTGCCTCAAAAACGGTTTAAGTCACATGATAAAAGCTCCTTACTATGTACCCGATATACTCATGACTGTGCAGCCAAATGTTGCTCTAATTCTATTTACGAGTTTGCAGATAACACCAGTGGGTTGGATGGCTGGATTTTAAATAATATTGAGAAAGAGTATAGGAAGTAAAAAGAGAGATTAGTAGTATGATGTCAAAACAACAAGATCTCTCTGAAGAAGGGCCTCAATCCGAAACATCATCAATTCCTTCTCTCCAGAGATGCTGCCTGTCCCGCTGAGCTACACCAGCATTTTGTGTCTGTCTCCCTCAATATCAGTAAAATGAAGGGGTTGGTCATGGACTTCAGGAAGTGGGTCTGCATCAAAGGAGCAGATATTTGAGAACTTCAAGTTCTTAAATGTGGTCCAACCACATTGATGACACGGCCTTGAAAACACACCAATATCTCTGGGCCCTCAGACAACTATTGGGCCCGTCCCACTTACGCGACTTTTTCGGCAACTGCCGGCACCTGTCATAGGTTGTTGCAGTTCGCCGAAAATTTTCAACATGTTGAAAATCCAGCGGTGACCAGAATAAGGTATAACTCTTTGGGCAACTATTCATGACCATACATGCTTCACCCCGTGACATATCGCCGGGGTGTCGCCTGTATGGTCGTGAGTAGTCTCCTCAGTCGCCCAAAGAGTCCTAGCGTCTTTCTGGTCTGGATTTTCAACATGTTGAAAATTTTCAGTGACCTGCAACGACCTATGACTGGTGCCAACAGTCGCCGAATAAGTTGTGTAAGTGTCTCATAAGGAAATTTGGCATGTCTCCAGTGACTTCTTAATTTCTACAGATGCACTTTAGAAACCTTCCTATCACAGGTTGATATGACAACTGCTCAGCCAAAGACAGCAAGAAACTGCAGAATTTTTTAGATACAACCCAGTGCATCACACAAACCAGCCTCCACCCCCATCGACTGCATTTATACTTCACATTGCCTCAGAACATAATCTGAGGAAACGTGAATCAACATAATCAAGGAAAGTGCTGGAGTAACACAGCAGGTCAGGCAGCATCCCTTGAGAACATGGATAGGTGACAATTCAGGTCAGGACCCTTCCTTGTTTCTACATTTTGACATTTGATTGCAAACCAGCATCAGCCTTCCTTGTGTCTACAATATAATCAAGGACCACTCACACTCTCAGTTTCCTTCATTCTCCCATTATGCAGAATAACCTAAAGCTTGAAAGCATGTACTCAATAACAGCTTCTTCCTTTCTGTTCTCAGATTTGAAAAGACTTCTCATATTCTGAGGATATATTTCCAATCTTTGCCACCTACCTTGTTGCACCCCCCAGCACATTTTTACGTTCACTTTCTCTGCTGCTATAATGCTATATTCTTGTTCATACTTTATATACTCTTTATTTTCTTTTTTTTTACTGTAGATCTCATGTATAGCATGAAAGCATTATTGCATGGTATGTTCCATTTGAATTGCACACAAAACAATTTCACTCTATCTCGGAACACATGACACTAATGCACCAATATCAATACATTGTTGGCTTAGGGGAAGGTGACAACATGGCATACGAATAGTAAAATGAATCAGGATGGAAGATAAGAAGGAGTTTGCTATTTGGCTCGTCAAAAATAATCCAACATTCAATGCATGGCAGATCACCGGGCTTCGTTCAACTTTCTGAATTATTCCCGTATTCCATGATCTTCAAAGTATCCAAAAATCGAACAGTTTCTGAATAAAACCAATTGCTGGGGAATTGTGGGTGAAAAGACTAAGAAAACTGCCATGAACACATCTGTGTGCTGATGCTGCAAGCACCACTGCAATTGAAAGTAATCTTCGGCAAAACGACAAATCTTCAGGTCAGGCAAATCAGGAAGGTGCAAGACTTGAACTTGGTGATACGAAGCACAATGGCAATGGGGAGCCTGCAGCTGACCTTTTAACTGGAGAAAAATGCTATTCTTGAATGTTCTCTTGTTTCAATGAGTGCATCGGTGGATCTGTGCAAAGAGAATCCATTAATGTTTCAGGTCCAAGTTAAACCTGTCTCACGGTGCGAGTCCACCCACTCGTGGTAGAATTAACATAGCGGGAAAGACGGAACTCGTGGACGTAACTTAGCGACTCATAACGCTAATGGCAGGTACTCTGGAAACTTGTTAATTCATGAAAATCTTTCAACATGATGAAAGATTTCCACGAGTCAAAATTACTCTTGAAGTAAAAAATGTAAACTTATAAACTCGTTGTGAGAACGTAGTAGCCTGTGAATTTACCGTAGTGACTCGTGAGTCTATCGTGGGCACTCTTTAACTCAGCGGGACAGGCAGCATCTCTGGAGAGGAGGAATGGGTGACGGGATGATGTTTCCAAAATTCTGCTGCGTCTTTGTGTTACTCCAGCACTGTGTGTTCACTTTTTGTCAACCAGCATCTGCCCTTTCTTGTGTATGACATTATTTGTATCTGTGGCAGTTGATTGTCGCTCCCTTCAGTTTCCCAGGGGGTCGGGACGGGACTGGAGTTGGAAGGAGAAGGTGTGTGGGGGGGGGGGGGGGGGGGTGGAGGGGAGGGGAGTGGGGAGAGGGGGGAGGGGAGTGGGGGGAGGGGAGTGGGTGGAGGGGAGTGGGGGAGGGGGGGGGGGGGTTGGGGTGACAGTATGGGAGATGTATGAGAGGTGTACTGACTGTGTGGGCAGACACTTTGGTAGTGATTGCCCATGGGGTTCACTGTCGAGGACTTCATAATGCAGAGATCTTGAACATAGATTAGACGGAGTACAGGAAGAAGATAGATAGCTTGGACAACAGACAATAGACAATGGGTGCAAGAGTGGGCCATTCGGCCCTTCGAGCCAGCACCGCCATTCAATGTGATTATGGCTGATCATCTACAATCAGTACCCCGTTCCTGCCATCTCTGCATATCCCCTGACTCCGCTATCTTTAAGAGCCCCATTTAGCTCTCTCTTGAAAGTATCCAGAGAACCAGCTTCAACTGCACTCTGAGGCAGAGAATTCCACAGACTCACAACTATCTGTGTGAAAAAGTGTTTCCTCATCTCCATTCTAAATGGCTTACTCCTTACGTGCGATGAGCGTTCCCCGCACTGGGCCTGTACTCGCTGGACTTTAGAAGAATGAGGGGGGACCTCATTGAAACATACGGAAAAGTGAAAGGCCTGGATAGAGTGGATATGGAGAGGATGTTTCCACTAGTGGGAGGGAAATGTTTAAAGTTTAATGGAGAGTCAATAACGAGCGGGGCAAGTTTTATTACACAGAGGGTGGTGGATGCCTGGAACGTGCTGCCATGGGTGGAGGCAGATACGATAGTGGAGTTTATGAGCTTTTTAGACGGATGTGCAGGGATATGGAGTGATGAGGTGGGAGTTAAGGCAGGGACTATCCCATCGTTTAAGAAACAGTTGGACAGGTACATGAATAGGACAGGTTTGGAGGGCTATGGACCAAGAGCAGGCAGGTGGGACTAGGGTAGATGGGACATGTTGGCCGGTCTGGGCAAGTTGGGCTGAAGGGCCTGTTTCCACACTGTATGGCTCTACGCGCGGGTTTGTAGGTTAATTGGCCCTCGGTGCAAGGTGTGTAATGCGTGGCAGAGAAAGGGAGATAAGGTTTAGGTTTATTACTGCCATGTGTACTGATATACTTTCCTGAAACATTTGGTTTGCATGCCCAGCTCAGATCAGAGTAGAGATGAATACAAGTTGGGAAAAGGGAAAGTACAACAGAATCTGGGGGGGTTCTTGTTCATCAGTCAATGAAAGTAAGCATGCAGGTACAGCAGGCAGTTAAGATAACATAGTGTCTTAGTAACTTAGATATCTTAGTAACATAGTGTTAAGTCAACAACCTTTCCGTAATGTCAGCAAGACAAAGGCGCTAATCGTTGACTTCAGGAAGCAAGATGATGTACTTGCCCCAATCAGTATCAATGGTGCCAAAGTGGAGATGTTTGAGAGATTCAATCTTTAACAATTTTTCCTGGACATTGAAACTACAGTCAAGAAAGCACACCAATGCCTCACCTTCCTCCGAAGAGTAAGAAAAATAGGCATTTCTTCAATTAGCTCAGCATGTCTTAACAACCAACTGATGCAGCCTAGAAAGCATCATATTGGGATGCATCACAGCTTGGTTCAGCAACATCTCAGCCAAAGACTGCAAGATGTTGCAGAGTTGTGAAGATAGCCTCTATGTAATGCATAACATCACAGAGACCAGCCTCCCACCATCTACAATTTACTCTACACCAGAAAAGCAGCCAACATAATGAAGGAACTTTTTTACCCTGGTCATTCCCTCTTCCACCCTTTCCTGACTAGCAGAAGATATAAAAGCTTGAAAACACATATGCCACTAAATTCAGGAAATGCTTTATCCAAGATGTTATCAGCTTACTGAATGGGCCTCCCATAAATTAGGGTGTAGTTCCAATCTTCCAACCTACCTCAAAGTCAAAGTCAAAATCAAAAGAGTTTATTGTCATGTGTCCCTGACAGGACAATGAAATTCTTTCTTTGCATAGCACAACAGAACATAGTAGGCATTGACTACAATTATATACTTAAATACACACATTAAATAATAAATTAATAAAGTGCAAATAACAGATGGAGGGGTATTACTGTTCAGAGTTTTGTCCGAGCCAGGTTTAATAGCCTGATGGCTGTGGGGAAGTAGCTATTCCTGAACCGGGTCGTTGCAGTTCTCAGACTCCTGTACCTTCTACCTGAAGGTAGCAGGGAGATGAGTGTGTGGCCAGGGTGGTGTGGGTCCTTGATGATGCTGCCAGCCTTTTTGAGGCAGCGACTGTGGTAGATCCCCTCGATGGAAGGAAGGTCAGAGCCGATGATGGACTGGGCAGTGTTTACTACTTTTTGTAGTCTTTTCCTCTCCAGGGCACTCAAGTTGCCGAACCAAGCCACGATGCAACCAGTCAGCAAGCTCTCTACTGTGCACCTGTAGAAGTTAGAGAGAGTCCTCCTTGACAGACCGACTCTCCGTAATCTTCTCAGGAAGTAGAGGCGCTGATGAGCTTTCTTAATAATTGCATCTGTGTTCTCGGACCAGGAAAGATCTTCACAGATGTGCACGCCCAGGAATTTGAAGCTCTTGACCTCATTACAGATCTTGGGTATTTTCTCTGTATCTCTAATGCTATAAAGTTGTAACACCGTAATCTACACTGGTATTTTTTTCTTTGCTGTTGTATTTGTGTATGGCTTGATGGTACTCACATACAATATAATTTGACTGGATAACACGCAAACTAACCGTTTCACTATATCTTGCTACACGTGACAATAACAATCCAATAACATTACCAACAGAATATGAGAGGAACTAAGCAAAAAGACTGTAAAATCTGCTGTAGTTAACTAAGAACAAAAATATTTGCAAAATGTATTCTATATTCCTCACAAAAATTATGTTGGATTATAATTTTCTTTCGGAGTTACGTGACTGACTTCGTGAAGACCCCGCCAGCACGCATGCGCGACATATGCCTCGACAAGCTGGGGGGGGGGGGGGGGAGGAGTGCGCTCTCTCCACCAGCTCCTTCAAAAGGCCGTCAGGTAAGCCCACTAACCTTTACTTCATACAGGATGGACGCCAAAGGCAAACGGAAGGCGACACTCTCCAGGAGCCGTGGGGTATCGACAAGCCAGCGGCCTCTCTCACCGGAGCTGCGAGCATCACCGGCAGCATCCGGACGGTCGGGGGGAAGAGTGCGGAAGTCGGGCGCTTCCGTTACACCAGCGCCCGACTTATCGCCTGAATAGCTGACCGCACAGGAGCTGATGTTACCGACCCAGACTTCGTGCCCCCATCCCCCAGGAAGCGGGGGAGCAGACAGGTACGTGGACAGGTGCCTCGCTCGTCGCCAGCGACCTCACCCCGAGTTGCAGTGGATCCACGGGGACCGGGCCGGGGAACGGCTGCGCTACAGGGGAGCCCAGCAGCCGCATTCTGCCACGTACAGCTGCCGGGGATATCTGCCGTAGGGTAGTCTGGCAGGGCTACTGCTGCGTCGAGCAGCCCTGCAGGAGCAGGTGCTGCCGGCATAACACCTCGTCAGGCTGCGGTCAAGGGCGTTGGTGGCAGCAGTAGACGGTCGGTTAGCTTAGCTCTGGCAGCTGCCGACCATGCACCTCCACGCAGAACATTGGGCGACAGTGGAGGTAAGCCTGCACGGACTCCGGGGAGCCAGGTTCCCAGGATGGCGCCGATTCATCTCCACCGCCTTCATACCAGGCAGGTGGGCCGCCACAATCTGCTCGAAGGCCGACTAGCAGAGAGTCCTTGCGGGAGTCGTATGAGCCTACAGGGGCGGTAGGCCATGACAACCTGCCTTCGGACCCTAGTCTGCATCTTACGAAGGTGTGGTCCGTTGGTGGAAGCCCCACAGAATTTGCAGAGCCTGGGGAAGTCGGCTTGTCCGCTGCGAGTAGCGGGGACGGTCGCATTGAGCGGTTGGAGCTCTTGGTGGAGCAACTCCTCCAGCGGGACAGGGACCGGGATGAACGGGACTCTCAGGCCTCTACTAGCCACGCCAGGAGCCCGCTCAGCCTCTCGTCTTCTCCAGCCAGGAGTGCCAGCAGTTGTCCGGCCGCTGCCTTCGAAGATGACCCGGGACTGCCGGAGACCGCAGAGCCAGAGCACGAGGAGGACATGCTGGACGTGGTGGGCAAATTTGCCACGGCTACCCACACAGGGGAGCCACTGCACCACAAACTGGCGGGCACCATTAATTACCTGACCACTCACCAGCTTCAGGGTCAGGTACTTAATGAGCCCATGGATAAATTCAAACCACCTGAGAACTGCATCAATCTCAGTGTTCCTACGGCTAATGCCCAGATCTGGGGACACTTGAGCACGACCACCAAGATGCAGGACGTCCGTCTCCAGCGCATCCTGAAGCTCCTCTCGACGGGCATTACGGCGTATGCCAGGACCCTCGATGGGGATAATGTGTCCAGCGAGCAGCAGGATGCCCTGGCACTTCTATGCAACGCCCAGTTTGAAATCAACTGCCTGCGCAAGAGCTCCACCCGGCCCACTCTCAACCCGAAATTTGCGGGATTGTGCCGTCCCTCCACTGCTCCACCACCTATCAACTGTTTGGGAAAGATCTCTCCAAGCAAGTCAAAGAACTCGACGAGGAGGCCAAAACTGTGGGCCTTATGAAACCTCCTCCGGCTAAAGCCCACCCATATCACCGTCAACAACCACACACTACTTGGAAGCAGCGCCAGCCGGATAGGACGCCAAGGACCTATCCCCTCCACTTACCCAACCACAGGGGCCTTTTTTAGGGCAAGGCCTGTAGCGGCCCGCATGGAAGATGCGGCCGCCGTCCCGACAACCACCGCAACGTCCCCCCAAAACGCCATACGCCAGGACCCGCCGTTAACTATGGAGGTAAGGGGGTCTGGTTCCTCCCAGGCAGTAGCACTTCTTCCTGCACAAGTCGGGGGACGGTTGCGGGCATTTAGGGGAGCTTGGGATACTATCACCACTGACGTGTTTATTCTACAAAGTGTTCAAGGTTATGTCATAGAATTCATTGATGGTCAACTTCCCCCTACCCAGCATGCACCTCAGCGAAAATTTACACTCTCTCAAAATGAGATTGAGGCAGGACATGCTGAAATCTTACGGCTCGCAGCCAAAGGGGTGATTGGCAAAACGACGCACGAACCCCTTGAGTTTGTGTCCAACATCTTCACAAAAACCAAAAAAGATGGGGAGTGTCGGATTATCATAGACTTAACCGAGTTGAACACTTTTGTACAATGTACCCACTTTAAAATGGATACCTTCGAAACAGCGAAGCAGATGTTTTACCTGGGATACTTTATGGCCTGTATCGATTTAAAAGATGCATACTATACAGTTCCCATCACAGAAACGCACAGAAAGTTTCTGAAATTTGTCTGGAAGGTACAGTTGTGGCAATACAAAGCATTACCTAATGGGCTCACCACAGCCCCCAGACTATTTACCAAATTAGCGAAACCTATATTGGCCCTCCTCCGACAACAAAATTATATTGCCATGGCGTATTTAGATGATATCCTTATCGTGGGTCAGACCCTCCAACTGGCTACACAGGCAGTTACAGCGACCAAATCTTTATTCGAGAAGCTAGGGTTTGTAACCCATCCAGACAAATCCAAACTGCACCCCTCTCAAATTATGGATTACCTGGATCACCCTTCACAACCTTAATGATATCACTATCCCAACCAACAAAGCTATCGCCATAAAAGAAGCGTGCCACAGCCTTGCTTGCGCCAGGGTTCCGACCATCCGGCAAACGGCAAAGGTGTTTGGGAAGCTGGTAGCTACATTCTCAGCTGCGCAATTCGGCCCATTACATTACCAAAATTTACAAAGTACAAAGATCGCAGCATTAAAAGCAAATGCTGGGCACTTTGATCGACCAATCCGGTTGCCACAACAGGCTAGAGCTGAGCTAGAATGGTGGATTGACAATATTAGTGAGTGTCACAGACCCATCATTGTTAGCAACCCATCCGTCGTGCTACAGACTGACGCAAGCGCACAAGGTTGGGGTGCAACTGACACCATGTCCAGTTGTGGTGGCAGATGGGGCTCTCACGAGTCTACCCTCCTCCAGACACAAGGGATAAATTATCTGGAGATGTTAGGGGCTTTCCATGGAATACGGGCTTACTGTACTAACTCACGGGACTTACATGTCTGCCTCCAAATAGATTACACAATGGTGGTGTCTTATATCAATCATATGGGTGGTATCAGGTCGTTATCTTGTGATGAATTGGCAAACACAATTTGGCACTGGTGCATCGAGAGAAATATTTGGATCACAGCGACCTATTTGCCAGGGAAGCTCAATACAGTGGTGGACACCAGGTCATGAGTGTTCAATGACAACATCGAGTGGATGTTGAACCCCCAAATTTTTGCTGATATTATAGCTCACTATGGGACACCAGATATTGACCTCTTTGCGTCCAGGTTGAACCATCAGATACCAACGTATGTGTCTTGGGAACCAGACCCTGGGGCAGTAGCTATGGATGCTTTTTCTATCCATTGGGGGAAATGGTTTTGCTACGCATTTCCCCCATTCTGCCTCATCAGTCGGGTATTGCAGAAAATTAAACTGGATTCTGCAACTGGCATTTTGATCATCCCCGACTGGCCTACACAGCCATGGTACCCGATGGTCCTCAAAATCTTGAAACATCCATGGCTCCTGATTGGTAAACACCCCAAATTAATTACTAACCCCATTACGGGGGACAGTCACCCGTGCCATGGTCACCTAAACATGTTGGCCTGCAGGTTCTAAAGAGGCCGCTCGTCAAGGCTGGCATATCACCACGAGCCATGGAACTCATCTCAGCATCATGCCGAGCATCAAACAGGAGGCAGTACCTCATACAGATCAGGAAATGGGAGGCATTCTGCTCTCATACCAACATGACTTCCAACTCGGCAACAATCCCTGATGTCCTGGAATTTCTAGCGGGCCTTCATTTCGATGCTGGCCTTAACTACAGTGCCATCAACAGCACCAGGAGTGCACTGTCCTCATACCTGGACATAGGTATAGGCTCCAACCACCTGGTGTCTAAATTCATGAGGGGAGTGTTTAACACCAACCCTCCACGGCCCAGATACAACATCACCTGGGACACAGGGATCGTTCTGACTCTACTGAGGAGCTGGTCTCCTATGACCGAGTTACCACTCAAACAGCTCACCCTCAAAGTGGTGATGCTGATGACACTGACTACAGCTCAACGAGTCCAGGCATTACAAAAGCTGCGGCTGGATAGCATGGTCTCCACCCCTACACAGGTGACTTTCTTTGTCCAGGACCTATTGAAGCAGCACAAACCTGGGGCTCATGGGCTGCAGTTGGAGTTTTGGGTGTACCCCACTGATGCCACCCTCTGCATAGTCACCCACCTCTGCCTCTACATCAGCACTACATCAGGAAGATGGAGCAGGGGCTCCTCATCAGCCACAAACCTCCGCATCACCGGGTGACTGTGCAGACTATCACCAGGTGGCTCAGGGCGGTGTTGGGTGCAGCGGGAGTCGCTAATAACATTTTTAAATCTCACTCTACCAGGGCTGCATCCACATCAGCGGCGAGAGCCATGGAGGTGCCTATGGACCACATCCTCGCCACCGCGGGCTGGGCTAGTGAAGCAACCTTCCAAAGGTTCTACAACAAACCACTGGTCGCCCCCGCAACATTCGCAGACGCCGTGCTGGGAGCCGCTCGGTGAATGTTTGTCCCCGGGTTTGGGTTATTTGTTTGTTATTATTTGTGCAATAAATATGCATTATTTTTCAGCCTGTTCCGACTGAACTGCATTAAGAGCCTTCCTCCATCACGATTGCGGCAGTGTGATAGCATGGACGTTGTCCAGGGCGTGAAATCACAGAGCTTTGAAATCTTCACGAAGTCACTCACGTGACTCCGAAATAAAATAGTAAGATTAAACGAGAACTTATCAAGTTCGAAGGTTGATCTTTATTTTATGAGGAGTTGCGGTGAGGGATTTTGTGCCCTCCGCTCCCACCCTCAATCATAAGGTCAACTGGTATGTTCTACGTTCCTAATCTTACTATTTTCAGTCATGGTGCGTTCTGTGATTCCACACCGCTGCTTTGAAGGATGTCGCACATGCGTGCTGGCGGGGTCTTCACGAAATCCCTCACCGCAACTCCTCATAAAATAAAGATCAACCTTCGAACTTGGTAAGTTCTCGTTTAATCTTACTATTATAATGAATTGGAATAGAACCAGAAAAACCTCAGAGATAGTGGCGAACAATTGGTCTAGAGTGAATGAGGAGATGAAATAAATTGTCATTAGATTAAATACAACTATTTGTGAACATAAACAGAGGAATGTAAAGTTTCAAAATGCAGAGCTACAGGTTTTCTGGTTTAGATAATTTAATTGGTGTGAAAAGTCACAAAGGAGATCCAAGCAGATAATTTGCCAGGGATGATCTGAGAAAAATGTTCCTAGCAAAAGATGTGATATTCACGTGACAGGTATGCTGTCGGAGGACTGCGAAGAAGGAACCTGATGCCACAAGGTTCACAAAAGGCAATCCAATCATCCACGATGGCATATCGTGCAACCAGGCCATCTATGCTAAAACAAAGAGTAACATTGGAGTTCTCCTTGAAAATATGTAGTTAAAATGGTCACCAGCACCGTCACATTTGGCAGCAGAGGCAACACCATTCCCAACCCATCCACCTGCTCCTCCTCATCTAATTAATTAGCCAATGTGCTCCCACCATCACCCCTCACTGCAACAGAGCCAACAATGGAAAATAAGGTATATGCATCAATGTTAAACTACCTACTAAGTCATCTTTGGAATTCTCTGCCTCAGAGGGCGGTGGGGGCCGGATCTCTGGATACTTTCAAAAGAGAGCTAGACAGGGCTCTTAAAGATAACGGAGTCAGGGGATATGGGGAGAAGGAAGGAATTGTGGATGATCAGCCATGATCACATTGAATGGCAGTGCTGGCTCGAAGGGCCGAATGACCTACTCCTGCACCTATTGTCTATTGTCTGTTGTCCTTGTTTTTATTTTATTTCTGGAGTGCATTTAACCGTGCATTATAAAATATTTTATTGCACAATAAATGCAGTACATAAAATATAATCTACTACCAACAAAATATAAAATAGGAAACATGCAAATGGATCCGACAAAATCCAATTCATGTACAATTGCACAAATAAAACAGCTTCTAGAACCAAACTCATATTGAATGTTTCTGATTTACCCTTGATAAATGCACTTTAAAATTTCAGATTTTTCTATGGTTTACATTACTGATAATAATTGTTTGGAGATCAACATTCAATTCCCACCAAGATTTTCTGTCCCTTGCCATTTTTCATTGCCACTCAAAAGAACTCTTTTTCTTGACAATACAATAATACGTCGATTCGCGCTCTCGATACATTCCTAGAATATGGAGCGCTAAACGAAATAGTGCTCAACGCAGTCGTTATATCAGAGCATTAATAGAGAAGCAGTCCTGATAATTTTTTTTAACCTGAGAAATATATAGAACTTTATTCATATCATAATGTGCATGTGGAATATAGGTAATAATAAACAGTCTAATGTATATTAATGTATCTTTAATAATTAATAAACAAATTAGAATATTGAACTATATTATGAATAATATAAATTCGAAGAATGACTAATGTAAAAGAGCAACAAGTCACAGTAGCTTTGGGATGTAAGACAGCAGAGGACATCTGGGATGAGAGTCTAGCTGTGGTACCTGGCTGTTTTGGTTGCTTCTTGAAGATCTAGGGTCTTTTCTCAGGAAGCAATTCAGGAGAGATCCTGCTACTAAGAGATCCAGAACAGATCCCGTCCAGAGCACCTCCCTTTATCTCACTGCTGCAGACAAAATCAATGTCGCTCTCAGTAAACTGCTCAAGGATTTACCTAATTCTTGCAATACATTTACTGAGGAATAATTAGAAAACATAGGAAATAGATGCAGGAGGAGGTGCGGTATAATTGTGATCATGGCTGATCATCCCCAATCAGTAACCCGTGCCTGCTTTCTCCCCATATCTCTTGATTCCGCTAGCCCCTAGAGCTCTATCTAACTCTCTTTTAAATTCATTCAGTGAATTGACCTCTACTGCCTTCTGTGGCACAGAATTCCACAAATTCATAACTCTCTGGGTGAAAACATTTTTTTTCATCTCAGTTATAAATGGCCACCCCTTTGTTCTTAGACTGCGGACCCTGGTTCTGGACTCCCCCAACATTGGGATTTTTTTTCTGCATCTAGCTTGTCCAGTCCTTCTATAATTTTATATATTGTATATGAATATTTTATATTAACCTTGTGAACCTACGCTGCACTGCCTCAATAGCAAGGACGTCCTTCCTCGAATTAGGAGACCAAATCCTTTTGTTATGAAGGCCAACATGCCATTAACTTTCTTCACTGCCTGCAATAACTGCATGTTTACTTTCAGTGACTGGTGTATAAGGACACCTAGGTCTGGTTGCACTTCCCTTTTTCCTAATCTGACACCATTGTGATAATAATCTGCCTCCTTGTTCTTGCTGCCAAAGTGAAAAACATCACATTTATCTACATTATACTACATCTGCCTTGCACCTGCCCACTCACTCAACTGGTCCAAGTCACCCAGCAACCTCCAAGCATCCTCTTAGCGGTTCACACTGCCACCCAGCTTTGTGTCATCTGCAATATTGCTAGTGTTACTTTTGATCCCATCATCTTAATCATTAAAACATATTGTAAATAGTTGTGGTCCCAGCACCGAGCCTTGCGGCACACCACTTGCCACTCACTGCCTAACATTCTGACAGGGACCCGTTTATTCCCACTCTTTGTTTCCTGTCTGCCAACCAATTCTCGATCCATAACCATATAACATATAACCATATAACAATTACAGCACGGAAACAGGCCCTCTCAGCCCTTCCAGTCCGTGCCGATCATTTGTTTTCCCCTAGTCCCATCTACCTGCACTCAGACCATACCCCTCCAAATACCTATCCACTTTACTTTAAAATGTTAAAATCGATCCTGCCTCCACCACTTCTGCTGGAAGCTCATTCCACACAGCCACCACCCTCTGAGTAAAGAAGTTCCCCCTCACGTTACCCCTAAACTTCCGTCCCTTTATTCGCATGTCATGCCCTCTTGTTTGAATCTTCCCTACCCTCAATGGGAAAAGCTTATCCACGTCAACTCTGTCTATCCCTTTCATCATTTTAAAGACCTCAATCAAGTCCCCCCTTAATCTTCTGCGCTCCAAAGAATAAAGACCTAACTTGTTCAATCTTTCTCTGTAACATAGTTGCTGGAACCCTGGCAACATTCTAGTAAATCTCCTCTGTACTCTCTCTATTTTGTTGACATCCTTCCTATAATTAGGCGACCAAAATTGTACACCATACTCTAGAATTGGTCTTACCAATGTCTTGTACAATTTTAACATTGCTTCCCTACTCCTATATTCAATGCTCTGATTTATAAAGGCCAGCATACCAAAGGCTTTCTTTACCGTCCCATCTACATGCGATTCCACCTTCAGGGAACTATGCACAGTTATTCCTAGATCTCTCTGTTCCACAGCATTCCTCAATTCCCTACCATTTACCATGTACGTCCTATTTTGATTTGTCCTGCCAAGATGTAGCACTTCACACTTATCAGCATTAAACTCCATCTGCCATCTTTCAGCCCACTTTTCCAAATGGCCCAAATCTCTCTGTAGACTTTGAAAATCTAAAAATTTCATGTCAATACCCTACCCCCAATACCAAGTGCTCTAATTTTGCCCACTAATCGCCTGTGGGACCTTATAAAAGGCTTTCTGAAAGTCCAGATAAACTACATTCACTGGCTGTCCTTCATCCATTTTGCTTGTCACATTTTCAAAAAATCCCAGAAGATTAATCAAGCAGGATTTCCCTTTCATAAATCCATGCTGACTTGGATCAATCCTTTAACTGCGATCCAAATGCGCTGTTATTACTTCTTTAATAATTGACTCCAGCATCTTCCCCTCCACCAATGTCAGACTAACTGGTTTTCTCTCGCTCCTTTCTTGAAAAGTGGAATAACATTAGCTGCCCTCCAATCCACAGGAGCTGATCCTGAATCTATACGACATTGGGAAATGATCACCAATGTGTCCAAGATTTCCAGAGCCACCTCCCTGAGTACCCTGGGATGCAGACCATCAGGCCCTGGGGATTTATCAGCCTTCAGTCCCATCAGTCTATCCAATACTATTTCTTGCCTAATGCAAATTTCTTTCAGTTCCTCTGTCTCCCTAGATTCTCTGTCTACTAGTTCATCCGGGAGATTGTTAGTGTCTTTCTTAGTGAAGACAGAACCAAAGCATCTGTTCAAATCTTCTGCCATTTCCTTGTTCCCCATAATAATTTCACATGTTTCTGCCTTCAAGGGACCCACATTTGTCTTTACTAATCTTTTTCTCTTAACATATCTAAAGAAGCTTTTACTATCCTTTTTTATATTCTTGGCCAGAGTACCCTCGTACTTCATCTTTTCACCCGGTATTGCCCTTTTTGTTACCTCCTGTTGTCCTTTGAAAGTTTTCCAATCCTCTGGCTTCCCGCCTCTCTTTGCTATGTTATACATCTTTTCTTTTAGTTTTATTCCATCCCTAACTTCCCTTGTCAGCCACGGTGTCCTCTTACTCCCCTTAGAATCTTTCTTCCTTTTTGGAATGAAATGATCCTGCATCTTCTGGATTATGCCCAGAAATTCCTGCCATTGCTGTTCCACCGTCATTCCTGCTAGTGTAAATCCTGGCCAAAAAGGAGCAGGAATAGAACTAAAATTTAGTAAACGATTCATGCATTACAAGGCCATTTTGGTCAAGTCTGTGTTTCTGTATATAAGAAGATAAGCTGCTGAATGGTGCCAGTAAGTCTAGAGCCCAGGTCAATGTTGCAGATAAGAAATGTGTGAGTATCTCTTCCATTGTCAGTATGAATGAGATTCTTGCAGAAGATCTTCAAAGAATTGTAAATGCATGAAGTTGATTGGATCGCTGCAACAGAATTGTAAATAATGTAAATAATGTTGCCAGACAGTTATCCTGCTGTTTGTTGCTTGGTCAAAGTGTTAAGCCCTGGCAGGATTGTTTTGAATTCCAGGGTAAATGTTGTGTTATTCAATTCAGTTAGCTTCCTTCCAGAAGCTTCTCCATGAAACAATGTATGGGAGATTCTATAATTGGTTTGGGGAATTGTCAATAATGTATTGATGTAATTCATATGTTTGATTGGACTGTAAAGAGACCACCCCTATGTAGTTCGGCCCCTCAAGGTTCATGGACCTATAAAAGGTGGCTCCATCTTAGATTGAGGTCGATCTTCTGGAGGAGCACTTGGGACGGCTTGACCCTTTGGAGTGTATCTGCTTGCTCGAGGCTGAAGGGCTTGACCAGGCGGAGACAAGGATCGAACCCGCGTTGGTTTAGGTATCGTATAGGGGAATTAGCTGTTCAATCCAAAAATAAAGTTTCCCGGTCATATCTCTGGTCGCTCTGCGGCTAAACATCATGGAGCTGGAGGCCTACTGCATGGTGTGGACTTACCATCGGAGCCGATTCCTTGCCTGGGATCGATGCTGCAACCACGGCCTGCGGACTTTAACATCAAGGGCTCACAGTCTCGGGAGAGACCAAGTCGGGAAGCTCCAAAACCGCATGATGTTCGACAAGCCCCGACCCGAGGTAGATCGCCCAGCACGGGGGAGCTGAGATTTCCCCCCCCCCCCCCCCCCCCGATGCAGGAGCTTGATTGCCCCGATGAGGAGGCCCGCCACTGGTAATGGGAGTACGATCGAGCCGTCAACGGAAAGTTAGAGGCCCCCTCCAGAGATTGAGCTTTTTTTCGCCTTCCATCACAGTGAGGAATGTGGAGGAGTCACTGTGGTAGATGTTTATGTTAAATGTATTTTGTGTGTTGTTGCTTTTTATTAGTATGACTGTATGGCAAATCAAATTACTTGTATGTTGCAAAACATACTTGGCTAATAACGTATGATTATGACTATGACTATGAATTGTCTTCTCTCTTGTGGACTTCAGTTTAAGCTGCTCTAAGAGTCCATCTTGGGGGCACTCTACAAACTCCCTTTCTTGGGGTCCAGAACCAACCAATTCTAGTAAGCTTTTCCTTTGCTTCGAGCCTTAGATTCTTCCGTACTCCATTCATGCAGTTTTGGGTTACTTCATCCCAGGCTGCTTTGATATTACCTATGATCATTATGATGACGTTGTTTTCGAGAATTTCCTGATAGATTGTTTGTCTTGACCACCTGTCTGCTCAGCAAGTTGTCTGAAGGTGCAGCAAAGGTTGTAGGCTTTGAAATGAAAAATGACTCCCTGAACTATTGGTTGCAGCAAGGAAGTTGTGGTCCTAGTAAGGGAGTCCTGTAGCGGTGAGTAATCTTCAGTGGAAGATTAACCACCTCTACAGGAATGCAGGTCCAAATGCAGGTCTACAGGAATATCGCCCACCAACAATGTTTCCGATTCAAGGTTATTTTCTTCACAATATCGTTTCACAGCTTGGCAAAAATGTGACACAAACTAATGTGTGAAAATACCTTTTGGCACCCAGGCCTTCTTGCTTGATTTCCAAATCACAGGTTGATGCATTTTTGATAATTCCCTCATTGCTTGTGGAGTTTCTAAATGATAAATGAGCATCGGCTTCAGCTGAACGTCTCCTGAAGCATTACCATCAAGTAGGAGTGTTAAACGGTCTTTTCCAGCCTTGAACCAACAAGCTCGTTTTTTCTTCTGTGAAATAAAAGAGTGGTTTGCATTCATTTCCAGAAAAAAGCCTATTTCATCAACAATGATGTCAAGCTGGGGAGAGTGGATGTCATGGTCAACAATTGCATTGAGATTCTGGGAAAATTCCTTCGCTGCCTGCATGTCTGCACTTGTAGCTTCACCAGAGACACCGATGCTGTGAAGGTTGCAGCATTGTTTGAACCTGTCAAACCAATCTCTGCTAACTGTGGGTAGACAAAAATGCTGGAGAAACTCAGCGGGTGAGGCAGCATCTATGGAGCAAAGGAAATAGGCAAAGTTTCAGGTCGAAACCCTTCTTCAGACTGTTAACTGTGAGTGTTTCTGAGCTATCTCTTTCTTCTTCTTGTAGATGTATGAAGATCTTTGCTTTTTCCATGATGATCAGCTGGCTTAATCACATTGCTTTTGGAAATCGAACTAAATGAAACCCATATCTTCCATTTTGTCCAAAAGAAATACACCCTGAGCGAGTCACCTTCTTTGTTAATAACTGTGAGGTCGTCATGGCAACAATTTTTATCATATATGCATTTTTTATTATGCTTCCAGCCCTTGATGTAGTGAAGTTGAAAGATTGATCCTTCATCCACCTGACTCTAACCAGTTTCAAACACTTGTAGCTTTACATCCAATGTAATACTTTCCCTCGGCAAATTAGATGCACTTTCAGCACTTGAAGTTGAGGTAGCAGACTGTTTTCCAGTCACAATGGATGGAGATTGTATAGATAAGATAACAAATTCTGTGAGACAACCAGAATGTGTGCACTATTCGTGCTAGAGCTTGAACTAACTGAGGACTGAGAAGAAACTGGCGATCGGATGTGAGCACACATGCGATGCATCCTGATTGGCTACAATAATGTAAACGAATATAGGCACTCTTGGCGGCTTGTTCGAATTTGCAATTTATTTTTTGAAACAAATAAGGCTCCAAAATGAAAGAATGCTATGGTGAACCAGGACAATGCAGCATAGCGATGGACAAGGAATTACTGTACTTGCTATTAAGCTAGTATAGAAAGGTTTGATGGACTAGATCCCAGTATGGTAGGTTTTGCTGAATGGGAAGAAACTGAGTAGTCAAAGTTTATATTTCTTGATTTAGATTAATGATGGGTGACCTCATTGAAACCTACACATCTTTCACTGGATTTGAGACCAAGGATGCAAGATGGTAGACAGAAGTGCTGGACAAACTCAGCGGGTGCAGCAGTATCTATGGAGCGAAGGAAATAGGCAACGTTTCGGGCCGAAACCCTTCTTCAGACTGATGTAGGGTGGGGTGGGGGGGAGAGAAGAAAGGAGAAAAGAAGAGGAGGAGCCAGAGGGCTGAGGGAGAGCTGAGAAGGGGAGGAGACAGCAAGGGCTACCGGAAATTGAAGAAGTCAATGTTTATGCCTCTAGGGTGCAAACTGCCCAAGCGGAATATGAGGTGCTGCTCCTCCAATTTCCGGTGGTGCTCACTCTGGCCATGGAGGTGGCCCAGGACAGAAAGGTCGGATTCGGAATGGGAAGGGGAGCCACAGGGAGATCAGGTTGGTTAATGAGGACCGAGCGGAGGTGTTCGGCGAAACGATCGCCAAGCCTATGCTTGGTCTCACCGATGTAGATCAGCTGACATCTAGAGCAGTGGATGCAATAGATGAGGTTGGAGGAGATGCAGGTGAACCTCTGTTGCACCTGGAATGACTGCTTGGGTCCTTGAATGGAGTCAAGGGGGGAGGTAAAGTGGCAAGTGTAGCATCTCTTGCGGTTGCAAGGGAAAGTGCCCGGGGAGGGGCTGGTGGGGTGAAAGGTGAGGACTAGGAGGACTCTGTCCTTGTTGCGAGTGGGGGGATGGGGAGAGAGAGCAGTGTTACGGGGTATTGAAGAGACCCTAGTAAGAGCCTTATCTATAGTAGGGGAGGGGAACCCCAGTTCCCTGAAGAAAGAGGACATTTCCGATGCCCTGGTGTGGAACACCTCATCCTGGGAGCAGATGCGGCGTAGACTGAGGAATTGGGAGTAGGGGATGGAGTCCTTACAGGAAGCAGGGTGGGAAGAAGTGTAGTCTAGATAGCCATGGGAGTCAGTGGGTTTATAGTGGATGTCGGTCAGATGTCTATCACCTGCGATGGAGAATTGTTTTTTTACTCAGGATATTTTGTAATTCTTCACCCTGGAGAGCTCTGGATGCTCAATCATTGTGTCAATTTAAAACAGAGATCGATAGATTTCTGGATTTTATAGAAATTTATGGAGATAGTACATGTCAGCTATGATCTTGATAGGCAGGCTTCCCCTGCTTGAGCTTAACTCCTCAAACCTTCTCAACACACTTCCATCTTGCCTGGTGCTATATCTGCTACCCTAAAGATGCTATTTCATCCATCACTCACACTAAGTACGTGTACCCTGATGCACAGCCACAACATGCCAAGCCTTAATGCGCAAATTCAAATTCAAGTTACATGCAAGCAAAAAGAGCAAGGGCAGCTGTCACCTGGGAACAATGCCACCTACAAGTGCCTTCAGATAGCACACAATTCTGTCTCGGAAATATCCCACCACTCATTTTTTACTGCTGGTTGAAAACGTTAGGTCTGGCTAAGTATAAGCCCAACGGAAGTATCGTCACTTGAAGGATTGACTTGGTTCCGAAACTGATCGTCACCAACTGTAATTAGGAATGGGTAAATTAATCTGTTCTTGTCGGTGACACCCATTTACTGGATTTCAATAAAATTAGACTATTATGGTAAAAGCATTAGAGAAATGGAAAAGGTTCACCTCAGAATCACTAGATTAACAGGGTGAACTGTTGCATTTATGAGAATGCCAGAGAATTCTCACAGAAACATAGAAGGCTGCAGAAAGTGGTGGACATAACGTGGTTATTCACAGGTTAATTCTTTCCCCATTGAAGGGATTTATAAGAAACACTGCCTCGAAAAGGCAACTAGTATCATCAAAGATTCACATACTGCCTTGGCCACTTTCTTATCTCGCTGCTTATATCAGGAATATGGTACAACAGCCTGAGAACCGTTAACTCCTGGTTCAATAGCAGCTCCTTCTCATCTCACATCAGGCTCTTGAACCACACTGCACAACCCTAATAGGGACTACAGTGATCTACTATGGAATCTGTTCAGGTTGCACTCCATACTTCGGTTTGGATTATGGTCTGGTTACGTACTATTACTGATAATCGTTTGCATTATTGATTATTGTATATTTGTTGTGTTGCTGTATTAATACGTCAGTAAAGGTGTAGCAAGTAAGAATTTCATTGTTCTGTTTCTGGTGCAAGTGATAATTAAATACACTTGACTTTTGACTATAATCATTATTGCTGACATGGCTTAGATATCCCGGAAAGCTACCTCCGGGATGATGAAAATTGATAATAAAGCAAAAAGTAATAAATTATTTCCACTGCTCAGCAGAACAGTAACCAAAGGGCATGAATTTAAGTTGAACATAAAAATAATCAATGGGAAAGATGGAAAATATCTTTGCATAGAATAGTTAGATTGTAAAAACGTCCCCCACAAATCCTATGGCAATATTAAAATATGAACTAAATAATATGGATATTTAAAATCTAGCTACAATACATGATGATTTAAAGAGGTAGTTTTGTTGCATGGTAGATTTGTTTGTAAATTAGAAATGTAGATAGGTTTGTGCATCACATGGAAGAGTGGGACTAAACTACTTAACTAAATTGGAGAAAATAAATTGGATAAGCCTAATGGGCCAACTTTAACGTCACGAATGACCCAATATTTTCTCATTCCCATTTAAAGATTGCTGGAAATTTATTTAATTCATATAAAAAATTAGGAGAGAATAAGGGCAACATTTCTACTTCACATGAGCAAACAAATGTATGGAAGCTTCTGTACAAAACAATGTATCAAGACTAGAGCGCACCTTAAAATAGTGAGTTACCAATAATGCAATTGACACATATGCTACAATCACCTTCAAATTTGCCAACAAAGTAGACAATAGAGCAGTTGGATCCCACAGCCACCTTCTGACAAGAATGGGTAAGAAAGAAAGGAAAAATGTATGTGTTTCCAGCAGGCAGGATTCCAGTCATTAGTTAGCTGAAGTGTTCTGCCAGTTAAGATCTCTATGATTATCACAATAAAAAAGTACACATTTCAAGTAATTTAAAATGCAGACGAGACACAAAACTACAAAGGTTTTTCATGCCACAAGCTTCTCAGTGTTGAAAGGGCGAGATTTTTTACATTAGAATTTGCTGACAATATGATTCTCACATTTTATAATTACTATAATGTTTTTAAAATATTTATTGTAAATTAACTTTCTTCTGCATCAGAATAAAAAAACATAGAATATTTTGTTGCGATATACTTATAAAATTATTTTTAATTTGCAAATTGAAGCCATTGGAGGTACTGCCTTATTAAAACAGACAAATAACGTGAGTGGTAAGAGGGTGGAATAAGGTGGGTTGAGAGTAAATCTGTTTTTCTCTAAAAATTCTACCTTAATTATGAATCCTGATATGACTGCTTATGCTAATTTGTTTTGTTTTTTTTTAATATTTTTATTATAGAAACAAAATAATAACAATGTACATTATTTTGCAATGATGAAAATACATGATATTAATGATATATTCGTACTGTTAATAATATTTGTATTATCATTGATTATAAATTTTAAGACTATGTATTTTATATAATTGAGAATACTTGGTACTAGTAATACATTCATAATATTAGTGATATATTCGTACTGTTGATAATATTTATATTGTCATTGATTTTGAAATGTAAGACCATATTTTATATAATTGAAAATACATAATACTAGTAACACCTTCATGATATTCATTATATTTTCATACTGTTAATAATATTTGTATTATCATTGATTTTAAAATTTAAAGATTATATATTTTATATAATTGAAAATACATGATACTAATAATACTTTCATGATATTAGTAATATTTATATTCGTATTGATATTAAAAATTTAAGATTATGTGTTTCTATACATTTTTCTAATTTTTTATAAAAGTATGAAAAAATAGAGAAAAAGAGTGTGAAAAGTTTGATGGAGAATGGAGTATTAATCATGAATCCGTCCTTGGAGATATATTCATGATTTATTATATATATTTCTTCATCCATTCAAATATTCAGGTCTCAGTCAAGCCCTCGTGCCGAACCATTATGACCCTGTAAATATTTAATATATGGAGACCAAATCTTTCTGAAGAGATCTAACCTGTCCATTAGGACAAGCCTCAATCTCTCCAGATGAAGTGTCTCCGACATTTCTGTGTTCCACATTTTGATTGTTGGGGATGTAGGGCCTTTCCAACATTTTAGTATTAATTTTTTCCCAATTATTAAACCATAGTCGATAAAAATTCTTTGGTTCATTGTTATTAGTTGGTCTGTTTCTAGTATTCCAAGTATTATTAACTTTGGATCAGGAGTCAAAGTTATATTGACAACATTCAAAATTATCTTAAATATTTCATTCCAGTATTTTGCAATTTTTATACAGTTAGTGAATGAATGTGATAAATTTGCTTCTGAGTTTTGACATTTATCACATATAGGGGATACTTTTGGAAACATTTTATGTAATTTAGATTTGGAATAATGTAATCTATGTAGTATTTTAAACTGTATAAGGGAATGTTTAGCATTTAACGAGCAATGATGTATATGTTGTAAACTTTCATCCCATATTTCTGGCCTTATAATTTGGCCTAATTCATGATTGAAAAAATTTTTAGGGAGATATATCGGAATTAATTGAAATAGATATAGTAATTGTGGGAGAAAGATCATTTTTATTGCATTAATTTTACCTAACATTGAAATAGGTAAGCTTTTCCAGTATAAAATATTCTTATTTAATTTATTCAATAATGGGGGGAAGTTAAATTTAAATAAAGAGTCGAATCTTTTTGTAACGAAAATCCCAAGATATTTAATATTTTCGTTTGTTATCTTAAAAGGGAATTGTTGTAATATATGTAAGTTATTCACCGTTATTGGCATGAGTTCACTTTTATTCCAATTAATACTGTATCCTGAGAAAGATCCGAATTCCGTTATTAGTTTTAACAAATTTCGGATACTTGTTTCTGGTTCAGTGATATAAAGTAATACATCATCCGCATATAAGGAGATTTTATTTTTAGTGTCTCTAGTATCATATCCATGTATTTCCGGATGTAATCTCACCCTCTGGGCGAGAGGTTCTATTGCGAGTGCAAACAATAAAGGTGATAAAGGACAACCTTGTCTACAACCTCGAGATAAACTGAATTTAGTTGATAACATTCGGTTTGTTGTTATTCTAGCTGTCGGATTTGTATATAACAATTTAATCCAAGTAGTAAACTTCTCTCCCAATTTGAAAGCTTCCATAACCGAAAATAGGTAGGGCCATTCCACTTGATCAAAAGCTTTTTCTGCGTCAAGCGAAATGACTACTAAGTCTTTTTTATTACTTCTTTTCGAATATATAATATTGAATAACCGTCTTAGATTGTATGAGGAATATCTTTTTGGTATAAATCCTGTTTGATCAGGATGGATTAATTCGTTGACAACTGAACTTAGCCTTTGTGCTAGTATTTTTGTTAATATCTTTTGATCAGTATTTAATAGAGCTATTGCTCTATATGATCCTGGTTCATCCAAGTCTTTATTTATTTTAGGTATAAGTGTTATAATAGATTCATTCAACGTTTCTGGTAATTTCTGCTGTGTGTATATCTGTTCATATAATGATTTCAAATGTGGAACCATATGATCATGAAATATTTTATAAAATTCCGAACCTATACCATCTGGTCCCGGTGTTTTACCATTTTTTAATGATCTAATAGATTCTTGGATTTCTTTTGTTGAGATATCAGCATTTAGTAATTCTCTATTTTGTAAATCCAATCCTTTCAGGTTACATTTTTTTTTAAATGCTTCTATTTCTGTTTTATGTACTGTTGTTTTAGCAGTGTATAAGTTTTTATAATATTGCATAAATCTTTCATTAATATCTTTGGGTTGTATTAACAATTCGCCATTATGTGATTTAATTCTATGGATAATTTTTTCAGCTTCCATTTTCCTTAATTGTCGAGCCAATAATTTTTGGGGTTTATCTCCTTGCTTATGCTAATTTGTGAGGGAAACAAATGACCACATTGACATTTTGAAATGGAACATCCAGGTCAGAGTTTGTGAAACAAAAATAATGAAAGAAAATATTACAATTTGTTGCAGATCCCACATTTGGATTTGACAACCACTGCAGATCTCATCATGTGTAGTCATGTTCTCAATCAGTGTATCACAGTTTCAAATGTGAGGATTATATATTTGCCAAAAAACAACATTTCCTTCTGTGATACCTCTATCATGCCAATATAAATAACCATGCAGTTATTGAAAATGATGACTTAGCTTCAAGCCTTTTTGGCAACCAGATAAATAACTTACATACTGTTCAATATGTTGAAAATTGATACATTGTTTTCCTGTTTCCCTGTAGTTTCGAGATATAGGTTAATTTTTGGAGTACAGTCAACATGGAGCCAAATAGATGGGCAGTCAGAATTGTAACACAGGCGGGCAGAGTTTACTGCTAGATGATGACACTGGAGTTATAGAAATTAAAGTTGAAAGGCCCTGAAAAAGTCACAAGGTCTCAATGCATGATGAGCTCGCATCCACTGATTGGAGTGCAGGTACCATTTGAACGATTTCCAAGTCTCGCTAGCATGAACTTAACCATTCATTGGGTGGTCATTCAGCACTGCAAAAGCCAACATAGGCTTATTATAGAGGAACAGAAGGGAACAAATAAATAACGGATATTGTTAATCTGTAGCAGATTAACAACTCGGTTGCCACCTGGCTTGATGCATATTTCTAGTATTTTCTGATTTCGCCTTGTATTGGGGAGCTGCATTTTGCTGAAATAGCTGATCTTAGAGATGCAGGAAGTGAATCTGTGCTGGGAATTCTTTTAATGGAGTGGGTTTCACCTTTCACCTCCAACATATTTGAGCTCTGTTAAAAAGGCCAGAGTTTGTACAAACTCCCTGTGACTGCATGTGTTTTCTATGGGTGCACTGGTTTCCTTCCACACTCCAAAGATGGACTGGTTTGTAGGTAAATTGGCTTCTGTTGCATTTTGGGAAGTCAAATCATGACCTTCACATTGAATGGCAGGGTTCTGGGGAGTGTTGTAGAGACTAAACGGTACAGGGCCTGTCCCACTTGGGCGTCATTACGCAACATCCAAAAAATTGGTTGGCATGTCGTGACACACGCATGGCGCGTGGTGAGGCATGGTGGCATATGCAGTGATGCGCGGCGCCCCAGGATTTTGGGATCCTCAAAATCCTCGCATGCCACCTGTGTGACGTATCCCTTGCGTGTGCTGACGTTCTGACGGCATAAGTGTAGTGCGTGGTGACGCGTGGTTACGCACGGTGACGCACAAACATTTCATATGCTAATTTATTATGCATCACCGTGCATCAACGTCCATAACCGTACGCCGCCCATCGGTACGCCATTTGCGCGTCATTTGCGCGCTGCACCACGCGTAGTTTTGAAAATATTTCACTGGGAAAATCCTTGCCACGGAGATTGGACTAAGTACAAACAACATCGCAAATGGTTCCCAAATAAAGCAGGGCCCTCAAGAGCAATTGGTGCGCGACTGTCGTACTGCTAGACAATTTTTGCGGGACAGTCGCGCGTCAGTCACTACTGGCCTGTCGCGTAAATGACGCGCAAATTATGCCCAAGTGGGACAGGCCCTTATAGCTTTAAGGTGGTGGGTAAAAGTTTAAAGGAAATGTGTAGGGGTTTTGCACTAGGGAAGGGCGGATGCCTGGAACATGCTGCCAGGTTTAGGGTGAGAGCAAATACAAACGTGGAATTTCAAACGTTTTTGAATAGGCACATGGATGGGCACATAGAAGCTTGTTTCTGGAACAAAGACCTAACCAGTTCTCCTCCACCAACACTCTCATCCACCAGACAGAATTTGTTCACTCTCAATATCTTCTCGTTTGATTCCTACCATTTTCTTCAATCAAAGGAGTAGCCATGGGCATTCGAATGGGCCCCAGCCACGCTTGTCTTATTGTTGACTACATGGAACAATTCTTGTTCCAAAACTACTCTGGTACTCTTCCCCATCTTGTTCTCCACTACATTAATGACAGCTTTGATGCTGCTTCCTGCACTTGTGCGGAATTTGTAAACTTTTTTTTACCTTTGCCAGCATGATCCACCCTGTCCTCAGTTCATCTGGAAAATTTCTGAAACTTGTCTTCCTTTTCTGGATCTTAATCTCATGAGCTGAACCCTGATATCTATCATAAGCTTATGGACTCTCACAACAATCATGACTATACCTCATCCAGCATTGTCTTCTATACAGCCACTCTCCCCATCCTTGAATTTTTCTGTCTACTCCTCATCTATTCTCAAGATGAGGCTTTCTACTCTAGGACTTCTGAAACATACCCTTTCTTTCCGCTGCAGTTGATAGTGGCCTGAAATGCATTTCCTCCAGTCCCCAAATCTCTACTCTCACCAACCTCACCCGCTCTCACCAAGCGGAACAGACATAGAGTTCCCTTCATCCTCCCCTTCTCCACACTGGTCTCTGCATCCAGCTGAGCATCCTTCTCCACTTCCGTCAGCTCCAACAAGATACCACCACCAGTAACAACTTCCCCCTTCTCCCGCTCCCTCTATAATTTACTGGTCTAATCATCGCTTCCCACCCACCCTATGATATACCTGTTTGGTGACCCTTGGACTATCCTTGATGAGACTTTGCTAGCTTTACCTTGCACTAAACATTATTCCCTTATCGTGTATCTATACACTGTAAATTGATCGTTTGGAATCATGTATTATCTTTCTGCTGACTGGTTAGCACGCAACAAAAGCGTTTTCACTGTACCTCGGTACACGTGGCAATAAACTAAACTGAACTCTAGTTATGAATCATTTTGGGAGTAATCGATTTGTTTTGTAGCCTTTAAATCATTAAAAATGACCTGGCACACATAACCCTTTAAATATTACTAGAACTAGGTCCTGCTAGAAATAACTCAGTGAAGCACCAAAGACTTGTAGAATTATGGCACCCATCGGAATAAATCATCCATAATGTAAGTAAAGATGATCCCTGCTGCTGAATGTTCATTCAGTTGTCAGAGGTTAGGAGAGCTAGCTAGAAATGCAGACTCCAGAGTAAAAGATCCTGACTTTAATCAGTGTTACATGATGTTCACTGTTTATGCACAAACTCCTTTACCAATGTGGCAATATATAATTGGCCCCCAAGCAGGTGTTTTGCACATCATATTGGAATTCTGAGGACTCCTTTGGCACTGAAAAATGCTCCCAATTTCTGGGCCACACGGTATGAGCATGAGAATGCAGGGTCAGTGGAATGATGATATTGTTTAAGACACTGAACACTCTCTCAAAAGGGGAGGAGTAAAAAGTTCAAATCTACTGGAAATTCACCACAATCAGCTTGACACTTGGATTATTATAATCTGCATTTTGTAATATATAATCAAGGCAGACTGGCCTAAATTCTGCACCAGACAATAAATGCACAGGAAGGAGTTAATTACTGTTAAGTTTGGTGGAACATCTATACCAATCTTCTTTATCAAAACATGTTCAATATTTCAACAATCATGCACATTTTTTCAGTGAGTTTTAAAGGAAAAATTACACGATGCTGCTGTACTGAACAACCTTTTTGTTTAATGTGACAAAAGCTATTTATCATTTTTCTCAAATTGAACAGAAAAAAAAAGATAATTCTGCTTCCATGTTCCACCCACTAAGAGTTTGAATCCAGGCTTTAAAAAGAGAACTGACACTGAAAAATAGACCTGACCTTATCCAAGCCACAAGCAAGCGAGACTATTTTCTGGCCCAACTGATCGAAATAACTTAATTCGGATTAACATGGATTTCCTTTCTGGATTTACAGTAATCTTTGAAGTCTAACCACTGACCTGTTGGTAAAACAAATCCTTTCGGAACTTGCAGAGAATATATTAATGGTCTGTTCAGTATTTCAGTAAAATAGTACTCATAATCATTTCCAGATTGTCTTTATTCTTCTACTTTTTAACTTCACATCATATGCAAATTTAGATAAATCAAGATAAAATGTGGCATCGTGAAATAGCGAATGTGCTTTCGTTTTCCCTGCTCAGGAAGAATCATTCCCATGAGAGCCTTACATTGAATTTCAAACTCTCTTTGAATCATTTGTATTTGATGTTAGGTGACAGAATGTTTCCTTCTCCTCAAAGAATTTCCTTTCACATTATTGAAGATTTCAAACCATGCTGGTGTTCGCCACACTTGGACACACATCTCCGTAAAGCCTTCTGTAAAGATCATAATGATTTTCCTAGACCTGTTGAGGTTACTTATTTTCAGTGTTGTGTTCTTTTTAGTTGTGAAAATGTCGGCGGTGCTTCTGTCTGTCTAATTATTAAAATAAAACAGCCCTATTTTGTTCCAGTTGGTCTGCAATCTGTCACTGTTTTACCTCAAAAGAAATCAGTGCTCTCCGTGGCCTGACCCTCGTTATGCTGCATCCTGTGCTTTTCATTTTTCTTTTTGATCCTCTGTTTAGTTCACCCTGTGCTGGAGCTGAAAGGACAAGGAGCTAAACACCACCCACCCTGCCACCTATTCTTCTGGCTGCTTGGATTCTTTTATCCTTGATTATGCACCTTGGCATAGCCAGTAGTGGGAATTTTACAAGCTGTTAGAATCGTCACACTCACACTCTGCTGCAATGTACCAACAATTTTCAGCAACAAAACTGATTTTTCAGGATAAATGAATTCTCTGTAAATCTGATTCCATTGCTTGTTGTTATAAATGCTTGCGCATGAAACAAACATGTCCTGAGTATATGGATTTAACTCTGCATGAATTAGGGAGGTGGGAAAGATAAGGGTGGTAAATTTAGATGGACGGTTAAAAGGAGACAGATGGCAAGGCACTACTTACTCTAAGCCTGCTGTTACAGAATATTGCCAAAATTAACATGATGTCTGTTTCTCCTCTCCTTTCACAACAGTAAAGTACGATAATCAAGGATCAATAAGATAGCCTAATCGTCGACAACATAAATTCAATACAAAAATTGTTTGGATTACATTCATAGATTAAAAACAGAAAATGCTCAAAATACTTAGCAGAGCAACAGAGTCAATGTCTCAGGTCATTGACATTCATCATTAGGTTGAAAACATTAACCCTGATTTTCTATCTAATGATATCGCTTGACATGCTGAATATTTTCTAGTTTTATTTCAGAATTACAGCAATTGTAGTAACTTTGTTTGTGGACTTCCTTTGCCTTCTTCTTCTTCTTGCGTGTGATGTGCACAGCCTAAAGTTGTAGGTCAACTTGTTCTATTTGATCAACTTGTTTGTGCATGTCGGGTTGATTGCATTAGTCGAAACAGGGTAGACCATGTGAAGGTTGCAATCTCCCACCCCCCTTTGCCTTCTAATATGAGGATAAAGGGACAAATTTGACAACACTGTGCAGAACATTGCCTGGTATTGTACTTAGAACTGTAACCACATCAGAATTCACATATCACTTCACTGATGACTCATTGTACCCATATAGATGTGCCAGAAGTTTACACACTTTCCAAGTTATAGGCAGATTTAAGTTACCTAAACTGAATAAGGACAACTGTCCTGATGACACTGGGCAATTTACCCAGAATTCTTCAGTTATTTCACAAGCTCTGTTGGTACCCGGTCGAAGGACGAGAAGCTGAAGCAAAGAAATGGAAGCCAAGATACCGAATGAAAACGCGCTGAAAAGCCAAATAACCGAACGGACATGATGCCGAAAAGCCAAATAACCGAATGGACACGACGCCTAAAAGCCAAATAACCGAACGGACACGACGCCGAAAGGGTACGAACCCGAACGGACTCCATGCCAAAAGGACAATACGCAGAACGGACATGACGTTGAAAAGCCGCTGAACGGACATGACATCTCCGGGGACGGGATTCGTCCGAAACCTTGTCAGTGGTTGGTTAAGACCCCGATCTCCATCACATCGCTGGCCGGGGGAGACGGGAGAGTGGGGGCATTTTTAATTTTCCTTCGCCTCTTTTGGACTTTCCTGACTATAAAATAAAACCCCGTGTGATTGGATGGCAGCAGCTTGGAGTCACTGCCAAATATCACAGAGCGGATTATTTTTGTAAGTGTTGATCTACCACGGTGCGTGGGGTTAAGAGGCTGGAATATCTCTCTCTCTCTCTTTTTTTCCCCGGAATCATTTAGCATTTTTGCAAAGACAACTGCATCTGCAGTTCCTTCCTATTGTAGAAGAACCCTGGCCCCAAACAACTCCTAATCCATTCCCTCCATAGCCGGCTGAGTTCCTCCAGCACTCTGTGTTTTTTATTTAACTCTGAAATTGAAGATAGACACACAATGCTGGAGTAACTCAGCGGGACAGGCAGCATCTCTGGATAGAAGGAATGGGTGATGTTTCGGGTAGAGACCCTTCTTCAGATAATCACAAGTACTCTCACCGAAGAGAGTTCAGTTCAGTCTGAAGAAGTGTCTCAACCCGAAACGTCACCCATTCCTTCTCTCCAGGGTCGCTGCCTGTCCCGCTGAGTTACTCCAGCAATTTGAGTTACTCCAGTAAACCAGCATCTGCAGTTCCTTCCTACACTGTTCTAGTAAATCTCGTCTGTGCTCTCTGCCGTGCTTTCGCGCTGTACAGAGTGCAGTGCCCAATATCCCAGCCTTAATGAAACCAATGTTTCAACAAAGTTCAACACAACCTCCTTGCCTTTGTTCCCTGCACCTTCAGTTACAAACCCATGCAAATGGTTGGCATTGTTAATACTGCATATTTATTACAATTTCCCCTATCACCGAGTGTATTTCCCATTGGAAAGCAGAATATAGTTGATGCGGTCGGTTAGATCAGAGGAAAGCTGGTTCCGAAATGTGTTTAATTTCGCTCAATGCTTTAGATAAAGGTTTTCTCTACAACTGACCCACTTTTCCAACCCAAAGGAAATCGCCGAGCACAAAACGACCAGTACTGTCATATCACTGAACCGACTCAGGGAGCTAAGATATTCTTTAAAAGCAGCAATATTTTTTCGTCTGGTTTCTCAATTCACACCCAAAGGACCACTGGCCTTCAAGATGCTTTTCTATGTCATGTCCGTTCTGCATATTGTTCTTTCGGCGTGGAGTCCGTTCGGGTTCTTTTCCTTTCGGCGTCATGCCCTTTTGGTTATTTGGCTTTTAGGCATCGTGCCCTTTCAGTTATTTGGCTTTCAGGCGTTGTGTCCATTCAGTTATTTGGCTTTTCAGCGTCGTGTCCGTTCGGGTATTTGGCTTTTCGGAGTCATGTCCGTTCGGTTATTTGGCTTTTAGGCATCGTGCCCTTTCGGTTATTTGGCTTTTAGGCGTCGGGTCCATTCGGTTATTTGGCGTTTCGGCTTAGTTTCCGTTCGGTATCTTGGCTTCCACTTCTTCGCTTCGGCTTCTCGTCCTTCAATGTCCCGTCCGCACACGTTTGGGAAGGGTATACAGGGATATCAGGTGAGCGTGAGGTTAAGATTGGTTGTAATAACGTTGCTGATTCTTACTTATCAGGCTCAGAGTGCAGAAGGGCTACTTGATTATGTTATAGAAAGCGCTAAAAAGTGCAGCACAGTGTGTGTCAATGCTATCAAAAGAGTTAAGAACTACTCCAAGACAGCATGATGAGAATCGCTTTCCTTTCCACATATCATTTGATATCTGCAGAAAACCAAGATTAAAGATCTTGATGATGAAAACAGGGAAGGATGAATGAACAATGTGAAATCCTTGTGCAAGAAGCCTAGTTTATGGAAAGATTGATTCTAAGAATATAACATTGAAATGTGGCATTTGAGGCTAAATGAGTAAACTTAAGTTCTGCTGAATATATCCGCAACTGTGAAAAAATCTTTTTAGTATCATTCCTTCAGAGATTAAATCGATTAGGTAGAAAGAGCAGGTTGCAGGTTAAGTTGAAAAACAAACATGTAATCTGATTTGTCAAATTACATGTTTTCCTCCTGCACCTATACTTTGCTCTTTAAAGAATTAACAGAAAGATATGTTAAGAAAATAATCTAATCAAGTGCATCAGAAAAAAATAATTCAAATAGAGTAGTAAATTATGCTCTTACATTTGTGATTATCTATTCATTGAGCTCCTCAGGTACGGAGTTGCAATGGGAACAGGTCTGAAGTCAGTTCACTACGAAAGTTCACAGTTCAGCATTAGAATGGTTGAATCATTCAATACAGGCTATATTATTATGCCACAAAGAAATTATGTTTAATCAAAAATGGTATTAAAAATCACTTACTATTTTAAAACCTCACTTTATATTTAATGTATTTACCCCATCTAGTTAACAATGGCAAGGGAAATTAATTCCAACAATCCAGGAATCACTGGAGCCACAGTAGTAGGAACAAAACTTTGACCACCTCCTTACCATAATGAACAAAGGGACATTATGAGGCTGAGACAAGTGGAGTAGAAAATACAAGTTTAGGTATCATATCTTCTCAATCTCCATATTACATAAATAATGTTGAAGAAGGTTCCTGTACTACTGAGACTAAGATTTAATGAGGAAATGCCACAATAATAACTAGTCCATGACTATAAACTACTTGACCTGGTCTTTCAATGGCTCCATGTCTTTTTACCATTGCTATCCATGTAATTTCCCAAAGTTTTGAAGCATCCTCTCTCCAATTTCTGTTTCACTGATTCTGGCAATTTGTGCATTACTTTCACTGGGTCCAAATCTCTTCCCTGGCCACATCAAATAGCTTGTTATGACCCTCAAGTCATAAAGCTGTGTGAGGTTTGGTCACTCCTTATATTTAGTCACTCCTTCTTAGGAATCTCATATCTTTAGGAAAGAATTATACATGTGACGTTTGCCTATAAACTGGACCTGCTTTTGGCTGTTAAAACATCGTACATTTAGCACAAATACCAAACCGGGACCCTTCACATAAAAATCTAGGAATTGGTCAAACAGATGGTAAATGTTATGGTGATTAACATCGAGAGAGAAACACAAAGACAGGGTTTCTGGATTTTACAACGAGACATTACTCGGTTCAACGCAACTATATCTTGCTGTGCAAACATCACAGAAGTGTATAAACATTCTTCCCTTGACAACCAGACAGCAGCAAATCACATTATACCTCTATGAGGAGAGAGAGAGATTGCATGGGAGAGGGTGAGAGTTTTCAGGTTCACTGAGACATACATACTAAGATGCCTGACTATAGCAGTGTTGCATAGCAGATGGGTAAGGGACATGCCAGATCGTGCTTGGCACAAGAAAGCGAGCAATGTCACCTCCAGGTATGAGAATTCTCACACAACAATGTCACATGAAGTTTCATGACCTCACCAAATGTGTCAAAGTGAAAAGACAGCTCCCTTACACAGACATGCCTATCCAGAGACCCACACACATCTCTAAAGCTGTTAATCACCACATCCACATTATGCACAAGCTTCTTCTCCATACACTATTCCCACTCCACTGCAGACAATTTACCCATTCCATTCTCCATGCTGATGTCAAGCCCCCAAAGGCAGGATATCGAAAAGGTCACTCAAAATCGTCCATTGAGCTAAAACAAGTAGGATTAAGTGGGAAGTCTGTGAGTACTTTGCCTCTCCAGGCTTAAGGAGGCTATTTATTTAGTTTAATTTAGTTTATTTAAAGATACAGGCCCTTTGGCCCACCGAGTCCGCACTGGCCAGCGTTCCCTACACATTAACACTATCCCACACACACTGAGGACAATTTACACATACACAAAGTCAATTAACCTACCTACCTGTACGTCTTTGGAGTGTGGGAGGAAACCGATAATCTCGGAATAAAAACCCACACGGTCATGGGGAGAATGTACAAACTCCGTACAGATCGCACCCATAGTCGGGATCAATCCCGGATCTCTGGCACTGCAAGTGCTGTAAGGCAGAACTCTACTGCTGCGCCACTGTGGCCTCAAAGTCCTGGGTCAGAAAACCTGCAAATATTTCTGGACCACAGAGTAAATAGGATCAGACAGGCTTGCCCACTAATTGTTTACTGTCATGACCACCTCCTATTGCAATCGTTCAACAGTAGACACCATAATTACCAGGTATGCTGCAGCATTGACCAGAAATTGTGGAGGGTTCTGGTTAAATGTACGTATTCTCAGTTTTGAGTGCATTTTTGGTCTGTGTCACAGGTTTTTTGGAAATGACTTGTTAATCCTGTAAAAATGAATTTCCGTCACTTGAACATGCATAATTTGGTGCATACATTATTTTTGTAGTATTGTCATTAGAGGATGAGGGATCCTTTGCCAAGTTTCAAATTCAGTCCAAGTGGATCTTCATAGAAAGATGAAGGAACTCTATCTAAGTGTCATATGAATTCCCCAAGCAGATTATTGGTGGAGGGATCATTTAGTTTCCATTAAAACTGTGTTGTGCAATATGCAGATCACCAAGATGAGATACCTGCATGTGGTTGCTGTATAGAACAGGGCAGGCCAGGTCTGATGTTGGGACTGGAATCCTGTTTATAATTCTGGTACATGCATGATTTTCCCTTCAACATTCAGATGCTGTAATACAAGCTGTGCTACTCCAAGGAGTCATGGAAGTAAAGTAAGAATGGAGACACGAAAGACTGCAGATGCTGGAATCTGGACGCAAAAGACAAATTGTTGAATGAACTCAGTGGGTCAGGCAGCATCCATGGTGAAAATAGGTCGATCAATGTTTCAGGTCAAGAATCTCCATCAGGATAGAAACATAGAAACATAGAAAATAGGTGCAGGTGTAGGCCATTCGGCCCTTCGAGCCTGCACCACCATTCAATATGATCATGGCTGATCATCCAACTCAGTATCCTGTACCTGCCTTCTCTCCATACCCCCTGATCCCTTTCGCCACGAGGGCCACATCTAACTCCCTCTTAAATATAGCCAATGAACTGCCCTCAAGTACCTTCTGAGGCAGAGAATTCCACAGATTCACCACTTTCTGTGTGAAAAATGTTTTTCTCATCTCGGTCCTAAAAGACTTCCCCCTTATCCCTAAACTGTGACGGTCAAGTCAAACTGAAATGAAAGGACAGGCGCAGAGAAATGCTAAATTGAAAGCACAAGACAGTGATTAAAGTGGGCGGAACCCCAGCCTGCCGGGTTCTGCCCGGGGCTTTTTAAAGGGGCACACAGCACCAGAAGCCAGGAAAGAAGATGGAAGAGACTTGCGGGCGGCAAAACTTGGAACAGTAAATCAAAAGGACTGTCCGAAAAGACTGCTGCGATAGCCAGAAGAGGCAAGCAGGACTGATTTTCTACAAACCCGATTGGCAGCCAGTTTTTCACATGCTAAAGACTAAAACTGCTGAAAACTAAAACTGCTAAAACAGCTAAAGACTAATCTGCCAAAATAAAAGGTGGAAAATAAGTATTTGGTCTGAGTGAATCCAGTTCATCATTT